>CM060846.1:76755000-77955000 GCA_030762175.1 Metallyticus violacea | reverse complement strand
CTAAAACTGGGCAGAGTTAAACTTGAGGCGTGCGAAAACGGATTTGATTTACAAACTCTGTAGAGAAAATCAATACTTGAATAAGGAGGAGCCATCAAACTCGGGGTAGTTTAAACCTTAAAGTGAATTTGAATTTGAGGATCTACAAGAAGAGAAAAGTCTAATGCATGTGCTTAAACCAGAGTAGAAGAAACAAAAAACAGTGGAAATTGTTACAATTATTTCCTATGAAAATCAGCAAAAAGAAAACAATAAGCCTTAAATTATAATGTACATTTTAGTATATTGAAAAATTAGAAAAGCAATTTAAAATTCTCTTGGATACAAGTACTACATTCAGCTACCAAACTGAATAATATCCATTAAAAAAAAAACACGACCTCCAAAAAATTACAATTCTCCTCTTTTCTTTTCCAGAAATTGTAACTTCAAAGTTATCATTGTTCTGGGCTCAGAAAATAAGTACATTCATAATCTTCTGCTCAATTCCTTAAGCAATTGCCTTATTTTGAATGAATAATTTTTAAAATGTATACATTTAGTAGTAACAGTCGTACTTGAGTCCGCCAATCAAGATGACTTCATTCTGGTTACGTGACCTCCGAAGCCCCGTCCCCTCAGCCAATGAGAATGCTCCTGGCGGGAAATTCAAAATTAAAACTGCGCTTCCTCATAACAATCCAGGAAAGCGCTACAAAATTCCACGGCAATGAATTTTTGGGGGCCGCGCCAGGTTTGAAAAAGTTTTGTTTATGTATGTCAATGGCTTCCACTTTGAGGATTGGTTCGCCTAAAAATATGTTTTTTTCTGCTCAAGAGTTGAGTTTAGCTCATTATAAAGTGCTACTATCACACATTCTTACAGTCTGGTGATGATTGGAAAGGAAAGAGGTAAATAAAAACAGGTTTTTTTATTTAAACTTATTTATTGAAGGATACACGTGTTGAGTTTATCGCATCACAAATAACATTGTAAAGAACAAATTGTGAAGCAGTCTCTTTCGGAGATAAAATGTGCCACTATTTTAGGCACTGTTTACATATTCTTTCACATCTTTTGTTGCTAATACATATTTAGCAAGTTCATGTTGCAATATATTTGCGTTACATAAGATGAAGTTTACTTCTAGTTCAAGGCTGACTTGGGCGCTTTGGCTGTGTATCCTGACACGTTGTTTGTTGCCGGACCGCAGGCTAAACTGCTCTTCTATGCACTTGTACGATTGATTCTGGCACAAGTGTTCCACAAGCTTGAGTACGTGATTTAGCAATGTGGCGAAAAAGTATGATGAGAGCAAAACAAGTCCTTGTTTCTCTCCGCCGATTTCCACGTAGGCTTCGTAATTTCTCTCTGGATAATATCCAAAGATAATGAATCTGAAACGATGTTTGTTGAGGAAATAGATACTGCGATGCAGGACGGGTTTGGGGATGAACACCGCGGGTGATTTGCTCCTATTCAAGCGCAAATTCTTTCCCCTGGAGCTCATGATGAACACTACAAACTCGTCAGCGCAAGGCCTCTTTATAGAGCTGCAACAAATAATGCATTGTGTCTATTAGAGCTTTCGGGTGGACATTTGGTGTTAAGTTTCTTAAGCTTGTGATGCTCTAGCCACTTGAACATGGGATGAGCGTGTTTGCATGCACAGTGAGTGTTAGAAAATTTGTGGCAAGGGAAACCACGGTGCATTTAATGGTACAGATCTTCCTCGTTGTGGGCGTATAGCGAGATGTGTCCCGCTACCACCTCCTCTAGTATTGTTTTAAGCAATGTATCCATCAATGAAATAAATTCCATTCTAACTTTCTTTGTTATATCCTTCAAATTTATGATTCCAAGGATACGGGCTTGCAAAATGGAAGGTCTGTACAAAAATTTTGCCAGCATTGGACAATTCCTTTATTATTGTTTCCTTGCTGTTACGTCTGAGGACCTTAAAGTCCACCACTACACTTTCTTCCATTGCAGGTTGTCACACAAAACTGACGATGGAGAAATAATGGTACTTATTTTTATACCAGGCAGGCATTGTTGTCCTCCTCTGCAGTGCTGGATTTGAAACTCTTTGTTGAATATGTCTTTTGCTTGTCCATCTAGATCGGCGGAGTTAAACATGGCAACAAACTCACCCATGGTGTACGGTCTTGCGCACACGTACAAGGCGTAGAGGCATACGTATTGTCCGCACAGGTCGGAGCAGAGGTCTTGAAGTTGGCGATGATTAAATGTGCAGCGGGGAGTATTTACAACGATAATTTTTTTCAGGGATTTTATAAAGGCAGGAAGACCAAAGGAATCAAAACACCACGAAGAAAACTTGTTTTCTAATGTAAGAGCTATCCAATGTGAACCAGGTAAACCGTGTGAATCTAAATTAACCATAAATGTTTCGGAATTGGTAAATTCCGCAGGAAGCATAGCTAATTTGGTATTAAGCGTGCGATTAAATCTTTCAACTATGGAGCGCTTAACGTCGGGATTATGCAAACCTGATGTTCGATGCTCTTCTCTTTTAGACATTTTTGAAAGGCCAATCCCATAAACTCTTAGCCGTTGTCGCTTCTTATGTGAGGAGAGGCTGTGCCTCATTTAGTATAGATTTTAAAGCTCCTGCTGCTGCTTTGACGCTAGTTTTGTTTTTCATCGGTTTTTACGTACGCATATTTGGAGAAACAATCGAGCAAGTGAAAAGATATTTGATTCCATCCTTATATTTTTGGACACTTTGAAAATCGGCCAACTCGATTCCCCATACACCGTTAATATTGTCTACCGTGTAGAAGTTTCTTTGAAATTTTTTCCTTGCAGGTTTGTGCAAAGTGTAAGCATCCTGTTGCAGCAACCAGTTTTCCGGTTTGCCCCTTTTCTCCAATGCAGCTACGAGTTTGGGCAGGGCGGAAACGGCGGATGGTTTTGTGGATCGTAAAAATATTTTTTATTTGTACGAACTCCAACGCTGCTCTGCCTCGATTGACTTTGATGGGAACTATTTAGTTATTATATCTTTGTACTTCTTTCCCCTGATGGACTTTATCTGATTGAAAAGTTCGTTGTTTTACAAGTGTGCGTTGATGAGGAGAAGAATTTGCTTATACATTCTTTTGTCCGAAGACGTGATTTTAGAGAGATCGACCGTCTTTCTGGTTAACACGTCCCATAGTCTTCGCGTTCCCTTGAAATATTCATTTTTACATGTAAATCATTATCTCCTATCTTAATTATTCAATTGCCTACTTTAAAACTACCCTCTTTATCTTTGTAAATGCTGCAAATGGTGTCAGTGGCTCTCGGGGTGTGAAGATAGGGAGCTAAGTAACGACCTGCTAAGTAACCAAAATTCTGACCAGTGAACGATTCTATTTCCTTTTTCTCCTCCGAGATGTCCCTTGCTTCGTAGATCGTTTTTAGGTTTTTATCAAAGTGGTGAGACCTTTCAGCACTACCGAAAGCAAAGGTATGAAAAATCAACACTTCTGAGTCATCAGTTTTCTCTTATTTTTCTGATTTTGGTTGACAAATCGCCTGCAAGTGTTCTTATACTTTTTCAATTTAATTCTTGTGCATTTGGTCAACTTGCATTTGCCGTTTAGTACATTAAGAGCGCACTCTGCAATGATCAGCATGAGCTCTTTGTCTGCCTTCTCCAAAATAGCCCTTCTTAATTGGGGTTTTGCCTTTTTAAGCATGTGCAGTAGGTGATAGTTCCATTTTACCCGTTTACTCATTTCCCAGAGCGTAGACAATAGTTGGAAGGTCCGATGGAAATATGTTTGTTCTGAATCGAAGCAAATCGTTTGTCTCCTGGCAAAGGTCAAAAAGCAAGTAACCGTGAGGTTTTTAGTGGCGTCTAAATAAGCCTCGAAGTGCGATTTCCACTTCTAGGGATATATTTACCTAGCTAAATACGCTACCTGATTTTTATCCATAATATTTTTAAAAACCACAATGTATTTGGCATTTAAGGAAATGTCTCTACAATATTTTCCCTGACAAACCAGGTTTTGGGTGATCAAAATTACAGTTCAGTTTCTGTGATGACTTCCCTTGATAAACAAGTCACCCCCTCTCAAGAATAGACACAGCTTAACAAATCATACAACACAATCAGTTTCGGTTGGCATTTCTCTTTCCTAAATTTGGGAACACCAACACGAAATTTAACTCCAAATTTCTTTAGTTCTTCTGGAAATGCAGCTTTTTCGCTGTAACACCACAATATGGTACTAAATTTTTTCACATTATATATATGTTGGAATTTTTAATCAATCTTACACAAAACACAGTCTTGCCCGATCCCGTGCTGCAGCTAAATATAAGTGTGAAAAGATGCTCAAACTTGACGCATATCACACCCTTTACGGCAAAATTTTCTCCCGTTAGTCTGTACCGCATGTAACATACGTCAAAAGGGGGAAACTGATCAAACGCTTTTGCTGGAATGAGAGAGCTCCTCATTCTTGAGAGATCGCAGTCCCCTTCTCGCTTTTAGATATTTCTGCACTGCTGCCTCCACTTCGAAATTCATAATGATTCTGGGCGGCAAGTCAGTTGGGCTTTTTATACCCGAACGGGACGGAATCGTGCGAGTCATCAATCAATCGTCTCCTCTTATGAAAATATATCCTGTATATTTTGTCTTCTGGTTCGGAGACGAGAATCATTCTTTTGCGTTTAATTTTACTTTCCGTTCGAACCACAATCACTTCCTCCTCCCTCTCCTTTAATATCACATCTTTCATGAACTCAAAATTAACCGCCATCTTTTACCTTTTGATACCAATCAGGCCATAATAGTCTGGTTCTGGATGCGACCCCACATAGTTTAAGTTTTCCGAGATGTGCGGATAATACCCTTTTTAACAAGCTATTCCGAAAGATTTTGGCAAGCTTCTCAGTTTCATTGGTAAATCATTTTGACTATCCAAAACTATTATATGCTCCATTTTCATGCACAATATTTTGGCTCCGTTCATCACCAAATTTGGCGTCCACTCTTATCTTGTGGCATAATCGAGAACGAAGATTAGATCATAAGCCCTAGAATTGTGAGCAATGACAATAACTTTGTGGCCAAATGGCCTATCTCTTCAAAATATTCTACAAACTGCCCACTGTAATCATATCCTCAAAATGAATGCATACGTTTACCGCAATGAAAACAATCGACACTCGTGTCCGTATTTTTTTCGCACAAAAATGTGGAAGACACAGGAGAATGGGAACGTGGAGGAAGGCGGTGCCTATTCGCGTGGACTGCGTGCATTCAATGTCATAAAAAGCGAAAAGAACCTTCTTGGAAGAAGGAACTCCCGGACTAAACGTAGGCATGTAGCAAAAGTACCCAGGCATCACGTTTCCTATGCAATTTTTACAAAATATCATGTGACATTGATGGTTAGATTTTAATTGTGCATTACAATTTGGACAATGCCACTTCAATTCGCAAACTAATGTTCCACTCTTTATATTCCGCCTATGATTATTAATGCAAGTTTCACTTCTAAAATGTATATTACAATCATACAGAATATATTATTACCTTCGAAGGAACAAGGAGGCACGGCAAAGCATCCCAAACATTGATATTTACATACATGGGGTTTAGCTCCATGTATGGCATTCCATTATTACAACCCTGACACACATATTCAGCAGCCATGGCACCGGTAGGATTTACAATTACGTCATAGTGTTTTTCAACAGAGTTGTACTAAAGGTTCAATCGTTTTACGGAATTAATATTGCCATAAAAATAATTTTTTCACAATATAATCGTGAAAATCGTGTAGATAGTCTTGAAATTTTTGCAACTCTACAATTCCTCCTCCGGCAGTCAAGTCAACGTTTGCAGCTCTTAATAGCTGCTCAACTTTAGAATGAATGTTCCTACCATTTCTGTAGGAGGTGTAGTCGGGGTCTCTTAAGCAGTGTGCCATGGTAATCACCAGAGCATGAGCCAAACAGTTTGTTTTGGAAGTTACTCTTTTAAATGCGATAACACGGATAACTTACCACTTTTGTCTACTCTTCCGCTTCCTGAAGGCGCTTCAATATGGTGAACCTTCACCTACAGCGCATCTGTAGCATTAAAGTTAGCATTAGACTGACAACCTCAAAGACTGACATTAAAACGTCTAACGACATTTGATCCCTGTGGCGAAAACTAAGCCCTATTGCTTTGTCCTACCAATTGACGGAATTTATAATTGTTAGCCCTACCATATCTTTGGATATTACGTCTGCCAATACAAAATGTAAAAGTTGATGCGTGAACTTTTTAAAGTAAAGGATTGGGTTTTCGTTAGAAAGGGAGGGATTAATTTGAATTTCATAGTAACCACCATATTCTTTAAACCTGTCGTATGCTCTTCTTGCCTCATTCAAAATGGTGATATTAACTAAACAGAGGTTTGCTACGCCGTTATATCTTAATCTTGTACCGCTTGGAGGGGGATGTCATGAAGGCGTAGTCTCGATTGCAGAAGGCTATTAGGGCGTTGACTAGGTTATGACGGTGTAGTATTGTATATTGGAGCTGCAAGAGAATGGAGAATGCGAATGCAGTATAATGTGCAAGAAAAGGCCATTTCTTGCACTATACGAGGTGGTATTCAGAATATTCGGGACTGGTGTTGCCATCTGGTTAAAAACTTACTTTGAGACTAAAGACCGCCGTCACCGATGTAGTTCCCTTCCATACGTATACATCGAACCCAGCGGTTCTGCCATTTTCCATGTGCATCTTGGAAGTCATGTTCTTTGCGGGTGTTTAGCACAGACAGCGTTTCTTCTTGAATGCTCTCAATTGTGTCGAACCGACGTCCTTTCAATTTGATTTTCAGTTTGGGAAACAGAGCGAAGTCGCATGGTGCAAATCAGGCAGTACGGTGTATGGGGGACAACCGTCATGTTGTTTTTCGTCAAAAAGCTCAAAAGAATTGTGACAGGGCGCATTATTGTGATGCAACAGCCAGTTCCCTTGTCGCCAAAGTTCAGGCCGTTATCTCCGCAACATTTTCACAAAACCTCGCAAAACCTCCGTCGCAAAACCTCACAGTAGTATGTGGAATTAACTGTTTGATTTGATGGAACGAATTCTTTGTGCACAATCCACTTGGTATCAAAGAAAACGAGGAGCATGCTCTTGACTTTGCTCTTCGCTTGTCTCAAGAGAGTTCGATCTCTTCCACTGGGAGGATTGTTGTTTTTCTCAGGGTCATAAGCGTACATCCAGCTCTCGTCGCCAATGATGACCCTGGACAAGAAGGTTGGGTCATCGGATACGGCCTGACGAAACTCGGTGCAAACTTGAACACACTGCGCTTCTGATCAGCAGTCAGGATACTTAGCATAAATTTTGCGGCGACACGATGCATGCCCAATTCATCAGTTAAAATTCGTTGGTATGTCCCATTATATAAGTTCATGTTCTCAAATTAATTATCCTGACTGGTTTAAATTATTGTAAGAAACGGCTGCGATTTAATTGTTCTGAAGTTTGCAATAAATTTCGTCATTAAGTCAATTATTATTTCCGATAACGGCGATTAATCATACTTATTTCCTACTTATATCTATGCCAATTATTATTATTATTATTATTATTATTATTATTATTATTATTATTATTATTATTATTATTATTATAGTATTTTAAATAATTAAAGAACAAGGCCAGGTTCACAGTACAGAAGTTGATGAAACAGGTTCTGTGGATGACCTGAAAAAACCGGACGCCATGATCTCATAGTAAAATCGTAATGGAATAAGTGTATAAATTTATGAATTTAGAATTTATTTTTGTTTAAGTGATGTTAAAATTTGTTTTGTGGTTAATTCATATAATTTAATTATTTGTTATAATTTATACATTAAACATTTAATCTACATTTTTATTTTAGGTAATATTGGTTTAAGTAGTATAATTAATTGAATATGGAGAAGCTTATTTGAAAGATTTTCCATTAATATCTTTCTCGTTTACCTGATCTTATTGTTTGTGGTTTTTATCCTTGGGGGGGGGGATATTGAAAAATAAGAGTATGTTCAACAACTCCTTACATATTGGAGGAATTTAAAGCAAATATTCGAAAGGAAGTTAGGTCCATTAGTGATTAGGAAATGGTGTGTGTCACTGAGTATCAAATTCTATTATATAATATGTTTTGCCTAAGAGATAACGCGCTTAAGGGCAACGAGTATACCAAAGAAAAAATACGGTAGCATGTATTCTAACCACTAACCTGCTGAATTATTTATCGGGACCTTTAAACTGCTCTCAGTGTATAAGTGGCAGCATAGTACTTTCAAGAACATAGGCTTTAAAATATGCATAAAATAAAATGTTTGAGAACTTTACCTCTTTTCTATTTACTGTATCGTTTGTTTGAGTTATTGAAAAATCTATGATTTCAATATTAATTTATTTGCATTAAATGCATTTTGCACAATAATTTTGCACTTATTTCCCTCTGCTTCGAAATATATCACTCACTTTTGTCTCGGCAAAAGCATTAAGCGCCGAGCGAAGCCATTTTTATTTAATTTTATAAACCGATTATTTTATATATTTTCTAACATTCATTTCTTCATTTGTAATGACAAAAATAGCTGATATAAAATTTTCATAGGATTATTGTAAAACGAACGATATTTGACAGGTTGTTGATTTGGTTTACTTATGGACGCTCTGTAACATCTCAGGTCTCAGCGTTCCATTCAATCCAGGGCGTGAAACGGCCGATAAATTTTGCTCAGAGGCCTCTTTTTTCAGGCTTGAGGTTCTTTTATGTGCCGTAAATGTACGACACGGGATCCAAGACTTACTTCCCTTTCGAAGGAAGCAATACTTAGGATTTTTATGCCGGAAAAAAATCAATGAACCCTGGTCAGTTTGGAACCGCGACCATGGAGTAGTTGAGGGGGTAAAAACAAATGAATGCTGAGAATTTGCAAGTGATACTTAATATTATTATTTTCACTGATTCAATGACTTTGGTCCGTCATGGTTTTGCTATATTTAGTGCAACAAATTGGAATTTATTTCACCATTAAAAGTTTATTCTTTCATACTTCATATCTGCAACAAATTTTATTTTTCAATTCACATAACATTAAATTTATGAATCTGCGCATGGAATATTAACCATATATCTGGTATAAACACGTACTATGATGGCTCTTTGATTCGGTTAGGCTAAAATCCTGGTCATATTCAGTATGAATGGCGAGATATCGGGAAATTCTTATTTACAGTCTGAAGACAACGCTGCTGAATATAAAGATGTTGAAGTTAATTATTTTGTTATGTAATGAGATGCTACACAGAAGAACCTAGCTGCTGACCATACTCCGATTGAATACATTTGTTTCACCCTCAGTGCCAGTTGTTCTTATGCATGTCCATGATCTCCTGGATCAATATGCTCTTCAATTTCTGCCATTTTAATAACTGAAAATTAACAAATTAGCAGCAACCAAATTAAACTTCTAGTTAACCAGGCATTTAACTAATCGTGTCATTTGATATCGAAGAGGTAAGGTACGTTGATGTCTCTCTTAACTGCAAGAGCACTAAAATATAATTCACCTAGTACAAATCTGTAAATACAATTTTATTCACTTGCCAAAAAAAATAATAATAATAATAATAATAATAATAATAATAATAATAATAATAATAATAATAATAATAAACTGTATGTCAGCTTTCTTAAAATATAGCTCCTTGCATTTCCCAATTATGGCCAACAGGTTAGAGATATTAAACGGATAAAATAAATATTGTCATGAAGTAGTTTTTATATACACAAAATGTATATACATTGTTCAAAACTATACACCAACTGTGTTCAACAACTTAGGTAGTACGGAACCCAAACCAAAGACTATAGCTTAATCAGGTAACTTAATGCCCAAATTCTAAGCAGTTATATCCAATCAAATCGATAGTAACTCAGGTGGTAATATTTGGGGTTCACATTCGAAAGTCCCCGGGTTCAAATACTTTGAAGCCGATCATTCTGATCTTGGTTTTTATTCTTTGATTTCCCGCAATCAGTTTGTCAAAAAAATCCCCTCTCCCATTTCATATTATTTACTTCCATTATTCGAGGCCTAGAGATTGAAGGGTAAAACGCGCCAGGCATGGAGACTGGAGCTGTGCGGTGTGACGGCGGATTAGCGATTTGAGAAGTTCCTGTTCTTCTGTCTGGAGAGTTCTGCTTTGAGACCCATTTGATCTTCGAGCTCCCGCATGCCTGCCGGCATATAGGACTTTACCACCAAAGGAAACTTTAGGGATCTAGTCCCCGGTGTATCCCTCATCTTTCCTTCCTCCCAAAGGTGCCTCCTTGTGGTAGCATATGTACAAAAGAAGCCGCCAGAGTGACCAAGGTGCCAAATTATCGTTCTGTGGTTGAACTATCCGTTTTCTATATCCAGCCATGTTATCCCATCAGTTTATCCCCTTTCAGAAAAATAGCAAACGATAAATAGGGTATAGTTTATAAAGCTGTACTCGAGAAAATGGTTATCGAGGAAACTCTTAAAACTAATGTTTAGCTAAAGCATTGGGATTTGATGGTTCAAGAGAGAAGATAGAGATTGTATCCAATAAAAGTGAAGTGTTTCATAAATATCGAACTGCATCGTGTATGTTCATGTTTGCATACGTATACAGTGATTTGAAACAAAGCATTAAGACCAGCAACATTGCAAACTGTTTTATTTGTTTTAGCTGTTTTTTCATGCAAAGAAAAATATTTAACCGCTTATCCTCACAACGTTTTAGCTGAATTCAGTGCATATTTGTATGTATATTTAAAATAAGTTTAACAACGGCAAAATGTTTAACAGGAGACCTAGGAGTAAAAAATAGAAACAAACTTTTCTTCATGACATATGTGATATAAGAAGTAAATTTCAGAATTTGCGTTATTGACTCTCTGAGGAAGTTACAAATTGTAGATTGTAGCCCATCCAGTCACAAACTTTTTTTGAGGCCGACCGATTGCCTGTTTATCGACGCAGATGATTCTATGACTGAGAGCATTTCATTTATATTTATGGGCACTAGAGAGAACTAAAAAGAGTAAATTTGAGTAAATTGTGCCGAAGTAAATTGCGCTATTTTGTTGCCATATATGCTGTAAAGCAGTTTTTTTACTTTTAAATTTCAAATGTTGTTTTTGTCAACACAATCAACTTAGTAATTCGAAAAATAAATACCAGAAAATATTGCCTGTTTATTTTCAAAATATTTTCCTGTTTAAACTTAGTCAAATGTAGAAGTCTACTAGGAGTTTTATAAAAAAGCGGAACAAATTACTGCAAGCTCTTAATTGTTCTAAGTGGCTTATTTAAACTTGTCCTGGCTGTTTCTGTTAGTCCGATTAGTAATTAATTTGCTTCCGTAAACTTTGTCGGTCGTAGTGAAGTAAGTAGTTCATGGGTTGGTGAATGAATTCCATTGGAAGGGTTTTCACAGTTTCACTGTGTTATCCAAGATATTAATTAATTCAAGTATACTCGGCAATAGTTGAGGCTAAAATGCTGTATGGAGTAGAACGCTGGAGTATTACCAAGGTTTGGTTAAACGTGGAATTGATATGCAGGAGTTTTGGTAAACAAATTCTGGGACTGCCAAACATTTCATCGAATGGGGTTGCACAAACATAATTAGGAAGAGTAGTAAGCAAAGGGAAAATAATGGTAAAACTTTTAAATACTGGTTCAGGTTAAAAGAGTTTAGATGGACAAAATATTTTGAAACAACGTTTAAAATTGCAAGAAAATGCTACTTAGGTCAATAGAATTAAAGTTGTTATGGAAAAAAAATGGCTTGGGAATGACCTGGAGGAATAGGGAATTAAATGAAAGAGACTTTTGTTAAGAAATTAAACTAAGATTGGCAGATATTGAAACCCAGGAAAAGTTTAGTACCTTAATAATAAAAATTCATTGAGGATTTAAAGGGAATTAAAGATATAATGGAGTAGAAAAGGTATGTGGAACTAGGGGACAGAATGATGAGGGAAGGAATGCATGGGCTAGAACAGATGTAGAGTATTGAAAGGTTAAAGAGGGGGAAGGGATTTAGAGGAAAGTCCTATGTGTGGAAGGAAAGATAATTATGGCATGCTATTGTCGAATGTGAAGAAAGTAAAATAATGAGTGAAAAATTAAGGATGGAGAAATGGGCCAATCTACTAACAGAAATGATAGGGGCAAAAGATGTTAAATACCAAATTAGTAAATATTACCCTGGAAATTTGCGTCTATTTAGGTAAATTAAAAAGACAATGGTTAGGGATTGTAAATAAATATATAAAGGAAAATTTAGCTTTTAAAAGGTTAATTAAAAATAAAAATCGATAGGATATTGTGTACGTATAAAGTGATCCCGGTAGCAGAACAGCCACAGAGTTGAAGTTTTCCGAGCCACTGGATTAGTGATCAACTAACGTGTGTAAGTATAATATACACCTATGTAGTTAGTGAGAAGGTTGTTCTTTTATGTTTCTTTATTTTGGATTTGGAAATTAGTGCTTATCAGTGTAAATTAACATAATAATATATTTAGTGGTAGAATTAATTGGTAACAATAGTGGTTAAATGTTATATAAATTATATTTGCACGGAGATATAAATAAAAAAATAAATAAATTCGATATAAATTCGAAATAAACGTGTATTACATTTGTTAATTAGTGATTGATGAATTCAGGAGGAATTGAAAAAAGAGTAGGAGTTTAAAAGAGAGCAAGAATGGGGAAAGTAAACAAAGAAAAAATGGACAAGTTACACTCTGAAGATGGGAAAGAATTATTTGAAGTGGTGGATGAGCCTGTGTCTTCTGAAATTGCAGTAGGTGACTAGTAACAAACCGAAGACGGAGGTAGTAAGATTTGTATGTGATAGTTACGGAGTATTTAAATTTCAATTACTTTTTCATTACGCATTGTTTCATGAATTGGGATAAATATGATTACGTTCAACTTATAATTTAGCAAATAAATTTATTATATTGTAATTTGAATGAGAATTGCATTTTATTTCATTTCATTTCAATTAATTCAGGTAAACCTAAAGGAAAGTTCCACGAGATAAGGAAAAGGAATCTAGGTAGATGAAAGGTTAGGTAACATGCACATTTTCAATACTGAATATAGTGATCGCGCTCGAAGTGTGCACAAATGAAGAGCAACCAATTATATGTATAGATTCTAAGGAAAAAGCATTTATTGTACAAGACATAGAAAGGGAATGTCTTGTTTATCACTTAAATTAGTATATAATTGAGTCAATAAAGTTGTTCAAGGTCTCTCGGAAATTACCTTACTGTGAACGTCAAAGTACCAGGTTGCTGTCTGTCATTGGTTGGTTGGCACAGAACCGCTTTTCGCGAAGCAAATTTGTTCGTTGTAAGTAATGAAGTAATACTTCATCGTTATACTTTTTTATATTTAAAGAATGAAAAATGTTTCCTTTTCATTAGCACATGAAGTACAATGGGTGACTCGTCGGGAGCTCGTGCAACACATTATCGTGAACTAGGTGGCAGGTTACTTCTCTAAAACTGCTTCAACATGACACGGGCACGTGTGACTTGATCACTGCATTCGCTTTTCGCTCGACGTTGCTTAGTAGTGAGAAAAGTTTGTTGGTTAACACAGTTCCCAATTCTACGTTATAACGTAAGTTTACATGCGTCTATATTTGCTTGCTTTTTGATGTTCTTGTTGTCTGTTAGAACCTCCAGCGTGATCGGCCAGCTTTATGGCGCAAACAGCTTTAATCATTCAGGGCAAGGGGATGCTGCAGAAAATAACTCGGTTTGTTTACAGTTCGGTTGGGGTAGATTTAAACAGAGATTAACATTACTGTTGAGATTGCGAGCGAGGAAAAAGTTTTTTATTTTTTTTTTATTTATTATTTTTTTTTTTTTTTTAATATCTCAGCTCGTCAGCGTCCCATTCAAATCAGGGCGTGAACGGCTTATAATTTTTGCTCAGAGGCCACTTTTTCAGACTTGAGGTTATTTATCGTGCCATAAATCTACGACATGGGACCCACTACTTTATTTGCCTTCCAAAGGAAGCCATACTTTGGATTTTTAAGCCCGAAAAATTCCATCGGTCCTGGTCGGAATCAAACCCGCGATCTTGGTTTCAAGAGGCAAGTATGGTAACCACTACACCACCAGGACCGACCGAAATTGTGCAATGTGCTATTAATGTTCACAATATGCTGTTAAACAGAAAATACTATGAATGTGTTTGTGACTGAAAAATTTTTATGCACAGAGAGAACATATTTAAACGAATTGTCGCAGGAGATGAAACATTCGAATTTAAGCGTGCTTCAGTACAATGGACTTTTAGTCTTCACTTTTAGCCTAGAACTTCTTAGTTAGGTCATACAGAGGGAAGGCTATCCTTACAGTTTTTTGCAATTCTCAAGAAGTGTTTTTAGACCATTTATAGCAGCATGGGCTGAATAATGCAGAACAATCGATGAGGATCATACTCTTCTTCAAGACTATCCAAACCACACACGATTCGATTATTTCACACCTACAGCCGACACTTCTCGGAACATGCGCTTTCCAGCCCGGACATAGCACCTGTGATTGCCGTTTGTTTGATTCTTTAAAAGATTTCCCTCCCTAAAAATTACGCCCGTCGGATTACGAAGAGGTTGAACAAGAGATGAGATTTTTCCCAAGCAGCAGACTATAGTCTTTATACTGCGTGTATCGGAAAACTGGTAAAGTAACGGAATAAATTGATTAATATTGGTGAATATTATTATGGGGTTTGAGATTTTGGAGAATATGTGTAAATAGATAATGTGTAACAGGATCTAACCAACAAACATTGAGTAATGATAGATAACATAAAGGGGATACGTTTTTTGCTAAGGAACATATGTTCGCTGATGTATCATTAAAGAGCTATGCATTGGAAAAGTCATATCTGCGGTAAAACGTTTTGCAGAAATGTTTTCCTATACATTTGCTGACAATTTAGTACAAATAATGTTTTTCGACATTTGAAAATTTACAGCTGAATTTTTATTTGGTAATGTATTGTTGCTCTGTTTTCAGCTGGGGCGATGTACACAGTACTCTTAATATGCCCCCAAATAAAAAATCAAGAGGTGTTAAGTGGTGGGGCTCCATCATGCTGAGGCCACATTCTCCTGCGCAGAACACACAGATTCACAGAGAACAATCAGAACGGATAAGAAGAACTTAAGACGCACACTTCTTGCGCAGAGTGTGTTTCTAAAACCGGTACATAACTCACGAAGGAGGTGTCAGCGAGCATATGTTCTTTAACAAAAACAGATTGTGACTGACTTTATCATTCCTCAAATTTTATCGGTGAGGTCGTGTTGCATACTGTTGAACATATTATATATTATATATACTCAAAGTACAAAAAATAAAAATTACTGGAAAAAAATTCTAATTTGAAACAATGAGATGTAATGAATAGTGTTTAATGCCCGTTTTTAGCTACAGAGACACCACAGGCGATTGACACTGTTGATACATGAGATGAAATGATATATTGGGAAAGAATTTATTTTTTTTAAGGAAGAAATCGTTCCAGGCCTAAGTTTTACGGTACTCCCCAGCATTTGCCATTTTATGAGGACGGAGAAAAACCTGGATAAACATCAGTCAGGGAGGACGATCATGGCGGAATTCGAACCCCAGACCTCCCGAGTCCGTGCCTTAACGACCTCGGCCACCCGTGGCGGTACAATTAGATGTGATACATAAAATATGCCATATTTACAAACCTATATTAACGATGCAAGATACCATTGCTCAAAACATCTTGTTAATTACTTATAGCATTGTTGTTTATAAAGTAAAAATGTTTGTTTTAATTTGGAAATGTCATAAATGTTTCAATACATCTAGAAAGAATTAACCAATGGCCTTATTCCTCAGCGGTTACTTACTGTGTATGCCAAAAGCAAATTCAAAATTCCTTTTACCTAAAGTAGCAAAGTTACTTTTACCTACAAACGTTTACAACAAACTTTTTACCTACAAATGTTTACATTTTTATTCTCTTGAGCTCTCTCTTTGTTACGTGGGGTCCACGACCTAGTGGCCGTCCCGAATTAACTCATGGCCGATAACGCTTTTAAACTTGGCAGTGAAACGTGATGGCTGGTAGAACAGTCCAACGGTGATCGCAAAGGGGAAAGAATGAAGCGTCTTCATATACCTTTGTTTTATTCTAGATACAAGCGATGCACGGCTGTGTGAATGTGTGCATTAACAAAAGAACACAGAGTTAAAACCAGTTTGCGAGTCTTCATTATCATCTGCATAATACGTAAATAAAAATATGATTCCTGAAAACTGCAGGTTTTTCTGCAGTAATTTAGTCATGAAATCTTAAGTACTTTCTAAAATTGAACGTGTTCTTCAGTAAGCCACTTCAGTAATTAAACATAATCATGAATTCATTGCCTGAGTAATCCAATGAAAATAGCTCACGCCGAACTTGAGCTTACCGTAACATTTTCCCAGAAAAAATTACAGGACAATGATTTATTTTTAAAATTACTAAGAAATATTAGGTAGATCAACGTTGTGATCATACATTTAATCTACACACCCTACACTCATGTGAACATGCAAAACTAAAAATTAAATATTTATAAATAATTTTCACAATATTTTAAATGTTTATATTTATTTTATTCTAACAACCTTCAAATTCCAGAAGGTTATTAGAATAAAACGCCACACATGAAAGTAAATTAAAGAATTTTGAAACGTTTTCGTCCAGATTTCTATAATCCACAACAAAATTTGTAATTATTCGCACATATGCTTTATGTAATAGTGAAACTTGCCAACGGATTAGTCCACTAATGCAAATGCTACACTTCATTGTGAAGCATTATATTAAATTGATATTTATGGACCAAAGCTTATGTAAATTGCGACCTGCCAGTGCTTCTCTTCGCCGTGCAAAATAAGAAGCAAGCATTGCAAACGAGTGATGTGGGCATTTTGCAAAATATTGTGTGGGTAGTCGTCTTATCGAATTCGTAGTGAAAGAATAAGAATAAGTAATAAACCTCACGTAGAAGAGTACAAGGTTTGCAAAGCCACAAGTAGAAAAGTAGTTCTTATTTTCAAATCACTTTATGAATGATTCTTCTACTTCTTTCTTCTAAGCATTAGGCCTAATTAAGCGTTTATGGATATTTCAAAATTTAAATCAAATGATATTTGTTTCAAAAGTCTATATGCGCTTTTTCATATTGAATACATGATGTGTTTGTATTTACGCTTTCTAGAATATAGATTCTGTCACTTTTATATAATACAGGTTTTTTTCAAATGTTTCCTTAAGTGACACTATACTTTTTGTTGAATCTCAATTTCTCTTTCAGTGCAATGCTCACTAGTGGAAATTTAACTAGTTGCATGAAATCTTCCGATCTCAGTAGCTGTAGAAATGTTTTTAAAAGATCGTTTTTGTTCTTCCAATTGCAATTTCGTAATTAAACATATGCATTGCACCGGGGTTTTCTCTATTTGTCTCTCCTTTGTCTTTTTCCCCCGTTTTACTGCAGCTGGCATGATATTTCCATCAAGAACTGACATCTGTGAATGACAATTATTTAAATAAATTCCAGAAAAATGTGTATATAGAAGTAAATAATTACCAGCATCTCCTGTCACAAGGCACATGCTTATTTTCAATACAAGTAATGTAATTGTAATTGCAAGAACTTAAAAATCTGTTGCGCAGATATTACATACATTTCGCCCAGTTACCACTCTGATTGCCGATATACCAGTGGGCATGAAATGGAAAACGAAACCATGAAAGACCCAGTGTATGTTGTAATCATCTATTTCTGTTCAATTCCGCTAAAGTTCCCCCACCAGTATTTTAATTTGTGCAGTTTTAATTTACGCTTTTAGATTTTTTTTCTTTTTCTATTGTTGTTTGTTAATTTTCTTGTTTTCGCAAAAATGTTTGGGAATGTCTAAAGTATTGTATTTCATAACTCTGATTGAGCATGGTTCTTTAGTAGATGACTTATAAGTGCAACGATCGGTAGACCATCTTAAATTTATTTTTCACCTTTATATCTAAAACCATAAACATTTATCATTAAGCATATTTATAATATACAGCAGTTTACTAATAGCTGCCGCTATCGGCGGACCTTCTCAAAATTTGTTTTCATATATATAAATTTGACTTTAGTTGGAATCATAACTTTAATGATTATTGATTTTAACTTGTTTTAGAACATGTAAACAATACTTTAGGACAAGTTGCATCAATTGCTGTGTAAAATATTTTAAAGCATTTTGATCTGCTACTCTAACTCAGTTATCCTCTAATAATTGACTAATTGTCTCTATTTATTGCCGATGTTGGTCTTTTGTGCTCTCATATTTTCCTTCTGATTTATATATTCGATATTAATGAATCTGGGGGAATCTTGAGATCCCCTTTTGTAGATGATCTTGAGAGATGGATTCATTACTTTTATGACTTGAATTAACTTAAAACAATTGCTTGCTGTGTTTAGAAACATTTGCAATAATGATGAAAGTCGATATTGTGCGTGAGTGAGGTGAAAATGTTTGAGTGGTATCTCAAGAAATCCTTGACTGATGGGTTTATCAAATCTTATACACTTTTGATCTCGTCATTATTCTTTGGCTTCCCAAGTGTTTTTTTTTTTTTTATGTTGGCCAAAAAATTCTCCAAGCCTGAGATGGGGACTCCCCGAACTGGAATCCTCTAGGCAATTATCGCTGCCGCCTGAATTAAGCGGATGTATGCATATTATGTATTGTTGCCCAGATTAAGTTTACATACTTATTTCATATAATTTCCTCAGCTCACATGTCTCACAGTGTATATTTGAAATATACGAAGGTTCCATTTAATAGAAGTACTAAAAAGTTTGCTGCAGAGGTTTATTACCAGAAAAGCAATAAACATCCAACATTCCCTTTGTGTTAGGCAGGGCAAATGAACCTGCCGCTCGCTTTGTAATCACTCTTGTAAAGTCGTTACTGTTGTTGGGGTGAGAAGTGTTAAGAATCCCTTTAGAAGAGCGGACCATCCATCATATCCTAAGTTTTGAAGGTTGCACTGGAAAGTAGCATTGTTTGTTAGATGACAGTATACGAGATGGTGATACGATAAAAGACAGAACAGAAGAGCCGAAGACGACAGTATAGGAAAACAATTGCGAGATAGTGAGAGAGCTAGCAGAAAAAGTGATCTATGGGTAGAAGCTTTTCGAATAATTAAGTTTTGTCCATCTGTAGTCACTTATTAGGTAATGTCTGTTGGTAATCGTTTATTAGTAGAAAGGACGAAAATCTGGTACGCAGAACTTTCCTTATAAAAGCTGTTGGAGTGGTGAGAGACAAAAGTTCGTGTGAGCTTTAGTGCCGGCACCTCTAGGAACTTGTTAAAACTTCCTCAATAAACCATTTCCAGATTGTGAACCCTGAGATACCCAGAGCAATTGAATAAATCAAGGCTGCTATTGTTACAACAAGTGTATTGTATCCACCATTATCTTTTCCCTCGAGACAAGAAATTTATTTCCAAAATATCAAGAAGAATATTAGCCGGAACTGCAAAGAAACCCTAGCGGCAAGGCACCATCAAAGGAGCCATTAGTGAGCGGAGAAGAAAGTCTACACGTAACCTCATTGAGAATAATTGTTGGTTAATCCAATACATCATCCATACTTCCGCATCCGCCTACTCACCATTGTTGATCCACCCCAAAAGGGTTTCCCAACTTGTGACTGTTTGCAGCTAATAAAACCCGCCACTGAATTGGCGTCACAACGGGGTAATTAGATAATCATCCAAAAATGCACCCCCGACTTCCACACAATTACAAAAACTGCCGCAAACCTTAGAAGTTGTTAACGTTGTTTTTCCAGGACTTTTGGTCGAAATCGTTAACGTTCGCGTAATTTCTGGTGATACATTTATTGGATCACAAATAATGCTTTCTATTAAACCCAATGATTTAATAGGGTTAAGCAGTGCTTAAAGTAACTGTTCTTGCCCTTGTTCCTTTGATCGCGCTTAGGTATTTTTCTTAGCATCATAATGAATAAAACGCTATCGATTTTCCTAAGCATTGTTAATATACATTTAAAAAATAAGGACCGTTCGCTTATGACACAAAAATGGGAACATTTGGATGGATCGCGCATGTGCAGAAGCTTCAGCATGTTCATTAGTTTGCAAATGGGCATATTTTTATCATTTATTGTCGTTCCCTTTTGCGTGATATAAGCAATCCGCCAGTTGTAAAATCTGGTGATCACATTTCTCAATACAAAAGTGCTGCTGAAATTCACCACATTTATGAACCAACTATAATATATGAAAGAAACGTTACATATTGGGATAGTCAGTTTAAGGAAGGCCAAACAAATGTGGGAGGCCTAGTGGTCAAACGGATCGGTAATATCGTTAACTGTGTGCAAGATGGATAGCTAAAATGTTAATTGCAGCGGGAAAAAATTGAAAACATGGAATCTGCATGTGTATTTTGAACTGGTGAGAGAGAGAAGTAGATGAGCTTTTCTTATATTGTGACTGGTTATGAAAAATGGATATCATACTTCAGTGTTAAACCAGAATAACATTCCATGAGGTACTGCCATTCAACCCCCTTAAACAAATCAACAAACATCAGCACGGAAGTTGGGACGAAAAAAGGTGCTCTTCTTGTGGTTTTTGTGGAGTTGGAAACAATTACAGTGCAAGTGTATGGTGAATTGTTTTCCAAGCTGAGGCACTTTCAGAACGGGAGATATGAGAAGCCGTCATTAGCATTTGTTTTCTTTCATGATAATGCTTATCCACATACCGTTAAAAACTGACAACATATTAAAGAATTTTAACGGCGTCTTTTTAAACATCAGTCATGTAGCCCAAACTTCGCTCGCAATGATTTCCATGTTTACCTACATTTCAAGATATGCTTAGTTCTCATAAGTTTGATGACAGGGGAAAGTTGAAAGCGGCACTGCTAAAGTGGTTACATTCCCAGCAGCTGATTTTTATGTGAAGGACATCCAAAAGCCTGCCCCTCGGTACACAAAGAGTTTACAAGCGAATGGTGTCTATGTAGTGAAATTATGACGGCGTGTACAAAAGCAACACATTTTTAAATTTATTTACTACTGTGTATAAATGACCGGCACTTACTTTTGAAATGCACCTCGTATTTAGACTGAGTCATAATGGAACGTATTTTTTAATTTTTAATTACATTAATTAACTATTTAATTATATTTCATATACATAGATTATAGATTAGAAGTATTGATCTCAATATTTTGAAGAATGGTGACCTCATTTCATTGTTAAATGAAGATAAAAGGCAGCTAAATTAGAAACATTCCTCGCGGTTTGCACTTTCGATCTAGAAGTGTCTCTTAGATGGATATATAAACGTACTTCCAATCTTGGATTTGCTTTGGGAATATTTAGCCATGGGCTGGCTGCGGTTTACGCTCACAATAAGCAAGTTCTTCAGGCAGTTTGAAGTGTAACTTGCTCAAGGTTTGTGGTTCGGAAAACATACCAACTCTCTCGACAGAATGCCTTCTAGGAATAAATTCCAGAGTACTGTCGTCAGGAAATTAAGTATTTCGTCGTATAACTCTGGCAAGCAAAATTCGGTGCATTTTGAGGCATGTGAAAGTTTACTTTCTGTTGCTCCTAAGGGAAAATCAATGGAATGAGGAAGGATTGTGAAGTATTACAAAACAAAATATTCCTAATAAACATTATAGTGTCTACTTAATTGAATGTTGCAAATTGTAATTTTTGTACAGGCATTTTAATCTCTTATGGTGTTTTAATTAAATAATAATTAGTAATCCAGCATTATACTGTTTTCGTCAGTCTATAACTACCTACTCTTTTTTTTTCACTTCTTTAGCAACAGAGGCAAGACTCTTTTACCAGCATTCTGATAGTTCAAGGCTATATAATACAGTTACATTAGGAAGCCTGAAAATAACCTGATATTTTAACATTTTTGTTCGAGTCATTAATTTAGATTAACATTTTACTACGCCAAAACTGAGGGAACCTTTGCGTCGTCTAATATTTTCTTAGCTAGCACAGACTTAAAAAAAGCACCCGATACGAGAAATCTACATTGTGGTGATTCATGAATTTAAAAATATGAACAATGCTGGATTGAAAGCGCTACCTGTACGTGTAAATGCTGTGATTCACTTGATTTGTAGCACAAAAACTGCAGAAACCTGTTACACAGATAGATCCGCCAATGTGGTCATTTATTCTGCTATTGTTATATAAGTGTATATATAATATAAATGAAAAATAAAATTACACTTTGACTTCTCTCCTACCTTTGAAGGTAGAAATATAGCGAAAATTGTGTGAATATTTAAGGCTTTTATCTATTCCTACCTCTTTAGTTCTTGTTATATACATACATAGATACATACTATAAATGGAAAGCAAAGTATCTCTTGGAACAATGTAACTAAAATAACAAGAACCAGAGAAACAGAAATAGATATTACACCTAAGCAGTTACGCTGCTTTCGCTATACATTGAATAACTGGTGTAATTTTCAAAGGCAGAAGATTTTTTTTTATCTGCCAGAAATTTAGGATTAATAGATCGACTTTTTATTCTCCCGCAAAGTTATCTTTCGGTGTGAACATATCTAGGAATTTAGAATCACTAATCAAACTTAAAAACCATTTAATAAAATGTTATGAATAATGATTAGAATGCAAAGAAGAAGGCACAAGATTTGGAGGGAAGGCGTAACTTGAGAAAGAGGGGAGTGATATTTAATGTAGGCTGAGTTGATTTAGGTTTTCAATAGTAATGCCATCTTAACTTCCGGAAAATTTTTACGCCATTGGAAACTAATTAAATGCTGTTAAATTTAATCCTTTTTTGCAAAGTAATGAATCGGTGTCAGAAAATGGAATAGAAAATAAATTAACAATCGCAAGTTCACTGGCAGGAAAAGTACAAGGGAGTACATTTGCTCTTGGGCTGCTGGCATGCAGTAACGGAATAAAATTTAGATGCACCAGTTAAATGGGGAATCGGAGTCAAGTCAGGAGCTAATGCTAAGATAGGCGGTGAAAAGATTTGACAGAAAGACGCGGCAAGCTGAATAGGGATATCTGCTCTTATATATTGTAAATATAATTGCGAGAGTTTACGAAGATGATTTTGGTTGAGAGAATTTAACAAACTATTAGCACGCATCAAGACACTGTTAAAAATGTAATATATTTAGAAAAACATGCTGAAATAATTTTAATAAAACTAAGCAATTTACAGAAGTGACATTGTTGCAAGCATTGACAATTATTGAGAAACAATCGGAGAAATTGCTGGGAGATGTGATGCCTAAATAAGTGAAACTAATTATGGGTGCTGAAGCTATAGCTGAGAACGACAAATTAACCAATTCCGCTAGGATAACTGCCTGTAATAGCACAATAAGAAAGGAAGTCAACGTGCCCTAATTTTAACTAATTGCTTGAAATGGTACTTACATTTGATAAATCAGAATTAAATTGAATATTTACCATAATACTAAAAGTAATGGAAAGCGTAAATAACAAAAAAATAAACGTAATAATAAAGCGTTTTTGAATATTCCTCATATTTCTCTATCCTCTTTGATTTATATTTTTCATATACTTTGTGGGTAGCTCTTCTGTTACTTTTAGGATAAAAAATTTGCAGCTTATCTTTATTTCTGTTATTGCTTTGAAAATAATCTATGGAATAATGACAGTTAAGACAAGTATGTTGTGGACAATATGCACTGTCCATCCACGTGTTTTAGAACGAACAGGGTTGTTTTCTCGCTATCTGATCCATGACATTATCTGCAAACTTGTTTTGTTTCAGAAGTTTAATTGTGTCTAGAAATCCGCTTCCGTATCTCAACATCTGTGCATTGAACGGCACGGAAGAATATTGGTTTCTTTTCTGTTGATAATAATCGGAGGGGGGAGTTCTTATATTTTTAGCACAATTTATATGTAGAGAGAAGTTTTCTTGCGTTTTATATCTGGCAATTTTCATAATTTCTTATTACAGCAATAGTCGTAATACAATGATAATGCTAATAATCTTGCAATACATTACTGTCAGTCACAACAGCTGAGTGTAAGACAAATCAAATTGTTATTACATAAACAGAGTGGCAAACATAGTCGCTTGGCGATTTTAATGATAAAACCCCGATAAGCTAATAACTAATTAAGTATAAATAAAAGTTACAGTGATTGTTTATTAAGCAACTTAGAAAAAGTCTTCAATTCAAAATAAAATAAAAATTTAGGGCAGCAATAGCAGTTTAAAAATGCAAAAGCTGTCACAAGGACCGTTCAGCGGTTCTAGGGTTAAGTTATTTCCAATTAAATATCAACTGTAAAAACCTCAGAGTTCCTGTCATCAAATAGCTTTAACATATTATTTGTAGAAAGATAATTGTGTAACCACAAATTTTTCATTGTCCCTTAAATTAAAACTATTGACTCTTTTCTAACCCGAAACGGGCACTTTCAACACCACATTCACATGAACATCATTCAATTATATTTTATTATATCATCACAATAGTACCACGATTCATTTTACTAAAATCATCAGGACGAAATTTAATTTGTGCAAATATTCGTGCCTCCTAACGACGATTGTCATACTTTCCATGAGCTGCGTCAATATCCTTTCCATTCCTAATCAGAATTAAAGGAAAACAAGAAACAATGGACCAAGGCAATCTCTGAAAATATAAACACTTGCAAATTCTACTAGGTTATTTTATTAACGCAATTATTTATCTGACCTCGAGTAGTCCGTCTTGAAGGTGATCCAACCGGGAGCAGGAAGAGTGGATGCTGCATCATCTATCCGGGATGGATCGCCTTAGCGAAGGTTGGTGACGTAATGTAATTGATCTAATAGGAAGTATATTAGTGGTTACTTGACACCCTGTCCACATAATTATTCCAGAATTTCTGATTTTTAAGTAGAGATGTTTATGATTTACACAAAATACATAAATGGATCTCGTTCCATGTCTAGCTAGCTATATTTTAAATTAAATTGTTAAAATTGTGACAATATTGAGCATTACATGGTGCGTTCCAGCTATTTTAAAATTGTTGCTGCACATTTCCTTAGGTAGAACTTGTACATTTCCTACAAATTAAATTACATGCAAAGTTGTTTTTTTAAATGTCTTAAGCGTTTCCTCCCTTTTGTGGTATTTTCGGCTCTCTCCTCTTCACTAGTTAAGTCAGAGTTTTTATTTTTAATTTAAAACATTTATGATTTATTAATTGCTTCCTTTTGCAGTTTATTTCTAACTACATATTCAACGCTGCATTTTAAATTTGTTTAGATAAGTTACCGGTAAATACTTTTTTGTCGCAGATTTGCAGGTACATTTGAATTGGTATTGTGTAACACAAGATCGCGGAAATTGAGAACAAAAATCCATTCATTTAATAAACGTTTATGAATTTAGAAATTGTTATTGTTTAGAGAGTGTTAAAATTTAATCCCGGCCATGATCGATGGATTTTTTCGGGGGTAAAAATCTTAAGTATGACTTCCTTCGGAAGGGAAGCCGTGGGTCTCGTACCGTAGATTTAAGGCATGTAATAGAACCTCAAGCCTGAAAGAATAGGCCTCTGAGCAAAATTTATTTACCGTTTCACGCCCTGAATTGAATGGGAGGCTGATGACCTGAGATGTCAAAAAGCCTCGGTAAATACATAAGTGCATTTAAAAATAATAAATATTCATGTTATTTTTTTCGTTTTTACATCTGAAAATAATTTACATGTAGCACCAAACTACGGGGTGCTGTCAAAAAGTTCCAAGAATAGGTCTACTATACAACGAAATGTACACCTGGTGTAAATTCTACCATAATCTGCTTCAAAATGGCCTTCTTGTGCAGCGATACACTGCCCCTAGTGCCTTTTCCACTATGTTAAAGCCCCTTGGAAGTGCTGTTCTCGAACAAACACCGTCTGCAAATCGCGCTGGATCTCATTCACAGTGTTAAATCGACGACCCTTCTGCTTGAGAAAGAAGTTGCAGTCTGGCAGGTAGTGAGAGTAATGATCTTATTGCAGTTGCTGTCGAGAAACTCATTGGTTAGTAACGCTCTTGAGTGACTGTGTTGTCGTGATAGAGCATTTAATTGCCCACGCACCATGTTTCAGGTTTTTTGCGCGAAATATTCTCCACCAAACGCCTCAGAACATTGCAGGTAGAACTCGGCGTTGATTCAACGTTTCTCAAACATAAATTCTCTTATTTTCTTCACGTTTTTAGAGGCTGTGCTCGTAAATGGCTACCCTGGTCTCTCGTCGTCTTCCAACCATTATGGAAGCGTGAGTTCCACTGAAAACACCTTTCACAAGCCATTCTTTCATTGCCATAAGCCTGGCGAATAATTTCAAAGATTCCCTTTCCAGATTTGCCAAGATTGACACAGAATTTGCTATATTTTGCAACCCACAATGAAATGTCAAATCTGCCGGTGCCTGTGGAAACAAAGCTTGTGTAGCACATCTCCCGATGTTCATAGAACGACGCCACTCGGGTATGACTAAGGAAGACATAAGGAAGGTACACGACCGCTACTTGTGTCTCCCAGTGATCCACTCTTGTTTTCACGATATAATCCTCGTCTTGAAACTTCGATAGCACCTCGTGTAGGAGATGTCATAACATTGTAGATTTGCAGGTCACTGATTCAGTTAGACGTGAAATGCTGCGCAGCGTTGACTTTCAAAAGCAATATATCATGTAGTAAGATGTTTGTAGTGCCGAGGTGAACGGTGAAAACAAAAACATTATACTTTAGAAATGGTTTCTAATCTGGAGTTAGAAAACTCCACCTTAAACCTTCAAAAGGACTTCTTGTGCTATGTCCGTTAATGCATTTGATTCGAACGTGAAAACTCTTTGCAAAGTAGAATACTTGCACTTAGAAATTTTACTTTGGCTGCAACATACTAATGCATTATGAAAGATCTAAACATTCTTCTATCTATCAGTTGCAATTCTTACACTGTTTCTTTGTGCGCGAACAAAATAAAAAAAAATTAATTACATTATCATTTAAATAACTTTGTAATTGGCGATACCATATGGTAGAAATCTAAGTTGTCACGTTTTACAGGTACCAGAAGGAAAATATTGAAGTCAAAAAGAAAGAATTTGAATATCATAAAACAAAAACTTCAGTACAATTCAAAAAATGCAATGGCAGGATTCAGGCACTATGAGACAGTTAAAAGCACTCTTAATATTGCTCCCTTGTTAGCTTCTAATGTGGCAACAACGTGCTTCCGTCACTGTAAAATAAGCGCTGTAATTAAGAGTTGCCATGACAGCTCTCTCAACCGTCCACACTAGCATTAACATGCTTGTCACAACGTTGTTTTAATGAGAATACCGAGTGACACAAGAGCCTTGGCCTGATGAAAATTTTGTGTACCTTTCTAATCAGAAGTTTGACATCCGAAGTCTGTACACTTTAGTTTACTTTTGTATACATGTTTTATGTTCTACTTTCTCGGTTATGAAGTATACATTCTCTGTTATGCAGAGTAAAGCGGTAAATACAGCAGACAGAATGTACGTATATACTTAAATTCTTTTACCTCCGAATGAAGGAAAATGATCACTCACTGTGATATATCAACAGTTGCTTAAAGATAACGGAAGCAAATTTTTATCAGTAGATACTAATTAGTCTATATCTACAATATCTTCTTTTAAGAAAGTAGGTCATTCTTACACACTTGTGCATATCGCAAAAGATGTTGCAAAGCGTGATTAATTTTTGCATATAATCAATATATGTATTTTTTTGTTCTTCCAGCTTTAGCAGGGATGAAATGGAATAGAAAACTACGAGGTACGTCCAGAAAGTAAGTTCCGTTTGGTAATAAAATTAAATTGTGTACCGATACAGAAAAATTATTTATTGCACAAAATTCTACAACTCTTAAACTACTTTTCCACATAACTGCCAAAATTTTGCAGGCATTTGTCATAGCGTGGCACAAGTTTATGTATACCTTCTTCATAGAAGTTTGCCGCCTGTGTCTTCAACCAGTTGGAAACATTTTCTCTTAAAGCTCTTCGTCATTGTTGAAGTGTTGACCGCCAAGGAAAGACTTGAGATGTAAGTACAGATGAAAGTCGCTAGGAGCGAGGTCAGGGCTGTACGGAGGATGGTCAAACACGTCCCAGCCAAATCCCTGTAAGAGGTTTTTCGTCACATTTGCAGTGTGTGGTCGTGCGTTGTCGTGAAGAAAAACAACACCTTTTGACAGCAATCCTCGGCGCTTATTCTGTATTGCGCGGCGCAATTTCCTAAATGTCTCGCAATAAACATCTGCTTTGATTGTTTGACTACGCGGTAAGAAATCAATGAGTAAGATGCCTTTCCAGTCCCAGAACACTGTGCACATCATTTTTCGAGGTGTCAAGATTTGTTTCGGCTTAACCTTTGCTGGGGATGAAGTGTGCCTCCATTCCATTGATTGCCGCTTACTTTCACGGGTGTCGTAAGAAACCCAAGTTTCATCTCCTGTGACTATCTGTGTCAGAAATTCTTCGCCGCCTTCATCATAACGGGTCAAAAACTGAAGTGCACTATCCATAGGTTTTGTTTTGTGTTGCTCAGTAAGAATCTTTGGTACCCAACGTGAGCAAAGTTTACGAAATTTCAGTTTTTCGGTAACAATTTCATGAATTAGTGATCATGAGATTTGGGGAAATTCCATAGCCAGAGCACTAATTGTAAACGTGCGGTTTTCCTGGATCTTGTCATCAATCGCGTGAACCAGTTCTTCTGTAACCAAAGATGAACGCCCACTTCGTTCTTCATCGTGCACTTCACTAAGTCCTTCATTGAACTGTCGGACCCATCTTCTCACATTGAATCACTCATCGCATTTTGTCCGTAAACTTCGCAAATTTGCCGATAAATTTCAATTGGTTTCACTTTCCTAGCATTCAGAAAACGAATCACAGATCTGATTTCACAAGCGGCGGGATTTTCAACCAACACCGACATTGTAAACAAGCACAACAAAGCGTACGTGGCTGACATCGATCTCAAAATGGCGCACGTTTCTTCTCCTTGATACAGAGCGTCTACCGCGCATGTGCGGAACTGCGATCGCAGCGCTGCAGCGGAGATAAATTGAAACGGAACTTACTTTCTGGACGTACCTCGTATATCAAGGCAGAGAAAATGTTTCAGCAACCCTTACAAGAAAAATATAATCAAACTGACTAGCATGGCAGAATAGGGTTAAATGAGTTATTCACGAAAGCAAAAGGAAACAATAGGTCGGAGTTGCACTAATCAGACACAGCGGTAACTACTGTCGGGAGCTGGAGAAATGGCCAGCTACATATGCGGGAAGAGAAGGTATTTATCTGTTGTGTTAACGAAAGCAGAATATTAATAGTGAACAGCTGTACTTTTTAAATTGCATGTTTTATTTAAGTGTTAGTGCATAGTGTTACATATATAAGGCCCTACTAATTATATATCTATATACAAATAATGTATGTACCACAACAACGAAAGAAAGGAAAAGCTATATATGTAAAGCTCGAGGAATTGAGAATATCGATAGCTGCATGGGATGAATCCAGGCAATAAATCTATATTAAAATAATTAAACTTACGTGTATCCCACTATACCGGTGTTCTCGAGAGAACAAGTACCAGGGTAAGAAGAGAAGGGATTGACCCCAGCAGTCTTCTCTGTCTACTCCAGGAAATAGACCGGAGCTTACAAAAGTGAACTTGAATGATTTTGACAAGAATGGGATACGCTGGTGCATAGAGGATATTTATTTAGTGAAAAATGAAGTCCTTACATGCCCAAGTTTCGAAAAATAAAGAATTGAATTTATTTAGAGTTTCGCTCTCTGAGATGAGTTCTTTAAAGAATTAAGTTACAAATGTAAATAATGCGAAATCTAAGGAAAATATTAATTGAAAAGCCAAACATAAATGGAATGGCGCTGTAAACATTTGAAAGCAATTCGCTGTTTAGCGGAACCGAATCGTACTATTGTACACACACGCACACACACATATAAATAGCACAATATTACACATTATATTTATGCTTCTCTAGTTCCTGTTAGTTTAGTTACGTTGTTTCAAATGCTTATTTTTCATTTTTAATGTATATTAATTAGACTTGGGTGGACAGTGATTTACCAATTAGGAAATGCTTGCAAAATGAATGTCAAACAGGCAAATATTTACGAAAACAATCCTTTTCTAAATACGCCGTAAAAGAATAGATGAAGTTATGACTGCAAAATAGCAGTCGTCAAAAGACGACTCGTTCGTCAAGAGACTTGAGAAAATTTGAATTCTACTGATATAGATCCATAAATGGCAAGAAAAGGCGTTCTACATTGAAGAAATATTAAAACTGCATGACCATGAAGCATTTAAGTTTTCCCACATACAGGTGTGAACTGAACCCCATTGAGCCTGCGTTCCAAAGTAAAACTCTTGCTAAGAGAGAAAAAAATGTTTTTGAAAAAATTAATATGCAAGTGTTACCGAAATATACACTAATGACTTTTCCTCTTTCACTCCTGAACATAGGCGCAGACTTTTGTTATATATTGGGGGAGGGGGCAACCTTCCTTTGTGACATTTGTCAACGATATTAACTACAATACAAAGTTTGTAAATGTTCACCTCGCTGAAATTAAATAAAAATTAAATCTCTATTAATGGTATGCATAAATAAGTAGACAAATTAATGTAAAGTATCAAGTTCTATGATATATACTCATCTGAAATGAGGTCTATGAATTTGTTCAATTATATTTTATTAATTTGTTATTAATTAAGGAAATGTTAAGATTAACTTCAACCTGCAAATGGTGGTCAATGTTTTCTAAGCGCATGATAGCAGAAGCACAGGCTCTGTTTACAATGCGTACGCTACTCACGAACAGTGCACTCGTCTGACACATTGTCTTATCAGCATATTCCTTTGACTAGCCATTTCTTAACTGCTTTGGCACAAGTTGTAACCTGAATCACTCCACTACAGCAGTAGTAGAGTTCCATTGAGCAGTTGCTATCGTGCTTTTAAAATTCTTATACTGCTGAGCGTTCCAGGCGTTGTCTGGGCTTAGCCTCACTTTTCATAATTCTTGGATATATGCACACGTTACAACAAAAGCATTTTATGCACGGTTCAAAACCAATTTTTGAAGGAAAAATAGAAGGTAGTTTTTAACAAGAGACCGAATTTATTCTCGTTAGGAAGGGTAAAAAGGGAAGGAGGCATGTGTTTACTGAAGATAAACTAGTTGAAGAGAAATGAGGATATTCTCCTCAAAAATTCGACGGCTTGCACAGGAAACACACGTTTCCGTGAGCTCCACGTAATAGGCTACCAAGCTCTGCAAATTGAAAGCACACAAGGTCAGCGTTGTGCACGATTTGCCTTCATGTGATCCTGAGATAGTGTAATAGGACCTTGTAAAATGTTGATGATGTGATCATCGCTTAGTTTTCTTCTCAGATGAAGCGCGATTCCTTGTACATGGTAATGTTTCGAGATATTGTGGCACAGATAAACCAGATTTTGTAAGTGAAGCTGTACTGAATGACAACAACATAAAGATGTGGTGCGCAGTAAATGCGTACGGAAATACAGGCCCTTTATTTTAGGAAACTATAGTAAATGCACGAGATACAGGGATGCTATATTCAAACCATTCCATGAACAACTGGCCGACATTGAATATCAATATGGGTATTTACAAGAAGACTCTGACACTGCGCATATAGCTGATGAACAATTAAATTTAATTCAGTAAATCTTAGAGTATAGGGTAATTAGTAAGGGTTTTTGCCGCCACTCCCCACCACGATCCAGCTCTATGCTGTATATAAGAGGAACTTGAAATATAAGCTGCATAGAACAAATCTACACACATTAGAAGAACTAAAAGAAAATTAACTCAATTTCAACTGAAGTGTGTCATAGGAGGACAAATTTCCAACACCTTCTGTTATAACATACGTGCTTATTTTCATTGTAATTGCCCTTTAATCGTGAAAACGTGAATCAGTTGCGGGAACACTATGCCCGATTTGCCGAGAGTTGCCTCGCTGACTGGCCGGTCTGCCAGCCGCTGTGAAACGGGTGACTCCACCGTGAAAGTCCCTGTGCAAAATGTAATAGTTTTCAAAAAATATCACGTTATTTTCAAAAATTGTTATTAGACAATAAACCAACCCTTCGTGATTGCAGTCGGAAGCAGAGATTTTTTTTTTAATCGTGTTTAACGCCCATTTTTACCACTGAGACACCACAGGTCGTGAACACTGAACATTAATGAAATGATATATTGGGAAAGGATTTTTTTAACGGAAGGAAACGTTCCAGGCCTAAGCAGAGATGTTTTGAGATAATACCAGAAGGTTATGACGTGCAGGCAAAGGTTACCAGTGCACGCAAATTCAACGCCAAAACTGAACAACGCAGCTCTTGAAAACATTTAATTAAACAATAAATGACATGAATCATGATTAAGATAACTTTTACCAACAACAAGTGTATGAATAACATATAAAAATGGAGTTATTGAACCTTGCAGGCAAGAATTATAGTAACAGAGTAGTAAACGACCATGTGAGAAAATATTTAGTGATGAAACAAGAATATTTATATGTGAATACATGCAGTGATTTCAACAAAATTATGCAATACAGAGGCCACAATGTGAAATACCTAAAAAAAAAAAGTATTGAGATTTCGGTCTGTTAAAAGTATAGTGATAGCAGAATTTTTTATATTTTAGGATTGTAGTTTGATGAATGAAAAGTTCGTATTATCCTTGACAATTATAAAAGTTAGTAGGTGATTGTTTAGTCAGATTTTATGGAAATTACAAACTGTTACTTAGTAGGCCCAAAATGATTAATTTTGTGTTTCTGAAGAAACAAAGCCTAAATAATTAAGTCCTAAGTTAATGATGTATGGGTTCCAGAACATTTATTTTCATCAAACACACAAGAGAGGCAACTTTAATTCATATCATCCCCTTATAAAATATTGTTTCTTCAGAGTATGACGCTCTGTGATTCAACGTACTAATCAGGCGAAAACTATTTTACAGTGTAAATCATTTTTAACCCCATCATTTTATGATTCGTAGATAGAAACAAAGATGGACAATTCCGCGTTTTTCTTCAGATATTAGCATTGAAGGGACTTAACAGAGACACTAAGAGAAGATTTTACACGGTTCATATATATAGCAAAAGTGAAAGAAGTCAATAAACAGTTTTTACTCACAATTTAATTACACTTTTATTTTCCTAGACCATCGCAGTCTCCTCTTTTGAACTTAACGAGCGTTTCTGAATCAGGCGCTGAGAGCACACTCTTTGTATGCACATCTAAAAATAGTGTAAACACCAGTTGTTTACCTCCGACTTCCATCGTTTCTTCTCTCAGCTGATGAACAGTTGTACTTAGTGGTCCCTTCAAACAGAGCTGTTTGCCAAACATATACTTTCTTTGTTTAAAACAATGCAAACTAATAGAAGTTGCTCTTAAAAAGAAAAACAGAATACATTTAATAACATGAGGATAGAATAAAACATAGGAATGAAAATACAGAGCAGAAAATATCACTGAAAGAGACGAAGCTAAATATAAGCTGACAGGTATAGCATAGTACAAAACTTTCCACTTAAAAGTGAAATAAAAGACAAACAATAAGTACCTTTAGAGAGCAAAATTTTTGCTGTATAGTTTTATCTACCACATAAATCACATGACAACAGCCATAGTTCAAAATAGTAGATATCTTGACTGATCTCAGGGGATGATAAAGTACCTGCTTGATCCCAGTACTGAAAATGGGTTGAATAAGCGTTTTTGCGTCACCCTCGGAAGGCATACACAGAATGTTTCAACTTTATACATTAACTTATGAGCTCGTAGAGTGAATGGTAAGAACAATACAGCTTTACTGGCCAGATGCATTAAAACGTTAGAAATCTTTCTCATGTGCTTAGAAATTACAAAGTGTTCTTCTGTAATAAATGTGACAAAAATCCATTCTTTAGTGGTTGTTTGACTCCTGTGAGATAGGTAACACCAAGTGTGTTATACATTTCACAGGATATCTGGTTGCACGAGCATTTCAGAGGTTAACGGAATCGATAGGTATTACGACACTTGGTACAGTAGTTATGAGCTGCCACTCCCATATTTAATTAGATTGATTGTAAGTAATAATTTTATGTAACTTCGTTATACCCATGTATAATGTTCTTTTTCCTGTACAAGTGTCGAATATTGTGTCTAAAATGTTTTTTTCTTGCCAAGGCGCAGAAAGCTACCGAGTGCCACAAATATGACCTGGGAATTTCTGTAGCCTTTTGTAGCAATATTTGTAAAGAATCCTGGAGCCAGATGTTTACTGATATACTGATAGAAAATTTCTTAAACGGGGTAAGTACCATAAAAACATTTGGCGACGACAGGGAAGAAAAGACAGGCCTTTAACCTCTTCAAGGGAAGAAGCCAACCACTTGAGTTGATTTTACATGGAAAAGTCACGCAGATCATATTTACTTAGTTTTGTATCTTTGAGGCCCGCAGTCAGTTTTGGCAAGAGTATTCAGCGAGGCAATATCAGGGGAAGGGATTTCCCAGTTCCGTTTAATTAGTGCAAAGCGGCAGTTAGTATTTGGAGAATTAAGTGGACGATCTTTATTAGTTAAGTGCAATAATTTATGTACAGTAATGTAAGAACAATAAATTGTGTTCCATCTTCCATAATGGAAAATATTATTAACCTCAAGGACTCCTTCCCCTATGATCACAGGACCATAAAAGTATCCAGCAGCAGAGTCTCAACAGCCGTGGCAAAACTGTAAGTCAGAGGAAACCATCGTCGGAGAGGAAGGAATTATTTACCCCTGAGATTATATCCAAAAACCTATCAAATTAATTTCTTTTTTTCCAAATTCTTCCCTCCATCCATCCATATACATAAATAACTAACCCGCTCATATTTAATACCACTGCACACTCCCAAGTTTACTTTAAGGCTACTAGTCAACGTTTTGAGCATCTCTTTCAATTTTATGGAAATGGAATGGTGAAATGAATGTGTTTCGTTTTTTTGTGTAGTTTAGTTCTTTTCTGACTTATGATATTACCAATAGACAACAGTGTTACAAAAGTGAATAATTTAGTTTGCAATATAACAGAAAACAAAACTTTTTAACTAAAGTGAATAAAACTAGTTATATCTGTGAAAACAACGTGTCTTTAAAAAAAATGAGAGAGGGAGAGATTAATGAAATTATATGAAATTTTGGCTAGCCCAACACTGATGCATTGGAATTGAAATATGCATACTTCAGAAATTTAAAGAATACAGATACTTGAAATGAAATTTTAACAGTAGTGAAAGGGTTTAGCCTGGGGGATTATAATAAGAAGAACTTCACATGCACAATAAAAGGAAGTGACAAAATTGCAAATTACTCGTGTAGAATACGAGTAGAACAAATGACTGATAACCCACTGCTAACAGGATATATCATACAAAACAGAAAGTGTATTTGACACAAGCTTAATGATATGTGAAGGTCAGTTAATCTCTCCGCATAGCGGCGTTGCCAAACTAACTGGGCATGTGCGGACGTAAACACCTGACATAACAGTAGGACGCAAGTGTCAGTTCTTGAGTTTTTGCAAATTAGACATTTTCTCTATACTCGAAACAAGATATGACATAAAAGCTGCTCTTATTATATATAATATTCCTGCTTTATTTACCCAACACCTTGCGTTTAAGTACAGAGAAGCCACTTGTGTTAGCTTCTCGTGACATTTTAAACACAAACGAACAAAGACACACTTATCTAAACTCTGCCTTGCCTGTTTCGCTTACATTTGTATTTTCAAGTACATTATATTACTTTCTTTGCTTTACTTGTATTTAGTTAACTGCTGAGTAGCAAATATTCATTATGAATCAACGAGAATATTTCACTAACATCGTAAGACCGACCCATAATTCTAAGGCCTTTTTAATTTAGTTTTTCCGCAATATTTTTTCGAGCTTAAAATAGAACTATTTGTCCTTCAGTTATAGGTAACAAGTACATACCATAACTGACTACACAGTGGGGCGGAGAAAACACGAGATTACACATAGCCTGTAGCATACTCTAACTCCATTAAGTTTAGCGTCTACTTTAAAAGAAAAGCCCCTGAACGAAGTGGTTAGAATCAGTGTGTAATCGAAACGAGCTAATGCTCAAAACTTGAAATGAACATTGAGCCGCTCTCAAGGCGCTGGTTTTATACTAGCTCCTTTCAGAGTTCATATGTTATCGATCATTAAGATATGTAAAACATAGTAATTAATTTAGGAGATTAAAATAAAACCTGATTTATGCATATTTGAACGATTTCCCCATAAAGAAATGAAAAATAAAATCATACAAAATTGAAAATTATTAAGAAAAATAAACATATTTTTCAAATTTTTGCTTCAAGGTGAACGAGAAGAAACAATAGTTACATGTGTACCTGTAAAGTTCTTATATAGTGAGAGCAGTTTAAACGTCTTGCAACTTAGATCGGCCGTTCAGCAGATCTACCCTCCTCCAATCACTGAGATTCCTTTAAGTGCCACGCACGATGCCACTCTCTCTTTCAGTCAGTTGCGAGCGGAATCCCGACAGAGTCGGTTAGTTGCGTTGTGCAGTCAAGAGTAAGATTTTATTAAATAGAATAGTAGTTTTGTGTGATGGTGAGATATTCACTGCATCGCACATTCATTTCAATGCATACATGAGATACTGAAAGTCGTCTGGCAGAACAAGAAAGGCATTTAAGAGTAAAATTCCTGGCAGCCCGGAAAACAATATAAGTTAATAAAGAAACTTAATGAAACAGGTTCTGTGTTGACCGGAACAATTCTTGCTCATCAATTCATGAGAAAATTGCACCGTATATTTGGTTGCAAAATCATTGGTCCTGGTTTATGACTTCTTCGTTCCCCAGATCTCAGGGCTTGTGATTTATATTTTACCTTTGGGAACACAGAGCACGTTTAATTAATCCTCATACTTTGATGATACATTAATGCTTGTCAGTGATACTTTTCTAAGAAGATGTGGATTCTGTGTCAGGGAAAATGGGAAACATTTACCAGGATATTTGCTTGCGAATCGCTTTGCAACTTCCCTGCAAGAATCAGTTTTCACGTGTGTATCTTACGTAAAAACACGTTCTTCAAAGCTATTTATGTAGTAGCACCGAGTAACACACGAATGCACAACCACTTACTCACAAAACCTCCCTCAAACAAATTACAAGTTGCTACCTTCATTATATGGCCTTAGTGACTGGCTTATGTTGGCCCGTATCTCAAATACTCTAAATGTACTCTCTGTACATTTAAGAAGATTTGGCAGAAAAAATATATCAGCGGCTGAGACGTTTGTACATTTGAGTAGATGCTAAGCTACGCTCTCTTCTTTTAATTCACTGTAGTTTTTCAGGGTCACAACACGCTTTATTGTCTTTGAATAATTAAATAACGTCCTTGGCCTCACACAGTTATAGGAAAACTTGTAAATACATTGCTCCTGTTTCTGCATGGTCCTGCATGAAAGCATAGAAATAGTTGTGAGAAATAAAGAAGAAGAAGAAAAAAAACTCGTGTCTTTGCTCTGTGGCAAGCTCAGTATTTCTAGGTGATTTCGGTTTGTTTAGTCGTTACCACGTTTACGTTTTTTCATATATCACCTGATTACTGATTCAGCGTTGAATATGCGCATGCATTTATTCGATGAACCTGCAATGCTTCAAACGGCGCGAAGAGGGAAGATACCAAGCTATACCGGATGTTCCTAGTCACCCTGCGAAGTGTGAACCCCTCTGCTTTGCACCAATGCATGTTCAATACATCATCTCTAGAGCGACCGATCAGCATGCTCATATACATAATTACAGGGTCCTCATTCCGCTAAGCAATCAGAAATTGATTTTGCCGACAGGAAATTACTACGTATCAACCTCGCCACCTGCCGAGGAATACCATGTCCGCGGTCGAAATTTATAGTGCACGTTTTTTATTTCTTTTGTTATTTATTATTAATAAATAGTACTTAATATTGTACTACTACCATAGTAGGTGCTCAATCTGCCTGCTCTCCACTGTGAGACATGCCTGAATAACTTTGAAAGAATTTTGAAACACTCCCGCAATCCATTCACCCGAACATTGTAAAATGCATCGCGGATATTTTGTTTCAGTGTCTTAATGGATTTTATTTCATGTACAGCACTGATGAAGACGCTGCAGCTGAGTGGCTTTATACGCACTGCCGGCTTGTACATAGACTTGCTAAGCTAATAGTGTTAAAAACTTTCGAGAAGTTTCTAATCAACAGGCAATTTCATTAAGCTTCTCCTCTGTTAAAATACGATTTTTTGATATTAGCTTCTTGCCTTCGATTCAAACTTGGTACATCATTCTGAAGATGTACTTCCTGATGCAAAACTACTCCTGGGAATTTATCATGAAATTCTGTCCTACAGAACTTTTGCGATGTCTTTTGCACATCATTAATATAAATAAATATTATTTATTCTAGCATGCGTATATGTTAAACGGTAAAACAGTTAGCACGTATTTCCTACAGGAATTAAAATGAAACACGTTATAAACACGACTGAGCAAGCTTAGTTGGCTGAGTCAGTGAAATTTTAACTCCGGTTTACTGGAAATAATGTGTCCATTGAAGGTCAATCTGTTTCCACTAGTGAAGGTATACAAATTCCAATTGCGTAGCGGATTGAGGACACGGTATTATTATGCTACACTTCTGTACGAGAAATAATGGGTACAAATTTGTATCCTTACAACATTTCTAGTCTGAAAATGTTAGCCAGTGTATGTTTAATTCTAGTAAGAGCACCATTCTTTAAATCTTTTCCATAAAATGTACTTATCTGAGTGTTCCACTTTAAGTTGGATTGGACTGGTAGGTTCAAAGGTGAATATTTCTGTACTTCAGATCTAATCAATGACTCGTTATTTTAACGACGCGGGGCATATTCAGGAGGAATGCTTGAGGTAAAGTATACACGGGGCGGCCAGAATCCACAGGCGGTGACTGGGACGTAAATAAGGCCTTAACATTGTTTCCAGATAGATCACTTCGCCGCTGACGGGCCTCCCATCCGAGGAGTTCGAACTCATAAGAAAGGCCTCATTTCCATGCGAGATGTCGGGGCAGAAAGCTTTCCAAAGCGTAAGCCATCGTTACGCCGCACCAGGCAACGTCGCCTGGCACTTTCGACCTTATAACAGAATGAAAGTATATGAAATAGGAGAGCGGAAAATTTGTGAAAAGAAAATATTGATTCCAGCATCGATTCGCGAAAGCGATCAGGAGAAACAACGAAAATCTAAAATCAGTGTGGCGGGTCCCAAGTGATTTTAACTGGAAACCTCCAAAGGGTTAACACTTCAGCCGTTCTGCTCATAGTACTCTCTGTAAGCGTACAGCGATGCATTCTAACGAACTGTGTCGCTAGGCCATATTAACAAGCACTCAGAAAAATAAAACGTTCTTTCTCTAAAGCAATTAAAAATAATAAAAAATAAATAAAATTCTATATTGCTTTTATTTTAATTTTTTAACATATCATATGTTTTATGTAGTACATTCATACCTTTCATTTGAATATTTTACAGCCTCTTTGTTTAGCTCTTTAAATTCTTAATTCTTGTGCATTATCATACCTTCGTGAATCTATCCTTTTTATGGTTTGCTGTTCTAAATATACCCTAAAAAGTCTACAAGCTTTGCGGAAGCAAATTATAAAAGTTAAACAACAGAACAGCACAGAAGCGCGCATTACAATAAGATAAGTAAGGGATATCTGAATTTTGGTTTCGCAAAGTGAAATTGCTTGCCAAACTGCACTCCGCACCACTCTCTTTGGAAACAAAAAACCACAACATTGCGTTTTTATGTCATAGAGTTGTTGTAAAGACAGCTGTTGCCGCCGCTGGGCTTTTCACTGTTAGTTTTATGCTATAGAGATGAATCCGTCAACTGCTGCTTCCTCTTCGTTATATTTGTACACATTTACACGGTTTTGCGATCTTTTCAATCTGTTTCGTTCATATTTACTTACTATGTTGATTCTTTATAAATGAAACGAAAATTTACGTAAAAATTCAAACTAAAAAGTTTGTTGAGCATGTAAAAATTAACAAAATAATTTAACGAACGAACACGTCATTCAACAAACACAGGTTTCTGATATGTTACAATTCAGTTGTTTTAAAGATGGAAATATATCCCTTGAAACTTGCATTAACCTGAAGAATAGAACTACAAACGATGCAATCGTAAGTTGATAATGCAGATGTGAGAAACCAGAGTTTGTACCCTACCCAGAGTGCACTCTGTAGAAGTGCTTAAAAACGTTGACCACGGATCATGAAAAATTGATTTATACAATCTTTCAAGCGTCACAAATGAGGATGAGTAATAAATATACAAACTTCGTGCCGCTGATGAAGTTGCTAACTTCAACACGTCAGTGATTTCCAACCCCCCCCCCCAATTGTTGTTATGCAGAAAATGTGCAAAAAATATATCCTCAGCGAAATAATTATTATTGAGGGTTAGCCGGGTAGATGGAAATCAAACGAGGTGGCGTCAGAACAATAATGGTGTTGTAGCGCGTTAAGACGATATATACATCAATAAACCAGTCAGGTGTCATTTTTAAAAGTTTATGAAATACAAGTGTGATAAAATTAAAACCATAATGACCTTTATATTACTTTCCGAGTGTTTAATTGGCATTATCAAGCCTCTAATAAACGTAGTTATTAAGAGAATATGACATTAAAAAGGAGGATTGTGAGGTATCAGCAAGATGGTTGTCAGCTCATAGTAAAGTAAAGTTTGCTGAATGCTCAATCATGGAGGATCATAAGCTTGTCAACTGGATTTTCTATGTGCCAACTAATTATAAATTCGTGGAACAGTTTGCATTTAGATTTCTTTTTATAGATTGTGCAACAATTTGTGCGTTAGACTGTGGAAGGTTGTACGACTTAGAAAAGTATGTACATTTTTTTAACCCTTTCTTGGTTACGGTTCATTTGTCAACATCATTGGTTGCAGGTGAGCGCAATGCTCACTCCTTGTATTTTTTAAAAAATAAATGTAGTTTAATAAAGTTTTTCATAAATGTTTTATTTATATGTATTTAATTTTATATATTTTAATTAACTGATAACATTATATTTGACTATTAGTAACAAAATTTGTTTATTAGATATCAAATTTGAAAGAAGTGTAAATATTACTTAATAATTTATAAACCTTTACATTTTTTTAATCTATTTTACACTTAAGCACTTTCCTAATCCAATACTTATAATCAAATTGGAAAAATCTAACCAGCTGCAAGAACAGGAAATTCTTAAAAAACGCATATTCTTATCTTCAACCATCTGTATTTGCACGAAAAAATATTGGGGAATTTATCCCAGCAATATCCATTAAATTGTTAAATATTCGAAGGGATCATCTAAAGAATATTCTTGCACTACGTGTCGTGACTTCAATCCATGGACAACGCCCCTCCACATTAAGTTGAAGTCACAAGACCTGGCTTCAAAATTCCCCAGTGCTGCTGTCCATTTCATCGCCATCGTGCATGATAGAAATCAATAGTACTGTGGTGAAATGTACGGCATTGACTTTTCCCCGAAGGCACGCAGACTGCTATTTATTCATTTCTTGAGTTTCCCATGATTGATGGAATCTCCCTCTTGATTTTTTGAATTGTCTCAACGACCGTAAGATTTTTGTTCACGCACTAGCTCGTTCATCATATCAATTGATGTGATGCAATTGTCCATTATGACATTTCTTTCACAGTTCACAATTGAATCTACAGTTCTCTTTACAATGCTGCTAGTTGATTTGTTTTATTTAACAGGTCATCAGCGTCCCATTCTATTCAGGGAGTGAAACGACCGACAAATTATGCTCAGAGGACTCTTCTTTTAGCATTGAGGTTCTTTTATGTGCCGTAAATGTGCGACACGGTGTCCACGGCTTTACTTCCCTTCCGAAGGAAGCCATACTTAGGATTTTTACGCCCGAAAAAATCCATCGGTCCTGGCCGGGTTTGAACCCGCGATTTTGGGTTTAGAAGGCAAGTACCACTACACCACCAGGAGCGACACAATGCTGATAGGTCGATTATTTAGAGCATCGGTTTGCATTGCACGATCGATATACAAAACATATGTGAATCAACAGTCGCAAATATTTTAAACCATATTTACTGGGCTTTTGCGTTATGTATTGCCTAACAGAAAGTCCTATAGAATTTCATCGATGTTGACATATTCAGAAACATTGTAAGGACACTTACTAGCATCACAAATTCTTCAAAAAGCTCCTGAATTATGCAACCTTTTTAAATAATTTTCTTTCTGCATTTGATCTCTAACGCCGTCAAGTCAAATAGCCGGAAGTAACACATAGAAGTGATTGTATCTTAGCACCCAGCGAAAATGCTGAGGAGCAGTTCCATCCATGTGATGATTTCATAAACACAGCCAAGTACAACAGTCCAAAAAAAATGTTTATTAAGCCCACATTTGTATTCAAATAGTCTCAAGAACAGCAGTAATTCGAGCCGAATTGTTCAAGTATATTCTACAAAACGCTCAATAAATGAGTCAGAAAAAGAAAAACTTTCGACAATCCATAACACTTTTGGCTTATTCTGCCGGATTTTTGAACTCCATGAGGAAGCAGAACAAAATTTCTTAATCTTTGTCATAAATTTCTTGAAGAAGCATGAAATTTTCACACTGTTACATTGTCAATTTCTATATAGTTAGTCCTACAATAACTGAGACTTTTTCCTCATTAGCTAATTGCTTGCTTTCGCTGTCACGGTTACAATTATTTCATATGAATCTTCCAATTCATAGAAAGCTTCATTCATATCGCTACCAATTCTCCAAAATTCAGATGGAGGTTCACTCTCAGTTATGTCATCTATCCACTGAAGTATTTATGTCTCATTATCAAAAGTGGCGTACATAGAACTCATTTTAAGCACAAAATGCACTCGTTGCACTCGCAAAACAGACTGAAAAATGTTTAACGCTAGAATTATACGTAAATCTTGAGTCCGACAATCAGATGCTTCGTTCTAGTCACGTGACCGCTTAGCCAGGGGGATCAGCCAATCAGGGGCCAGCATTTTGGCGCCATGTTTGAAAGGAGGAGGGTCTCTGTCAGTGTGCTTTTTTCGCGCCACTATTGTACGTTGCCACTATGTATGTGGGAAAATTTTTCCTACCCTCCTAACAGCCCACTTTTGAAGTTATCGTCACCTTAAGTGTGAAGGAACCGGCTGTATTCCATCTCAACCAAAAATATACCGCTTACCCTCCTAACAGCCTATTTTTGGTCTTCATTAATTATGAAGGAAACAGCTCTACTCCATCTTAAATTAAAATATCCCTGTTGTTTGTAATTTGTTTGGAAAATAACTTTGAGTTTAATAGCGTTACTTCTAATTAGTGCTTTTTTGGTATTTCTCTGTTGCTTTTAAAAGTGCTAGATGAGATATTGATTACCTTTGGCGTGTAGGCTCGATAGCGCTACTCCTATTTGCCCATTTATTTTGGTGTTAAGTTAAAAAGCAGTAGTTGAGACAAAAATACCGTTCACCCTCCTAACAGCTCATTTTTGAACGTTTGTCACCCTAATAATGAAGGAATCGAATGTACTCTAATTCAACTAAAAATATATCGCTCACCCACCTAACAGCCCATTTTGAAGGAATTGTCACGTTAAGTATGAAGAAATCAGCTGTACTCCATCTCAACCAAAAATATACCGCTTACCCTCCTAAGAGCCCATTTTTTAAGGTATTGTCACGTTAAGTATGAAGGAATCGACGCTACTCCAGTTGCATCTAAAATACCCCAAAAACAGCCCCATTATTGGTCCATGTTAAGTATAAAGGAAAAAGTGCTACTCCCTAAAATACCCTACCCACCCCCAAGCAGCCCATTTTTGACCCTTGGGGACACGTTAAGTATAAAGGAAATTACTTCGGAATGTGTGTTTGAATTCAGTCCTGAATTCACCCACCATACCATTTTTTCTTTGTTTGCTTTTAATGGCGCCATTTTGCTGTAAATCTAAAGGAAAGGAAATTGGTAATAAAACACATTTTTCGCTTATTTATTAAGTGTGGAGTTTAACTCATCACAAACAAAAAGTGAAGCAGTCTCTTCAAAGTACAGTTTAAAAGCATTAAAGTTTTAATTCTTCTAGTCCAAGGCAGACGTGGCTGTGTATCTTGACACGATTGCTGTTGCCGGACCGCAGGCGGAACTGCTCTGAGATGCACACTGGCTGTTGCACAAGCTGTGAAATGTTGATCAAAGGACATGTCCTGACGATCCTCGCTGGTAGTTAGCGCCGTCAATTCTTCTTCAAACCCACAACTCTTTCTGTTGCAGCAAATGACGCATTATATATTTGAAGCGGCCCTTGCAACGTCTAATTTTTTTTTTTTTTTTTTTTTTATAAAAAGGGTATCGTTTTGCTAGTTTCTGCCCACGAAAGGTAATAAAACATGTTTATTAATATGCCTGAAAGATACCAGTGCAGAGTATAAATTACAAACAAGGTAAACACTCTCTTTTGAAGATACAAAAGTGCTAGGCACTATTTACATTATATTTTGTTGCTAAAACATGTGTTGCAAGCAATATATTTGCGTAAGATAAAGTCTACTTTTTCTATCCTTTAAAAATGCCCCGCCCACCCTCCTACCAGTCCATTTTTCTTTAACACTGGAAATTGATTTTAACAGCGCTACTGCATCTCCATTTATAAAACCCGCCCATCCCCCTATCGGCCCATTGTTGATTTAAACAGCCCCACTCCACCCCCACCTAAACAACCCCTCCCACACTCCTATATTTGGTATCTTCCCTTGCGAAACCTTCCGGAAATCGCCATTGTTAGAAATTTGCTTTTAAATTTCGCCCATCCTCCTATTAGCCCACCTCTGGTATCTTCCCTTGAGACGCTTTACAGAAATGATTTTTAACACCACTAAAATTACACCCACTCGCCTTCAAGCCCATTTTTGGTATCTTTTCTTGCGACGCCTTCCGAAAATTGTTATAAAGTAAATTGCCACAAGAAATCACATCCACCCTCCCATCAGCTCATTTTTTGGTATCTTCCCTCCAAAGCCTTCCGAAAATTGCTTTTAAAATCACACACACACACACCCACACACACACACACACACACACACCCACACCCATATTAACCCACTTCTGGTATCTTCCCTTGCAAAACATCTCACCTTGTATTGGAAATTGTCATTTTATTAGTATAAAAGGATATGTGTTACAAATTGCTTTTAATAGAGTCATTAGTTTGACTTGTTATTTGATATAACGCCATGGGATGGTTTACTGGGAGAAAAACTACTATTGACGCAGACGTAACGTTCTTTGTGCGGGGGAAAATAGAAGCAGGAAGTATAAATTTGAACTAAATATGTATTTATACACTTATATAGACTGCTTTGTGTTGAGACTCCATTTTTTTTTGTTTGCAACACCTTCGATTTTTTATTATTTATTTTTATTGTTTAAAGCGCGCAAAACTACGCCATTGAGAAAAGTGTTGGGCTCATAATGGAAATTGCTTTTAACTCCCACTCATTTTGGGGCCTCGGGTATCTAACTCTAATCCCAAACATCCCAGCGCATTTTTGGTATCTTCCCTTGCAAAGCCTTCAACTGTCATAACGTAAAAATATCATAGCCACCCTCCTATCAGCCTAACTCTGGTATCTTTCTTTGCAAAAACCTTCCGGCTCTGAGGATGTGAGCTGGTATTTAGGGCCAGGTTAAGTATGTATAAAGGGCATGTGTTGGAAATTACTTAATTTTATTAGTTTGGGCTTGTTATTTGTCATAACGCCTTCAGATGGTTTGCTGAGTGTAAAAATGGTATTGTCACAGGCGTAACGTTCTTTGCGCGAGGAAAATAGGAGCAGGAAGTAAAAATTTGAAGCAAATATGTATATTTATTAGAAAATACACTATACGGTTTATAGACTGTTTTGTACAGGTACCCCATTTTTCTTTGCAACGCCTTCGAGTAAAGTGTTGGGGTCATGTAAAGCATTGCTTTTAACATCCACCCAATTTTGAACTTTAACTCCAATATCAAACATACCTCAACAAGCCACCCCTCTGGTACATTCCCTTGCAATGCCTTCCAAAAATTGTCATATAGGAAATTGCTTTTAACATCCCCCTACAAGCCCATTGTTGGTCCTCAGAAATTTTTATGTACTTTTTTAAATAATGTTTATCTTGACATTTCATGGCTACAACATAAGAAGATACTTACAAATTTGCCTCCAGCAAAATCCATATCAGAATGTAAGTGAGTGTAAATATTACTCCTAGGGATTATTGCTTGTCATTTGGAAAGATAAAAAATAACTACAGTTGGGAGAGGTACAATAGATTACTCTTTACCTGCCAGCTGGTGGTTTATAATGGTTGTTCATAATATGGGGTTTTGACAGTTAAGATAAGATTTTTTATTTCGTATATTTGCTGTTTAAATAATAGCATGATTTTGTGTTTTTGATACATAAGAACTTCTTTTTAAATACACGTGTTTCTTCATTTCTCTTTAATGATACTAAGAGCTTAGCTGATAAACATGATTACATTTAAAAATCCCCATACAATATAGCTTTATCTGTCATACATTTCATTTAATTGATACTTGTGTTTTAATATCAATAATAAGAAGAAGAATTCCAAAAATGTGATTTCCCTTTTGTAAGATTGCAAAAATTGCTATTTGGTCTCCTTAATTAGAGTAAATTCACATAAGACAATTATTTTTAAGGAAAAAATAAACAACAAATGTTTAAAAAGTAGTGGTCATACATTTCATTTAATTGATATTAATCCATTAATTTTTTTAATTTCAAGAATTCTAAAAAAGGGATTTCTCTTTTGTAGGATTGCAAGAATTCTAATTTTTCCCCCTTAATTAGCGCAATTTTCACTATACATATTTATTTTGAAAAAAAATCAGTAGTTAAGTAAATTATTATAGTTCAGTTTTTCCTTTGTTAGTCATTTTTTGATTTTATGCTAATACCACACAGCAATACCTTAACATATTTCACTAATTAATAAAATTATAATTTGGATTTTTTGAAGTTATTCTACTAGATGAGCAATTCGTTCCATTATATTTATCTGATACTTTATTATAGTATACTTTTCTTTCCTTCGTACTCGAGATGGAATTCAGCTCATACAGACACTCGTTTAAATAAATAAATATCCCACCCGATATAAATGAAAATATGAGTTCTAGAAATGCCTGTATATTCAAGAAAAAGCCGAAAAAGGAGTATGATAATAATATAAAATATTTTGTATTTATTTGCTAATTTTTGTCATCTACAGAGAATATATGAGATAATTATACATTTTCATCACTTCTGTATCTTAACAAGTATGTGTTATAATCGATCATTCAAAAGGAAAAAAATAAAATGTTGAGAAAAATAAAGAACATAGATATTGCACTTGAGCAACGGTGGACTTATATAACGAAACAGACGAGATATAGTGGCAGCATAACACAAGCACCATTGGCGAGGGGAAACCTTATCATTGTGCATTTTAATAAAAATAAAAAATATATAATGCATTATAAGCCGATTTTGCTTTTTACAGAGAGGTTATTTGAATTACGGGCCCCTTGAACGCAGCTGTTTACTGCAATCGCCGCAACCAGTAAAAAGAAGTCACCGCGTATTAAGTTCGTATCAGTATTTGTATTTTTATTAAAAACGTAAAATAATATTACATTCAAAATAATGATGATGATTGCAAGCATTAGCCGGTGTTGTAACGATGTTAAAATGATGCCCCTCAGCGGCAATTTATTGCCGGCATCTGTGTAAAATTTTTCTGTATTTAGTCTAACTTTTCGTCCATAAGAATAGGCGATTTGTGAGACATTTCTTGTCATTGAGAGATTCTGTCTCTCGTAACGTTTAACAAGTAGGTGAACAGTCTCTCTACCTGGAACACGAATGCTAGGGTATATTTTCGCGAATCTTATCACTTCTCGGCAGGAATCTGTTTCCATGTATTACACATAAAAAGCAGTTCATCTGGACTATATTTATGTAGTGATAACCAATGAAGAACAATTGGCATACCATTTTCACATAATGAACGCGCAGAGTAACACACGAACGTACAAACACTCGCTGACACAGCCTCCAGAAAATTAACTGGAAGCTACTACCTGCACATGCATTATAAATCTTGACGACTGACTTCTTTCAATACATAGCCGCCTCTGCCGTCCCGTAAATTAAACAATCTCACTGTGCGTTTCACGCAATAATTAGCAAATCAAATGCTTCATTTTGTCTTCAGTCTTTATGTACGCTGCTTGATTTTTATCGGTGCTGCCATACTCCGGAACACTTTGTTTTTTTAAAGGAGAATTTATTAAAAAAATCTGTCTTGGTTTGTCTTTAATAGCCATAGTATTTTTGTAGACACTAGACTATCCTCAAAAACGAAGTATTTAATAGAAATTGTAGCCTTTCACATTAAATGTTTACAAGGAAAATGGAAAATGCTCGTATCATGTCGATTTTCATGTGGACTTTTGTTGTCACGCAATACTGTCTTATTACGCTCAATTATTTGTGGATATCGAAATCATATCATACACTTGTAATGTGTAAGCTCCGTTTCTAAAATAAATAAATAAAAAAACTTGGCTATTAAAGTTAATAACTTTCACGCGATATAAAGAAAACCGAGGTTGATGCATATGGGCATACATAATAATATGGAGGAAAGGGTTTATGCATTAATCATGGACAGCAAAATGTAGATCATGATTATAACAAGAAAACTAAAAACACAACGAAATGAGGCGCGTTAGGTCTCTCAAAGGTACTAAATTAGAAGTTTTATACAAGTTAGAAGATTTCGAAAATAATTAGAAAATGCTGCCAAAATAAAAGAACATGCAATGGTATTTAATAGTGAAGCTGGTCCTTTCGATAATCGCACTCGGACCCGCTGGTTTCACGCCAGTAGCAGTTGCAGTAAATTGAAGAGCACTAATCAAGGTCAACAGGGATATGAAATCATTGGCACGAAAACCACGCACCAGGAAGAAGGGCCTTTCGCACGCCTGGCCCCAGGAATAGCACTCACGTCTCAGCTGGCTTGGTCGGTCAGTTCTCTTAGATCCCAGTTAGCACCATGCCGCTCCGACATCAACCCCCGTCTCTCAAGAAGGCGAGTATGACCGTTATAGCCAATAACTTCGAACAGTTGTGTTACGACTGCTCAACACAACGGGAAATGATCCAGTTAATAGACTCCGAAGAATATCTTCAATACGAAGGTCCTTTCATTCACTTGCGTAAGTAATGACATACACAGATATTACCTGTTGGTGTGGAGTTATGTTTAAAACTTTCCTGTTTTTTATAAATAAATCACGTATTCAAGAGACAGTTTGCTTTATATGTAATTAATGGAACTTAACAAATGAGAGATGTGGACATAATATACTTGTTACTTCATTTACGCGTTGAGTTAATGTTAACCAAATTGGAAAATTAATTGAACAACAGTATGGAGTAATTAAGCGCGTATCTGACTAGCTAGAAAATAAAAGTGAGTTTGTCGAAGAGATAGAAGCTTGCGGGCACCGCTGTGTATAAAAATTTCTGAATTTGTTTCGTTATGCTCATTTGAATAGAGTTGAATGCTTAAACCTTTGCGTAGAACGTGAAATTAAATGTGCAACATTTTTGTCGTGATTGCATAATGATATAATAAGCCCTTGAGAAATGTTTGCTGACATGAAATGATTGCCTTCAGTGATTATTTGTTAATACAAGGTTAGTCAAAATATCTCATAATTTGACATTGTATCCGCATACAGATAATTGGATCCTTCCCGAATTTTTTTCAACTGTTGATTATGTACTTAGTGGCATGGAATTTCAGCACCACGACTGTGGTACCATTTTCACAAAACAAAACCTGGTGGTGAACAGATTGCACTAAGATAAATAGCCATAGTTTGTTGATATTGCTGTACAAAATGCATAAAATATTAATATTCAAAAAGTAATTATTATTTTAAAATTCCTTAAGACTTTTTTCACTAACTATTGCTGTAAATAACTAGTAATACAATATTTGCTACCATGGACGCTAAACTGACCCATCATCAATTATACAGTATAGTTGACCCTAAATACTGCCCAGCTTTCCGTCGTAAACAGCATGTTTATGCATTGTAGCCACAAGCTCTAAACCCCTCTCTCTGGCGTGAGTACCCAGGCTCGCGTCAGACTTATGCTGAAATCCTATTAGTGAGAGGGTTGCTCCGTCTCTATGTGTAACAAATGCTGAATTCCAATGTAATTTAGAAGGGTCATATATAGAGGATAAAGTGTGTAGCAAAGCAGCGTAAACATGTAAAAAGGTTGCCTCTTGTGTAAATTTTGAAATATAAAAACCCTATTTACAAATACATTTATTTACTCTCAGGCATTTACAAGTGGTGTAATAATCCATTGTGATAGGTTTAATTATGATGCATTTGTTGATACCAGCAGCTCGTTATGGTTAGTAATAAAAACTCATTAAATAGCATAGAAATTAAATAGAATTTAATGCGAATGCACATAAGGCAAATTTGAAGGAAAAAATGTGCAATTAATGTTACCACACCTTTTATTAATGAACAGAGCTTCAAGTAAGTGGAAACAGAAGCAACATCTCTTAAATTGCACTTGAGGAACAAGATACAGCAACTATGATATATAATGCACTAAAATATAAGTTTTTAACAGTAAACTAATGCTACATTGCATAATTATTAAACCGTTTTCTCACTAAATTCTTACTTCCCAATTTCGTTCCGAGCATTGAAGGAAGGCGCAAAGTCCTTTGTGCTTCAGCTCTTCGTTGCACAGTAAGGTTATTTAAGTTACGAGGCGGCGTACTGAGGGAAGCCTATAATGCATGTGCAGGTATCACTTGTAGTTATTTTAAGGGAGGCATGTGTTCGTGTGTTACTCACTGCTTTCATTTTATGTAAATTGCGTGCTACTTGTTCTTCGTTAGCTATTCCACTACATAAATATAGTCTTAAAAGTTGTGTTTTAAGTGAGGTACTTACGTAAAATCGGATTCATGTAGAAAATTTACAATGCAATTCACAAGAAAATATCGTGGCAATCGTGTTCTAGGTAGAGAAACTTCCCCTATAAGCAGCCGCGCTCTGGCAGCCCGTAACTCTGACCGCATGTGGTGCCTCAGTAGTAAAAACGGGCGTTAAACACTATTAAAAAAAAGCCCGTAACTCCAATAACCTTACTGTATGTCAAAAGAAAATGAGCGTGACACTGTTCACAGTGTACTCTGTTTCTAGCAATACTTTTTGTTTGCCACTATCTATTGTAATATGTAGGTTAGTAGAGTTTGATCTGACAAATACTCCCCTGAAACAAGCCGTTAATATTCGCTATTAAGTTTTAATTATAATGTATTTTCTTTCAATTGTTTATTAAGTACATGATTTATTTTTGATGTATCTACTCCTTCAGATGTCTAGTGTTTTGCATTTTCGTTTGGAAGCGAGTCATAAGATTTCTGTAATGTTCAGCTAATTTGCATTGGGAGCATGTACAGGTAAAATTACCACCCGTTCATTAATTTTTTAATGGGGTTTAACACCCGTTTTTACTACTGTGGCACCACATGAGACGAAATGATATATTGGGAAAGGATTTGTTTTAAGGAAGGAAATGTTCCAGACCTAAGTTTAGGGTCCCTCCCCGGCATTTGCCATTTATGAGAACTGAAGAAAACTTGGAAAAAACCTCAGTCAGGGAGGACGGTTATGGAGGGATTCGAACCCCAGACCTTCCGCTCACGAGTTCGCACTTTAACGACCTCGGCCAACCGCGGCGGTATGTCACCCATTCTGTTTGAGGTTAGAACTTAACACGTTAAACAAACGAGCATGTTAAAAATGAGTGCAGAGTCAACCTGTGAAGGATAAGATGGAAAATATTTTTTATGTTAAATGGGGTAACACAATAAGCCCATTAGACTGACGTGTGGAAGCTCGACAAAATCCATTAAAACCTGGTTATCAAATAAAATCAATTTTATATGTTAATTCAGAATAAAATGATTACATTTCAATTTTTAATTCTACTCGTTTACAAAAACTGATCAAAAGGGCGATTTCTTGCTTTAATGTACTCTCTAAAACGACACAATTGTCTTGCATGTTCAAAGACTGCAGGTCTTAGGCATGCAGAGTTGGCAATTGAATGCATCCAAGAAACTAAACGCTTCTCTGATTCAATTGGAGTTTACCAGGCTAAATCACATGAGCCCCTGGTCAGGCAATGGGGCCACCACAGCTAGTCCATTTCTTATCGAATTTACGGTTCAAGTGCTGTCGAACTGCAAAGAAGAAGCAAGAATGTAAACCATCGGTTGATGCCACATGCGATCACAAATGTCTAGGGAAATGTCGTGAAACACAGGCAAGTTGTTTTGCAGGAACTGCATATAAACGTAGACGTTCAGACATTATGTCATATTTAACAGAGTGCTCACATAGCTTTTTGAACACTATTATCAAGATCGAGGTGATACAATGGAAACTGTAACTTTTATATTCTCAATCGCATCTGCAATTTCCAATGTTGACTACTTAACATTAACTTTTGAACTATGGTTATTTATGAGTAAACATTTGATTTGGTCTCTCTTATTATCTCCAAGAGTTTGAGTATTGAATTTTGGAACACCCGGTATGTCTAGTAAAACTTCCAATATACGTTATTTTAAAATTTGACCGCCTCTGTGACCTGTGGCATTTGCGACTACTAATCCGGTGGTCAAACTGTCTGGGTAAGTTTATTTCAGTTTTCCCTTATCCTGAGAATGGGAATTCCAGATATCATTAAGGTGCCAAGGACTTCAAGCTCATTATGCGTCGTCATTAATTCATTTCATTCATTTCTACCCATAGGCTTAAGGACCCCCCTGGTGCACCATAACCATATCACCTTCATCAACATTTCCATTCGAATAACGTCCTCGCCTCAGAAGTCCACTACAATACCGCCATCCCAGGGCGAACGCCCACAAAGTTTAGATATGAAAATGGTCACCATTTGTTTACGATAGAATTGTTTGCAGGAGAAGAGCGACTATTTAAATAGGAGTTATGAAATTTGCAGAAATCATTTTTGAGCAGGGCTAATTTATGTATATAAATACGATCATTAAATGTAAACCAGCGTAAAACCCTATTTGGCTGAGAATTATTTCAGTACAGGAGAAAAATAGAACTATCTAAAATCACAGTATGTTAAAAAGGTCAGTATAAAACGCATAAGACAAATATTTTGAAATAAAAAAAAAACACGGAATTGTAAACTTTGTTAATTTAAAAAAATGATGCACCACATGCAGTTTACTGTATTTATTTATTTTTTTTTGTACCTTTTCATTAATTATGATGATTTCCCTTTTTTCTGCCAGTCTCTGAGCATACATTTGATTCAATTTATCTCTTTTGGGTTTTTGCAAATTGTGCACATCGTATGTGTATATTTCTAAACAGCTTTCAAGAAAATAGTTATACACCTTGTCCTATCAAGATTTTACACTACCTTTCTAGAATTCCTACAACAATTGAGATGTTCAGTTTCGTTGAAAGGAATTTAAAAAATCTGGTATAATTTAAAAATATATCATATGAAATAACACTTGAAGCCTTGATTTATATTTTCTCCACCTGAAGTTACTAGTATCGCATCACAGGGCTCGAAACACAGTATTATTCTACTCTTAGAATGGTTGTACTGTGGTGGGCAGCGCAGCGTTTGCTCCTGATTTTCTCAAACTAATGAATCCAAGTCATTAAAATTTAACACGGTTTGTGCATGAAAAGAGCGGTTACGGAATGACATGAGTGACAACGCAAAACCGCAGACCATACCCGCAAAGACCAATTGCGTTTTCGATGTCCTTGGCAATAGTGTATTGCATATGACTGTGCTTTACGGGGTTTTCAGTAGTAAACATGAACACCGCAGTCGACGTGAAAATATTGCATGAGTTTGTAGGCAATAGTTTCACCAAATGGTACCATCTGCAATACTTGCAAATGCCAGCTTGACTGAAATTGTTTACCTGTTTAAAGGTAAAGAATTTTGACAACCTAGGCCCTTTGACCTTATTCCCCAGATTTCTTATGGTGCATGCAAAATGGAAAGTGCATCTTAGCAAGCCAGAGACTATCATCAATCTGCAAAATACATCCGTCAGTAATGTGTTGTAAAATTCAGGGCCCTTATGTTGACGCATTTTTTAATAGTTTTTAACGCCCGTTTTTACTACGGAGGCACCAAAGTGGTGGACACTGATGATGCATGAGATGAAATGATAAATTGGGAAAGGATTTTTTTTAAAGGAAGGCAATGTTCCAGGCCTAAGTTTAGGGTACCTCCCCGGCATTTGCCATTTATGAGGACTGAGGAAAACACGGAAAAAATATCAGTCTGGAAGGACGGGCCTGGCGGGAATCGAACACTAGGCCTCCCGCTTGCAAGTCAACGCCTTAACGACCTCAGCCACCATGCGGTTCGTTTGGACGCATGGCCGGCTTAATGGGGATTTACTTGGCACCAGGAAGCGCCTGTTTGCCGGCGGAGTCGGATATTCATAGCCCCTTAAATTTAAGCGCATAGATCTCTCTTTCAAATTATAGCTACAATAACGACATACCGTCGTCATAGAAAATGTTGGAAATGATATACTTGTGCCACCACACTTCTTTCATACCAGGCCCTATAATTCCGTAAACATTCGCATCAAGCACCACTACTACTACTACTACTACTACTACTACTACTACTACTACTACTACTACTACTACTACTACTACTACTACTACTACTACTACTACTACTACTACTACTGCTGCTACTGCTACTGCTACTGCTACTGCTACTGCTACTGCTACTGCTACTGATACTGCTACTGCTACTGCTTTTGTTTGGTTATACAATGGAATTCCTGTATATGATCAGAATTTTCTGCGCTCTGTATGTATTGCTTATGTCGCTATATGACCATGTAAATAAAATCATGAATCGTCCATAAAATTTAACTGCGGGTCAATAAAGCGATCATTAACATTATCCAACACCCAATTGCAGAAAATAAATCTACTCACATTATCTCGTGGTTGCAATCCCTGAACTATAGTTATCTTATAGGATTTTAATTTTAAAATTTTAGTGGCATTCCAAGTCGAGGTTTGCCAAATTTCTGATTCCTGTTAAGCTTTCTCAGAGATTTGAAGCGGGTGTTTTAATTAATTAATATGGGATGATAAGAATTAATTATATGAAGGAATAAATCGGTTAGCTGCTGTCTCGCATCTCAGGGTTTTATCCCACTGGGACGAGGAGAATAGAATGGATAGGACTGATGGTGACTCAAATGAAGTTTCACGGACAGGAAGATACTTATCTGGACGGAGATTATCTATGGGAGAGGAATTGTATATTGTCTTATTCCTGTAGCTGGTGCGTAAGGAAGATGCGGAAGAAGCCTCGTCTTCTGTTTAATCTTCCAGCAGATTCTATCCTCTTCTGGCCTATCCCTGCTCCATATGTACCGGCGTTAAGATAGTATTCTCAACATCATTATTTGCTCTTTGGGAATCGTGGTATTTTAGTCGCTAATGAGTGCGGACTGGGAAAAGGGACTAGAATAGGTAGCTCGAAAATAATATACGGACGTCACTCTAATAGTTGTTGTTTATCAATAACTTCACTGTATGTATCCGCAGTTTTAATACATTTGCACACATATGTATCCAGATCGTCACCGAGAAAACTTGCCAGTTTGTTGGGTTACTAAATACGCGGATCTCACCACGCACAATACTTTACTTCTGAGGAGGCAGTTATTAAATCTTAGCGCTTCAGGTTACAGCTCGCGTCACATTTTTATTTCTGTACGACACGGCGGGACACGTCGACAATCTAAACCCAAAACGCGGGTTCAAACCCGGCCAGGATCGATGGATTTTTTCGGGCGTAAAAATCCTAAGTATGGCTTCCTTCGGAAGGGAAGTACAGCCGTGGGTCCCGTGTCGTACATTTGGGGCACGAAAAAGAACCTCAAGCCTGAAAGAGAGGCCTCTGAGCAAAATTTGCCGGCCTGAGTTGAATGGGACGCTGATGACCTGAGATGTTAAAGAGCGTCCATAAATAAATTAATCAAAAAAAAATAAATAAATAAAACGTCGACAATCAGGTCATGGATTTAACTTGCGCTCTAGCCTTAGACAATACTAAGGTAAAACTTCCCGAAAAACCCACAATACAGTATGATCGGAGAGAAGGTTTCACAAAAACTCTCGGTATGTTGGCCTTAGAAAATTCCGGCCAACTCGCTTTGCTGTATACTGGGGTCAGACTACACGAAAACTCCTCCCGCCGAACAATTCCCGTCGCTTTCAGCAAAACTCCAGTCGTTCGGTTGTATATCGCGTCCACTATCGGAAACTTTCAAAAATATCACCGGTAATTGTCCTCATTGGTCGGTGACATCGCGCCGCTTCAATCTCAGCAAATAAAATCATTCTGGAGTAGCACCAATTTCCACTCCCCCGCTTACGAGTTCGAACGGCACAAGGAAATAATTCACTCTAAGAGATCCCCCCCCCCACGCAAGCTCCCTATTCAATAACATTGGCCAGATCTCTCTTGGAACCTTTGTTTATGGTCTTAACGGCACTTCTCGACCGTGCATCTGTTTATAGGGGGCTACGTTTCCTTCTGGAGGACAAGTAACTTTTGTGGCCTCTTCGCACACTCGCTATATTCAATACTCAACAAATAAGGCTCAAGGACTTTTAGTTAGGGGGAAAATGAAAAAGCTACAGCTATGTCTCTTTCTCTGAATTATCTATTCCCGCTATCCTTATGACATTTATGAACAAATGCAAATCCTTGATCTTAATCTAAACATGATTACTATTATATTAATTATGTTAATAGTTAAATGATGATATTAACATTTAATTCAGGGAGTCTTTATGGGCCTGATAAAACTATTCCAGATATCTTTGGATTGCGTTCTAACTTTTCTTCGATGTCATTGAGTTTATCCTCTGTAAAAACACGGTGTTTTGCTTTCGGTTTTCTATCAAGAACAGATCCCTTTCTCTAAATATATTCACGAGATTACGACCTTTCTTTGTGAAGCACACGAAGAGCAGGAACTCGGTCTATAAATTGCCGTCCCATTTCTCTACAACGGTTTGTTGTTACATAGCAATCATATATGAAGATTCTTTGTGCTAAAGTATACTGACTTTTGGACATTATAACAGCGCTAACACACTATAGAACTGACACGCGTGGTCTAGCAACGTTTCAACCCCTGTAAAACACAAAAACTGCACTGTTTTGCGTCAACTGATAGACGGCCTACGGAGAGCTAGGAAAGTGAAGGGGGGAACAGAATAGGTTATAAAGCGCGTAGGGTAGGTACACACGAAATCTCTGTACCTTCCTAGCATGGAGAAGTATGCATGGGCATGTCTCGATGCTAATGGCAAACTTTGGACACTTATCATGAGATCATCGTCCGTATCACATAAGCAGACAGGTCTGTGTCAAACGTCACTTAGCTATGTATATTATTATGAAAATTATGAAGAACAATCAGGGGCCAATAATGAGTGAAACACATCGTGATATTGTATTTAATAGGTACATTATCTCTGTTAATACTAATGAATCAATTGAGATAAAGTTTCAAACTAATAATTTCGTATTTGTAAATAACTAGACATCGCTCTCTCAAAAATAAAGTTTTAAAGAGCCAAAGGTATGGTATTTTTAAAAGTGAAATTTTCATAAAACATGACTGTGGAATTTTTCGAACAGAGACTTAAAACTAGTTCACAGATAAAATTCACAGATAAATTGCACAATTCAATTTATTTTACATTATGCAACATGTGTGGTTAAGGCATTCATAATGAGTACGAACAGTGAACAGAAAACATTCTATTTAGTTCTAAAATGTTCAGCTTATGAAACAGTTGAAGTATATACATATATGTTACCATTATAACCAACTGTGGGTTTGTCTGCCTCGAGATAAAGAGCGCAGGTGTTCGCTCGGGGAACCAGGGGCCCAAAACTTCACGCTGATAGCAAGGAAGTTCACTACCTCCTGTCCCAAAATATGTAGATATTAACTTCTAGTACTTTTTAAGTTTTAGTGCTTTAGTTTCGTTATTTGTTAAGGAATCGGAAGATGCACTCAGGACGTTACATCGCGACCCTAAACGATGAGTACCGCATCTCTCGCTTATTCAAAAGTGCTGCGCTCGCGGTTAGCAATTCTGTGGGCCACTTTGTATTAACAAATGTAAATATGTTATGATGAAGTCTGAATTTGGGCTAAAAGTTTAAGAATATTATTGCTCTTTCAATTACTTTGAAATTTCTGTGTGTTTTAAATAGTCGCAAAGAAAGTTTAGGAGCATAGGCACTTTATTTCGCTGTCATGTCTGTAGCGTTTCCCTGTTCTTAAATGTTACTGTATTCACATTTTTCTTGGACTATTTCACTTATATGACGTCATCTTAAAATTGGCTAATGAAACAGAACAAAATTTTGAATTTTAACCAATCACAGCCGGATATCGCCGTGAAATTATCGAAAAAATTATCAAATTCTTTTTATCACGTGACATACATTTTTCTTGTGGTCAGTATAGCTCTATACCTCCACTATATAATTCCTGACAACTTTTCTGTGTTTTCAGTAATGCTGTACATTTAACTAACTTAATGTGCATTCACTCAAACAATTGTTTTTGTGTATTCAGCCAAACAGTCTGAAATAATTTTGTAAATTATAACAATATCTGCCTTAGCTACCATAAATCCTAATAAGTATGTTTTTCAGAATTAAAAAAAAGTTTTCTTTCTTTCTTTCTTTTTCTTTTCTTTTCTTTTCTTTTTTTTTTTTTTTTGTTTGTTTTTCTAAGTTGATATTAGTAAATCTATCAGTAGCGATTGAAATATTGAACTTAGTCTATTTCATCCTCATGGTTTCCGAATAGGTAGGTATTCATAAGTAAGTATAATTTTATACAATTGATCAGTTGAATGAAACCACCATCCGAACATACATACAATGAACTAATATTATATGTTCATAAAATAGTCCCAAACCCGTATTTGGCTCTTCTCAATTGGCATTACTGACATTCGATATTCGTCTGTTGCTAGATGGCTTGAAAAGATTAAGTATTCATAATACAAATGTACAATTATTACAATATTGTAAGTCAAGTTTACGGGAATCATATTTAAATTATTTTATTCGTGAAATAGTCCTAATAAATATCACTAGAGGATCTGAGTTTTTCAGATAAATTCACTTACTACGTTCGTGAATTTATCGGTGATCTCATACCCTTTCGTGATATTATTTGTGATAATTTTTCTATGGGGCAAGGTATAGCTTCAGCGAGAAAGCAAGAGATAAAGAAAGATTAACACATATATCTTGTGTTAAAAATTTAAAGATTGTTTCACAAGTTTTCCCCTTCTTTTGTTATGAATAGTGTTTAACGCCCGTTTTTACTACAGAGGCACCACAGGCGATGGACACTGATGATACATGAGATGAAATGATATTTTGAGAAAGGATTTATTTTTAAAGAAGGAATCGTTCCAGGACTAAGTTTTAGGGTACCTCCCCGGAATTTGCCATTTATGAGGACTGAGGAAAACCGGAAAAAACTTCAGTTAGGGAGGACGATCCTGGCGGGATTCGAACCCCAGATCTCCCGCTCACGAGTCTGCGCCTAAACGGCCTCGGTCACCCGTGGCGGTCTTCTTTTGTTAGGAGCAAGGGCCTTTTAAATAGATGTTTGCGTTAATCTGGACTATCTGCGTGCTAAGTTAACTCGACTAAGATTACAATATTCACAGACTCTAAATAATTCAGGACTAAGTTAAGCCATGAATGAACTTATAAAAGGGTTACTCGGTGCGGAAGGTTACTTCTGTGCATACATACACTCTGAGTTCTCTTTTTTGTTTATTTTGATTACTAGCATGGAAGGCGATAAAAGGTAACGTTCCTGCAACGGGACAGAAGAAGAGATGAAAGCATTGCTTTTTACACAACAACCCAATGAACTATTAACCACCTTGTGGTGTTTAGCCTATAACCGAAAGCGGCGCTCGTTACTGTCTGCGGGTATCACTGTAAAAAGCTACGACAGTATCTATCCTGCGAAAAGACGTGCCCTCCACCAATTTCCATGAACTGAGAAGTAGTTTTGTTTTGACATGTGTAGAATTCAGTAAGCACAATTTAACTATTCATATTTCATATACCGTTGCAGTATATTTCATGTGTTAAACAAATCTTAAAATGTTTTCATAATTACTAATTACTTTCAATGGTTCTGTGCGGATTTAAGGGAATTTTTTCACGATATTCTTTTAAATTCTTCAGAAAATTCACCAAATATTTTGAAAACCAAAATAGTATAAATATTTTCAGTTCTAACGGACGTAATAGAACTTTTTCTGTTTGCCTGATGACATTCTTAGCACTCAGCCATTTGGAGAAATTTTTCTCTTCTGATGTTCCAACCTGCCGATGTCGGTCCTGGAGGTGTAGTGGTAACCATACTTGCTTCTAAAATCCAAGATCGCGGGTTCGATCCCGGCCAAGGCTGATGAATTTTTTAAAAATTCTAAGTATGGCTTCTTTCGGAAGGGAAGTAAAGTCGTGGGTCCCGTGTCGTGCATTTACGGCACAAAAAAGAACTTCAAGCCTGAAAAAGGTGAGAAAAATTTATCAGTCGTTTCACACCCTGATTTGAATGGAACGCTGATGACTTGAGACGTTAAAGAGTGTCCGTAAATTAAAAAAGAAATAATAATATCGTGCCAATAAGTTTAGCAGATACACCTGAAAATCGGTGTTTTTCAGATGTAAAGTACGGAACCAGAATATGCTTAATTATGTTTTGAGATGGATTTTCTTAGATTGTGCATTATTTAAAATAATTAGAAACATTTGAATTTATTTTTTAAATTTGTGAGGAAAATGTAGCTCCACCCAGGAAGAAGTTTAACAATTAAAATAACAGATAATCTCTTGGACAGGTAATATCCCAATTGCAAAAGTGCTCACATTTCCAGTTATATGCAAATACTGCAATAAAGAGGTGAGTAAATTTATTAAGTTTTTATTTATTGCGTGTACTTTAATGAAAGTCATTCTAATGGAAAATATATGTATATTACTAATATGCAAGAGTTTCTCTGTTCAGCAGAATTCCATAATCACAACCTACAAACGTTATGAAATTTAAAAACGGGGGTGACGACAGTGTAAACAGTAAAAACTGCTTTGTAAGCACAATTTATATTTTAGCATAGAATGCATGTGCTTTTTAACAAAGGCGGCTCTTGACATAAAAAATAACAAAGACATCGGATGTTGGAAGTTTGTCACTTGAGGACTAAATGAAACACTAATAATAATTAGAAGATAAGACAAAATACACGATACCAAATGTAGTAGATCCGCTCCTGTCACATCATGTGATATGAAGCGCGGTTTCTCATTATAGAACATATTCTCACTGACAAACGGTACAACGTCTTACTAAAATAACATAAAGAAAATGCTTGTTCGTCAAAATGGTGTACTGTGAAGTTCCAATCGATATGCTGTATCATTTTAATGTACAATAATTAAAATACATTAAATATTTACATAATTGTTTCAATGTGGATGCGTTAATATTGATTTCAGAAATGTCTCATACTTCTTCAAACTGTTACATATTTTCTAGCATTTCTTCACATTTTTCGATTCGAAGTGCTGTTGAAACTAGCATCTCAATTAAAATTGACAAGATGCGGGTATCTTCAGTGTCATACAGGCTTGTATTAGTATTCTCACATTATATTTATTATATAAATGTGTGTGTGTGTGTGTGTGTGTGTGTGTGTGTGTGTGTGTGTAAGAGATACATCATGATTCTTTCTAATTATGTCTAATTTGTCAAAAACGTTTTGCTCCGCCACCTCATTTTACAAATTCTACGCACAAAAGTCACACTCACAACTTCGTAATCATCCATATTGCAAGATAGTCCTTATTTAATTTATTATACCCTCCCAAGTGAGACAATAATTTAACCCAGATTATGGTGTTTAATACTCGGACTGTTGTTAGTTACGGTAAATGAATACGAAAAACTAATCCTTTGTTATCGCACCAACTGGTCCGTACTATGAACGTATATGAATAATGTGTTACTAAATCATTCCTATCTTATAACAATATCTTGACCAAATCTGCGCTGCACTGCTAAAGATCTGCACTTTAATGATAACGCGAGCAATTTATCTGGTTACAGCATTGCATGTTGCCTCGCTGATGAAGAGCTGAAGGATACGTTACTTGTGCATAGTTAGAAATTAGAAGCTGACAGCAAAGCGCGAACATTGTTTCACATGATTTTGCGTGTTGGAACACTAAGAATGTCGTGACGGGTCGTGCCACCTACTCCGCGCCATCACTGACAGTAAATTAGCCCTGAACATGGAACATGTCTAACGGTCACTGTTGCTTTGTGGTTGGATTTAGTGATAGTGACAGCTGGCGAGGACATGCAACTTCCTCTGCTGCTATTTCTTGCTTTGCCCAGCATTTCTGGAAATTCCAAATTGGCCCAGAAATGCTCAGAACATAGCTTATTCATTTGAATGTAAAATATTTTGCAGCATATATATTTTCTGTATACTGTTCTTTCCCCTATATTATTACTTGCTGTTTTATACTTACACGGTACATAGAATAATCTATAATATTCATGAAATATGAAAATTCGATGATACGGAACTGGACTGCGTACATATAGTTCCGGTTACATATTATGGATCTGAATTGTGGTTACTAATGCAAAAAAAAAAAAAAAATCATTATGTTTTGGCAATGTAGCCCCAAACAAAAATTGCAATTACAATAGCTTCAAAAAAGGGTACACAAATGAATAATGTTTATCTATTTTAAGTTCATTTTTAAGCTTAGGGTCTGGCATTTTAACATGTTATGTTCTTAAACGCTAATGATATAAAGATGGCTTTTCAGGAATGCTTGCACAAGTCTAACACAATTGAACCAAGTTATTGTGATGTTTCATCACTGTTTATGAAACATGTACTCAATGTTATACGTTTTTTTTTTTTTTTGAATGATTTATTTATGGACGCTCTTTAACAGCTCAGGTCATCAGCGTCCCATTCAACTCAGGGCGTGAAACGGCCGACAAATTTTGCTCAGAGGCTTCTCTTTCAGGCTTGAGGTTCTTTTTCGTGCCGTAAATGTACGACACGGGACCCACGGTTTACTTCCCTTCCGAAGGAAGCCATACTTAGAATTTTTACGCCCCGAAAAAAATCCATCGGTCCTGGGCGGGTTCGAACCCGCTATCTTGGGTTTAGGAGTGTTATACGTAAGAGACAAAACAACAGTTGAAAACAAGAGGGTAAAAGTGCTCCAACGAAGAACAAAAGTGATGTTCACTGTTTTCTGGAAGCTCACGGTGCCATGCTCTTAAACTATCTCTAAAAGGTAAACCCATTAACAGAGAATATTGAACAGCATTTCTGCAGTAATTGAAGGCTGCTATTAAGACCAGACTTTGGCATATTGTTTATAAGGGTCATCCACAAATTCCTCCGCACACAGGAGAAAGTTGGTACTCCTACATTTCTGACGTTCCTTCCTTTGAAACCGGTTTTAGCACGTAATACGCCCACCGTTGCTAAGGTTTGAACTTTGGAGTGTGTGCTTGACTTGATGGTTAAATAATCATAATAACATTAAACTAGGTGCATGGGCAGTACTACCACTCTAATTTGCTCTACACAATGGCTGCGGAACGACCTCTCGATGACCCTTTATTTTCATTACGACAATGCACCCGCGCTCACCTCTTTAATTGCAATCGCAAAGTTGCATGAAATGCCCTTAGATTGCTGCCACTGCATTATACTCAGCTAGATTAAGTCTGCAGTGCCATTTTTCTCTTCCTAAATTTGAAGAAATGGTTTCCTGGGCAAAGTTTACCTCAAATACGAAGATTATTGCTCACACAGAAGTTTGTTTAGCAGAATTAACAAAGTTATGTTATATTTAAATTTGAAAAAGTTTGAATGTTTAAGTGTAATTAGTGTAATTAGTTATGTTTAAAAAGACCAATAATTGTGTATTTTTTCTCAAAGGAAGAGCTTTCCAAACAGGACTCGTAATATTAGTAACACACATTATTTTATAGCAGAAATCAGTTGAAATAAGTTGTTCTTGGGTTCAATATCATTTACTTGTAGCTGGTAAAATGGGCTTTTATACTATAGTTAAGTGCTGGTTTAGTCACGCGAACCAGTGGCTGAACAGAGAACTTGCTCAAGAATATTCTAGATATAATATTTATTAACTAGCCAGTTTTGTGGAAATCAATTCTTATACAATCGTAATGACCACATGCTCTTCCCTGAATCCTCTGCAACCTTCTCGTTCTTTTCATGAAAATTTTCATTTTTATTGTGCTAAAATAATCGGTTCAAAACCATCATGCAAGATTCCTATAGCATTTTAGATCCTTGCACTTTATTGACCCGCTTATAAAAAAAACTCGTTAATATCATTAAAGCTTGATCCGGAAGATTTCCCCTAACCTTTGCAGAGCACTTCAATGATATATGGATTACGTGGGATTTCGTCTCAATTACTTGAATCCCTTGACAAAAGCGGAAAAATACAGGTTAGTAGAAGTCCGTATAACTTGATTTATTATAAAATCAAGATAATTCCTATGGTTAGTTAAATCATACAACATTTAAGGAGTACTAAAGTAAAAGTATTTGTAATGTATTTTGTTCTTTGAATGGCTAACAATAATAGTTAAAACCATTTCCCAATACACCCATATATTCACATTCTCATGTTATATAGTCTAGGCTCCGAAGCCTATGTATGGCTTTGATATTACGGTTTATTGGTCTAACTGCATCTGCATACTTTCTTTAAAATACCCATGCATGTGTAACTATGTTAAATATATGTTATTAGAACATATTCCGTTTGGGAGAATTTCGGTTACAAAGGAAATTTATCATTTATGCTTATTTACCCACAGAAGGCAGAAGAGATTGACCCACAGCCTCTGGCGCTATCTGGCAGGGAACTTAAGTATTACTTTGGCGTGAAACGAACATAATTTTACTCTATTACATGCTACTTTCAGGTATGGAGTTTTGTAACTTGCCGTAAATTTAGTACGGAAATCACGGCTTAAAGACACCCAAGATTTCGACACCGGCCGGGTTTTAACTACAGATGAGAGGCGCTACCCGTAAGAACATCGAGGCTGATATGTAAACTATGTGAGGGATAAGTCATGCCAACTATTTTTTTTTTCTTTTTTCGTGAACGAGGGATAATACGCAAAATCTAAGATAAACAATTAAAAGTGCATGGAATGTACTTTCGAATGAAGCCACTAGATGATGTATGTGAGCAGAGCTATGTCTCAGTTCGCTCCGATGTTTAATTGGTGAGGGAAAGTGGTCAGGAATGGCGATCACAAAGAGTGTATGTGAAAATAGCATTTCTTCTCGGCAGGAATACACGAGAATGTCACACAGAACTACGGGAAGCACTGGGTGCGCGTGCCCTGCTCTATCGAATAGAGGCTAAATGGATAAGAGGCCTTCAAACGAGGCAGAATGTAGATTATCGATCTGCCGCGCAGTGGGAGCCCTGTGATGATGATTATTGTTTAAAGAGCGCAGAACTACTTAGGTCATTAGCGCCCAAAAACACTAAAAACTGATCCAAGAATGGGCGTCCTGTGTCCGTGGATAAGAATGTACGGGTGATGGTGGTGGAACGGTGCTTACGTGATGGTAGGCGCGGGACACTTGTGGAATTAGAAGAGCAAACGGGAATTCCGACAAAAACAGTGCACCGTAGTTTACGGGAAGATCTGAGCATGCGGAAAATGCATGCAAAGTGGACCACATCAATTAAGTAATGTACAGAAGTGGACTCGCTACTAAAATGTCGCATAAATCTGGCGAGATTTCAGGAAGAAGGGGATGCCATCATTGCAATTGATGAAACATGGGCAAGGGTGTATGAACCAGAATTCAAGCAACAGTTCAGTGAATGGACACAGAACGCCCATTACGCTACAGATCGGCAGTTGATATTCTGCCCCATTTGAATGCTTCTGTCCAAATCACCACTGTTCGATAGGCAGAACATCGCGCACCCAGTGCTTCCCGTAGCTCTATGTGTCATTCCTGCCGAGGAGAAATGCGCATGTTGTTCACTCTTAGTGATCTTCATTCCTGACAACTGTTGCTCACCAACTGAATTTTGGGGCGTGCTGAGACGCACAACTCTGTTCATATACACCATCTGGCGAATTCATTCGAAAGAACATTCCATACACTTTGAACCGTTTATCTCATATTTTGCGTTTTGTCTCTTGTTCGCGAGAAAAAATAGGTGCCACAACTTATGACCTATCCCTCGTATAAAACTAAATATTTATTGCAGAGTCTAAAAATACGTCTAAACTTTGGTTCTGATAGAAGTGTGTTATAGGTTTGCACATACTATTGTGTCCAGTCCAAATCTCTTGAAGTTTGGCATCAACGGTATGCAAGATGTTATCTAGCTATTGTGGTTCCATCTGAAGTGTAGCCATTAACCAGCGGTGATCGGCGGAATAAATGTGACAAATCGTCATCCAATATCAGGCATCATACAATAACACAGAAACTTATGGTTAGGTCCTCTTCAATGACTCGCTATATCCTCTCTTCAAGTTGCAGAGTGCGTCGGAAAGAAAATCGATTGCCATCAACAGAAGTGACATATGTGGCCTGTTGTCCTCATCCGATAATCCAAGCCTCGAACATTTCGAGGGTAGCGTGTTTTCTTTGTGAATATCGCTCAGTATACCTACAAGTGACTGCGCTGAAGTTGTCGCTGCACCCTCAAAATAGGGTATAGTACGGCTTGGTGTCCTTTTTTCTTCGAACTAAAATTACAGCTATGCAGCGACTTATTTATGTTACATTGATGTGATTTGCGCGAGGAATGCAATACATTAGAATTCGCTCAGGAAAACAACGTTGTCACGTCTCTGCAGTCACTTTTCCGTACGTTTTAGTGCTAACAGAGATCGGAAGTAGAAATGAAAGTAAATAATTTATTGTTTATTTATTAACTAAGGCACCGTCAAACATACATAATTATATTACATACAAGAAACACACATAGTTACTACTCAATCTATGATGTAACGCTGATATAACTGTGGCAACGCTGCAAAAGCATAATGTAGCTCGTGGCAGTGTTATTACTGTTTAACGATAACACTAGACACTCGGTGATATGAGACGAGGTGAATAAGCTTTGTTCCACACCATACTCGCGTAAACTGCACGCATCCATGCTTGCATGTCTAATGAAGCACGCCTGGCCACACTCGCTTTACACAGATTACCTGCAGTGCAAGGGGTGTAAACAGTTCGCTATTACGAATAGAAACGACATTACGGATAGATTGAAGATTAATGGGAAGAGGAAATATACCCATTATGTACCCCATGTGCTCAAGTACGTAGTGTAAGCTCAGAAAATTTGAAATTCAATTAAAAGTTTTAATATATAACTTAAAATTAAATGCCCCTTATGGTGCAGGATTTTACATACTGCTGAATTTGCTGAATTTGCTTGGTAAATTTCAACCACTCTGAATATTTAATTGCAGTTCAGCGTCTCTTTTAAGAGCACTGGCTTGTCACTCTTAAAACCGGTTGTTATTTATACAATGTCTATATATTACCATTAAGTATTGCTTTTAAATAACTATTTAAGATTCATTAACGAATATTTTGATTTTAGGCTCAAGACTACACGCTACATCTAAAATATTACTCACAATGTTAAAAAGATTCACATTTAAAACATTAAGTGTAAACATAAGGCAAATTTTATGCAAAACCATTATACTTTTTCTTCGTAAAGGTGCATTTTGTCAAATACTTTATATATTAAAACATGTAAATTATTTGCAAAATGATCCGTTTTTTGAGAAAAGTGCGCCTGCATCATATGTTAGCAATGAAATTATTAATGCTCATTTATTTTTTACCTTGTGTACGTTGATAAACTCAATTATATGCAATTAGCACAGGGCGGATCAGCCAAGACTTTATGCATGTTTCAAGGGATACATTAAAGAACGTGGTAGCGGTGAATCTGACTGTCCTTTCACACTCGGGGGGGGGGAGAAATACGCGCGGGAATAAACAAATTAAAATTAATATTTAGAAGTACTTAAAATTAGACTATACTGGAATAATAACTTGTCTCTATATCACCTAAATTTCATAATACGTGTTGAAAATTATTTCCTATTTTTGGTTGAAGCTCACAGACTGTCCACTTAAAGATTTGTGACGCTCATTGTCACAGGACTTTTTTATTTCACTACTCCCTCTTCCGACTTCATTGCAGTGCCGGTGGTAAAGATTATAAGGATCAACTTTAATCCCAGGTCACATATCTTCAGGTGTGAGTTCCTTATGACGCTACAGTTTTTAATACGAAACTTATTTCTTTAAAAAAATCACGGCTTTGATGCTAAGTAAACTCCAGTAAACATATACTTGTCATAAAACTTTATTTTATAGCTCTCAATAATAAATACTTTGTGCACAGTGTTGTACTATAATTATGATGGTAAGTATAACAGCTGCCACCGATTGTGTTCATCGATAAAGCACTTTCAGAAAGCATAAGCTTTATCTACTTCCGAAGAGGGAAATGCGAGGAAGTTGAAATGGGAAACACACAGCGCATCACGCTAATGCATTTCTCGCTCTTCCTGTGAAACATGCGTAAACATTTGAAAGCCCTTGTGCTTCAGTCAATGAAATGGATACCACCAGTCCAGTTTCTGTCCGCACTTAAAGGCGCTCGGCCTAGGAAAACTCTAGTAAAACTTACTTTATGTGTCCCATTAAGGGCCTGTTATGTGGATGACTAATTTAATTTCTGTATAAGGGATAACTGAGAGAGATGAAAATTTCATGTGGCAACAATATAAAGGGTTTATTCTGATTGGTAAACAATACCAAAGAAAGCGCGCTCTAATTGCTACAGCTGCAATAAAATGTCAAATGTTGGTTTATGTTTACTGAATTCTACTCATATTTTACTATGGAGGTGAACACTGAGCATTTTGGACTATTATTTCTTAAGATTAGGCATCGGAATTCTTAAGTATTTAATATCAAATTAGGTACACTCAAACACAGGCTATCAACCATCGCCCGGCATGTAAACAACAACAGATGAGTGACAGGAGTAAGGTGAGAAGGTGGCTTGTACCTCTTGAGCCATTGTAACCCTTCCATCTCTTGTCTACAGTCCAGTACCAACAAGATTTCATTCTATTTCATTCTGTTTTTAGCGCCGAAAATTCCGATTCTTACTTATGATTATAAAAGTAATTCATCAGAAGTGCAACTTTCTGAAGGTAGAACCTCGTGCAAAAGTGAAGGGTGCAAGCAGCACCAACTGGCAAATAGTGGCTACTTTTCCTTCAGAAAAGCAAACGCGTGTTGACTATCCATCTAGAATGAGGTAAGGTGGCTACTGTCGATTATTATGGAACAGTTTGACTACCAAAGGCTTTTAAAAAAATTCCTGAGACCAAGACAAAGTTTTGTCAACCACTATGAAACATCCCAGACAGAACACACTGCGATGCGGACAATTGAGTTTCTGGAAACTCAAGTTCCAGTTTTTGCCAACAGTCTCGATGTCGTAATTTTACTTCATTTCATTTCTGAAAATGAAGGAACAACTTCAAGGTGGAAGGTATGGCAGTGCAGAAGAAGCTATTAAGCCTAACGGCAAAAGTTACAAACCATGATTTAGAAGGATTCATAGACCATGAATGGAAGTACTTCCAGTAGGCTTGATCGCTATTTGGAAGCTCCGAATCGGAAAGTCAGAGAAGTTTGAAAATGCAAGAGAAGATCAAAGATCAAGACTGAACGTGGTTATTCATTGAATTGTCTTCGGAATATTCATTAGTTTCTCTTGTCTCAGATACTTTCGGAATGTCTGACGTAAAACATACAGCTGATATTAGCTATATGATTGGTCTGCACTCTCTAGATATGGTTACGCGCATGCGCGAATATTTCATTAAGAATTTAGTGAAACGACGAGAAGGGTTAAATGATTCAATACATTTCGGGAAACAAGCGACGTATTTTCACGCTCTATTTAGCTAAATTGCTTCTGAAAAAATAATATTTTCGCTAAGTCATCTTCATTAGCTTCGTAGTTTGCTTTTTGTTCACTACGCGATGCTAAACTTCATGAGCTTACCAATTAGATGGATGCGAAAAGCTCTACATCCTTAGCGCTATAGTTGAGAAATATTGCTCTTGCCGGCAGGCTTATAAGACAGACGAACTGGTATTTTTAAGTTATAGCTGCTCGGGTACATAATATGTTATTGCACTTAACGTAAATAATAATTCTATAACCATAACTGTGATACCAGTCAGGGCTAATAAATTGAAGTTTATGACAGAGCTGAGATGTGAGTAAATGCGTGACAGTTCCCAGTGACATGCAAAGGTTTGTGATTTTACAGCAACATATCACTGTCATAGATAGGATGGAAAGGCTTTGCGGAAGAATGGTATATGTTAATGCGATATATGAATTGGAAAAAAAACATACGACTCCATGTTGCAAGCATTCCTTGTTCCAACTGCTAATAACCTATTCATTTTTGTATTAAAATTACAATTCTTTTGAGGAGTTTGTCATTATGCAGTAATGCAATTTTAGTTTCTCTCCCACATTCTTCCACAGAATGCTAATTGCTAACTGCTAATATTTGGCGTTTAAACATTCTAAAAGCCTGCAAATAATCGGCAAAAGTGGGGGCTGTATTAAAAACATATTATATGACACAGTGATTATAATTACACATAATGGTACTATCTATAACTAGTTCATAAATTAATCGATCCACACTGAAGTCGCAGCCAAGATTAATTTAAAAATTACGTTTTTTTTATTTGTTTTATTTATAGACCTCTTCAACATCTCAGGTCATCAGCGTCCCATTCAATTCAGAGTGTGAAACGACCGACAAATTTTGCTCAGAGGCCTCTTCTTTCTGGCTTGAGGTTATTTATCTTGCTGTAAATGTGTAAATGTGCGACACAGGACCCACGGCTTTACTTCCCTTCCAAAGGAAGCCATACTTAGAATTTTTACGCCCGAAAAAATACATCGATTCTGGCCGGGTTCGAACCCACGATCTTGGGTTTAGGAGGCAAGTATGGTTACCACTACACCACCAGGACCGACTAGAAATTACGTCTTTTGATATCTGCAAAGAAGAAAAGAAATAGTACCTTTCAATGGAAAAAAAATCTTTGCAAACCAAAATTATGGAAGAAAATATTTGTTACTCTAAATTGTTAAATAGCAATGTATCAAATGTTTATTCAATCCATATAGAAATAAAACGTTATAATAGCGGTACTAAAGCGGAACCTCAAAAGAAATATTTTAAAATAAAGTAAGACCGAAAAATTTGCTACTTTATAAATTGGAGACGTGGACTTACAAAACACTAAAATAATACAATCTCCTTAGAGACATTTTGAAAACAGTGTACCTAATTTGTTGGTTGATGATTTAGTCGAGAAACACCCTAAATAACGATGTCTTTCCTGTACATTTAAGTATATTACCGGCCGGTATCTTCGTATTAGGTTTTCTGACCTCCATGGATTTGAACTAGCCATTGGTGCATTCACCTGCGATGGAGATGCCGAAATACTCCTTAATGAAATTGTGGCAAGTTCCCAAAGATAGAAATTTGAGATTGCCTTACGGGTCGAAGTTAGGGTTTATTTTATTTTAAGGACGCTCTTTAACAGCTTTGCTCATTAGCATTCCATTCAATTCAGGACGTTAAACAGCTTCGTTTTTCGAGTTTAGGTACTTTTACGTGCCGCAAATCTACGATACGTTTTGAACCTGCGACCTTGGGTGTACGAGGCAAATACGGTTACCACTAAAGTACCAGGTCTCCCACGCGACGAAATGATTGAACATTTACTTTAAGATAATAAGAAGAGGCCAGTGTCATAGACAGAACTTAAAAACTCTGAAACCAAGCATTTCCGAATCCGTGTTGATGAAAATTACCGGGCTTCGACAATACGTTCTAACAGTTCACAAGGGATTTGCGTCTTAACCAAGGCCGGGTGCTCTCGCTACCGCCTGCCTGCCTATCTGTCCTTGAGTTTCCCAGCAGTCACCAATCTACATACTTTCGCGACGATGGCAAGACAGCTGACTCTAGAGCAACGTTTTTGTGTATAGATATTATTATTATTATTATTATTATTATTATTATTAATAATAATAATAATACCAATCAGCTCGTTGTGTTCGTGAGGAATTTATTCGGAAGTTTCCTGAGCGAATGCCTCCTTACAGAACTGCAATTCATTATCAGATGAATAAATTTGATGCTACTGGTACAGAGTAAAAAAATAAACGGGCGAACACGTACATTTTTAACAGAAGAAAAAAATTACAAAATTGGCGCAAATCTATTAAAATCACTACCGAAATTAGCTTATGTTGGGTTTTCACTGTCTTCGGCACATACAGCAACAAAAAAAAAAAAAAAACTCGAACGTCACGTGTACATGTGTCCATTGTCTACGAAAAGGTGATCCCGTTATAATTGTGCGTTAATGTGAGTGTTTTTTTTTTTTTAATCAGTCACTGAAAGTTTAATCGAGCCACAGCTTATGTTCTTTTCAGGCGAGGCGGTTCACAACACTCGCTATTGGTGTCCTGAAAATCCAAATTGTACATAAGAAAGCCCTCTTTACAAAGGAAATTTAGAGTTTGGTATGCGATTGGCCCAAGGCGCATAATCAGTTCGAATTTTTATGAGCAGGCAGTAAGTGGAGAGAAGTATCGAAATGCCATTCTGATCCCATTTTTAATCAACTGACGGAAAAAGATAAAGTGTTGAGGTGATTTCAACAAAATTCCGCCATTGATCACGCAGTAAAGGAATCCATGAGTAAAATTAGGGAAGTGTTTGAAGATAGACGTATGGCCCTCTTGTTCTCCACATCTAATTCTGTGATTTTTATTTGTGTGGTAGCCTTAAGGACAAAGTATACAAAACAGATGCTCACACATTGGTAGAAGTCAAGAAAAATATAGGAAATGAGAGAGAGAAGACACTACAATGGTTGAACAATATCATGTCAATAGGAACATATACTTGCCTCCTAAACCAAAGATAACGGTTTCGAACCCGGCCAGAACCGATGGATTTTTTTCGGGCGTAAAAATCCTAAGTATGGCCTCCTTCGGAAGGGAAGTAAAGCCGTGGGTCCCGTGTCGTACATTTACGGCACGATAAAGAACCTCAAGCCTGAAAGAGAGCCCTCTGAGCAAAATTTGTCGGCCGTTTCACGCCCTGAGTTGAATGGGATGCTGATGACCTGAGATGTTAAAGAGCGTACGTAAATAAATCAATCAATCAAAAAAAAAAAATAGGAATATGTTTACCAGGTACAATGGTTGTTTAGCTGAGGGAGTACGACATTTCCAGCATTTGCTATAAGGTAAGATATAATACCACCTTTTGAAAGCGAAGTCAGAGTACGGGGGGGGGGGGGAGCGGCTGTAGCATGTAGCAAAACTCCATGCAAACGGTAAGGACATATTCTGGGAGGACACGTTTATTATCTACACATCCAGAAATTATGTCGTGTATGTTTAAATATTTCCTAGGGCTTTTTATTTCAGATCTTCTCGGTCTGAATAATAGCTATTTAACAAAATTTAATGAAAAAATAATGTCCATTTATATAATAACTCTAGAATGCATGCCAAAGGGAGTCAATTTGATCCAATGACATTTTTAAAACTATGTTTCAATATTTTAAAATGGATACAGAAGAGTTCTAATAGATACTTTACCCATATAAAAAGCAACGTTAAAAATCGTATATTTTTCATTTGATTAATATGACTTATTACTTCTACACTTTATTGTTGTTATATTAATTTTATACTTAAGTTCCTTGTTTTTATTTATTATTACTGTTAATTTAGTCATTATTTACGATTATTATAAATTATATTGAGATCTGTGACTATTACTATCATCAGAATAGAAAAGTTACACAGGTACAGCAGCTGGACCTAGCAGTAATGATGTCGATTCCAGGAAGCCTATCATCGCTGATGTGGCATCTTCATCTCACCGCATTGCTCCTGATGGTACTGTTTGGAACGAAATGGAAATATTTAAATTCCATATTTTTAATGCAAATTACACACAAGTTCAACATTAGATTGCAAAACATTATATTTTAATAGCCCGGGTTAATGTGACGCCCTTGGGCGTTGTAGGTAAACCGAAGCTTCGGGCGTCCTTGTGCTAAGGAAGAAGTTTCAAACCAGCATTTATTAGTTTTAGGTTGCATCCCCTCATCCTCAGTCACCCTCATTTTAAAATTTCAAATGTCGCTCCTACCATTTAATGCTTAAATATTAAAAAGAATGCAATTGATATATCTGATTTTTTGGTTCACTGCTTACCTGGACTATTGTCTGAATTAGGACAGAATAATACTATAAAAGCTACTGAGCATTTAATGTAATAAGAATAGAATGTAAAAAATTAGCCAGCAGTTCCTAAAGGCTGTATTACTGTAATAATAATTATAATTTTACTCAAAATAGGTCATTTTTCACCTTACAACTGCCATATTTTTATTCAATCTAAATTAAAAAAGATCAAAGAAGGGCCTATAGTTTAAATCCAATGTTGAATTAATTTTAGGTAGCGCCCTTTCATTCCTAGCAACAATCATTTACACATTTTAAATTTCAAACACTGGTATAAAATTACTTAACATTTAAAATAATAGTTGTGTTTTGGTAATAAATTGTTTCAAAATGGCATAAACCCTATAAGAAATAACAATATCGGGGGTTCCAAAACAGACTATATTACTGTAATATTATCCAAAATAAATCGTGGTTTTATTACGTCGAAGGGACTGATTTTTACTGTGTCCAAGTTCAGTTAACAAATCAAATGATGACCTGAAGTTTAAAACCAATATTAAATAAAATTTAGCTTTTAATCTTTCACCCCTACTTTGAAATTTCAAATGACATCTCCACCTTTTGAGAGTATTCACTGTTATCGCATCTTCACATTTTATGTTTTCTATTCTTACTACCTGGGCTGCTATTTTTGTTTCAACTTGAACATAATAAAAATGAGTCATTTGTTTGTAGGATGAAAGACAAATTTATATTGGGTAAAATTACATTTGTTAATATTATATTAACACAGGCTGTTTTTGAGCTTCTGACTTATCAGCTTTCACTGTATTCTTGCATGTAGTTAATTTTTTAAATAATTAATTACATGAACAAAATGTATTACATTAAATACTCCGTGGTTTTTATAGTATTAATTTGTCCAAATTCAGATATTACAACATTTAAGGATACCAAGCAACGAGAGAACAACAAACATGATAATTGCATTCTCCTTTAAATTTAAGCATCAAAAGGTAGGGGTTCCATTTGAAATTTCAAATTGGGAATGACTGGGGGTAAGGAAGTGCAACCAAAAATTTAACAACGTTGGTTTTAAACTTCCCACTCAGTATTTATATTGGAATATTTTTAATTGAATGTTAAATAGATAGTTATTGAGTTATAAAATGTTACAATACCGACCTCAGGTTTGCAGAAACATTAGTGCATTAAAATGCTTGTAATATCAGCTGTAAGGTTGGGATATATAATATTCCTGTCCTTGATCTGTAAAACTGAAGATAAAAACCCACATTATTTCAGATTTTATTACATCACTTAAGATAAGACGTTAGTAACATTGCGTATAACAATTATTGGCAGCACAAAATGATTATGTTTTTGTATGAGTCAATTTTATAAATCAGACTTTGCGTGCATTTTCTGTGCGTATTTTGGTTTCTGTACAGACCATGGGCGTTGCCGAAGAATTTAGTTACTGCCGCCTGGCCAGCTTATGATGATTATATTGATGGTTAATTTTTGCACGAGGACGAAATCGTTCTAATAAAATTGTAATAGATTAATGACATACATTCTATAATTATATAACTCTAAGAAAATCATTTTTCAAGTCTACGAAATACAAGCATTTTTAGATTTCTCACTTATTGTTGACATATATTCTTGAGTTCCGTTCTGTTTAAAACTTCTTCATTGCATATTTTAATTACTTTTACATTTTCTTCGCAGTATTATTTTGAGAATAGATTTCATACAGACCGCTCATTTTTAGCTTACTTCAGTGTTCACAACAGTAAAATGTTTGTGTTGATGCTGTTATACCGGGTATTAATGAACTACACGCATTGACTTAAGAAATTGTAGATGGTTCTTAGGCAAGCAGTTTCAGTTAGAAAATACACTTTCAGATATTTATGACATCAAGTTTCTTAAAGACCAGTATGCTATTGACTAATACATTTTCCATTCGAAATGATGCCGCACAAAAATGGGCGGAAGCTGTGAAGCACGTCTTTTTGGTATTTGGTATGATACTGACGTCAAGTAAACGTAGATCTTTGTTTTCGAGCTCGAGACTTGTTGAATACGTTATTATTATTATTATTATTATTATTATTATTATTATTATTATTATTATTATTATTATTATTATTATTATTATTATTATTTTACATCTTATGTATTAGTATACTTTTATTATAAAATTAAAGAAAAAATAAACAAATAGGTTACTATTCGGTATGTACGTCAACATTATTTCCAAACTTACAGAGTTTTAGAACATTAACTCTTGAAAACGCTGATGATAAACAATTGAAAATGGGGATTTTCTCCCTGGCGAAACAGATTGGAAGACATTCTAAGGCAAACATTTACACCATTGGGCTTAAATACCGACTTACCAGCACCAAGTTTCAACTGTTTATTACCATTTATCCCCGTTAGTTTTCTTTGTGTATCATAGATTGTTTCTCTATCACAAATCGCTTGTCTAAGAAAACTCTACAATGTCTGAAATTATTGCGCTGTAGTTAATTAACATTCGGTGTGCTGTGCGGAATTTTTGGTTATCATTATCATTCTCTTATTAAGACACTGAATTCAAAATTTGAGGCGTATTTACCTCATGATAGCTTTAAGAAATTTTGATATGAGCTCGACTTATATATTTTTTGCTGTTGTTCGTTGCTTGGCAAAATGGATCTTATTATTAGAAATAATTTTCTTTGAATCGTTTTTGTTACACTTTATGATACAGAAGCTCGCAGGGCAAATAACCAGTTGCACGTTATTCATAATCATATCAGAAGATTTATTTAAAAGTATGTTGCAAAATATGAAAAAATTTTAAATTAATGCATTGGACTACAAAAATGTATTTACATTTGAAAGAAAGTATTATGCTAGAATATTTAATTCGCAACCTTTATAACTCGATTTTCATGAAATAAAGTAATAAAAATTGTATAAAACCTTTGATTTTTTTAACTTTTATCTAATAATTAGGAGCTTAGGCAACCGCAACAATGAACTAGGCAGTTTTCAAAATGTTGCGTATAGTGGAATAAAGTTTCATCTTTCAGCGAAAAGTGTTGCAGGTGCAGAAGATAACAAATCGTAAGTGTACGCTGAACCTGGCATCTTTACTTCCCGTGCTGTTTTCTCATTTCCTTCGCTTTCCCTTGCGCCACCGATTTCGCTGCAAAACTAGGCCAAGTAATGCGATATTTAATTTGTCAGGGTATATCCTATGCTGTCTCTCCCCATTACAGAGCCATAGCACAAGTCAGACTCCTTCAGGAAACATTAGAGCCGGGTATGCTTGACATCGCAGCAAGATTAGAAAGATAATTTATTTTCTTCGAAATAAATGACGGTTCGTAACTGGGCTTATTATGAACACGGTGGAGAAGATTGAAATGGAAGTGCGTTAGAGGACTCTAGAGGGCCTTTAATAGCTCTAGCTTCACTTTTCTCAAAACAAAGTCAAGGCTCCCTTGCTGCTACCCGGTTACTGGATATAGGCAAAATTGTACGAGAGATAGCTTGATAAGGTTTAGCAGAATAAAAGCGCAATGCTTAAACAATTTTTGAGACATGTCTTGAACTTTGATTGGTTAATATTGTACGGGACATTCCTTGATGACCTTTATCCTCGAACTGAGATTACAGTGATCCTGCTGCGTATTTATGTTACGTTTATGTGATACACGTGAGGAATGAAGTGTATCGGAGTTGCAGGAGAAAACAACGTTGTCACGTCTCTGCAATCTCCGTCAGTACATGTTTAGTGCTAACAGAGATCGAATGTGGAAGTGAGAGAGTAAATATTTTAATTTATTTCTTATTTATTAAGACTCTCCAAGATATATTTAATAATGTGACAAACATGAAATATTAATATTTTCTGCTCTATTTTCATGTACAAAGGTAACAACGCTGGAGTTTCCAGCTATCTCATGGTAGTATGTTACTGTTTAGACAAAGCGATAACACTACATACTCGGAACTCGGTGGTATAAGGTGAGGTTATTAAGATTTGTCCCGCACTTTATCGCTATTACAAATATTAACGACAACAATGCAATTTCCTAAAGTTTCTCTTCATTTTTTCAGCGAGTTCTTATGTCAGCTTGAGTTTGTCTCTGGTTTGTCAGATGAATACGTATATAAATGGGTTCAGAACTAATGCAACTTCCTTTAAAGATGAAGTAAGCAGCCCTGTGGTAAATTGGTATTATTGTACACTGTCTCTACCGCAAGTTTATTACAATTGACGTAAAACGGAATTAAATATAAGGGAGCAATTAATAAAGCACATAACTCCAATTTTCTGTCACTGTCGCAAATAACTATAGTCTGCATAAACATGAAAACGACCCCTACTGCATCAATGGAAGTAAGTTTGTTGTATGTTGAAGGAGGTGAGAATGACACTGTGCAGACTACAACATTCTAAGGAACTGGGAGTTCCTGAAATAAAGTCAGACATGCTTAAAATAAACATTAGTTGAAAAGTTGTGTTACACATGCAATCATACTATATGTGAATAATTTTACAAAGAATTTCAAGATCATAATTAATCCTGAACTTTGGAACAATAAAACTCTGACAGCTCCTAAAGAACTGTAATGTGGTTTACAGATGACAAAGGACGACTCGGGAACTGGTTCTGCAGTATTTGGTATGAGAACAAAAAGCACTAATAGATTTTCTGTGGGAAAATATGCCACTGTTTTTGAACCGGAAATCTCCGCTCTTATTCAATGCATGCATGACAACATAAGGAAAGGGTACTTTGACAAATACATTCTTATATTTTTTTCAGATAGCCAGACTGCACTCAAAATTATTAGTAGCTCTAAGTTTCCTCAGAACTGACTTTGAACTACCTTAATCTGCCACAAACTTGGCAGACAATGATGTTCAACTCATTTGGGTATCAGCTCACTGTGGCACTGAGGAAAATGAAAAAAACCGATGTACATGCTGGACAAGGAGTAGCTTCAAACCAGATTCGCTATAACTTGTCGAATGCACACAAGAGTTGCATTCAAACTCCAAGGATTAAACATGGTAAACCATTCTTTGCGAGAAAAGACCTGGAAGCTTGCTTCAGTGTAACAGACTTCAGTTGAAAATAGCATTGCTTTTCTCATAGGACATACTCCTGTGAAAAATTTTACCCCACCGGGCCTTTTAGGGTAATTTGAACTGCAAACTCTTGACAGCTCATCATATTGTATGCTCCTGTGAAGCTTTAGCTTGCAGAATATAATATGTTTTTTGAGAAAAAATGTCCAGTACTAGTACCAGAAAATCTTGAACGAACATCTGTGAATGATTTGTATTCCTTGGTGGAGGCTGCACGTATAACGAGTTGATTATAAAGTAATACAGATGGCACAGTGAGCCTCTGGCTGCGGTGCATCCAGCCAATTGACGGGCATCCGGTTAAATCGCAAAGTTATAAGGAAAAAATGCACATTAATAAAATTTCCAACGTGTAGTATACTTTTTGCAAAAATTCTTCTGAATTACCTAGAACATTTTGCTGTGCCTTCATAATTACATCTATTGTTGTGTAATTAATATTTTACTAAATATTACAGCCTTTTATTGTATACTTTTTGTTTGAGTTAATAATATAAATTAAAATCTTTAAGAAATAGTAAATTGGAGAAAATAAAACTAAATCTTCTTAATTTCTACCTACTTTGACAGCACTCTAGAATGCTTCTTATTTTTAATCTGAATCTTTTCCCTTTTTCATTCCTCTTCTTTTTCCCTTGCTTCCTTTCCAAGATTTAAAAGCTACACAAATGTTGCCAAACGTCCGGCCATACCAGAGGTTTGAAACCCGCATCACTTCATTTCTGAGTGGTGGACAACATTCAAGAGTGGTCATAACATATCGCATTGCGATATTTCGCTGCTGTGCATTGCAGACATAGAATAATTCAATATAACTCGGCGTGGCAACCCTTGCGATACTATATGGTACCTATGTTTTCCGAATTTTCGTTGTATTTATAAAATAATTCTGATACTTTAATTGAAATGTTTGAATTTCTTTATTGACTGTTGATATCCTAAATAAAAAAAAAGTTGTTGGAATTGCTTTCAGCTGAAGATAGCAACAGAAAAATGTTGCGGTTTCTTTCCTTCTTTTGCCTACATCATCATAAATATTTTATAGACTTTCTTTGTCTATTTCATATTCTATATATGTACAATGCACTTAAGCTTTTCAATTTTAACAGCTACAATATAAGACTTTCTGCTTAATACTTTTAATATGACTTTGCTTTCTCCATAAAATAAATATTTGGAGTGTTTTGATGATTCTGGATTTTTCTTAGTGCTGAAAGATACTTCCTGTTTCTTTCAAAATTATAGACGTATTTTGTCTTTCATAATGATCGGTCAGTGTTCTAAAATCTTTTTTGAACCCACACCAATGAAACTTCCAGTACCTTAAGGGGACATATATCTTCCCTTTTGCTGATTTCCATCAAGAGCTATAACAATGCCACATACATTACCATTCTCTACAACTGCTTCATTTGTATCATCATTAATGCACTCATTATAATGTTTTAAAACTAGCCTAAAATGTATTACACCAAACTGTAAGATAAATGATTAATGGGAAATTCAAAATTTCACAAAAATTTCTTTTGTCGTTCCAAATTTAAAGGGTAGCGAATAAATAACTAAACGAAATTTATGCCTGAGTTACAAATATATTACAAAATACAGAAAATTATAATTGGCTTGCATCCATAGCTGAACACAAGTCACGAATGGGTAAGTTTGCGCCATTTCCTGCCTCCGTTGATGACCAAGCTCCCGTTGTATTTCTATTCCCACAACTTGATAATTAATAGCATACAGACAATATTAGCTTTATTTCATAATGAGTGGTAACCTACGTTATAAAGTGTTTGAAGCGGTCTCAGTCTGCAGAGATGCATTTCTGCCACCTTTTAACAAAATTTACATTCAATCGTAACAGTTCCACTCCCGCAGATATTGCACTGCCGCCTTAGTATTGTATATGAGTTCTTTTACTATATGGATATTATTCCTATAGACTTCATTTTTACTCTCTTCTAGTGGTGACATTTCAATAAACATTTATTCCCTAATATGTTGTAATTAATAACAATGGCACACTATTAATATTTTGTACGTAATAAAAGAAATAGTTAAGGTATACCGAGTTGTAGTAGAGCAAAGACAGAAATAATACTGGCTATTATGACAGCAAACTGCGACTGACTGTCCACGTTCAGCCATCAGCATACAGGCCTTGGCACAGCGCGCGCTGTGCATAGCTACGGACGCAGGTCGATAATAAAAATCAACACACAGAAATTCCTTACTCATATTCTACACACTTGAAGCACCTATTTTCACAAAACCTAAAATATGAATTTTTCAACATCAGTATCTGTGAAGTTTCTCCAGAAATGTTGAGCTAATTGGTTGAATGTTAAATTGATGCTTTGCTATCCAATGAAACCACATCCTTTTTAGGTGCAAAAATTCTCACTTTTAGAGGACATTATTGTGTTCTGCTGTCATAAATAATGGATTTTCAAAGATTCGATGGCGTAAAATAATTGTAGCCTTATTTACAACCACAAACTAAATGAGTTTTGGTTTATTTATTTTCAGGGAGCATAATGGTGGTGTTAAAGGTATAAACACATCTAACGTAAAATGTTCTGTGCATGCGATTTGTTTATTAAGTAAAGCTATTGAACAGTACAAGTCTTAATTATGTGAGCGAGCTTCCATGTAACCAGACAATTGATCCTTGATGCGTAGTGACATGACGGGTGGAAAATTTAACTAAGTGAAAATAAAAGGCTAACATGAAGGACGGTAGATGGAAATAGCAGCGCGCTCATCGCATGAACTCCCTTTGAAACAAAGGAACCAGTTACTCTATATCTAAACATTTAAAATGTTGAATCTTAGTATGCTTTTCCGGGCTTTGTGGCTGTGGTCTAATGGTAGAATTATACTTGTACCGAAATGAGTATAAACATGCCTTCCGCTTCCCTTATCACAGATTCACGCTCACCGTTGGTTATTGGCGGCAAAGCCTCATTCCTAGAATAGGTCGCTCAGCGTATAATTTACATTTTTTATTTCACTGAAGATGCCCACCATAGTGTCGAACGAAACGTTAGGTCATTACAATTATAATTTGGCCATTAGACTACGACCGAAAAGCCCAGAAAAGATTTGAGTTCGTGCCATGAAAACTTACGTATGTATTTAAAATGTATAAAAATACTAATTTTAGTCACTTAAGAGTTCATATCATTTTTGTGATGCAGTTTGTAGTATTTCAATGTGCGCCTATAAGTATTTTGCGAGAATTTGTAAAGAAATGCGGTGGTCAATTTAGGCAACTTAGGTTCGATAATAATCCTTACATTCCTTGCTGCAGTGTGAAATGATCTTTATAGGATATCTATGATTAATTAAGGAGCGAGGATGATTGAGAGTGAGTTAATCTACAGGTATTAATATGTTAATTAGGTGAAGTGTCTTCCTCTTCTGCTCCCTCCACTTTTTCAGGAACTGAGATCTCCAAGTCCTGGTCTCCCCGGCTAGATATATCCTGCTGTTGGACATTTTCAGGCAATGGCTTGCCTGGGATGAAAGGTTTGATGGAGAGAATACTAGCAAAAGATCACTTCGGAGTTCAAATTTTCTGATGATATTTGTTTGTTCTCATCACGTAAATTCAAGGGTTTCAATATCTTCTGTGGATTAAGAGAGAGAGGTTATAAATTTCGCTGTGGAAAGGACTCGAACTCGAAACTGACAATGTCACTGAAGATTCACCTCCCTCGCCTATTGAAATCTGGTTTCCGACACCGAAGTTTATTAGATCAGCTGTAAAATTGTTTGATTCGCGATCTGATACGTACTATTTCTGTCTATTGCTTAGTCCGCTCACTCTGTATGCTTTCTACTCGTTGATCACTGATTGCTAATCTGACTTTCGGCTTCCAACTGCTCTGAAATGTCACCGGTCTACAGATGCTGCTAGTACTGTTTAACACTTACACAGTCTGTTGCTCACCAACAATACTCATCTATTGCTGTCTGTCACACTGATCTCACTTGAACTGATGCTCTGTACTGAACTGATTTGATGCACTGGTGTGTTCTGATCTGATGTGAAGCGCTATGAACGATTCGAATTGGTAAACTATAAACTGATGTCGGGCTTCCAACTCCGACAAGTTTTATTATTCTTTAGGTCCGTCGGTCGGGGTATTGTTTTTAATCTTACAGGACTTCCTATTTTTGATCAAGGCGCTATTGGCCCTAATTGCCTACTTTTATTTCTTTCGTTACTCGCCATTGGTAATCTTTGGGCCCATATTGGGCGTGTTTTACTGTAAAACCGTTAGGTTATGTGGGTGAGAGAAGTTGTTCATCTGTTGCACAACAAAATATTAAGGCCGCCCCTCATGCACTTCAAATGACATTGTGCTCTAGCTGTACGGTTTTGTTATTTTCAAAAGCGTCTCTCTCCTTCATAATATATATATGGAGGAAGGAGACAGACGCATTGTTACATTGTTAACAGTGTTATTTTATTTTTATTTTTCATTTATATTATATATATATATATATATACAAAGGACTAGGTCGCCTTTTAGAAATATTAACAATTTGGCGGCAGGGTCTGTTCTCCTCGTCCACCACAAGCAAAGTGCCGTTGTGTTTTATTGGAGAGCAATAAACCTTTTATGGCATACGAGCTGGCCGTCTTGAGGGAAACATGATAAGAAAAATATGAAACATACATTGCAAAATACATTATTAGATATAAATTTATGTCCACATATATGAAGTAGAAACACTTAAATTAAATGTAGATAATGGCTGTTCTGGGTTCGGGTTGGGAATATCTCGCCTCAAGTGGACCATAAAGAGCATAGTTAGGTATTACGGGTAAGAAACTTATTACAGTGTGCGTTTTATATTTCCTCATTAGAGTAAACATGTTTTATCAGAGAATGGACTTAAATATGCATAGGTGGAATGGGAAAGAAATGTTCTGAAAATTTATACAATTTTTTTTAAATAAGATGTTTATAAAATGTCTTTATTTAGGAGTAAATCATTCACATTCTCTATTCAGCACTAGCAAGTACGTAAAGAGCAATATTTAGGAAATATGCGTGACATGTACTGAGATTAAAGCAATGCTTTTTATTTTTTATTTTGTTTTATTTACGGATGCTCTTTAACATCTCAGGTCATCAGCGTCCCATTCAACTCAGGGCGTGAAACAGCCGACAAATTTTGCTCAGAGGTCTCTTTTTTTCAGGCTTGAGGTTCTTTATCGTGCCGTAAATGTACGACACGGGACCCACGGCTTTACTTCCCTTTTGAAGAAAGCCATACTTAGGATTTTTACGCCCGAAAAAATCCATCGATCCTGGCCGGGTTTGAACCCGCGATTTTGGGCTTAGGAAGCAAGTATATTGAAGCGATGTGTTACACTGAATTACACATAACATTCCTATGTTTTCGTCGCTGGTGCTTTAAGTTCAGGAGATCCTTATATAAGGAGGAAGTTCAGTGATAGTTGCAAAGACTTCCACGACTGGATTGTTCCTCAAAATGAATTTAATTTTCCCTTTGACATATCCACCAAGATTGTCCACTTCTTCCACTGTTCCTACTTCTTCATGCCTTCTTCTTCTAAACTCTGAATTACATCAGGCAAATATGTAATAATGCACTGCAATAAGTTCCAATTCAGTTTTCTATCTTTAAGCAAATTTTGGGCATACCTGAGGTTGTTGCGTTAGTTGAATCAACAGCACATATTAAGTTTTGGATATTTTCGAAGTTTCACACAGGAAAACTGAGCATCATATCTAAGTACCCCACCTGGTCATGACAGAGAATTGTGTAAGGTGGAGCCCAGTAAATGGTGGGTACAAAGGTGACGAATTGGGGCCTTTTCAAGAATGAAGTCATTTACTCTACTGTATTCCTCCTTGCCTCTTTCACGAACACGGCGTAGTCCATGTGGAATACATGTCACATGGCTGAAACTGGGGTGCATGCGGGAGACCGAAAGCATCAGCCACCACAAGGCATACTGTATGCCCTTCGGCCACAGCTTCACGCATGAATCATTGAATGACTGCGTTCCTGTGCAGGTATTTTTGTTCTTGAGTTGGTATACTAAAAAGCATGGGTTTAATTCCTTCACCAGGTAATAGAAACAGCAGCAAATTAAATATATATATATTTGCAGTGCATCAGTAGTTTCATCTAACATAAATTACATTTCAAGTTTGTCCACCAACTTTTTTAGTTTATCGAACGCAGTCTCATAAATTGACTTTATGTAATTCTTTTTCAGGGACCTCTCATACGGCACTTACCTTTGCTTATACTTCTTGAGGAATGATTTCAATGTAGGATTGTTGACCTTGTGGACTGATATTTCTGATTGATCTAATTCCATGGCAATATCTGCAGAGTACTGACTCGATGCCTTTTAGATCCTGAAGTCAGGACACTTATCAAGGTAGGCTGCGATTTGTGGAGATCAACATTCTTCGCATACTTGCCATATTGGGTGTGGTGGTTTATTCTGGCTTTTATTTATGATTTTCATCGAGCCCATTATTTAAATCGCATACGGCACATCGAAGAATTATACCATCAGTTTCAATGAATTGTCTCTTGAACTTTGTCTTCCGAATTTTTGGCATGGTAGGGTACTCAGACTGTAGTAGTACAAGCTTATTAATTATAAAATGTGCGCAGATCGCATAGATATGTTGATATGGCTTACTTACGGATGTTCTTTAATATCTCAGATCAGCGTCCCATTGAATTCATGGCGTGAAAGTACCGATAAATGCCTCTTCTTTCAGACTTGAGGTTCTTTTACATGCCGTGAATCTACGACACGGGACCCATGGCTTTACTTTCCTTCCAAAGAAGCCATACATAGGGCTTTTACGTCCGAAAAAAAACATCGGCCCTGGCCGGGATTGAATCCGCGATTTTGGGTCTACGAGGATGGTTACCACTAGACCACCAGGACCGACGATCACACAGCGAATTGTAGTTCTGCAAATAGCTTTAATAGAAATTTCTGTTTCTCTTGCAGATTTTTTTGCATTAACTTGCAAACCATGGGGATTGCAAAATAATAAATATACTGTTTTATAGCTCTCGCTCTGCTCTACAAAATGAGACTATAAGATTTTATGTAGCTGCTCAAGAGGAGTGAAAGTCGTTTATTTTTCCGTTTAAGAAAAATGAAAATCATTTAATTTTTTAACAAACATAAAAAAGAACAGTGCAAATAGGGTGCTGAAGCATCCAACAAAGTATAAAAAGTGGATAAACATGCTAAAATCACAATAAATTTAAAAATGCAACAAAATTGGTCTATATGGCTTTATTTCATGTCCTAAAATACGAATCTCAAACGAAAGCAAATATATTTTTGTAAGATGCTGGATCTTAAAATCTTCCTTAGTTATAATAAACATGTTTCAGTCCTAATTTAATAGAGCATCAAGAATGCTAAGTTTTACCGCGACAAACTTCGGAAACAAACATTAGTAATACTAACACTAATATTGTTTCAATTTTCTTCATTTTATGGAACTGAACGAACTACTTGAGGTAGAGAGATAGGCAAGATTAAGATAAAAAATGTGAGAAAATAAGATGAAATAAGAACAAAGAAAAAAGGAAAATGGAATTACAAATATGAAAAAGAAAAGCTATAAACACATACTAAACGTATTTTTTTCCTCTTCTTCATATTTTTTTTTTTTTTTGTGATTTTATATAATGCCCCTTCTTGTTTCCTTCTTATAAGAAAGAGAAGGCACTTTCTAAAGAGGAAAATGAATTTTTACGTAAATATTTAAAAATAAATGTTCCTCTTTCCTGCAACAATTTGCTATTTTGAACTAATTAGCGTTATCCCCTAGGTTTAAAACAGGAAATATTTGATGTGATATGATTTATTGTAGCAAATAAATGCTTAAAACCGGGCGGAATGGCTTTGGCGGTAACGCCTGGGACTCGCATTCGGGATATCTCGAACTCAACTCGACCATTCTAACCTTGGGCTTTTGTGTGTGTGTTTACCCCCAATCGCCTAGGCGTATGCTAAATCTTTGCTTTCCACAATTTTTCCGCTTTCCCATTTTATATGATCATTTTATTCCGTTGGTTTCGTTGCAAAGTCGAAAGTTCTAGTGTGAGATGGATTGATGCGATGTGACGGTGACTTATGCTTTGAAAGTTTCTGGTATCTGATATGGAAACGGCTCTTCTGAGGTGCTCGAGCTCCTTAGATGGGTTGTTCCGACGACGTCGGGGAGTTCTATCTGAAAACAGTGTTAAAAACCAGGCCTTTGTCCGTGTCTCACCGATCATGGATCATGGCCACCCGTATCCCTTTTGTACCTCAATCCCAGCTGCGTGGATGGAGACGTTCCTTGCATTTCTATTAGAACAATTTTAATCAAACGTGTATACAAATAAGTTGTTTTTTTTTTCATAACCTGCGTTATAGAACCTGATGTCCATCTGTAGTTACACAACTGTGACATATTTGATTTAAATTTGTAATAAATAGCAACAGCTCTGCTCTGCTTCTGTAGTCCTTGTAATGCATTTAACTTCCTCTGCAAAATAGGGGCTATTCCCGTACACTATTTTTTCTCTGTTTTAGTGACAATGTTTTGATACACTACACTACAGTTAATTTGCTTCACTCATACATTATACTCATACAAAAACTTGAGTTGTTTTGTTAGCTACGAACTGAGTTATAAATTACGAATACAGAAATAATGGTTGCCCATGTAACAGCATACTGCGAGCGATTGTTTACGTGCAGTCATCAGCATGTGAAAACTCTTTTATTATGACAGGAGATTGGCGTGGACTTGATCCAGTGCAAAATTAGAGACCAATTATAACTCGGTAGAAATATCCATAATCACATTTTTCATCCAATTTTTGTCAATAAGCTCGTCATGTATAATACAAGTTTAAATGCTTGGGTTTTAATATATCCATGCTATCTGATTTCTAAAATATTTTAATTAAAGTAATATTTCTCATCTAAAAAGTCTAAAAAATTATTTGTAAAATCATTTACAAATCTTGGGATTTTAAAAAGAGATCTCAAAAGAGCTTACGCTAAAATTTATGACAGCTTCAGTCATTACTTATTATATAAGTTTGTGCATCAAATTTTGTAATAAAAATCTCTCAAGGACCATTATGAGCGAAGAAAAACGCTATAACTATAATGAACGAAAGAGTGCAAATGAAAGATTCGCAGACATAATTCATATTAACGCTTGAAGAGGTTTGGTCGTGGTATGTTGTGGTTGTTGTTGTCCCCACATTGGGCACCAAATGTGAAGCGGATTAGTATAGCTCCGACTACGTGTCCCGGTTGGGCACCAATTTTAGCATTTGTAATAAAAATCTCTCAAGGACCATTATTAGTGAAGAAAAACGCTATAACTGTAATGAACGAAAGAGTGTAAATGAAAGATTCGCAGACATAACTCACATTAATGATTGAAGAGGTTTGATCGTGGTATGTTGTGGTTGTTGTCCCCACGTTGGGCACCAAATGTGAAGCGGATTGGTATAGCTCCGACTGCGTGACCCCGTTTGGGCACCATTTTTAAAACGATTTGTTGTTGACATCGTGTGGTCTTACGTTGATGAGCCAATTTTACAGCGCTTGGTAGATTGATTATTGGCCGCTTCGGTGTTGATGCTTACACTTTAATGGCAATAAATTCTCAATGCGAAATACGATATTTTGTTGATTGGGACTCAACAGGACCGGGAGAGGAGTTCATTAAATGTAAATAAGTACACGATGCGCCATAATATATTTTGGTATTTCATTATGTCCAAAATCTTTCGCGTCCTCTGGTGTTTTGCGTATGATAAACTTGGCTACATTGAATATAAACTCAGTTGCCGCGTGTAGAACTGGCGAATGAGAATTGAAGAGTGAGCCAAACTGAACTGAACGGAATGTATCTTGCCCCGTGTATATATTCAAACTGAGTGCCCCAGCAGAGCAAATTCTTCCTTATATATTAAATTCAATTCAAGAAATGTTGGTCTCAAGGATGCCAACGGAGTCACAAAGGCACGGTCAATTTTCGCGCCTATCTTTTAAAGTTCAAACATACATTCTCCATTGGTTGGTTCAAATTTACCTACTACACCTGAAATTCATATTTTTTGAAAGCTTTAATTTATTTTGTCGGCATTGCTGATATTAGCTATTATTAAAGTGCTAACCGTACTGCAGCCAGCCGAGGACAAAAACTCAAACGATTTAAAAATACTTCGGTTTATTAACCTTGCAGAGACATCCTTTTAAAAAAGAACGGGCTTCACACTGCGACCCCCTTCCATTGTATACTTTTATTTCCCTGTTCACTCTTTTTTTTTTGCTTGCACATGACTTTTTCTCATAGTTAAAATGCGATTTTTTCCGATCCGCTTAACGTACATCACATTCCTTTTTAGCTTTTATATGATATGTGTAACAATATGCTTATATTTTTGCTCACCCCCTCATTCTCTGTAAAAAAAAATCCCAACTTTCACTTCTCAAATCAAATAAACACTCTGTTTGTCTAAAGAGGGATTTTTGAAAGTAAACCCCTTTTTAGTTGGGTAAGTAATGTCATGTATGTGATGTAGGCATTTTCCATATTTTCAAAGCAGAGTGCACTTTATGTAGATGTGGTAGCTAATATACATATATTTTTGAGAACTCCTAACAATACTTCTGCTGGTGTTATTATATCACAATTGCGCAGCAAAGATTCATTGAATGGACCAGATTGATAGGCTGACGCCATTTTGAATCACGGTATTATATCACCGAGATTACAACGAATAGAGCACGCAAGAATTACAGCTTATCGATAAGCATTTTATCTAGAAGGTGGAAAAATGCCTTTATCCGGAGTTGCAAGGAACTACTTTCGAGGATTGCTGTGAGTAAATTAATCATTAAAAGATCAAAATAATTGTGAATAATTGTGAGCGAAAAATACTGTGTAGGCTGTATGTTTTTGTTGCAGAGCATAGCAAGGGCATGAATAGTTGATCCAGCACCAGATTTTTTTGAATAGTGTTTAGTGCCCATTTTTACTACTGACGTACCACAGACGGTGGACACTGGTGATACATGAGATGAAATGATATATTGGGAAAGGATTTTTTAAGGCAGGAAACGTTCCAGGCCTAAGTTTATGGTACCTCCCCGGCATTTGACAGTTATGAGGACTGAGCAAACACCCTGGGATTAGTCACCTTAAAAAATCTTCGGCATATCATGCTTGGTGATACATTGCAACCTTATAGTGGATAATATGCTACGCTCATTGTTCTTTGAACAATAAACTCTTTATTTTATAGTCATCTGTTTTCTACCATATTTTCCAACTCTTTGTGACGCGGTGAATGATTTTTTACCACTCAACTTCTGCAAAAAAAAAAAAAAAAAAAAGGAAAAAAAGGAAAAAAAAAAAGGAAAAAGAAACAAAAAATACTTATAATTAGACCTACTGTTCAGCTTATTTTATTTCCATTGTTTAACAAATCTTTATTCTGAGCTAAATTGTAATTTGATCTTTTATTTAGCTTATTTTATTTCCATTATTTAACAAATCTTTACTATGAGATCTTTTACATGATGTATTTTAGCTTTCCCGTCTTTCTCTGCGGTTTCAAGAAAACAGCAGCTGTTCACTATTTTCATTCCCCCAGAAAGAACAAATCTGACAAGGGACGCCGTTAGGAGGAACTGGGAGGGAGGGAACGCAACGTGATGGATATTTGAGAACCAGAAAGGCATTTTCCTTTCACTCAGAGTAGCGAAGAAATGAAAAGAATAGTCACTTAAATGAAATAAGATCCATCGAAAGCAGTCAAAAGCTTCTACGGCTGCATATTATTTTAAAAACGTAAAATTACTAATAACTTGAACATATTTATGTTATCTCAGAGAGATGAACAATCGATAAACTAGCACCAATAATAAGTGTTGTTGAAAATTGCATGGTGCATTATTGTTAGTTGAAATGGTAATAATGGATGAAAAACTAGAAACATTAAAAGGTCACTATCCGTTCCGGCAATACATATATACTCAGTAAACCAGGGAAATATGGCATTACGATTTTTGCTTTCGTGGATTCTCGGGTTTTCTACCCCTAAACCTGGAAACATGCTGTGACAAACAACTATATGAAATATTCCAAGTTAACTGTTCTCCAGAAAGTTCTGTAGAAACAATTGTAGGGTATGGATGAAATGTAGCTTACCAGCATTCCTCTGGCCAACAAAATGCTAAATGAACACACACAATCTTACATTTCTTGGTATACAAGAAAGGTAGTGCACACTGTAGTAAGCAATAGCATGTTCTGCTTCTCAAAGGATTTGTCATTAGTTTCTTTTGTCCCAAAGAGAGGGAAAATTGTGCTGCTAGTTTCTACGATGCATCATGATGGCAAAATTCAAAGGCCAGGAGCAATAAGAAAACCTGTGGTAATCACCTGGTGTAATCTAACTAAAGACGATGTAAATACCGTCGATTAAATGTGTGTCTCATATGATGTTTCTAGAAATTGTACACGATGTTTTATGCGCTTCTGAATTTTGCTGGTATTAATGCTCAGGTGATATTTGCAAGTAATACCACAGAGCAAATGAGACATCGCTAGTTTCTAAAAGATATTGCAATGGAGCTATTAGAGGACCACCGTAATCAGCGGGCTGCATCTAGTAGCAACCTGTACAGGTCATTTTAGGTAAAGCTGAAACCCCCGATCTTCCACTGAAGAAATAATTCCAGCTCCAGAAGAGTCGAGCTAGGAACGTTGTGCAACATGCCCTAGATCAAAAGATAGGAAAACTATATATAAATGCAAAAATTGTAATAAGTTTATATGCCTACAACATAGAATTTCATTCCGTAAAATGTGTATTGTGCGAAATAAAAATAATGAATCTGAATAACTTCCAGTGATATGCATAAAGTAAAGGTAAATTAAGCACATTATTTCCTCATGTGTTATGTAGTTCAACAACGTAATATGATTCAAATATCTGTATCAAACAAAAAATGTATTTTGCGGTATGGATAGTTTGTTTCGAATTCCTAAAATGGTAAATTATTTTAAATGAATCACAAAAGTTATGTCTTTTTATACAAACACAGTTTACCTTAAAACAAAGGTCATGTTTTATTAAATTATCACAGTGTATAACAATAAAATGAAATGGGGCATATCACACTCAACCAGACTAATGGTGCAATATTTTATCAGCAGAATAACTTAAGTCTAAGCCACAACTTTTTTTGGAGGGATTTTTGAACAAAGTGAAATTCTATGCTTTAATAAATATCTAAGACATATACTATAATGTAAAACACTATAGACAAGCGATTAGAAATGTCTCTTTTGTTCTAAAACACTTCGGTGTAGATATTCTCATCTCCAGTACAATAGGGTGTCCCACGCTTTCAATGGAATTAACACTGTACATGACAAACACATTACGTAGGCGCTATGCGAAACTTGCTGAAGTTCAGAAGGGCCGATAGCGTTACTAAGCAACAGAAGGTCCACGAATGGATCCTAGCATGCAATAGATCTGATCAGAAACACCACATGGAGGTAACAAATATATTCATCATGGTTGTCAGGGTAAACGTTCAGTGATGAAAGAGAATAAATTAAAGGAAAACAAACAGCGTTTTATACACTCAATGAATCTATTTTTAAAAAAAAGTAGAGGAAAGTTGTTCTCGAGATTTGTTCGGCTTACAATGTGCACATTAAGACCGAAAAAGTCTGACTCTTGAGGCTTAATTGTGCCTTAAGTCCACTTTGACACAGAGCGAGCGTTTGATAACAGTTTTAATTTATTTTACTACAATTATGTTATATGCTTTCATCAGAAAGTATTTTGTGTGCAACGGTTTCACAGGGACCAGAGGTACAAGAGTTCGTAGGTTCGATCTGCGCCTGGTCTCTTTAATTATTTTAATTTCTTTCGAATATATACATTCGTTTAATATTACAGTTTTATTTCCAATGCTTGATATATTTTACTTTTTCGTCTCTGTAATACAGTGGAGCTTGAGTCCAAAACCAGATAAGTCCATCAATCTTACAGATTAATTAATCTTACAGTCCATTAATTTTACAGGAAGTATATAAAACAAAACAAAAAAATGACCCTCACATAATACTAATTTAATACATTGGGATCATATTCAGGGGTCACTTACAAATTAACGTTAAAAATGATATTCTCTTTTACTCAAAATTCCCTTGAGCTATTGTATATATATATACATACAATAGCTCAAGGGAATTTATATATAGTTTGTATTGGCAGGGTAGGCCTTGCTCAGCATTGGCTGGAAATTGTTGGATATGTTAAACTTAGGTTGAAGATAATCCTAAGAAAATTTGTACAAACAACCTATTATTTTTGGTTTTAAAAAGAATGCATTGTAACGTATCTACACACGACATGTTTAGTACTGACATTTTCTTTTTTTAAGCTTCCGGTAGACATGTTAAGTTTAGCAGGAAACTCTTTATTCCAACAATTTTCTATGCGATTTTTTCAAGTTTGACTGAAAATCAATATAATACAGTAAAATTATACCGAAAACATTAAATCATATTCGTAAAAATATTGACTTATCTGGATTTCAAGCTCCACTTTCCAGCAGTGGCATACGGAGGGGTGTAGTAATGTGTTTTTGTGACATTTTGCTTTTTATGATTACTAGGTCTCTGACTTTTTAGATACTGAACTATTAAAGAGTGTTTATTTTGTGTACTTATGAAATCAAAAGTATGTTTAAAAGGATGCAAATATTTTCCTTTAATTATCTAAACTAAAACAAGCCTGAATCCGGTATCTTAAACACTGCTTTATATCTTGAACGCACATTCAACATCACAGTCTTGCTATATATAACACTCAGTAACACTAATATATGGATGTTCCATCTGTTTAAAGTTTTGCATCATCCCCGTTTAAAATATCTGAAGCTTTTCGCATCACTTGTAAGTTTTATTTTTATTTAAGCATTACAGTAATTTATCTGTTAACCTTTTTGATTGGAAAAAGCTGATTTCCATTAAGATGGTTTTCAATGTAGTTGATTCATTTTGTGTCTATCATCAACTATTTAGGTATTTCCCTCTTTGTAATGCAGTGTGAGAAGAAAGGCGAATTTGCACTAATTAAAGTCAAATGAACTTTAGGTTGGTTACTTCGATTGGAGTCTAAAAATGTTTCTCAGACTCTATGCAAAGTACGCGCTAAATAGATAACGCGAACCAATTTAGTGTAGCTCACTCTAATCTTGCTGTAATCGTGTATGGAGCAGCGTCTATTAATAGTAACAACACATTGTCATACTTCACACCTCCTGGCCAGGGAATACGCATAACGTCATTGGAAATACGTGCTACGGTTGTGTGATCTACTTCAGATATTTATTCACATGCTAAATGTAAAGGTTTCTTTTACAGAGCAGCATCTTTTTTCAGAACCTCAATTACAACGTTCATTATTTTCCTTCCTCTGCTGTCACATGATTCGTCAGATGACCCTCATGTGTTTTTTTGCTTACAATGCTTTCTAATGTTTTCTTGTAGCACTTACGTAAGCAATGCATCCGTAGGTTTTATTCGCCTGGAGGAACTATAAATTTCTAATTAAAATTTCTAAGTTCCAAATTATTCATTTTTCGAAAGTGAAATACTTGCCTTGAAAGAAATACCTCGCATATATCTGTTGAATAAATATTTCACAAATATAGAGGATTCTTCTTCTGTTCATTAAATGTTGCGTCACTTGAGAAAGTTGGTTTACATCAATACTTTTTTCATACGCATTACCGACAAATATCTTGCTGTTAATTGTAAACTCAACCTTAAATTCAATTAGATATTGACGTAAAGGTAGTCACTACAGTTACCTTTTTCCATTTCTCTTTCACGCGGCATGTCAACACAACGATTGGCAACCGGCAACCAATGACCGAGCTTTGAGGCCTAAGAAGCATATAATATTAAGCTAAGGGAATTACTAGTATCATCGCAGTCTCGCAATTGCTCCATTGTGCTGATGTACAATCAAAAGCGTTACTAACACGTTTTAGGAGAGTCCATAGTGCGATTTGATTCCATAAATTATCAATGCATTATGCTGTGTTGTTATAAAAGAACATTTCCAAAAATAAGTACTGAACATTTTTATTTATTTATTTTTTGCGATGTGTAATTTGGTATTTTGGAACGTTAATTGAAGTTTGGAGACCTTAAGTTATATCAACTTAAAATTATTTTCTTAAAACTCCTAGTCATACAGACGAATATCCAGATGCGAGTCTAGAAATAATGGGCGATCTAAATGCTAGGATAGCACAAGAAAACATTACTTTAATAGAAGGAGATATAGATTTTAGTAAACCAGGCAGTAGCAGCAAGGATTCAGTCCTGAGTGCCAGGCGAAAAGAAGTTTTATTATTTATAATCGACTACGTACTCGTACTATGTTCGCAAAATATATTACCATTGATTACAAATTTTAATTTTGGAAACTGGGCAGACTCACACTATGTCCTGCTGTTATTACCATTAAAGTTGAAAGATACTATGGCCCTCTAACCCGTTTCGATACATCAGACGAAAATATAATTGAAACCTTGACGGCCCTACCGAAATACAGATGAAGAGAGGAAGGTGAAACGAAATATTTCGATGTAGATAATATACATAAGGGTGCTGACTGTATAAAAAATTAACAAATATTATACAGAAAGCTAGTGTGCGTATGTTAATTCGGAGGAACGATAAAATAAGTAGCATAAATTCCAACGGTTTGTACAACGATGAACGTGAAAAATGCAAAAAAAAGCAGTGGAAACCGTACTTGTTAAATACCGAAGAGAAGGGGGAGAGGAACAGAGAATTTCTTATGCGTAGCTAAGGAAGAAGTACAAAGGAATAGTATTGCAGATCAAAACTTGAGTGGCAAGAATAAAGGCAGCAGAGGTAATGCAGGTAGTCGAGGGCGGAGAGGTCATGATATGTGGAGGGTCATTAGGAAAATCCGAAGCCGAAGGTTAGCGCAAGCAAATATTTCAGCTGGGGAGTGGATTAAACATTTTAAAGCAGGTTTTGAAAGAGAAAAACTCGGGACTAGTGCAAGTGTTACGTACACTAAAGAACTGATAGATGCCCCAATTTTGCTTATATTAGACCACAAAGTTGTTCTATCTGAGATCGTCCAAGCGATGAAAAGCTTAAAAAACGAGGAGGCAGCGGGCATAGAAGACTTGTCAACTGAATTCTTTCATAATACTGCATAAGTTGGGAAATTGATAGATCTGTATAGAGTAAACTTCAATAAATTATTCGCGGAGAAGAATACCCGGAAGAGTGGAAGACGGCCACTATCCAACTACTCTACAATGGCAAAGCAGTAATAATACACCAGAAAATTTAGAGAGTTTTGTACGATTTTTTTTTTTTCCCCATATTTCAAAATGACGTTCGATACTGTAAAACGAAAACTCTCTATGGGAAAAATTAAAACGTAATGGTGTTTCTGAGAAAATGATTAACGCTCCTATTTCATTGTATAAGGAAGTCAATTTTGTTATTAAGACTGATCTGTAAACAGATCTGAGTACAACATAGTACAGAAGGGGATTAAAGAGGGTTGTATATTATCACTTTTGCTCTTTAGTTTGTTTATTGATGATATCGTTAATGTAATGATGAATGAAAGCATAGATTAACCGGTAATAGAAGAAAAATATCAACTCTTTTATGTGCCAACGATACAGTAATTTTCTCTAGGACTATAAAATGTCCTAAGCGTACTGCAAGAATATTGCAAACAGTGGGGTATGCAAGTAAATACATATAAAACTAAAACTCGTACCTTTGAAAATGGCTACGTATACGACAAGCTGGAAAAGTAGACATATGGGGGAGAAGTAATCCAGACCGATAAACATTTTGACTATCTTGGAATAAGATTTGACATGAGGGGAAAATGGAATAAACACACCGTTTTTGACAAGCACAAAGTGAGCGGTCATCTCTCTGAGGTATTGAGGCTGCTAGCCCGGATATCGGATATGCCAGTAAAAACATTAAAAACTATGTAAGAGGTATGGTTAGGTCCTCATTGTTATGTGGAAGTGAGGTTTGGGGATAGGATAAAATAGACGGTCTAAATAAATTACAATATAATTTCTGGAAGCTAATTCTAGGGTTGGGGAGGGACACATCGAATTATGGGGTACTACGAGAGGTGGGATGCTGGGAAGATGCAGTCTACAGCAAAATAAATTTAATTTCATACTGGCTAAGAATAATTACAAAACTACAAACAAACCTGGGGACAATATGCTACCGGCACCAATTAAACATCATGCATTATCTAAAATGGTTGGTGGCCGTTGTGCAGCGGGAATCGTCAAAAATAGGTTCAAAGATATTTAGCAGAAGTGTATTGAAAACATGTATGGTTGACAAAAGTCAAACGATGCCCGTTTGACGTAAACCGGCAGGAAATAGAGGCGCGATGCATGCAGATGTCATCTTTGGAAATGACAGAGGGAAATTAAAACTTGATGGGGTAAAGAGACCTATATCGTTGAGCTAGACATAAAACAGAGGTCGGGAATAGCATGGCTTAGACTGGGAGGCTGGAAGGCATGTAAGGTTATTGACGAGGAAGGCAGGAGGATTTGCCCATTATGCTCGGAACCGGAAGACTGGGTGCACATTTTGGCTAAGTACGCACAGACAGAAGATGCGAGATAAAATTTCTTCCGGATTCACTTTTGACTTCAGTAGGGGGAGGCTGGCATGTTGTAAATGGACAAAACTGACTAAACTTGTGCATTTTTAAATTAAATTCCTAGTTTTAGGGAAAAGAAATTTCTATAAACATTGTACATAAAAATGCAGAGATTTATATGAATATCAGAATTATTTTATGTATGTCTGTTTCATGTTTGTGTGTGAGAGTCTGTTCTTGTTAATGTTGCTTACCTTTGTTAGAATTAATTTCAAAAATTAATTTTTAACAAGAGCATGAACGATCTTGCGACACATGTGACTGTCATGTGCAATATATGTATACTGCAGTAATAAATACCAGTATTACTACTACTACTACTACTACTACTACTACTACTACTACTACTACTACTACTACTGCTACCACTATCGCTACTATTACTACTACTACTACTACGACTACTAATACTGCTACTACTATCACTACTATTACTACTACTACTACTACTACTACTACTACTACTACTACTGCTGCTACTACTATCGCTACTATTACTACTACTACTACTACGACTACTAATACTGCTACTACTATCACTACTATTACTACTACTACTACTACTACTACTACTACTACGACTACTACTACTGCTGCTACTATCACTACTATTACTACTACTACTTTACTACTACTACTACTACTACTACTACTACTACTACTACTACTACAATTACTACTACTACTACTTCTTACTACAACAACAACAACAAAAATTATATAGACCACCCTGTTTAATATATGTAATAGGGAAACTCTTTGAACAGATTATTAATAAAAGAGAGGTTGAACAAAAAGAGGGTTTGCCACCAACACAATTTGCATTCAGGAAAGGATTATCTATAGTAAAAAAGCATAAATAAACGAAACAAACAAATATGAAGGTATGGTTACACTGGATATTAAAAATGCTTTTTATTCAGCTCCATGGGTAGACACAGTAAATGAATTAAAAATAAGGCAAGTAGCGCCATACTTAATAAGACTTATCTGTAGCTATTTAAAAGACAGACAAATATTGACAGGGGAAAACGCAAAGCTGGGTATGAGCTGTGGAGTACCACACGGATCGGACCTGGGACCTACTTTGTGGAATTTGAATAATGATGGAGCATAAAACTATTGGTTATGTTGATGATTTGGCACTAATAGTATGTGGCTAAACTAAAGAGGATGTGGAAGAAAAATTAAAATGGTCTATGGTATATGCAATGCATAATTTATATTTTTTTCGATCCATGTGCGTTAAAGGAATCCATTTAATGAATACTTCACTATAAATGAATTTCCTGGCAAAAATGAAAAAGTGAACTGAAATTTTATATAAATAAATATTCCGGAACATCCCTTCAGGACGCATATGTGAAATCCATTTGGGCCGTATCACTCTTGCTTGCTTACTGCACAAAACCTGTAGACCTTGCAATCAAATATATTTTAATTGTTGCGTTTCTGCTTGTTGCTATTTCATACTTACAGTGAGGATCCATTAAAAACCATTTTAGTGATGATGAATGCCTGATAAAACAATACAATGTTAAAGCTGACCATTTCGGAACCTGAATATTGTGGAATCCTGTCCATTTTGGAAAATTATATTGGTACCGGAAAAAAAAAACCCAACTTATTTGCTATTTTTATGAATAAAGGGTAAACTGCAGAACGCTAGTTTGTCACTACTTATAAGGTAAATATATTCTAAACACATCTTTAAGGTGAACTATATATTGAAACAGCGTGACGCTTCAAAGAAACAACAATATATTTCTGTAATTATCATAAAAAATCCGAGTTTGTGCGAGGGTGCGTTGGGTTTTGGTCAATACTTTTATTTTTCTATTGACTAGGCGCAAGAGCTCTTAACGTGAATTTCTGCATATCGCACCAGCACATGTTGTAAGTGGCTAAGCAGAAAACAGAATGGTGATTTTCTTGATCATGTTGCGTAAAATTGTGACACTGTGTCTTAAGTGATAAAGATGAAAGAAAAGGAGAGATGAGTGTAATTGAAAATAATGTTAGCATTTTATTGTAGAAAAACTCACATATATGACAATTGAGAAACAGGATCACATCATAATTGGCTATCGGGCAGTAATTTTGTGAAGAAATAAACAAACTGCAATGGCAATGGTTTGTTCATGGCCGTTCGAATCTATTCTGCAGGTGTAAAAACAGCAAATAAGCCTGAATAAGCGTTCAATGGGTGACTAGAAAGCTTCAGAAACAGGCGTTGTATGGATGTGTGAGAAAGAGAGTGATGTTTACATATATCACTTTATTTCCAAGTAGCGGGAAAATCTGAAAACATATTAGAAGTTTAACCATGAGCTCCCTCCTGGAGAAGTGAAGATTCGTTTTTGGAGCAGCTACAAAAGCAAGCTCTCTTTCCCCGGAGCAAAATGTGTAAGTGACAAGATGTCAAAGTAACGCCTCACTGGCTGTCTTTTTGTTTTGAAGATACTGCAGATGATAAGACGGTTCATTTAAACTTAGTACCCCTCCTTAATGTAGATCTACGGCATGGGACCCACGGCTTTCCTTCCCTTCCAAAGAAAGCCTTACTTACGAGTTTTACATCCGAAAAAAATATATCGAACCTGACCAGGATTGAACCCGCAATTCTGGGTCTACTAGGCAAGTATGATTGCTACTAGGCCACCAGGATCGATCAATCAACGATGTTTTGATTCCCCGACCAGAAATGTTTCTCCCATTTTCTGCATTCTTATGTAATCGGTATTCTCACATATTTTTGAGATGAGTGTGGATCTCAATTGGACGAATTTCTTTGGTTGTAATGGATTCTATAATAACACTTTGATTTATAACGGTAATTGGTACATTCCCCAATTTGAAAAGCTATTGCCCCGCATTCAAGCGACCTATTACATTGTCGCTATTACTTGAATGTTGTTCTTTCACCATCTATTCTTACTTTAGTACAGTTGTTAATTGTGCTTAAGACTATGATGTACTTGCAGTCTTTAGTGCTTCCAGATACTCCCCTGTTCCGCTGTGATATAGCAGGCGTTAACTACTGTAAATGCGTTACTGAGGTTCACTCCACTAGCGGAATTTCCAGTATAACCAGTAAATGTAGAGAGTTATGAACGTTTCATCAGCCTATGAGTCTGCTCTTTCGAAAGTGCCCGTAATGAAAACTTCTGCGTTTACGATTAAAACAACCTCAAATTTTGGCCAACCTTCCGTCATCGTTTTAAATTTTAAATGAGAGTTCATTTTATTCGTGCGGATGAATTCAGAGTAGAGTTTGTAAAGTGTTTCAGGTTTGATTAAAAGCAACAGAAGAAGGTTGCAATAGTTTTATTAAATTATAATTCACATAAGTTAATTTCCAAAGCAGAATGCTTGGTTTTTAACACCAAAAATAGACTACAGGAAAAGAATCATGGTAAATAATGAGTGTATAAGCCCATATTCATTATAGTCGTTAAAAGTATATGGTGTTGCTCTTCTTTCTTTTATTTAGCGCTGAAAGAAACTGGTTAACTTGGCTAAAGTCCGTACATTGTATTCCTATACATCAGTGTACAGGTATTGCGCCGTTGGTCAATTTCCATTAGCGAGCTCGGCTATGAGAATCATTGGAAAGGAGCTGTCAATCAGCAAGGTACGATGTATCTTAAATTAAATTAAGGAAAAACTGATTAGGCAAGTAGAACCCAAAAAAATAGAGGGCAAATATTTCAAAATTTCCACAAATATCGCGAAATATATTTTTGCAACGTAAGAAGTTTCTGCATCAACATTTGTATGTATATGTTTGTGTATATATACATTTAAATGTATATATACACAAAACTTTCCCCCATAATTTAAACCAGGCTTAGAATTGGCAGTTTGCTATGCGGCTTTTCTAGAATTTGTAGGAAAAAACATTCCTCGGTGAATTCTGTGCATTATATCAAACCATTTTCGTTGTCAGTGGATAAAATATTGGAAGAACATGATGTATTCAAAATCTTGCAAAATTTGCGACTAGACTATTAAAGTGTTTTATATATTTCTCTTCCAAATGTTGCTTTATTTTTCACTATATATATCTGTTTATGTGTGTGTGTGTGTGTGTGTGTGTGTGTGTGAATTTGCATATCTGTAAGACTTATGGCTTACGAAGTCAATTCTAGTTATTTCATACTCTTTATTCTAATACTTCCCCATTATCTGCTCCGAATATTTAATGAGAGCTTTGTAATTACAAGCGCAAGTTCCGATCGCGGTTACAAACAAGTTGTGATTCTTGTAAAAAGGTATGAGATGTAGATTGCAAACATGCAAAATATGGGTGCCATTTCAGTTACAAACATTTGATATTCTACTCATTAAGATCTAATTCTAACACCCTATTACAATAATTATGGTCACTTTAGACACTTAAACATTTCGTCTTGAGCTTCATATTAATAATTCCCACATATCATCTCTAGTCGAAATAGACATCACTCAAGGTCGCGCGATAACGCTGCCCGATCGATCAGGTACTGTATACTGTTGGTGACAAACTTGAAGATCTTTTTTCCTAGAAGGAGTTTTGTATATATGATCTTGCCTATTTACCAGCCAGGCGATAAAATACAGTTAATATAGTGCTTGGACTTCAGGATGTGAAGTTGCTAACATGTGAACTTGCAGTTTGAAATGTCTGAATTTTTCCAGCCTTGGCTAGGCCATACTTGACTATACATGAATGGTTTGAACATGTTGTCTTCAAACGTTTAGAAAGGTCATTAGTAACAGTCAGAGAAAATTATCCATAGAGTGTAAGAAAATCAGAACATAACAGTCATATTTCGTACTATTTGTATAGTACCTGTACTGCTCCAGACCGTTAAAGATGAACTTCCATATTACCATTGTAAAGGAAACTGCGTAATAAATGGAAGGCTAGCTTCATATGAACATTAGAGTTTTGCGTTTGCTACAATGTCATTGTGTACTAATTCATTGGTTGCAGATGAAGAGAAAGCGATTCACTAAATTAATAGGGTTATCAGTGCGCCGTCACGGGTAGCCGAGGTCGTTAAGTCGCGGGCTCGTGAGTGGGAGGTCTAGGGTTCGAATCCCGCCAGGACCGTCCTTCCTGACTGAGGTTTTTTCCACGTTTTCCTCAGTCCTCATAGCTGGTAAATTCCGGGGAGGTACCCTAAACTTAGGCCTGGAACTATTCCTTCCTTAAAAAAAATCCTTTCCCAATACATCATTTCATCTCGTGTATCATCAGTGTCCGCCGCCTGTGGTGCCTCAGTAGCAAAAACGGGCGTTAAAAACCATTCAGAAAAATTTATCAGTGCGAGAGCTGAAACAATGCATTAAAATATAAGTTCTAAAAATTGGAAAATTGGGTAAAGCACATAGAGAACATTGAAAACAGTTATCTGCAACTTCCGCCAGTTTTCGACGAAAGGGGAATGTGTTCAATTGAGACAGACTCGTAGGAAGGTTGCGATGAGGACTAGAGCTGGTATGTTGTCTTAGGTGTCAGACCATTATAGAATAATTGAAGTTTGATAGCTTTATCGCAAGCCATAGATGTGATACCACAAATAAGTGGTATGAGGAAATGCCGTTATGTTTTGTTGCCTATTATACATGTTTCTCATGAACTTCTCATTCACAACTAGTATATGCTCCGATTGTAACGAGACAAGTCAACTGGGGCAGCTAGACGATCGTTGGTTTTGTGCTGTGATCGTTACGTAGCGAGACAATTGCACTAACGAATAGTTTTATGCGGCTTTCCAGGCCGTGGTCTAGAGGAATGTGTGAATCCCGAAGTTTCACCAGAATATGCCTCTGGCATTTTCCAAGGCTTATAAACTCTACTTTCCAGTCGCGAGTCACCAGATGACTGAAACGAAGGCCAAAACCTACTGCGGACCGGCATGCATAATAAATTTCTTGGAAAAAATGTCACGGGATAAAGCGAATAGGGAAAATGTTCTAATTTAAAAATTCAGAGCTACCCAATGAATTATGAACCAATATGCGGTGTTTTGCCTATAGCTGAGAACGACATTCTTTGCCGTCTGCAGCAAAGAGGTATTATAGAATGACGCTGACACACAATTCAACAATTTCCTGAACTATTTAAAATATTTTACTTACCAACTGTATGAAAGGAGTAGCCAAAACTGGCCACCGTCATTGTCCATACAATTTTGGCACCTCTTTAAATTTTTATCCATCACTCACTGTAGTTCTAGTAACGCTGACTATTTTCTGGCGGATATTTTGTTTTCAATTATTCCAGGGTATGGGATTGTTTTGTATACGGTAGCTTTTAATTTAACCCAGGGATTAAAGTCGCAAGGGGTTAGGTCAGGGGACCGAGGTGGCCACAAATCTGTAGTAATAACTCTGTCATTCTGAAACACTCTTTCAATTTCTATCAGCGAAATATGAGGTGTGGCAGAGTCCTGTTGATAAAAGGTAAAGTCACGCTCCCTGTTGGTTAATTAAAAAAAAATAATGAAAAAGGAAAAATAGTATGCACGTTAAGTACATTTATTTTACATGGTTCAACTTTAGCAATTTTGCAGTTCTTTTATAGTCACAAGAAAAATGATAGCTGTGAAAGATGTCTAAGTGATTATTGGGGGAATTCTACAAAAAATGACCAATGTCATCTAAATATTTCATCGGTAAGAACCCTACACTGTCTGAAGTTTTTTATACTGAACATTACCCGTGGTCTGAAAGTTACAATAAAGATTATAAATTATTGGGCGCCTAGAAATATTACACTCGGGAATCTTTCTTCATCGTCTTTGAACTTGACGAGCTGACTGAGTTAAATATATGAATTATAAATAAGTACATGTTGTGCAGTACAAAACATATACTAAGCCATAATTCACTTTCTACTAAGGCGCGGTCAGTTTCATTTTCCTCCGGAATTTCTTGCTTAAGAGCGAGCGCGCCGCTTGGTAGCAGGTTAGCCGACCAGTCGGGTCTCGGTGATTAGTGGAAGGGTATGACAATAAAACAACCAATCATTCAATAATACACAAACCAATTTAACGGGCTCATTATTTAACAAATTATCAAATGAGGTGTCGAATCTGCTTGCCTCCATTCTCCACACATTTTTGGCACCCCTTTAGATAATTATACACCACTCGCTGTAATTAATTTTGAGAAATCTGGACAATTTCCTGACGAAATTTATCTTTGAGTTTTTGTATGATGTGCGGGTTCGATTTGTACACGGGTTTTTTAATTTACCCCAAATATAATAATCGTAAGTTTTTAAATCGGGGAACCAAGGAGGCCACAAATTCTTACTAATAACTCTGGCTTGTGGAAACCCATTGTGAATTGCTCTCATGAAATTATTCATAGTGTAGGCAGTGACAGAGTTCTGTTGAAAAAAATGCTGATCGCGCTCTCTGCCGGTTAATTCTCTGAAAAAATAGGATAGCACGATATTCACACAAGTAACAGAGTCAACTGTATGGTAAACAAAAATTAGTCGTATGATTCTTTCACCGCTGGTTAAGACAAATGAAGACATACTGTGCCGTTGTAACAAGAGTATAATACATTTTATGCATACTGCCGAATTAAGAAACAAACAACACAATACACATCTGGGAACTACTGAGCTACGACTGTGACAAGTTTCGTTAAGGAGCGGACTCTTGAGCGGGAGACAGTTCGAAACCCACTAGGTCCGTCCTCCCTGACTGACGATTTTCCCAGGTTTTCCTCATTCCTTATAAATGGCAAATATCGGGGAGGTACCCTAAACTTAGGCCTGGAACGTTTACTTCTTTACAGGAACGTTTCCCAATATATTTCATCTGATGTATCACCAGTGTCCATCGCCTGTATTGACTCAGGGCGTTAAACACACTTCACTTCTCCCCATGGCGCGGCAAACGAGTGGGTACTCTCTCACAAGAAAAACCCCGCGCCATGAGGAAAGCATGATGGCGACGGAGGTGGTGGACTTTAGCACCTGTCATTCCATTCTCTGTAGGAGCACAAGCACAAATAAATTCTTGGTGATACAGTCAACTCTCTCACACAAAGCAGTCCTGTTCCAAGAGCTTAGTCCATTCATTCACCCATTATATATCAATGAAATATAATATAAATATGTAGACCTGTTATCCTGAATAGAATTTTTACACTCATTTATACATTCGAAGAAGAAAAATTATATGTGGACAGTTTTCGGCTAAGTAGCAAAATGGTTAACCCATTTTATATAATAATAGGGATTTGTTCATATACTGTCAATAAAATGATAAATGAAATATTAATAATACTTCTCCTTTCTGTTACGCTTATCGTTTTCTTCATTGGCTTCTTAAATAGCATTGGGAAGAGTATTCAGTTTACTCTCTTTTTTTAGTTCATAAAGTCTGTGAAATGTGTCAGACAAAACAGGGAAATATGTTCTTTCTGTGCTATAATTAGAACTAGCTCTTTAATAGATTAATTAGATAAGAAATTATTTTTAAAAGTTGTAATATATTTTATAAAAATCAACATACTTAAGAGTAATATAACAGAGTGAGTATTTAAATACCAGAAAATAAAATAATTCACTGAATTTACGGTTTTGCCACTATTTGTTGCTTATATATCATAAGCATTTTCATTTCAAATGTTTGGAAGAAAAAAATATTCTTGGTTTTTAACATTTTTTTCTTCACACCGTGCAACAGAATGTACCAGCGTGAGCATAAATCATGTGACACTTTCCGGGAATCTAAATGATTGTTACGAAAATAATTACAGGAATAATTTTTATACGAAACTGGAAACTAACGCCATGAAGCGAGTTTCGCGTTTCATCACATTGAACAGAAGTTAAATTCACATTGATCATACCTTCTGCACTTTGTGTAAAAATCCCGGCGAGTGAAAACAATTCAAGCTGATATTATTGCTTGGGTGCAAACGGTGAACAACAGAAATAGTTCAAAACACAGCCTTAGGAAAATTAAGGATATTCCAAATAAATATCTGCATATTTTATAGAACACATTATTATTACGATAAATAAAGTGAACTAAAGACAATGTAATAAAGTTAGGAATTAAAAATAACAGACGTTAACGTATAAATATAAAAAAAAATAAGATGCTTAGCACATTTTTTGAAAGCCATTTATAATGAATTATTATTTCCATTGTAAGATTTAAATTAAAAGTATTACCTATACCTAGAAACAAAATGTGTAGCATAAATATTTTTGTTGATATTAAACTCATTAACTACGCATTAAGGTAAATATAGGTAAATATAGGTAAATATAGGAGAGAGGTATTGACCCATTTTTTCGCTCATGTATGTACTGTTGGTAGCTGGAGAGACGGCTCGCGGCGTATGAGGCAAGAGCAGGGCTTTATCTGCCAAGTGAAACATTACGCACTGCATGTGTATGATCTATTCAAATACTTACGGCAGTCCTTTCTTATTGCCTTAATGATAATAGAATAATAATATTGAACAGCTGGAGATTTTAAATGGCATGCTTTAGTTAAGTGTTGGAGTGCAGTGTTACGTATATATTGGCCTACTAATTATATATATATACAAATAATGGATCAATTGAAAAGCCAAACATAAATGAAATGGCGTTGTATCTGAAAGCAATATGCTACTTTAGGGAACAGAATGGTACTGTTGTATATATACATATAAATAAGTATATATATATACAATAGCACAATAATATATATTTCTACTTCTCTAGTTCTTGTTTTTTTAGTTACATTGTTCTCAGAGTTTATTTTTTATTTTAATATATGTGTTAAATGAATGAATAGTGTTTAACGTCCGTTTTTGCTACAAAGGCACCACAGGCTGGACACTGATGGTACATGAGATGAAATGAATATTGAGAAAGGATTTATTTTTAAGGAAGGAATCGTTCCAGGCCTAGGTTTAGGGTACCTCCTCGGCATTTTCCATTTATGAGGACTGAGGAAAACCTGGAAATAACCTCAGTCAGGGAACACTGCCCTGGCGGGATTCGAACCCCAGACTTCCCGCTCACGAGTCCGCGCCTTAACGACCTCGGCCACCCGTGTCGGTATATGTTAAACACACACACACACATATATATATGTATATATATATACATTAAGACGGGTGGACAATGATTTAACAATTAAGAAATGGTAACAAAATAAAAGTCAGCCAGGCGTGTTGATTAAGCCGATTTTTGGTAACCGACTCATATCGTCCATGAAGGATCTAAAATGGTGTTTGTGACGAATTCATTATTAATTTTTCAAGCTGGGCAAAAACTGAGGAGATTATCATGGTCAAATGAATTTCAGAAACTTTGAGCTTTGAATTAGCAATCAGCTTCTTCCAGAAGAGAGTGTTGGGGTTATGGATAATGCTCCGCAATATTCATGAAAACAAGCCCTTTTCAGAATACGCCGTAAAAGAAGTGGTGAAGTTATGGCTGCAAAATAGCATTCCTCGTTCGTCAAGAGACATGAGAAAATTTGAACTCTACATATTGATAGAGAACCATAAATGGCAAGAAAAAGTGTTCCACATTGATGAAATATTAAAATTACATGGCCATGAAGCATTCAGTTTGCCCACATGTGTGAACTAAACCCCATTGAGCTTGGGTGGCCCATAGTAAAACTCTTGCTAAGAGAGAAAAAACATTAGTGGGAAATTAATATGCAAGCGTTACCGTAATATACACTAATGGCTTTTTCTTCCTTCACTCCTGAACTTAGGCGCCGATTTCTGTTATGTATTGGGGATAGGGGCAACCTCCCTTTGTGATATTTGTAAATACACACTTAAGCAATGTTAACCACAAAACAAAGTTTGTAAATATTCACCCCGCTGTAATTAAACATTAAACCTCTATTAATGGTGCGCATTAATAAGCCGACAAATTAATATAAAGTAACATGTTTATGATATGCATTGACCTGGAATAAATTCTATAAAAACTTCAGGAAATCTTAAGCATATTAACTTCAGGCGGTAAGAGGTCAACGTTTTCTAAACGAACCAAAGCACAAGCACAGGCTCGTTTATGATATGTGCGCTACTCGTGAACCTCTGACTAGCCATCTCTCCAGCTCCCAACTATTTATGCTCAGATTGTATAAGAAATCAGACACGGCATGTCGCAACTTGATTTCAGGAACACTTAAAACTCCCCTCTGTATCTTCTTGTTGAACATAGCAAGTGCTAATCTAGCAAGAAGCACATCATTTTCGTGGCACTAACTACAAAACATTCGCATTGGAAGTTCTTGGGCTCCTCACTCAGTATGCAAGCGTTTGTACTGTTGCTGTATGATTTCCTGGCCCATTTCTTTACGGGGCGAGACACAGAGAGAGAGGAAAATGTAGCAGCAGTACAGATTTTCTGCGCATGTGCGGCTGATAGTATATACTACCTTTCCTTGAAAGCATATTCCTTCTCTGCTGTCTGAGAGTAATAATTATGACGGCATGAAGGAATTTCAAGCTTCGACAGCGTCTTGCAGGTTCCTCTTAAGAGAAGGAGATCTTTAGTTACCCAGTGATGGATTAATAAATAATATTGTTATTGTGATTCGTTTTTAAATATTTTGTTCCATTGACCCTAAGGTAAAAGATGCGAGAATTGGTTAAGCGCTATGTTTTCAGCAAGGTAATACAGCACCGTACCACCCAGAGAGTTCGAGAAGGCGTGAGTGAGAACACTGCTAGCACTAGGAAACTCAGGCAGGAAGGCAGGCAGACAACAACAGTATGTATGGCTACCTAGAATGCAGCGGTAAGCGAATCAGTGTTTCTTCGCATTGTGTCTTTGCTCACTCCAGCACATGTTGACATAAATGCAGCCTAGGCAACCTTTATGAAATAAAATTTAATTATATCTCACCATCAGGTATTTAAAATATATAAAGAATAAAAAGCTCTTGTGTAGTTAGGGCGGTTCTCTCTGTGTTAGCATGGTTGGTACACGCTTTCCTTTCCTCTAATTCACTTTCCTTTACAGTGGGTTTTCCTTTGATTACTAAGTAATGTGCTTAGTTCCAGAGCAGACTTCGCATCGCTGCGTGCGCAACGGGGAGTTGCGCAGCGCATGAAGGCGTTCTGTCTCTCTCTCGTCACTCGCTTGGAAAATTGGATCATCACTTGCGTCGCGTGTGATAGGACACGATACGTCAGAACACCGACGCCTAAACTGAAGTATATCCAGGCAGCCATCCATAATCACAACATTCATGTGACGCCCACCATTCAACAGCAAAAACAACTAGATGGAAAAAGTGCAGAGGCAAAAAGACAGTTTAGCGTAAGCTGAACTATGGTCCAAAGCTAGTTGTGTACGGGTGTTTCCTATTATTATTATTATTATTATTATTATTATTATTATTATTATTATTATTATTATTCACAAATATCGTAAACTAGGGGAGAGAGAAATATAGCAGTTGTTTAATAAGTATTGTACAGCTTGGCCAAAAAGTTCCTTTGCGCTGAGTTCGTGGTTATGTACTACTTACCCAAAACCAATGTGTGGGACATGTTCGTAGCACAGCCTTATGATCCACCATGTCCAATAGTTCATCCGCAACAGTATATTAGGGGCAGTTACTTTAAGAGGTTGCTGGTCTGACTCTAAACTCAAAAATTACAACGTTTTGTACTTGGACCAAGGGATGGGAGAGGGAAGGGTAAGAGGAGTTTCTCGTTCATAAGAGCTATTATGAGCATGTGCAACAAGAAATGTCACCTCTCGTCATGTGCGTTGCCAGGAAAGCCTCCAGTTTTATAGGGTTGATTGTTATTACATTACAAAATTGAATGAAATATTTTAAAAGACTATTAGATAATTATTGTGAAACAATAAAATAATGGCAAAACAAGCATATAAACTGGGTAATCAAATTTATTCGAACTTTACCTCGAGTCATAATAAAAGGGTAACTACTTGGTAGTCAGCGCACTTTCCCTTGAAGAGTATCGGAGTAAAAAGTAGATACTCTTGGAACCTAGGGGTGGTTAAAGAACTAACACAGCCGCATTTTGTAAGCAAGCTGACAGAACTGCGAGAGGGCAACAGTTTCTACCTCTGACTTCAAGGTGTACACCCGCCCTTCAGAACAACATGAATTGATTATACTGATAGAAACCTATTAAGCAAGATTGACGTCATTCATTTCAACTGATTCGCGGTAAAGTCCAATAAATTGAACCATGTGGGAGTTTGCAGTTATTTCAATATCAAACAATGTTAGATTGAAAGGACAATACTCTAGTACAAACTCTCTTTAGTAGCAATAATTAGTTGTTGATCACCGTATAGGAGCACAGATTTACACTGTAGTTTGATTAGTAGTACGCTGTAGCTGAATTGCAGGCTAGTGAAGTTTCGTGTGAATTTGTAAAGTAGGTGACTTGTTTAGTTTAGCGTTAATTGAATATAAAGAAAGTTGACATTGTACAAGGCGTACATTCTAAGACTTTTACTTTGCAATTATTGAAAAAAAAAAATAGAACAACAAATAATAAATAACTGAGAATACCAAATGCCAGCATTAATTTGAGTCAAACTGTGATCTCAAAACATAGAAAGTATAGCATGTTTTATGTACAGATATACTTCATCCTGTGGATTCCTATCTTTAATCATACTGTGACCTCAAAACATAGAAAGTGTACAATATTTTATGTACAGATATACTTCATCCTGTGGATTCCACACATTAATCATACTCATCGTAGTTCGGTGCAGTAAAACCAGGAGAATATTTTCTTCAAATATGTGCTTTGCTACGATGTTTTTATAAAATTCGCACTTTCTCTGTTGTGTATGTTCAGCAACGCATGAGTGTTCATTTTAGTTTAATTAACATTCTAGAAACGTGTATACTCAGCAGTAGCAGTAGTAAAATTGTTCACCCTGGGTTTATGCTGCCGCTAGCCGCCACTGGTCAGGGGGACAATTTTAAATGCTGCTCGTTGTTGGTAAGTCGGCATTTATGACTGCCCATTCTCATGAACGTTTTCAACATTATTCCTATTATGTATTCCTTTCCTTCACATAACCGGAGGATCGTAGAAGAAAAATATCGATATAGCTGACAGGTTGGTGTCGTTTTGGGTCTCTGTAGGCAAAGGTCGTCGTTCAACAGCAGATCAAGTACAGTGTAAAGGGACTTTTTGGTGATCCTGTAGATTATGCAGGAACAATACACCACAGAAAATGAAGTGCTTAGAGAATTCTACACAACCTCTTAGAATAAACCGCTTTTTATGGTTCTATGAGGAAAGACAATAAATTGTTATAGATAAACCGTATAACTTTCTTAAGTGTTTTTATTTCTTAAATTAATGCCGAATCGTTTGTTTAATTTATAATCAGTCCTGAGCCTTGTCTGTGACTCGCATTTATCAATGCTTTCACGGAATACGAAAAGCCGCGCAAATGGTAAATCAAAACTCTCTGAGTAATATGTATTAAATTGCTCACTATCATTAACTTTAGAGTTCATGAGCTCATGAGCTCATAGAGTTTAGAAGTTCATGGTAATCCTTGTAAATGTATGTAACTTTAATCTTGGCAGAACGTAATGTAATTTACTAATACAACGTAGGTAGAGCATTTTAATTTATTTCGTAAAATGTATAGTCTACATCAATTCTTATTTTAGGTAAACACAAGTTTTGTTCGGCCGTGCAAAAAGTACTAGCTATGTGTACAAGCTTATAAGGAGATTGGAGAAGCCTGTAAATAACTGGAAAGTTGTAGATTATTTGTAAGTCGTTAAAATGGGGGGAGGAGGTGAAGGAAAAGGTGAGGAGGAGCAAAGTAAGTAGGTCACTGCTGCCTCAGTCTTCCAGTCCTCCATTAACCTCCATTATTTACCACTCTATCTCTGGAATTTACTTTGGAGTTGATTTTACATTAGCTAGAACAAAGGTGTAAATACCTCATTCCAGGAGAAAACCCGTAAAACTAAACCATTCTTGTATACATTGGGATTTATTTTAGGGTTGGATGTTATTACGTCACACTTTAAAATTCGACTTTGACACTAAAACACAGACATATATCTTCATTTACGAATTCTTCCAGTTTTTTCACTGAATATTATATAAATTGTTCCCTCTTAAAAGTTAAACTGTTACTTTTGATAATATCTCATATGCTCAGACTAAAGTGTAACGAAATGAATTAGCTTCCTTTATTTACAGCTCTAAATAGCTTTTAATTGTCAACCTATTTGAAGAATATTTTAATTGTATGCTTCAGAATTTTGCGCTTTAGAGGTTTCTCAGCTTGTAAAAACTGAAATGGATAACATCCTTGCTGATTACTATGAAGGTTTATAAATTTATAAAAGATAAGCATAAAATTTAGCTTATCCAGAAGTTGATGAAAACTATGGCCTTTATGTCGATGTCATGAGAATAAAAGCTTTACGATTGTTAAGAGTGTGCTATCTTAACTCGTCCGATCCATGAAAACATCTGCAAAGTTCATAACTATACTAACCATGGACAATGCGAATTGTTTTCTTTACGTCCCAATAGCTTAAAACTAATTTGTGGTTTAACATGTAAAGCTGTAATTGCTTAATAAGCATTAAATTGAGGATAAACATTATAAGTAAATGAATTCGATAGATTTTCTTTGGTTGGTGGGACGAACATTAATCAGTTTCATAACGTCTCTTGTAGGTGCAAAAAAAAAAAAAAAAAAAAAAAGCGACTTGTCCACCTCGGCCGTTTGTTTCACACGCAGCGATTCACATACTAACTTTCCACACTTTCCAATGAGCTGCTTTAATGTGTCCAACATTTTCATGTCTTTAATAAACTAAGTTATATTTAAAATTTGTTTCCTTAACATAAAAAATAAATTGAACACAAATGATAGCATAATAAATCACATCTCATTAAAAGGCTATTAGACCTCTGGGGTGTTACTCTAATTACTGTGATCAAAACGAACTTTAGCACACGAAAGAGAAAGAGTTTTTCCATTAAAGCACTCCACTCTGTTTCAACTATAGGTGATTCCATGTGAAATAAGACGAAAAATTCGTACAATTAAATTGACTTTTTTTAAAACGTTAACCTCTTTGTGTTACAACATATAATGTAATGTATTTGTAAAATATTGCATCTCTATGTCTAATATTTTCATACGGCACTTCGCCAAAGTGTCCACGTATTAAAAGAATATTTTTATAGACCTAGCTCTCAAACTACTTTAAATGTAAACCTGAACATTAGCTTTTTAAACTTTATATCTTGCTGAACATAACAATTTGTGAAACACAGTAATTCATTTGAAAGATTAGAAGAAAATATATTTTATGCGTTTTTATATTTATTCCCCACAAAGACGATGAAAAAAAAAGATGGTAAAATTGCAAATTATAAATGTAAATTAATATAATATTTTTATTTGTATTCCAAGATAAAGAAATATGGAAAATAATAAAATGCAATTTCGCGCGCGCGCGCACACACACACACACACACACACACACACACACACACACACACACACACACGTATATATAACAAAGACGAACGTAACAAAGAAAACAAAATAAATAGTATAACATGAATGTGAATTACGAAAAGGTGAGCGTAATTAATATTATTCTCTAAGGAGTCTTATGGGCAGTAAAGATGGTGGCAAAGCAGATATAAAGACCAACAGAGCAGGTCTCGGGATCTCTTTCATCTTAGTTTTCTGTACATTAAACATTTTCCAGGTTGTGAAAATATAGGAACAGTTCCAGTGGAACCTGCTCCAGTGGAATCATGGAATCTCCGAACGGCTGGCCAGTCCCGAGCGACAGCGGAGAGAGTCGAGAGAGCCGAAGATAGTGACTTGCACAGATATAACTAGATAATAAGACTTCTCAAGCAGTAGCACGATAGCTCAGGCGATTAGAACGTCATACTATAGGTGAAGATGGTGGTTTCGAATCCTACCATCCCGATGCTTTTTCTGCAGGATAAATGAGATTTGGCACAATTACTCGGTAACAGTACCACGCATAGAATAGCCTATAAATTGATTTGACAATTTTTGTACTATAATCAAAGGAGATTTGCCAGCATTACAGTGATTTATCCGTCCCTATCAATTTATATTTATGAAAAGAAGGCGAGCGTAGGCTCTCTGGGTTCACCGGTTTCCAGGATTTATCCTAGGTTAGCGTTAGGGTTAGTGTGTATATATATATATATATATATATATATATATATATATATATATAAATGAATTAATTGCGAATTGGAATAAAAGCACATTTTCTATTGTTACAATATTTCACCCGCCTAACAATGCCTTCATTAGAGTGGTTTACCCGCCCATATCAATTTATATTTATGAAAAGGAGGTGAGCCTAGGTCGTCAAATCTAATGTTTTACCCGCGTACCAATGCATTAATAAATCATTTTTCACAGGGCAACATATTGGTTGCATTATTTTTAACAAAAAATAAAACACATTCAACATGAGACACAAGTGCAGGAAGTGAACTCCGCTGTCGCTTGGAACTGGTCAGCCGCTCGGAGATTCCGTGATTCACTGCAGCAGGAGACACTTAGTGCTTTCAGCCCTGCTTGTAAAGTCAAGTGTAATGTAATCGGTGTTTTTGTCATCACGTTCTTGTACTAGCCTGCGATTTCGTCATGAACAGCAATTTGGAACAAAGAACTAACGTGAAACTGTGCGTTAAACAGTATAATCGGTCAGAGAGACATTAAATATACTTCAGTATGCTCACTGCGATGATGCAATGTTTCGGGTGGTACGGGCGCTATAAAGTGCAACGAACGTTCCTGGAATACCACGAGCATCACCTGCGAAAATGTTAAAAAAGTTCATGAGGGTCGTAGGAGAACAATCTACGACGTTGCTGACATCCCTGGTGTGTCTTTAGAGTCAGTGTAGGCAAAGGTGACCGTTTCAAAACCGTTGACGAGATACAGCGTTAATAGCACAAGGTTCTACACTCACTTACAAAGAATGACATTTAGACCGCATTCCAAAAGTGGCAGAAACGCTGCGACCCGTATATTGCTGCCCAAGGAGAATATTTCGAAGGATATATATATTTTCAAAATAAGGCAAATGAAATTTTTACCTTTGTAACAGAACCAGTCCGAGAATATTTTGATAGCACATCGTATACAGTCAGAAATTCGCATAGGTTTCCTTCGGTTAATACTTTTCCCTGTCTTTGTTGCGATGCGATGCATAATTCACCGTCTGATTTTCAGCTCCCCGTAGTTATTTGGTTTAATTACCATTATTTTAATGTTATTCCGTTTTTTTGTTATTAATAAACACCAGAAATAGTCCAGCTGACAGATTACATAATAAACTCGCCCGTGTTGCGTTGAAACACGTTCTGAAGGCAGCGGGTGTGATTTCATTCTTTTATCTGTCATTTACAATGCTGTACATGTGTTGTATGTTGAGTAAATATGCTAAGAAACTGTACATTTTCAAAATATCTCCCATTATGTGTCTCTTATTGGACTTTAAAACTCAAACAACGAAATTTGTTCTACTATCTCGACATTTTATGAACTATACATTGCTCTTAAATTGCAGTATCAAGGTATGAGTTGGGCCCTTCATATTTGCTGCTCTATTTTTGTGATAAAGTCTTACAGAAGGACAAAGATTCTCATATGAGTTTTGCCTTAAAAATGTTGTAGGGTGAATTGCAATATCATTCTTTGGACAGGTTTTTCTTTATTGCAAATGTAAAAAGAGCAGGTGTAAATCCATAAACATACAGTGAAGTACCCACATTTGCGATCTGCTTTAGGACTTGTTCCTCGCAGTAGGAAGTTGTCTCCAGCACATTTGACTGACAAAGATTTCGGAATCTGAGACAACTGCCAAAGTTCAAGATGAGAAGGAAGAGGGTTGGTGCTGAAGACTTATTTCGTAACTAACCCAATGTGATTAAATTGTCATTTTTTTGGATTTTGCAACTGTCCAAAGATTAATCCCGACTTTTGTGCTCTAATTCACAGCTTGGTGCTGAAGACTTATTTCGTAACTAACAGAAAGTGTGTCAAGATTTATATCTTACAAAAATGTAAACTGAACAATAATTGTACTATGATTATGTACAGGAAGCCACCTTTAAAACCCTCATATACCCACTTAATTAATTTTACCACTTTAAATAACAATACAAATATTATGGACGTATGTTAATATGCACAAACTTTATGATCTAAAACACTGATACATTTATTTTCCAAATGTTTTTAGCCTGTAAGTTCTAAATAATGGAAAACCATTGATAAACTGATATTTTTGCAGAATATCACTTGTTCTATATACCTAGATTCTATTATTATTATTATTATTATTATTATTATTATTATTATTATTATTATTACATCATAATAGAATCAAGGTATATAGAAAAAAGTAATATTCCAAGTCCACCAAGTCGCAAGTCAACTGCTTATTGGCGTGATTCCCGCCATTGCCAGCATTTTCCCATCATCCAGTTACGGCGAACTTCTCCAACCATATGCGGATCAATCGTTAATGATGCGTCATTCGTGCTACTACAGTAATGTGTTGTGTTGTGCAATAGTGAGGTATTCACTGCACAAGCGTGAACACATTTTGAAGACGAACTTTAAGTGCAAGAAATTGTGTAGTAGAACAAAACAACCATTTCATCTAACTGCCCGGCTCCACCAAAATCAGCAAGAGATTTAGAGAGTAAGTTTAACCAAACAGACTCTGTGAAGAATCGTAAAAGAAAACAAAAGGAGCCATGTGCTTACAGAGTAAAAAGTTTAAGAAATATGAGTTTTCTCGAAAATTCCCAAGACATCTAATAAAGAAGACACTTTTTTAAGAGTATATAGGTTACTTGTGGTACAAAATAGGCAACACTTCCAACGCTGCTATAAGAATTGATTTGATTTATTTTACTTTGCAGTACACATATTTATAAAAGGTGAACTATCAGATATCGGCAATTACGGGAGAAGGGGGGTCATGCCGGTAAGTGGCTGTACTTGGTCATGAACATAAAACATCATATTGGAGACTGTTATTGCCTGTTCCAATATCTGTATGAAAACTGTTCTTTTTCAGAATGGCAATAAGATATTTTCCTTACAGTTAATTTGTGCAACTAAAATGTATCTATGCCTTGACCTCATGTGCACAAATCGGAACTTTTAGAACATTGTTCATTGATTTTGTTTTTTTGAAAACTCTTAAATAGTTGGTAGAAAATATTGAAATCTATTATTTTTAAAGTGTGAATTGAAAACAATGTAATGTGAATCGAGAGATATATTTCAGACTAATGAGTTAAACAAAAAATGGAATAAAAATAATAACAAGGGAATACGCAATACAATGGTAATATAAAATAAAAAGAATTATGTAGAATGCATAAATTTTGAGAATCATATAAGACTCTCGCAAACATTTTTGCTGTATACAGGAGGAAAAGCAGATTTACTTAACAGACGAGAAGAGCAGTTATTCTAACAGAGGTATCTGTGGCCTTGACATGAATTAGAATTGACGGTACCTATACTAGATGTTTAGTAACGTCCAGAGCTAGAGGATGTTGTTTGCCTGTCGACGGCAACGAAATTAATGAACCGCGAGCCTGTGCGAATTCCCTCTTCAATCCCTGTCTAGGAGTTGCTATACATTAGTTTTCATCACTGACTACGTGTTGAGAGCTAACTGAACATGCTCTGGATTGAATGAATTCCACCAACTCTTTCCAAAGATTACGACCAACAGTATTCTGGAGTTTTCCTGTTATGTGTTTGTTTTAGATCTACATACTCTATACTTTGAGCATTTTGTTCAAAAATTGGGCTTGTCACACTTGGTGCTTTCGTGCTAAACCTAGTAAATTTAATCATAAAATCGTGTGAAAATTGTCACAAGTAATACCACGAGAGGGTCTGAGATTATCGAATCTGGAAAGCTCCGACCCTCAAGTGATATTTGTTAGGGCTATTTCACGAATAAAATAAGAATTTAAATACAATTCCTCTAAACGTGGCATACAAAATTGTTATAACTGTATATTTGTACTTAACTTTTTCATACTATCTTGCGACAGAAGAATGCCGATTGTCAGTAATGCCAATAGAGAAGAGCAAAGTACGGGCTTAGGGCTATTTCATGAATAGTATAAGTATAAGTATAAAAGTTATATATATATATATATATATATATATATATATATATATATGAAATTCGCTTACAGAATATTAACACTTGTATAAAATGTTATAATTATGAATATCTATTACACTCAGAAACCATGAGACTAAAATGGACAATAATTCACCATTACAATCGCCACCGGCCGATTTTCTAATACCAACCGAGGAAAAAAAATATCATACAGTGTCTCTATTTTTCTTTGTATTCTGTGGTTTGGAATTACTAATGATTAGATCAATTTGCACATTTGATGCATCACCGAAACTTTTTGCAGAACCCTCCGTTTAGCGTTATGATTGTCGATTGTTCATGCGTTTGTTTCTATCAATAGCTCCTCACCACCTCTAGCAAAAGCAGTCAGTGATGCCTGTTCTGGAATTATATAGTGAAGGTATAGAGTTGGCTATGCAGACCACAAGACAAGTGCACGTCGCGTGATAAAACGGATTTGATAATTTTTTTCTATAATTTTGCTCCGTAATCTGCCTGTAATTGGTTAAAATTCAACATTTTGCTTCATATCATTGGTCCATTTTAAGATGACGTCACATTAGTAAAATGGTCGGAGTAAACTAAGATTTTTACAAGAAAATACAATTTGTACTTTCTTAAAATTTTTATTATTAAATTTGGTAAATCGTTATTTTGCGTAATTTTAGTGCCTGGAAAATATTCTTCAAAATACAGAATATTTTATTTACATGATAATTTTTTTCGTCTTACCAACATACTTGAAGGCCACAGTTCTTCTTTCACTGTATTTATTGCCCTCCGTTTGTAGAATTGTAAATACTAATGCTCGGGATGACATCACAAAAACAGAACACGCAAAAATGGAATGAAAATGAAATGAAAGGTGAATCCACAGTAGAGGAATACTACCTCGGCATTTGCACATTGTTAAAATGGACTAGCACAGCCACAAAACCTCAGTAAGATTAGTCAAGCGCAGGATTTAAACCTAGGACCAACGGAATACAAATCCAAACATTACTGCCAGAGTCAACCCGCTCAGTGGTCGCATTATTAAAATTATTACAATTAAAAATTCTAGATTTCCCATCAATATATCTGCTGTGGCTCTTGTAAAATCACTTGCCTCTTACACCCAAGAACGCGAGTTTGAACCCGGCCAGGACCGATGAGTTTTTTCGGGCGTAAAATTCGTATGTATGACTTCCTTCGGAAGAAAAGTAAAGCCGTGGGTCCCGTGTCGTACATTTACGGCACGAAAAAGAACCTCAAGCCTGAAAGAGAGGCCTCTGAGCAAAATTTGTCGGCCGTTTCACGCCCTGAGTTGAATGGGACGCTGATGACCTGAGTTGTTAAAGAGCGTCCATAAATAAATCAATGAAAATAATCTTGTTAAGTCCCAGAGAAAAGTAATGACCCAATACACTGCGCATTCTATGAGGCTCAAAACACAAGCGAAGCTAAGGGATGTATGGAAATTCGTATTGGTAACGCTTTCTGATACGCAATTGCAGAGATACGAGGAGAATTTATTTGTTGTAAATAATAGAAGAATATTAAATGTATCGTCCAGCAAAATGTAATAGCCGCAAGTGAAATGTAACCTAACTCATATTTGAAACATTATTTCCTTCTCGGTGTGTTCCGAACTCAGGACCATGGAGTCTGCGGCCAAGCACACTGCTGCTGAGCTATTTAAACGATTGTGACCAACAACTATACTATCGGTTTTAATGAAACTAATTCCGTGTGCTCGTAGATTCCACTTGCAGAAGAATCAGTTATGATAGAAGCAAATAACATGTGGATAAAATATTTGTTTCACATTTTTGCATAATAATGTTTTTCTTTTTTATTTTAAGAAGACAACTCTTTTTGTATTTTAAAGCCTGATGATGATGATAATAATAATAATAATAATAATAATAATAATGCAATAATGGTTTGAAATCATTACGCTATATATTTTTAACAAACTAAAAAATCGCTTACAGAACTCTATAACATTTCAGTTAAATTTTATTTTAAAAAAATTGTGGGTTTATTGCTCGAATCAGCTTCCTTTTGCTTGACACGTAAATGATGCAACCTCTTGAGTAACTCAGATGAGATTGAAGTCGTTTTTTCTGGTCCACCGCCTGTGGTGCCTTAGTATAAAAATGGGCGTTAAACACTATTCAAAAAAAAATTTTTTTTTCTCGTCCAGTATACAGAACATGACCATTATCATTTGAATTGAGCTTACTGAAAAACTCCAAGAGAAACGGGCTATTGCCTTTTTCTGAAAGTGTAGGTATCAATTTGAATCAATGTAATATTGACTATGCATAAGGGAAATGTCCATGTTAATCGTATATTGTCAAGGCTAGAAATTTCAAGTATAAACTCGCCTTCCAGACCAAAACTGGTGGCTAATGTTCATATTCACGGTGTTGCAATAAAATGAGTCTCCATTATAACACATGTAGAATTTGTCAAATCCAGCAAAAGTTCTTATGAACATATATCCGAAAACTAATATTTAGAGATATGGGCCATATATAGTGACCAAGATCCTCAACTGAGAGTTGGGTAATCACGATAGTCACTGTGGTCATCACGCCTTCAGCCTTACTTTCAGAAAATCACTTACTCATTCCAACACACCCCTGTACTCATATTTGATGATATGCAGTGAACTCATTTTCCAATGTTGGTATATCTCAATGGATATGTTATAGACTAGGTATTTATGTGTTCCCATGTCCAAAGATACCAAAAGGTTAACGTGGATAATATGGAAGATCGTACTATTGAGCCTCCTCGACTGATCTAACTCCCACTGAAGGTCTGAGTTTAGGTGTTGTACGATGTGTTGAAAATGGGATGGTGCACCATAATGCATGAATAACATACTGTACTGATAATCACAAAGTCGGTCCAGATGGTGTAGTGGTAACCATGTATGCCTTCTAAGCCCAGGATCGCTGGTTCGATCCCGACCAGAACCGATGGCTTTTTTCGGGCGTAAAAATCCGAAGTATGAAGGAAATAAAGCCATGGGTCCCATATGGTACATTTATGGCTCGTTAAAGAACCTCAAGCCTGAAAAAAGATAAATTGGCAAAGGCTTTTTTTAAGGAAGGTAATGTTCCAGGCCTAAGTTTAAGGTACCTCCCGGCATTTGCCATTTATGACGACTGAGGAAAATCTGGAAAAAATTCAGACAGGGAGCTCAGAATTCGAACCCCAGACCTCCCGCTCACGAGTCCGCGCCTTAACTATCTCGCCCACCCATGGCGGTAGCGATTGACTTAAGCACGAACGTTAGTGCACTGTACAGGTGAATACAACCAATAAAAAAGGACAATGAGCATCAATGGAAAGACAGTTTCACCACATAAGAATTATTTTGGAATCATGTATACTATTTTATTTTTGACATAAAGAACATAATTTAACAGATATTATATTCGGGTACATGTTCATGGAAGCTTTTTCACTTGTTTTTACTAACACTGCCTGTTGTGAAAATATGCGAGATTTTATTTAAATATCATGTATGTTCTGATTTTATAAGCGAAAAACAAGTTCCCCTATCTACTATTTTGTTTCATTCGCATACAAAAGGTTCCTAGTAAGAATGTACATAAAGTTTTGACGCGGAAATATTTGAAGTTGAAGCATGCAATTCAATGTTGAAAGGAAGTGAGAAATTGCATCTCGCGAGGATCGTATGATGAAAATCTTCAGCAGAGAAGTACCGTCATTTGTGCCTAAGTTGCATTTGAACCTTGAGAGATATATTTCTTTGGGGCATGGCGTTACTGGGACATACTTAAATTGTGATAACCGTAATTAATCTTAGATTTATGAGGGATTTGATAGACGTGTGTGTGTGTGTGTGTGTGTGTGTGTGTGTGTGTGTGTGTGTGTGTATCACTGCAGTCTGAATATTCTTTATGTTGCTGCAATTATTGTTCTTCTTCATCCTACTCATCCTTGTTTGATATCTAGTTTTTATTTATTCTTAGAGTAGTTTTCTCTGTGTTTCAGGATATATTTTTGCAACTTAACTTTCTTCCTGTTATTGCCGTGAAAATAATCTATGAATTAATGAAATTTAAAGTCAGGAATGTTGTGGAAAACGTGCACGGTCCATGAACCTGTTTCAGAACGATGTTTCGTCAACATCTGGTCCATGACGTCGCTTACATACGTTGTTTTGTTCCAGAAGTTAATTTTGCACGGAATCGATTTACATTATTCTGGATCGTAACATCTGAATGTATGGAACTGTATGCAACATTTTAGTTTTTTTCTTGATGAACAGTCAGGGTAGTGTCTAAATATTTAGATTAATTTGTGTGTACTGAGTTTCCTTGCGGTTTATAACATCAGGCATTTCTCTATATTTAAGTAATTTCATAATATCATATTACGATATTAACAGTAAAAGCGATGACAGTATTATAATAGCACAAAATAATAAAATGACAATAATACATTTATATAATACACTTCTGTGACTCGTATACAACAGCTGAGTTAAAATATAGCAATTATTAGAACAATACAGCGGTCCATAAAAAGTATGGTAAGAAATCTAATTATATGTACATAATGGCTACAGTGCCTTGGTAATCTATGAAGCAGCTAAGGAATATCATAATTTCATAATAAAATAAGATAAAATTTGCAGCTACAGTAGCAATTGAAATATCTGAAAACGATCAAAATGCCTGCTCGCCAGTTTTAGTGCTAAAACAGTATAAGTAAGAAAGAAGATAACCAAAGGATAAAAATGCATCTGAATTCCAGTTTATTCGCTAAACACTCCACCGTATCGTTTGCATTTTGTTATTCTTTAACCTGTTTTCCAATTATTCTTTATGTTTAATAATTTGGCATCATATTCCACTTCTTACTTTTTTCACACCCTCAACAATAGAAAAGTATACAACATGTCTTTATGTCACTCGCGAACTTATTTTGTAAACTATTAAGTCAGCTCAGAGTTTTAGCGTTTGCTTTCGGCATAATTGAACACTTTCACTAGCGTCAGATAAACCATTGGGAAGCCAGTAGGTTCTTCGAAATCATGTTAACAACTTATGCATCTGTTCCGTCTCACTGTCACTACATGACGGTTCTCCAATAGCAGTAGCAGAGAAATGAAGTGATTACTGAATACCCGCTCAGCATGGAGTGAATTCTGCTTGCCTTAACATTTTATCTTCCGGTTGTTAACTATGCGCATAATGTGAAATATGCATATGCCAGGCTCCCCCTACTAGCTGTTAATTTGCTCCATGAGAATGTAAGTTACGTTTTTTTTTTTTTTTTTTTTTGAAGGAAAACCTGATAAAGTATGCGAAAGTATGGATGAAAATATAACCTAAGTATGCATTTATATGCTATGTAAAATTTCCTATATAATTCTATACACTCCAAAATGCATTTGTTATGCATGATCATACAAGAAAATATATACAATTTTGCCAAAATCCATATCCTAATTATTACGTAAAATACTTTCATGTCACTGAAAAATAAATTAACATTTGAAACAAATAATTTTGTAAAAGCTTAATCCAAGGACAATATCTCGAAACATTTTGTTGTTTTGCTCCCTTTTATTTAATATCTTGATGCAATGTTGCTCTTGTTGATTTATTTTATTTACGGACGCTCTTTAACATCTCAGGTCATCAGCGTCCCATTCAATTCAGGGCGAGAAACGGCCGATAAATTTTGCTCAGAGGCCTCTTCTTTCAGGCTTGAGGTTCTTTAACTTGCCGTAAATGTGCGATACGGGACCCACGGCTTTACTTCCCTTCCGAAGGAAGCCATACTTATAATTATTACGCCCGAAAAATTCATAGATCCTGGCCGGGATTGAATCCGCGATCTTGGGTTTAGGAGGCAAGCACTACACCACAGGACGAAACTCCTGCTCTAACGGTGCATGTGAAACAGAAGGTTGTTTAGACAACTCTAGCTTATTTACATTTCTCGTACAGGTCGACTAAAGTAACTGCAGCTGATCTAAGACTTAGAAGGCATATAAAACGCAACACTTCTGTTATTCGTATTTTTTAATATTTTACACCCGTTTTACTGCTGAGACATCATAGACTGCGGATCTAATACATGGATTTTTTTTAACGGTGTTTAACATCCGTTGTGACTCAGAGGCACCACAGGCAGTGAACACTGATGATACATGAGATGAAATGACGTATTGGAAAGGATTTTTTTAAGAAACAACACGTTCTAGGCCTAAGTTTAGGGTGCCTCCCTGGCATTACCATTTATGAGGACTGAGAAAAACCTGAGAAAAAAACTCAGCTAGGGAGGAAGGTTCCTGGTGGGATTCAAATCTCAGACCTCCTGTTCACGAGTCCGCGCCTTAACAATCTTGGCCACCCGTGTCGGTAAATACATGGATGAAATGATAGATTGGAAAATGAAGAAAACGTTCCAGACCTAAGTTTAGGTAACCACCCGGCATTTGCCATTTATGAGGACTGGGAAAAATCTGGAAAAAACCTCATTCAGAGAGGACGGTCCTGGCGGAATTCTAACTCCACAGCACCCGCCCACGATTTTAGTGCCCTAATCTTGGCCATCGGTGGCGGTGTTGCTTGGAGTTTCTAGGAGGAAAAGTGCTTGAATATTGTGATATATAACAGGTCAGTCTAGAAGAAGAAAGTTTACTTGCTAATGCAGGAGACATATTAATTTGGTTTTAATACGTATTGCCGATAAGAGCTTGTTCACCATCTCAAAACTGAAATGTAAATCCTGCTGCTGTCGAGATGTCCTCCGTTTTCATAGGCCGTTAGCTATAAACGTTCCCTCATGCGAGTTTTACTCACGGCTACTAAGCGTGCCGCAGTAGGCCACTCCCGCACTTCTCCCCTCCTATTCCTTCAACGTAGCTTTCCAAACTTGTTCCCTGCCAGTCTCACAGTAGTATATAATAATATATTAAGTTATGGTTTTGGAAAATGTTTAAACAGTTTCTTCTATAGCAAATCAGCATTTTTTTGCTTATGAGCTCGCCATTTTCGCTTGGAATTTATTCAAAACTTTTATGATCGACTGCTTTCTTCGCCATATTATAGGTATACAAATTGGAATATGCTGGTTCATTGTAAAATAAAAAACACAAACAAAAACATACACTTTTATAGGAGGGAAAAAAGACGAAAATGGCGCAAATCTTGAACTTTCGCCAACAAAATCACAGTTGAAATTGGAGCAACAAGTGGGAGTTTCGGAACAAAAAGGGAAACATAAGCAATGAAATCAGAAACGTCACGGATCGAACTTAAACTTGTCAGTGTGTTTTCTTGATTCAGTGGCTGTTTAGCCGAGGGAGGACAATTCCTGCATTTTGTTTCAGGAAAGTTTACAACCCGTTTTAGGAAGCGAAGATGAAGTACAAGCGAGCCGTCTTCTGTACTTTAATATCCGTGACGAAAAATGCCACATGAACAGATAATTTATAACAATGCAGGTAATTATTATCAGCATCAGCAGAAATAAAGTACATTATATAAATATATTTTAAAAATTTAGAAACATGTAGTTTATTTTAAAACTAACAAGTAATACCGTTTTTATTTTAAAATTTCTACAGGTATTTAATAAACCGCATAAGAAAGTTATATTATTGTAGGCTGTTTTTGACATCATCATTTAGTTTTAATTTTCGTTATATATTGTGTCCTTTCGTTCTTTCCTTAAAATAATTATGCAATTCAATTATAGTTTATCTACAGTGGTTACAGGCTAAATTAAAATGTTATTGGTGTTAAGTTAACTGGAGATACAGCAAATGTCATGTTCTCGCTAAAAGGTAATCTCAAATGCCCATTTAATGTCATATTTTGAAGTATTGACACTTATGAACCGCCTTCATTTCGTTATGCGTTGCACTCCAGTGATCGTAAGTTCAATACATTTTATTATAATGAGTAGATTAATTCGAGGTAATTATTGGTTACTTACATATTTTTAAAAGTTGAGAACATTTAATCACTATATACCCATAATGACGATCATTAATTTGCTGTTGCATTGAGCCCGGAACCCATGGAATCCTGCTCAAAATTGTTACATTTTGGCCATCTATGCGCTCCTTAAGTTTGTGAATAATTCTTTGTACTTGAATCAGGTAAATAAGTGTTCTTTTTGCATATTACCTCATGACCGCAATGATACCATTCAATTTTACAGTTTACGTATATGTAGTCCTTGAAAATTTCGTAGTCTCGTATTTCGTGTTCCAAACCGTAAATAACATGTCATCATTGTAGTAAAGCCGTGGGTCACGTGTCGTACATTTGCGGCACGAAAAAGAACCTCAAGCCTGAAAGAGAGGCCTCTGAGCAAAATTTGTCGGCCGTTTCACGCCCTGAGTTGAATATGACCTGAGCTGTTAAAGAGCGTCCGTAAATAAATCATTCAAAAAAATACCCGTCACTGACGATAGATGAAGTTTTAAACTTAGAGGATTCTCTGCACAGCACAAAATCTGTGGCTCACCTTTCATTCAAACTTCATCTTTTTCTGCTTTCCAAGCGATGCAGTATAAGTGCCAGATGCATTATAACAAAGTCCCGGCCCTTTCCCCTCTTCAAAGTTTGTCTTTCATTGGTAGGATTTCCTTTTAATCTGGGGATTAGGAAACTTGGCGAACGGCAGCCAAATTGTTTCTATTCACGTCAATTTCGAACTGATCGAGAGTGAGAAGCGGCATAAATGAAGTATTCACTCAAGCATTTGATTTTTCTAAATAAAATATCATGCAAAATGGCATAAGGGTATATAAACAGCAAAAATCAAACAAAAGAAAAAATTCAAAGGTCAGAAATCGTATATTCCCCCAGAAGATCCCAGAGAATCAGGGAAAGGCAAGAAAGATATTTACAACTAGAATTAGTTGAAGAAAAAGACGATAAAGGAGATAACATCCAATTTGAATCAGAAGAAGAGAGCAGAACTGACAGAAGAAGGGAATAATGGCAGTTTTGGGGCGGAAAGGAAGCAGTTGAGAGAAGAAGAAGTAGACAGAGATAAAAAGAAAGAGAGATCAGAAGAAAACTGCGCTGTCAACACACCATGGTCCAGTATAGCTGCTGCTTGAGACCGGCAGCAACTCCGTTGATGTCCAGGTCCTGATGCCAGGAATTCCAGTGGGGAGCAGCCCGAATACCGAGCGTTAGCAGAAATGAAGATTGTAGATATTAAATTGGATACAAATTGCAAGTTAGTTAATTTTAAATGTAATCATTGCTACTGGGTACCAGTGGCAATTGTAGATGTAAGTATAAATCATGGCAAATTAGTCGCAGTGCTGGATTCCAGTACCGGTTTAGTTTATTGAAGTTATAGTTTTGTTTAGTTATAGTATTAGTACTGTAGATTTTAAAATCTGTAGATTTGAATTGTAATTTAAATTGTATTGAAAGATGTAAGAGGAATAAATAAAATAAATCTGGAGTATTATGTCCTGATATAGAAACAACATATCAGGATATAAGTATTGCAGAATAAAAATATTTAAAAAAATTTATTTTTCTGTTATTTATTTATTTTTTATTCGACATCTCCTTGGTGTAACTTTCCTACATAATTGATCTGCCAGTTTGTTTCTGCACATTCGAAATGTACCTCCTTGGTTGTATGTTACTCAAAAACCAAGTTATGAGTTTATTAATATTGTTACTTTCAGTATCAATCATACTGCTTATTGGGAATTAAAAGTAGTAAGAATATCGTTATTTTATAGATGAAAAATATAATTATACCACATGTTCCTAAATTCAATACTCAAACTACTAAGGATAATAGAAGAGATTAAAATTTATACACACTAGCTGAAGATTCGTGGTTCAACTTATGGCGGTGACCCGAACTTTTGAAGTCTGATTTTTTATTTCCAAAAATAACTTTTGTTAAATAACCATAGGTCACAAACGAAAGCTGATTGAGTTCTAAACTTCCGAGGAATAAAATAGAAATTGAAGATTTGTTTGTAAATAGAACAATTTCCATTAATGTTATGGCCACCATGGTTTAAAACCATCACGTGCGTAATCTGTTAAGCATTCCTTGTCGTCTCAACTTCAATTACTTACCTGCATTTCCTGCAAGGCACTGCTGGTGTCTTTGTAATTCCGGGTCGCATAACACGACGGTACAACTCCTCATTTCTTCATTGCCGTTCGACAGCATTTTAACCACACCTTCTTCGGTGAGCAATGCATTGACAGACTTGTTGCATTCGGTAGACTTATTGCATTCAGAAAAGCTGGCTCGTTTTCTCGACCTCATCCCCACTTTATTTATATCATTTTTGTGAGGGGGTACATTTGATGAGCCTGGTGTATGAGATGCCAATTGAAATGTAGGAGAAGTTTGTCGCTCGGGTACATGGAACTGCTATCTCTTTACGCATAATTCCTCAAGTCTTTAAAATTCTTTGGAAGTTAAATTGTTGTAAGGATGCATTGAACCAAAATGTTCACTTCTGAACCGATTTATACCGTTAACCATTTAAATGTAATCATTTTAATCGCAGTCTTAAAAATGTATTCGATTTTGTTTCCTTTACAGTTTGAATATCCAATTTTCGATTTATGGTTATTTAACATTTTTTTTTTGTTGCTCTCTTCTATTATTCATAAATATTTTAATACTGAATTTACGGATATTAGGTATATAGCATACATATATGAACTAAAAATATAACCTATTTCATTAAATAACACTTCCTGACTGTATGAACTATGCTGTATTAATATTAATTTATATCAGTAGTTTGTAGTTTTGAAGCTATACCAGGATAGATCTGCAATATTTAAAAATAATAAGCTAATTTAATGTTAATCGTAATTTGAACATTCTTGCACGAAGGCAACAACATCTTCATATTAATATATGTTAAAATAACTCACACGTCATATCACTGTGACATCACGTAGTGACTTCGGAACAAGCAATAAACAAATTTAGGGCCGAAATTCTCAAACGATGAATATTACCTACAATTTTAATGCAGATTTTAAAAATTCACATTGATTTTGCATTTTGTTTGCGTTAAATACAGACGTAGTCTTTGCTTTGGAAATTGCATAGAAATAAATATGTATAAAATTGGAAAATATGCATCTTTTTCTTAAACTGTGTCATTACGTAACAGTTATATATATATATATATATATATATATATACACTAAGCCACATAGAGTTAAGCATTTTAATTCATTTACGTATAAGTTGTTCCATCTTTGTACAGTTCTTTAGCAATGTTTATTCTGATTTTGCTCTTTCTAAACATATAGAATCACGAATCTCCTTTGTGCATCAGACGATCAATGATCAAAGAACCTCTTCTCTTGGTAGGTTGTCGTTCGTTTGCACAGGCAAAGTGTGTACATCAAGGCCTCACCGTGCTTAAACTTCAAAGGGGTACAAGTACCTCTTCAACAAGAGGGACACACTCTTCCTGCATTTGCTTGTGCAACGTGCTTCTTTGAAAATATTATGAATTTCCTATACTCGTCAATGTTGCTCTATGTTTGCATAATATAAAAGTTGTTCGTAACTTCTTACCTGTCAGCATTTTCCCTTTTTAATGTCTTGGTAAGTTATGTAATGTCATTGTCTCTTAAATTTAAATTACCAGTATATGCTCTGGTGAATAACATGGATACTTTCTGATGTTCTTGATTCCGCGTAAAATCACTCCATTTTCCATTCATTACTTTTCTCTTTTCCGTTAATTTCAGTTTTTCCATAATCATACAAAAAAAAAAAAACGCGGCACATATTGATCAGAATGTAACTCTACCTAGAAGAGCTGGTATTAATCATCAAATGCATAGTAGCTGAGAAGCAAGTTGAGACAACATTTTGAACAGAGACAGAATATGTACAGTGAAATTATTTCAGTTACGGGCCTACTGGGCGCTGTTGCTTACTGGGGAACTGCAGCCGCTCCAACCAGAAAAGGGAGATAGAGTCGCCACGAAAAAGTTGTATATTTATTTTACTATTTATATTTTTAATGAAAGCGTAATATGACAATATATTTACAACTAATAATAATAATAAGCACTAACTATGTTGTAAGAAATGATGAAAATTATGCCCCTCAACGGCCATCTGCGTAAGTAGTTCCCGTATATCATTTATCATATTTCCATAACACGGCGGTTCGGAACACATTTTTTGTGACTGAGAGACCCTGTTTCTGGTAGCTTTATAACAAGTTAGCGAGCAGTTTCTCTACCTGGTACAGGATTCCGAAAATAATTTTTTGCGAAGTTTTCTGCAAAAATCCGTTTTCAATAATGTATAGTACATAAAAGAAATTTCTTTAGCACTATATTTATATACAGTGGCACTACTAACAGGGAGCAATTTGTACAGAAAGAAAGCACCGAGGAACACTGGAACGCATGATCAATCGCTGACAACGTTTCTCTAAAAAAAAAACTACAATCTTCTACATGAAAATACATTATTTGGTCTTAACGACTGGCTTCTCCCAGTGCATGGCCGCAATCTGGTGACCCTTAACACAAATAATCTCACTGCCCTTATCCTCTCCCTTTCGCACAGCTGCTATTTTGGGGTTATGGCAGTGATGCTATCCTTTACTTCGTGTCTGTGGAAGTGTAAGTGGTGGTCTATTCCACTCTGGAGTGCCCAAACTCTAAATGCTCACTATCTGTTCCTTCCATGTGAGTACAAATCGATGTGACTTGACTGATTAATACATCTTTTTCCTAATAAAAGGTTTCTTTCTTTTGCACACTCTTACACGGGTTTCTCCAGTTTTCTGTTGTCACTGTTGATAGTGAATTAAAAAAACAACACAGACCTTGTAAGTTATATAATGTTTGCTGCATTTTTTCTTTACTTGGATCCAAATTAGTTCAATTTAAGTTGTATTCATACAGAAGAAGAAGCACTACTGTATGTGCGATACTGTTAATTTCATACTTTCTGTTTCGGTGTTTCTTAAGCCTTATAGTGTCATGTAAAACTAAGTACTTTTGTGGATCTCGAAACATATTCAATGTTCTTTTTGTTAGCCAGGTTTCCATTTTGTGTTTTAAAGTTTATTGTAATGAAACCTTATTTACTACTGCCGAATAATGAGGTGCGTTTCAATAATAATGCTACTATTTGAGGGATTCAGGGAGCAGTTAGTTTACACACCAGTACCTGGAAACAGTACCATCCCTCTCTTCCTGATAGTCCTTTGCACATTTAGACGGAAGACCTGGGTCTTCAGGGTCTTCAGAAGACCCAGCGTATACTAAATAGCTCTCTTCACCATCGGACGTTGTCGGTCCTGGTGGTGTAGTGGTTACCATACTGGCCTTCTAAACCCAAGATCGCGGGTTCGAACCAGGCCAGGACCGATGGATTTTTTCGGTAAGTATGTCTTCCTTCGGAAGGGAAGTAAAGCCGTGGGTCCCGGGTCGTACATTTACGGCACGAAAAAGAACCTCAAGCCTGAAAGAGAGGCCTCTGAGCAAAATTTGTCGGCCGTTTCACGCCCTGATTTGAATGGGACGCTGATGACCGGTGATGTTAAAGAGCGTCCGTAAATAAACCAATGAAAAAAAACCGTCGGACGTGTCATATAACGGTACCTTTCCGTTTAGTCCACCACTGGCTCTCCGTTCTTACGGTTTGACTTAAATAACCAAACCATGTTGCTACAATATTATACTTTTGCATTAAACTGTTCATCTTAGAGTGTTTTTAACAGATCGAAAATTATTTTTAATATACGAGTATGTCGTACTACGAAAATATTGCCCTGAACTAATTTGGCCACCCCGAATGTTTTGTGTTTTTCAATCAAACTGGGGACGAAACTTGTTTTAAATAAGGAGTAATGTGTCTATACTACGCTTCTTCGGCTTTTGGATATTTCTTCCGGGGTTCGAATTTTGGTCTCTGTCCTGTCAGCATTTATCTTCTCATTTAACATTCTAAATACTTGAGCAACATGCAGCAGTTCATTTTATTACATCTACGACTGAGAAATAAGCTTTTCATTTTAAAGTGCCTGAAATTTGTTTTTTTAACATTTATTTATATTAACAATTATATTATGAGAAGAAATATAATTAAATATGGAAAAAAGGTAAATATTTGCCCGTTCAGCGTTTCTACATGCATAGAATTTATTCTTTATGTTCCCCAATTTCACTACTGTGTGGTTACCGATACGACATGATAACAAAATAATAAAATAGAAAACAAATAACAATAAAATAAAATAAACACTCAAACAAACAATATTTAACTACTGTAGTGGAATTTATATCGCACTAAAACAAAAGTAAACGCAATGTTGTGGTTAACTGGCACAATTATAATTGTTTTTTCCTGCATGTTGTTAACTTCTTCTTCTTCTTCTTCCATGGCACTACAACCCCAAGACCAGGCCTTGGCTGCCGCAGCGATCTCTGCTCCCTCCACCCCCATCTTAAGACTCCATTAATAGAGGGCAATATTGCAGGGGGCATGTATTCATACTGGCACGTCGCTGGTCGGCTATTACGCGAATTGCTAGATCAAAGAACGCCATCTCTGTAGCCGGAATTAAAGGCCACCTTTGATAAAATTAATATGGCTATAATCAATGATAATAATTAATATAAATATAATCTGATACATGTATACAGTTTGTATTAAAGGTATTGTAGTCATTAGATAGCACCTGTGCTACATCTTTAATAAAGGGTCATTGTGTATTTGTGTGAATGCACAAATGGGACTGCTCGTTAAGCTAGGGAATGCTAAAATTTTTGACCTGGGGAATGGGGTCGCTTAGGTCCTGAGAAGAAGTAATTCTCTTTTCAAAGGATTCTTGGAATTACTATAACGTGAAAGGTATTTTCAGGAAATTCGTCCAATGCAACATATAGCAATTTTCTAAATTGAACGAATCGAAACGAGCCTGTATAATTATAGATATTAAGGAAGGGCCAATAAAGCAGGGAGAATCGAACAGAGCTCCACAAATTTCGCGGATTTAATTTTCACGGTAGGAGGTTCCTAATAATATAATAAACTTTACATCTAATATAAAGTAAGGGACACAGAGCAGTAAGAGAGACAGAGCAGTGAGCTTTAGAGCAGCGAGAGGTTAAAAGTCCGGAATCGAGGCTAGGAGCTAGGAGCTAGGTTGGAGTCGGAGGAAGGAATTGTGAGAGTTAATTGAAATGAGTGGGTGTAAGAATAGACAATCTGAATCAAGTGCGTGCAGTCTGTAAGAAAAAAAATCACGGCCAGTTAGAGCAGCCGGAGATTGCACAACGATAAGCATTATATAGGAGGCAACTGAAATCTTCGAAATGTTTCCAAGCTTACACGAACAGTCGTTATTCTGATAATAAGTGTGAATAAATGGTGTCAACTAAGAACTTAAGTGTTTCCGTGTAGCCTGATAGATTTCCTTCCTTTCCTTCTGACTCAAATGAGTCACAAAGTTGCAGAAGTTCCCTGAGGTAAACATTCCTGATCCCGGCACAAGGGGCCTCCAACCAAGAAGTGAAATAAACAATTAATCTACTCCTCATCACCTCGCGGGCGGACTTCACCATCCCCCGTACGACCCCATCTCTGCATCAGTTAGCTATCCAATTATCCCACAAAGCTGGGTGGACCGCTTTTCAGACCTCCCTAAGTTTGACAACATATCTGAAACTTACTAGTAGGTAATATATTAAACAATGTAAGTTCATTAATTTTCAATATTAAAAAGGGCTTTTCATCTCAAAATGGACTCACAAATAAAAGTCAATCGTACCATTTGCAAGTTTGCTAATCAGGGTTTCCATATAAAGCAAACAATGTTTTGTTAAAAAAGAGCAACTTGTACCATGTCTCAAGTGATTTGAAGCAACACTCCCCCCCCCCCACTAATGTCCCCAAGTTTACTTTACTTTAGGAACTTGCTGGGAAAATCTCACAGAATATGACCATCAACAAACAGTACGGGAGAAGATTAGAGATAATTTACAAAATTCAACAATACATATTTCACTATAATATGCTGAGTAATAAAATTATTTACACATACATGTAAAACAAGTGTGAATTTCGAATGATAACTATGAAAATGGCAAATTAATTAGCACACAAGTGAAAAAAAATGTTTAACGGCAATAGTTCGCTTAATATTTACAACATTAATAAAGCATTTAAATGCAAACTTTAATGATAGTCAAATTTAATATATATATATATATATATATATATATATATCTTGAAACGTTGAACCATTCAACAAGTAACAATGTAATTAATTATTCTTGATCCTGCAAATTTCAAAAACAAAAATACAAAAAATCTTTCATTTTAAGATAAGAAAGATTTACAAACAAGCAAACAAAGGCAACAACCTTGAGGAAATCAAGGAATTAACTTAGCCAAACATGTTTCGCATACCTATTTTCAGTCTAACGGAAGCTGAGATACGATAACAACAAATGCACGTGGTTGTTGACCGTAACACAAGCATCGTAAATAATTCGAAAAAATCAGTCACTTCAGCCCGTTATTTAGGTTATTAATCAATAAATTTATTAATTAATGGCTCTAAGGGAGCTTGCAGGCAATAATCATTTTAATTGTGTGACACTACTGTATTGATGATTATCTTCTGTGGTCATTGTGGGACTAAAAGAGAGATGTTTGCGGCATATTGCTCCCACGTCTGTCCAGTTGTATACCAAGAGTTGGAACGCAATGAAGAGAAACGCTGGGCGGCACGTCCTTCTAGGTGGTGCTAGGTGGCTGGGTGTCGAATTCTTCTCCTGCTATTTTGCTCCCTTCTCGTGCTACTTCGCTGTCTCCATTTGGAACAATGAGCTTTCATCGATTGGTTCAAGAATATTCCAAGGGAGAGTCTAAAGCATTTGGCTTTATACAAACAACGAATACTAATCATCCCTTTATAGCGCCAATCATAGTGACTTGTCTCTTCCTCTTTCCTGCCTTTCCACCCCAGCATAAGCGCAGTAGGATATATAGGTAATGTTTGCTGACAGTGCATACAGTTTGCGGTAGACAGGATGTATGTAGGGTAGTTCCAACAATAGATGCTTGTTTGTGCGTTAGGGTAGTCCCGTAAATCAATAGTGGAGCCCTGTGCTTGGATGCCGAGAAACTCCAAACAATCCACAAAAGTGTAGTTGTGCATGGAGTATTGATAAGCGGCAATCCACCCCACTTACACAGCTCTTATGTAATTACTAGCCGGTAGATATCTGTACTGTAGCTTGAACTGTTTTGAGTTACTGTGCTTTCCGTTCAAAGCGAAGATTATATAATCGACGAAAAATGAACGTGTATTCTTTTTTTTTTTTTTTTTTTTGAGTAGTGTTTAACGCCAGTTTTTACTACTGAGGCACCACAGGCGGTGGACACTGATGATACATGAAATTAAACTATATATTGGGAAAGGATATTTTTTTTTTAAGGAAGGAAGGGTTCCAGGCCTAAGTTTAGGGTACCTCTTCGGCATTTGCCAATTATGTGGACTAAGGAAATCCTAGAAAAAACCTCAGTCAGGGAGGACGATCCTGGCGGGATTCGAACCGCAGACCTCCTGCTCACGACTCCGCGCCTTAACGACCTCGGCCACCCGTGGCAGTAACGTTTATCCAAAGTGACTAGCGCAGGGCTCTAGTCATATAACGCCTTGCAGCAATAATAGGGTATTTTTTTCTTTTCTTTGTGTACATATACTTATTGGATCATTTTTAAAAAATTATCAGGGGCAGGGTATTTAAAATCGTCAACTTAAAATACAGAATACATGTTCAGTGCTGCCGAAAATTTCAGATAAATTTGTTTGGAGTTGATTTACCTACTACGAGGAACTACGCGATCAATCTTGACAAGAAAATGAATCCAACATCAGCTTTTGCACATCATCGCTAAATTACAATCATCGCTTCGAAAATCTCAAAAGTAAGTCGAACAAGCTGCAATCCAATAAATTTGAGATATATATTAAGTTCGTAAAAGATTTTAAAAGCGTAGGTCTTATGCAACCGAGAGATCTGGAATGTAAAATGAATGTTGATAGCACCTCTTCAGTCGGTACACTACGGTGTTTTAGAACCAAAATTTATGTTTTTAAATGGCAAGACATAGCCGTGTTAATACCCAAACTACCTTATGCTAAAATTCAGCACTCATTCACGAAAGCCCATTGCAAAATTCTTACGTAGATAAGCGTTGTGCCAAAAGAGCATCACAAATAATTGGCTTCGTTTTTTTCACCAGGAAGCAACTAATCCCTGGCCAGGCTGATTGGCTTAATTTTGAAACATTTTCCTCAATTAACTGAAGAGTGAATATATGCTGTGTTTCATCAAGGCAGGATTATGTCTCATACAACTCATATTTCCGTGCTTGAGAGACCCGACGTTTTGGAAATTAATTATTATGGTGGTAGACGTAAAGCCCTGCTTATTTATGTGTTGTACAATTTATAATAAAATCCACGAGCAATTTAAAACACACGAAAAGAAACAGTAAAAAATTCTGAAGTTTCAACGTGTGATTTAAAATTTGTGTAGACGCTACAACGCTATCTCACAGTAAATACCAAGGCTGTTCAATAATGAACGCTCATAGTTTTTACAGATCGAAGTTTAAAATTTAATTTTAATAGCGAATTGGAAACATGCCCAGTTCTGCCTATAGCAAAATGGAGTTGACACACAACGAACAATATGGTACTCTGAAATTCTGCTTTCGTCTCAACAATCGTGAACTGAGGCATATGTAACATTATAGGAGGCCTATGGAGAGCGTGTCCTTCCCCAAAGCACAGCTTGAAGATGGTTAAAGATATTAAAAGAGGGGAGGCAATCAATTTCAAAGGACGATGGACCAGGCGCTCTAGTTTGTGCTCTAATTGAAGAGAACATTAACACAGCTGCTGTCATTGTGAGAAAAAATCGCCGAATAAAATTAAGAACACTTTCAGAAATTATGAAAATGTCACTGAGGCCACCCTCACATTGGTAACTGAAAGGCTGCAAATCAGACGTGTTTATGCACGGCAGGTTCCAAGACTGAGATTCCAGAAGAAAAGAGAACTTTCCCATGCAGGAGTGTATGCAGTTCAAGATGATGTTACAGAAAGATGCGGAGTGCCTTTCAAAGGAAATCAGTACTGATGAAAATTGGCCACACATTCCATCCTTAGGGCAAACACCAAAGATCTATGTGGAAAACCCCATCACCAACACCAATGGATATCTTAATTTTAGATATTCAATATGGTTTACGATCATGTCTTATCTGCACATACACCGCCACGGGTGGCCGAGTTCGTTAAGGAGCAGATTCGTGAGAGGGAGGTCTGGGATTCGAATCCAACCAGGACCGTTCTCCCTGACAGGTTTTTTCCAGGTTTTCCTCAGTCCTCATAAATGGTAAATGCCGGGGAGGTACCCTAAACTTAGGCCTGGAACAATTCCTTCCTTAAAAATAAATCTTTTCCCAATATATCATTTCATCTCATGTATCATCAGTGTCCATCGCCTGTGGTCCTCTGTAGCAAAAACGGGCGTTAAACAGCATTCATTTATTTACTTGCTCACACAACTGTATCTGGCCAATACTATAGATATGTCCTGAAAAATCTGCAGAGCTATGTCACATGCAAATGCCACATATCCGGGCAACAAATTGAATGCTGTACCACTATAATGTACAGTCGCATTTTACAAATGTTGTTGCTGAATATTTTACAATTAACAATGTGAAGTGTGTCCCTCACCCTCCCTATGGTCCCGGTGAGGCTTTTTATCTTACCTCAAATTGAAGAAATACGCATTTCCCATCATCAGAAGCAGTCGTGAATGGTGCGGAGGCAATTCTGAAGAACCTATCAAAAATGGTTTCCAGCAAGTTTTTGAAGTCTTGCAGAAACGTTGGGACAAGTGCTTTGCATCCAACGGAAACTGCTTTGAGGAAGATGAATATTTTGAAGACGAGTAAGAAATACTGTCATAAAGCAAATTATGCCAATTCAATGATACTTTTTATTGAACAGCCATCGTACTTTCATCTTGTTTGTAAAGTAATCATTTAAGCACGTTCGACGTTATGAAATTGCACAAATGTAATATTAAATTGTACCTCTTCTGTAAAATTACAATTTATGTCGCGTGTTCTTGATTTAGAGGTGCATCATTATGTTTTGCCGATCGCCGAAAATGCCTTGTGGCGCTCACTCGCTTGGCGATCGCCGGTATCCTCTGCTACATAAAACGAACCTCAAAACAAACAGAAAATGCATTCCTAGCCAAATCCGTAATGCCATTTTTAAAATTGTAGCCAGGAGAATGCTTCATGTCAATGAATTTTGCACTTGATCCTCACACCTAAAAGAACCAAAAGCGCTTTTAATGGCATATGCCGTTCAGACGAAGTCTGCTGTGGCACAGTTGCTCTGATGTCATATCTTTAACTTTTATAACGACTTCTTTTTGCCTCATTATTCTGCATGATGAAGCATGCAACGCCTTCGCGCCCCATTATTCTGCATGATGGAGCATGCAACACCTTCGCAGGAAATGTATCTACAAAAGAATAAAATGTTTACTTCTTTCACATATTTCTTTCTAATGATGATTTATATAAGGAACGCCATGAGTCATGGCAACACTTTTTTTTTCCGCAAACAAGGAGCAACACGAAACATTTAAGGTAGGTGATTGAAATTGTATTGAATGTACTTGCGAATGAAACTACCAGATGGTGTATGTGAGCAGAGTTGTGTGTTTCAGCACGCCCCGAAATTCAATTGATGAGCGACAGTGGTTAGGAATGGAGGTCACGAAGAGTGAACAACGTGCGTATGTGAAAATAGCTTTTCTTAATGGCAGGAAGGCACGAGAATGGCAACAGAGCTACGGGAAGCACGGGCGGGCGTGCCCTGCCCTTTCGATACATTCAACATGCCATCTCCTTCTTCTTGAAATCTTGCCAGTTTGATGCCATGTGTTTCGTAGTGAGTTCATTTCTGTACCTCACTTATTTGATGTGGCACCCGCTTTGCACACATTTTCCTCATGTTCAGGTTCTCCCGTAAACTGCGGTGCACTGTTTTTGCCGGAATTCCTGTTTCCTCTTCTAATCCCACAAGTGTCCAGCACCTATCACCGCGTAAGCACCGTTCCACCACCATCTCTCGTAAAAACTTGTCCGCGGACACAGGGCACCCATTGTGTGGCAGACTGGCAGATAGGCAATTTATTTACATTCTGTCACTTGAAGGCTTCTTGTCCACCTTGCCTGTGTTCCATAGGGGAAAGCGTCCTCTATCAGTGCTCCCAATAGCTCTGTGTGTGATTCTCTGCATTCTTGACGCGGAGAAATGTTATTTTCAAATATGTCCGTTGTTCACTCTTCGTTACCTCCATTCCTGACCACTGTGGCTCACCAATTGAACTTCGGGGCGTGCTGAGAAATGCAGCTCTGCTCACATATACCATCCGGTGGGTTCATACAAAAGTACATTCCATAAACTTTCAATTTTATGTCTTAAATTTTTCGTGTTGTCTCTTGTTCGTGTGAAAAAATAACTAGTTGCCATGACTTTATTACTTATCTCTAACTCACAGAATAGCTGGAAACTGGAATAATTCTACAACTTAGAGAAACCGCCACGGGTGGCCGAGGTCGTTAAGGCATGGACTCATGAGTGGGAGGTCTGGGGTTATAATCCCTCTAGGACCGTCCTCCCTGATTAAGGTTTTTCCAGATTTTTCTCAGTCCTCATAAATAGCAAATGCCGGAAAGGTACCCTAAACTTAGGCCTGAAACGTTCCCTTCCTTAAAAAGAAATCCTTTCTCAATATATCATTGAGATACATCATCTCATGTATCATCGGTGTCCATCGCCTATGGTACCTCTGCAGTAAAAAACCCATTCATTCATACTTAGAGAAAGAAAGAAAGAAAACTTTAAAATCTGTGTTTTAATAAGTACTAGTTCAAATGTGTAGCAAGGCATTAGTGTTAAAATCTATAGGCGTTTTAATCAGGAATTTCGGGAAAAAAAGTTTTGGGGGGAAAAATAAGATAAAATGCTTATTCAAAATTTATCCTGTCATAAAAATATTATCGTTGTTCGCTATAGAAAGATAAAATAGAGACACTTTCTGATAGACTTGCCCGAATTTCAATTGAAATATTCTAGAAATAATACATTTTAGAAACTATCATATTAATTATTAAGCTTTTTGGAGTTCAGGTTGAAACAGCAATGTACATCAAAATGGAAATGTTGACAGAGAAAAGCATTATATATAGTATTGATGAAGCTTTCATTTTGTGGATCCTAAGGAATTGAAAACCTGTTGTGTTCTTTTAATTGTTACACCAATAGAAAAAATTAATTAGATAAAGAGAAAGAAAACACTTTGCTATCATTGATTTAATTTATTCACATATACACATCGAAATGTTCATAGGAACAGGGTACATTTTAAGCAGTTGTTGGTATATGTAAACAAATGGCAAACTGTGAGTAAATATGAATGCTTTGTAATTTGTCTTCTTACTAGTTACCTTAGCAATAAATTATTATTTGTTTTATTGTTAAAATTAACACATTGTGAGTAAATAAAGTAAGTTGCACTTTAATAAACTAGTTTATCGACCTTTCTGTCTTAAATATGGGAAAAACGGCCAGAGAAGTTTTTAATAAAAGAAATAGATGCTCAATGACGTCATTTAAGGCTAGATGAACTGTTTAGAGCAACTGGAGTAGTTATAAATAGTGAAACACAGGTTGAAGCCGCTAGTACTCTGAATAACGGATCCAGGATGTAGAGGTGTTATCAAGAATTTGGCCGTTCAAAAGAACGGTATCCTTGTAAACCAAGAGGTTAAATTCTGCACAAGGTAGGGAGCTCAACTGAGAAGTGTCATGCGGAATACTGACAAGTAACTATTACAACCGACACTATTATGATAGACTGCACAATAGTGTTCTTTATTCCCATTGTTGCTTATGGTGTCCAGCGATTCGCCTTGGAAACAAGGTACGTCGTATTGCACGGTGCCGGAAGAATTCCTATTGGCAATAGGAATAATGGAACCATATTCCCTTCACAGATGCATCACGCTTTGAAGTGGACCAAGATTCCATATGGACACAGCCCGGTAAGGCATAAACAATGAGCATATACAGGAAGTTCACAAATTTAAAGGAGACATCATCATGATTTGTGGAGGAATAACGACAAGTAAATAAACAGACCTCGTTTTAATAAGTGGAACAATGAGTGCAAACAGGCACATTCATCAGGATTTGCAACATGTTGTTCTTTCTATTGCTGATATCTGGCTCTGAATTCCTTTACACCTATGCACATGATGCAGGTTGTGCATCTAGGAGGTTAAAGAGACGCGAAATTATATTACAAGTGTAGCCTACTCAGTTACCGATCGATTATCTGCATTTTTAGAGGATATTGAAAACACCAACACTTTGAATCAGCGGTCCATATATCTTATGCAGAATATCAAACAACAGGAAATCCTTCATCAAAATTCGTCAATGCCAAAATGATGTCGAACAATATTTAATACAAAAGGATATCACAAATTATTAATGGCACAAGCACCACAGTAAACATGTGAAAAGGGCAATTTTACATGTTTTTAAAATTAGAAAAAAATTCGCCAAAAATTAAATGTTCTTTTTGTGAAATACTATGTTGTGCTATCAATATAAGTATAGTAAATATTCTTTATACAAAATAAGACGAGTTTTCATTCATAATTATTAGAATAATTTAAAAATGTATTTCTTTGATAAGTTTTATTTCTATACTTATGGATATTATTTAGTACATCGCAAGCTTAAACAGTTGAAAATATTCATTTATAAAGACGACTAGAGACATAATCTTCAACTACAAATGAATGAAATACCTATCAAGTAATGGAAATACACAGTTTAATTATAACATTAAATTTAATTAAGTTTAACCTTATTTAATTAAGCAAAAATAGTAAGTGATATTCTGTGAAAACTGGCTGATGGCTTCTACTTGACGCTAAAGAAAAGTATGTTCATTTTCTACATCAGATATGAGAATCAAATAGGAAAAATTGGAGATTACGGCCGGGATATTAGGCTCAACCTGCCGATAACCTTCTTAAGCCACCATGCCCTGTCCGACCACAACCGCGAATCTCCCCCTAGCACATACTTGTGTGATAAATAACATTTGTAAATTACTACATCTGAGTTTGTATAATGTTCCTCATTAATTTCTATATAAACATTTTCAAAACCTCCCCCTTATTTGACAGTTTTCATATTACTTTTCAAATATCTAGCCTACAAAACTATATATTTTAAATCTGATAATAAAATCAAGAATTGTAATGTCATGGATGGTTCTAATCGGTGAAATTTAGAATTTATACAATTAGCGAATGATATATGAACGAATATAATATTCAAAATTCGGGATGCTTCCAATTGAGTCATCCATCCTGTCTAGTGACAGATATAAATTCTTTCTGAATGTAAATTTTTTACAAGTAATTTAACGAGAAGTCCTAGTCTGTGTATGTAAAGCTCAAACCCTCGAGTGATATTTATTAGAGCTATTTCACGAATAAATTAGGAATTTAAATACAATTCCTGTAAACTTGGCTTACAAAATTGCAATAATTATATCTTTGTACTTAACCTTTTCAAGCAATCTTGCAACAGAAGAATGCCGATTGTCAGTAATGCCAAAATAGAACAGTAAACTACAGGTTTAGGACTATTTCATGAATAAAATAAGAATTTAAATATAATTCCTCTAAACTTGGCTAACAAAATTGTAATAATTGTATATTTGTACTTCAAGCAATCTTGCGACAGCAGAATGCAAATTGTCTGTAATGCCAATAGAGAAGAGAAAAATAGAAGTTTAGGACAATTTCGTGAATAGAATAAGAATAAAAGTGATATATATATATATGAAATTCGCGCACAGAATATCATCACTTGTTATACTTATGTATATCTATTCTATTCAGAAACCGTGAGACTGAAATGGACAAAAGTCGACTATAACAATCGCTACCCTTCCATTTTCTAATACCAAACGAGAAAAACAAAACAAAATAGATGACATACAGTGTCTCTATTTTTCTTCGTATTCTGTGGTTTGGAATTCCTAAAGATAATATCAATTTGCACATTTGACGCATCACCAAAACTCTTTGAAGATCCCTCCATTTAGCTTTATGATTGTCCATTGTTCATGCTTTTGTTGCTATCAATATCTCACCACCGCCTCTAGCAAACATGGTCAATGATGCCTGTTCAGGAATTATATAGTGGTGGTACAGAGTTGGCTACACTGACTATTATACAAGTGCACGTCGCGTGATAAAACGGAAATTTGATCGTTTTTTTCTCGATAATTTCACTCCGTAATCCGGCTGTGAATGGTCAAAATTCAAACTTTTGTTTAGTTTCATTTGTCGATTTTAAGATGACGTCACATGAGTGAAATAGTCTCAAAATTATTTACAGATACTCAATTTTCCTTCTGAAATTACTATTACACCTGTTACACCATGTTTCCGCTGCAGTATACCGCAACTAGTATCATTCGTTTGGGTGATGATTGTCTTCAAATCACCATTGTTTGTGGCCGATTTCGATAAATTCGATCTTAAAGGTGACACCATAAGGCTTAATCTGGTGACTTCGATAGGGTGATGTGAGTTGCCCTAAGCACTTGGAAATTAGTCTGTCGTCAAAAAACGTCTAATTCTGTTGAGAAAGTCGACCTAAGTGTTGCATCGTCTTGTTGAAAAACGTCGTCCAGCTGTTAGCCGAAACTGCGCAGCAGATTGCAACCTTCTTGGGGATTTTTTTTTTTTTTTTTTTTTGGGTGGGTAGAAATTCATGATCAGCGTGAAGGAAGTGTGAAACCAAAATTTACATAAGCAGGCAAATAGAACCTGGCGTTGCCTGTGAGTTACGTGATGTTTAGAATGTCAGGTAGTCACACAATGAAAGCAAAGAACCATGTACAGTCACCAACTCGTTCCTTCTTATCTGGTTCCTTACAACAGCAATCCCGTATTATCTCCATTTCTTCATTTTATCGCACGTAATTGTCTCCTGGGAAAAACCGTGATTATTTTTGAGAAGATTGCTGCAGACGGTCTCGATGACCACTGCCACTTTGTAGGTAGGTGTTACTGTAATTTCCAACGTCTTCGTAACACCAATATTGTCTCTCTTGGAATACATGCGCACACTTTATTAGTGCTTTACGTGTATATTACTTAAAGAAAATTTATATCGGATATACTTAAAGTAAAAACAGTTTTATGCATGAACCAATTAATCTGGGTAGCTCAGGATTCATTAAGTCTTCACATTATCAGCAGCATAGCTCCTCCGTGATTGTTTCTGTTAAGTTTACTGGGCGAGTTATTGTCATAAGATTACATTTCTGAAATGTTATCACCAATTTTTAAAGCTAAGTGCCACTTTTAAATTTATTTTTCATATAAACAGACACAACCTGGTATTAGCCTTTTTTATATGTTGTGCACATTTTTTTTTATTCCTATTGAGTTACATGTGTAAAAATTGCTCAATTTTTGCTGTTTTACTTTTCCGAAACTGTCTACAGCAATGATAATAAAACACAAAATGTATTTGCTTTAGTTTCAAGCACATGTTTTGACAGTAAGTAGATATTTTCAATGAAACTTTGAAGGATGGTTTCTTTATTCGATATTCTTCAGGCTTTGAGAACTCTTTGTTTTGAAATCAATAAAGCTGGACGCGTGTTGTTGTACCATGTGTTTTTGTAATTACAGTCTCCATAAAACATGTATATTTAAATCAACTAAATGGCTGCCTTATTAAGAAGATTAATTAATTTAAAACTGAGTTAAACTTTATACTTTAGAAATGGGGACCTTCTACGCGAATTTGGGTTGATTCCTACAGCGGAGTTTGTATTTCAAAGACCGTCAAATTTTGTTTTCGTTACTCGCAGGGCTAAAAAGCACTGCTGCTGGTGCTATGTGCCCTTGCTGATAATGTGTATCGCTGGTGGTGCTCTTCGACAGCGGAGAGAGCCGAAGGTACCTCGACAGAAGAAAAAGCCGAAAGTAATGAGTGGCACTGCTATTATCTAGATAATAACTCTTCACAGTCAACGGTGCAATATCTCAGACGGTTACAACGCCATGCTACATTTGAGATGATAGTGGGTTGCAATTCTACCTTCCGTTTTTTTCTTTCTTCCCCCCTTTTTTTCTTTCTTCCCCCATTTTTTTTCTACCTGAGTTGAAGGGGATTTGCCACAATTACAATGATTTACTCGCTGAATTAGTTGCGAATTGGAATAAGAGCAGTTTGCCACAATTAAATTGATTTACTTGCTAAACCACTGGGCCCACAGATTTCTAGGATTTGCTCGAGGTTAGTAGACAGATTAGGTTAGTATGTGTAAGTATGAATTATTTGATAATTGAAATAAGAGCACATTTCCCACCGTTAAAATATTTCACCCGCCTAATAATGCCCTCATTAAAGTGATTTACCCGTCCCTATCCATTTATATTCACGAAAAGGAGGCGAGCGTAAGTTTGCCCCTTCTCTCCGCTGTCGCTGGGTTTGGCTTGCCGCTCGGGAGCTAGCAGCAACAGTTGCACCAGCAGAACGATGCTTTCAGCCATGCATGTAACGTCAAGGGTCAAATTCTAAGGCAGACACGCTTTACGCAACGACAAGTAGAGCCCACAGACCGGCACTCGCATCCTTGTTCACTAAATATTGGCGTGCATTGTAGAATTTCCAAACATGGAATTTTTTCTAGTTAAAGGATCTATATATTTCATTAACAACATTATACAGCTAACTTACAAGCATTATAAAAGCCAATGACACGTTCGTAAAATAAAATGTTAATAAATATATTACAATACATTTCTAGCGTATATCTACTTATATGTTAACTTTACGTTAAGCATACAAGATTTACTGCATGTTTACGCTGGAGATCAACTATTTGCATTTATAATTTCGAAATGATATGCTCAGCCTTAACCGAGAATGGCGTAGCATATTTAGCATGACATGTATTTAATTATATTGAATCTATTTGATTAGATTAGCATTTATTTAATTATATGGAATGTCTTTAATTAGTTAGAATTGTATTAAATTATATGGACATATATTTGATTAGATTGAAAGGTATTTTAGCAGAATGACATATTTTATCAGATTGATATTTATTTTATTAGTTTGACATGTATATAATTAGACGGATATGTATTTAATTAGATTGAAATAAATTTAAATAGTTTGACAGATAATTAGTTTGAAATGTGTTTACTTAGGCTGAAATGTATTAAATTATATTGACATATCATAATCAAGTTTACATGTATATAATTAGATTAAACTGTATTTAATTAAGTTGAAATGTATTGACTTATATTAACATGTAATAAATTAGTTGGCCGGTATTTAATTACATTGACTCATATTTAATTAGGCAGACATGTATTATTGTTTGATACGTATTTACTTACGTTGCCATGTATTAAACTAGGTTTATGTTTTAATTAGATTAATGGAAGTATAATTAGATTGACATGTATTTAAATACACTAACATTTGTTTAATTAAGTTTACAGTTATTTAATTGGGTTTAAATGTATTTAATCACGTTGACAGGTACTTCATGTTTTTAATTAGATTGACATGCATATAAATAGGCTGACATGTATTCAATTGAAATGTATTGGGTTTTGCTGACATGTATAATTCCAGGTACGAGCTGTAAATATTGCAGTTTCATATTTCGCTACTGCCACCTGAGTGCAAATGGAATAAATAGAGAGACGAAAGCATTTGATGTCTTAAAATCATGATTATAATTATTTCTGTAACCTGGCAGGCAGTTGCAAATATATTTCCAAATCTGGCTGTGACATAATTAAACCTGGGCAAAAGGAAGTTAGTGTTAATATTTAAATGAGTTTCTAAAGGCGAAGTTTTGCTTTGAAGGCCTGTTCTACGTCGTACATATACGTTAAGTTGTTCAGTTTATAAGAAAGCCAAGAGTGCAGATCCATTTAGTATCTTAGAGGTCATCCATATCATTATTTGTCATTTCCATAAAAACCTCTCTGTCGTCCCGAAGTTACAATCGAAATATATTAATCAAATTTACTCTGCTCCACAGCTGAATGTCATACTGATAAGATATAAATAATATTTATATATTTATATATCTACAGATTTTATCATAACAATGCGCAAAATTACTGCTTTGCTCGCAACTTTTCCTGATAAAATATACAGTAAATATAAGGCGGAAAGAAATATTTACAAAGAATGTATGAATAAAAAGAGAGTCAAAAATTAAAACCTCAATAAGGGAATGAAATGTTTCGGACTTTTCGTAGCCGTACTGAAGCTACAAATATCAAGAAATCTGTAAACATAGCAGCTTACCTCAAATAAATACACTATTCTATCAAATGCAAAGCATTATTTCAGTGGATGGCATTAATAGAATATCAAGTATAAAACGTAATTGTCGTGCTTAGTTCCCAAAATGTCTTACTACTTCTACACTGAAATAGAGCGTGACTTGTAGTTAGATTGAGATACAGCCCACTTATGATTGCCCCATCAATGACATTGGTTTACATTTGTTATAAACAATAGTGATGACGTTGATATATATCGATGCCTGTAGCTCCGTATTGAAGTGTGTGAGACCATTCATTCCCACTCTCGAAATACTGGGTGTTAAGATCACTTTTCTACTCGTAAACTCTTTGTACGTATATTTCCGCACTGTATGAACAATGTACAGAGAGCCTCGTTTGGACGTGTGGCCCGGCTTGACGGGGATTTGCTTGGCACAGGCCAGCAAGCTGTATGCCGGCGGAGCCGGATATCCATAGCACCTTAAATTCAAGAGCATAGATTTCGCATTCAAATTATAACTACAATAACTTCATACCTTCATCATTGAATATGTGGAAATGATATCCTTGTACCGCCATACATCTCTCACACACTTTAAGAAAATTTGCATTAACATTCATTATTTTTTCTTCCAAAATTGCAACAATTTATTTTCATACAGGTTCTATAATTCTGTAAACATTCACAGCCCATAAAATCTCATTTTTTGGTCATACAATCGCATTTCCTGTACAAGATCGCGTTTTCTGAACTCCAGTATCTATTGTTTTGTGCCGCTATATGACCACGTAAATAAAACCGTGCTTCGCCCGTAAAAAAAAAAAAATAAATAATAATAAAATTAATAAATAGAAATTGGGGGTCAAAGAGCAATCATTAACATTATCCAATACCCTACTATTCCTTCACTACAGTTCTTTTATAGGGTTTGAACTTTAAAAGACTCTTGTGCAAGCTTTCTCAGAAATTTCTTTGGACTTCGAACTTTTCTCCAAAGTTGTTGAGTTTTTCCTCTGTAAGAACACGGCGTTTTACTTTCGGCATCTTATCAAGAACAGATCCCGTTTCCCGAAATCTATTCACAATAATACGAACCATTTCTCTGTTAGGCGCACGAACAGCACGAAACTGTGCATAAATTGCCGTCTCACTTCTCGGCAAGAGTTTGCTGTCATATAAGAAGCATATATGAAGACTCTGTGTGCTAAAGTATACTGACGTTTTGGCATTATAACAGCGCTAACACACTATAACACTGTAACACTTGATCTCACAGCGTTTCAACTTCTGTAAAGCACAAAGACTCCAAATCAACTTATTAGCTGGCTTACGGAGAGAACCGGTTAGAAAGAGCGCAATGCAGGACAGGCAAATCTCCGTGAAGCCTGCCATGCCACTAAAAGAATGCTCTGTATATCTAAACCATAGCTATTAAGCTATTCCTTCAGGAGCCCCACAAGATTATTCCTGGAACCAACCATTGCAGGCGCTCCATCTGTAGTAACAGAGACCAATAGATACGGCCATGGACTAAAACTGTTCATGCAGTCTTATAAACATGCGACAAATGTGCCCTTTAATGGAATGATCCGGAACTTCTGTGAGTTCTATGTTTACGTTTAAATTACAAGTTATGCTCTGTCGCATATATCGGTACTCTCAGTCAGAGCTAACAAATATACACTGAATTTGTGGCATATTTTAGCTTACTGGCTCTCAAGATTGTGCGATATCTTTACAGTTCTTCGTGTCACAGTCCTGCGTAACAAAGCAACAAACATTTTCACTACATTGAGACAAAATTCTTCTACAGACTTAGTAGCTATATCTTAGCGCCCTCCAAAACATCAAAATGCTTGAGAGGCCTTGCTAAGTGTACCCAAATGTAACTGAATCGATAAGTTGCCTCGCTGAGTATATGTTCCTCACTATAAAATATTTCATTACACACTAGATGTGAATAATAATATAATTAATATCTTAATTTCACTTCTTGCATAGGGTGGTTTTATTTATGAGCGCTGTAACCAAATATCTCCCCAAGACTTATTTTCATTATGTTTAACTTGCTTATTTCTTGTGATATTAATGTTTCTTAAGCTGATTTATTACTTTGATTCTTGATTACGTGCGTAGTCATAATAATTTTGGTACTATGTACTGGATGATTTTTGAAACTTAATTAACTTAATAAGGTTATCGTAAATGCACTTCCTTCAAATTGGGTAAACAACAGTTCCTTCTAGTCACATTTAGAAGTAGAGCTCCGTTCATAGCTTGTGTTTGGTTATTACATGTATGTAGTGATCAGTTTTAACTCCGTAGGTCGCATGGCAGCTGACGTCACACGAGGCAGTCTTGGTAAATTGCCACGCAATCATACCCTTAGAGCGCTACCGTGTTCGGGTCTGTTCTATTGTTTCTTCAGTCAAAGCATGGCTTCTCGTAGACTCGGTAAAGAGTTTTAAAACATTCCTTGGATAAAAAGTAAGCAATCATTGTAATACCTAGAATAGAGCAGACTTTCTTTGCTGCTGTTAGCAGTCAGTGATTATCATGCAATTTTCCAATGCCTTTCCATCTTAAGAAGTAGAATGTAAAGTTGATATATTTATGGGGTGTTCTATGCTTCACCTCCTGGATTATGGGGGATTAGGCGATGCAGCATACGATTGTGAACATTCATCGCATATTTTCAGATCATTTTTATATTCTTTCACGTTACTCACTAAATAGAACTGATCAATTATGTGTTGCAAACAGCTATGGGCGTTAAGTAAAAATAAAAACATTATTTAAAGATTGTAGCAGACAGAAACAAAAGTAGTACTGGAATATTTACCATAGATCCCCCCCCCTGACTTTAGGTTCTTTTACGGCACATAAGAAACTCGGGAACAAAGCTTTAACTTCCCTCTTGTCGGTCCTGGTGGTGTAGTAGTGGTAACTATACTTGCCTCCTAAACCTAAGATCGCGGGTTCAATCCAAGCCAGGATCAATCGCCCGAAAAATCGTAATTGTGGTTTCCTTCGAAAGAACGTAAAAACGTGAGTCCCATGTCGTACATTTGCAGCACGAAAAAGTACCTCAAGCCTGAAACAAGAGACCTCCGAGCAATATTTATCGGCCGTTTCACGCCCTGTATTGAATGAGTTGTTAAAGGGAGTCCGTAAATAAAACAAATAAAAAAAATAACTTCCCTGCCGAAGGAAGCCTATTTGGGATATTTACGCACAAAAGTCCACTGACCATGGCCGGATTTGAACCGCGATCTTAAGTATACAAGGCAAGTAGGTTACCTAGACCACCAGGACCGACTAGTCGAATCAAAGCCAAGTACACCGAAAAAAAAATAATAATGAAGTTTCATACAGAATGGGAGAACGAAAATATCTGCTATCAATGTGGTGAAAATAATATTCAATGGCCGATGTTGTAGGCAACAATAGAATTTAATCATTACATTACACGTCATCCAAGACTAAGAAAAATGCTGACGTTTTTATCGAATAACGGCTGCAGTTCAAGCTTCAAGAAATCAGTACATCTTTAACTGTTCACATTTCCGAATATTCCTGAGCCTTCATGTACATGTGGTCCAAATAAAATCTCTAGCCGAGTTTGATAATGGATTTTATATCTTACTACAATTTTCAACATAGTTATAGAATAGATTTAGCTTAAACATGATATCACTGTATTTTATTAATGCACTTCTATGTATTTAGATGGGTTTCAGTCCTTTAGCATTAGGACATCTCCTGTGGGTAGCATTTTAATGGTATACAAATATGACAAAGGCGCCTATTCAGATCATGGTAATTAAAACACTGGTCATAAAACGATTGAGCTAAAAGTTATCAGCCACTACAGAACGTTTAAATGTTCGACACAACAACCCCGCTTTTCATTTGAATGCTCCTTGTTTATAGAAAGCTCAGAAATTCAATTGGTACATCGCCAATCTCGATGAACACCTCATTACTTACACATATACACCAGTTGTTCCCAAATTCAATACTCAAACTTTTACAAATAATAGAAGAGAGCAAAAGAACAAACATTTGCTAATTAATTGTTATTATATTGAGTGAGTGGTCAAACTGTAAATGGTAATGCATTTAAAAAAATCAGATGTGACTGAGAGTAAAATGATTACATTGCAGCTTTTACAAAACTGTTCAAAGTGGCTCTCTTGCTTCAACACATGCTCCGCAGCGACATCACTTCTTACATGTCCCAAAACTCCAGGCATTATGCTAAGTATTAACAACTGCATGGACTAGGGCGACGAGCTTCTTCACTGATTCAATTGGCATGTCGTAGACCAGGCTCATCAAGTGCCCCACACGAAAAATCAAGTGGGACGAGTTCAGAAGAACGATCAGGTTCACCGCTCTCAATAATTTGCTCATGGATTGTGGTTCAAATGTCGTCGAACTGCAATAAATAAATGATGAGGTGTACCATCGTGTTGACTCCACACCAACCCGTAATGTCAAGGGGACAGACAGTGCGTCTGCAGGTAATATTGCAGTTGAGACTTTAATACACTTATGGTTTTAAACAATGGAACTCTAACTTTTATATCTTCAATCACTTCTCCAAATTAAACTCTATTCTTTTAAGGTTGATTACTCATTCGGCATTAGTTTATGATCTGCAGTCATTTAACAAACTTTTTTATTTAGATCTTTTTTACTTCTAGAAGTTTGAATATTGTATTTTGGAACTCCGGGTAAGTGGTCTAAATAATTAGTGAAAGTGGAGCTTGTAGATTCTAATTTTAAAACAAAATTTCGACACCTCATCAAATGAAGCATTTCTGGCTATAGTTTTCTTTGATTAGTACCTACTCTCGCACCATAGGAAAGCTAAATTCTGTATACAAATTTGCAGCTGAGAATTAAAGTACGGAAAATTACTGTGACGCAAGACCTACGACCTGATCTATGGTGACATTTGCACTGAAGCACGAAACGCTTCATATGTTATGAGTATTCTTTGCTTTAGTTTAGATTTTCTTCATTTACACATTCTACTCTAAAATTTAGGCAGTGTTTTTTTTTTTATCATGGGACGGCTGCTTGGAATTATTTTACTTCAATTCCTCTCGAAATTCAACTGCCGCTCCGCTAACAACGCATGATATTATCAAAGTGATTAATGGAAATGAATGCTTACATTGAGTATTCATCAGACATTGCTGCACAAAGAAACTTTTAAACAACGAAGTCTTGATCACCGAAATTGAATGCCCTCAAATAATAACCGTGGCCTAGTGGGTGAAGAGCCCGGCAATACCCAAGATCGTCACCATTCCACAGTGAGAGTAGTTTAAAAAGTCCCGATACATAGTTCAGCCAGTTGACCGTTAGACCCCGTGTTGCCACCGGTATTTTCTTGCCTACTCGCGGCGCTCAAACGCTTCACCATTTTAAAACTTAGGTACAACGTATTAAATACAATTTTGGTTCTCAGCCTCCTTGTGGTAGGTGTTCCAGGAAATATTACCCCTTTTCCCTGACACATAATCCACATATTCTTAGGAAATTATCACTGACATGCAAATTCTTTATCACTAAAGGACCTAACTTCGTTTTGAATTTTAAAGTTCCTCCAGTGTTTGTGCATTAGTTGAAATAAAATATTTTCCAATCCACCCCCCCCCCCCAATGGAAATGATAAAACCGTAAATTCTAGGCAACAAGAGGTCATAAACCAGGACCTGTAATTCTGTGACCAAATATACGGTGCAATTCTGTTATGGACTGATGAACAGTCTTCACTTTTTTTTCCAATCAGTCACAGAAAGTTTCATTAAACTTCTGTACTAAATTTAACATTATATCCTAGCTGCTAGGATATGTAGACCTAAATGTCTCGTTTATCCATATTACTTTCTGTACCTGTTGTGTGTTTTTAAAATCAATATACGACGATGTAGTGAATATCTCACCATTGCACAACCCTATTGTACTATTTCACGAAATTTCACTCTCGACTGCACACAGAAGTGCCTGACTCTGTCGAAATTCCACTCGCATTAACTGGAAGACAAAATGGCGCCAGCATTTCGCTTAGGAAAGCTCAGTGATTGGAGATGAGTAGGTCCGCTCGTAAGTTGCGGAACCTTTTTACTGCTTTCACTGTAACATGATAATTCCCTGCAGATATTCTGTTATGAGAGTTAGCAAGGAAATTATTTTCTGTATGTCAATGGTGTACAACTTTTATTTGAATAATACAATTTATTAAGGAAGTCCTTGCTGTTTGCTAGTAAATAGTACAGTACATTTTAGTAGGTTCGTTGGCATACTAGAAGAAATATGCGTGTACAGTCGTAAAGCAACGTATAGTTAAAAGTTGACGCTTTAGGTGAATAACTATCGGCTATGTTTATTCTTTGCCCTCGTGGGCACTGTGGCGTATTGAAAGTAAGTTCTGCAATAACATACCGAAACATGTTTTTAGTTTATTACCACTGATATATTGCAATCTATGCTTTTCACATATGAATTACACGCACATGTATCGCCCCCTCTCAGGCCATCTATTGCTGTGACCGGTAACTAATCGACGTCGGCATTAATGTGGCTCCTGCCCAAATGAATGCCGGTCTACAAATTGCTGCGATATTCTATTTCTACAAATACCCACACAATAAATCTCGCGAAAATCACCTCTTGCGATTTCTCTAAATAGCAAGAGCGCCACCTGTTTCCACTAAACGGTGTGATCTACGCCGCAGCTCATATGCTTTCATCTTCAGTACATTTGGAACTAGATTTATGCATCCCTCTTATTAATTCTGTCTTTAAATGCTGCAAAACACTTCTCACTGTGCTACAGAATCCTCAGACATTTTTAGTAGACTCATGATAGTAGTGTGAAATAAAAGAATTACATAAAGCCCTTTGTCAAGAGTGAAAACTAACCCTACTACAAAATTTCTGTAGCAAGGATATTGGTCCCCTATTCAGCGTTTATCAAGCGTTGGGCTATGTTAATGAAATGCGCTTTCGATTGCTTGTCATTTTACAGTAAACTAAGTTACCTTTAAATAATAACATGCACTCAAAATTTATCGGAAATAGTACAGCGTTGCTAATGAACTGGAGCAAAGAGCTAAATACATGAGGTTATTTGAGTTACGGGCCGCCTGAGCGCGGCTGCTTACTGTGAAAGTGCAGGCGTAGCAACGGAAAAAAAGGAAAGAGTCGCCGCTTGTGAATTTTTTTTTAAATTATTTTTACTGAAAGCGTAAAATGAAACTGTAGGTAACAACTAATTTGTGTTATAAGGGATATTGAAATTGATGCTCCTCAGCGGCAATGCATTGTCTGCATCTGCGTGTGAAAATCCTGTATTTACATCTAACTTTTATTCTATAAGAAAACAACGGTTCGGAACACGTTTCTTGTCATTGAAAGTTCCTGTCTCTGGTAATTTTTAATAAATTGGAAAATAGTTTCTATGCCTGCCATAACTCAGAGAATGTACAGAGATTGGTTTGTCAGGGGCACTATTAGCTACGAAACTTGTAAGTTAACACCTAAGCAATATCTGGGCACAATGCTGCATTCTAGGAATGATATTTTTATTTATCCAAATTTTTCTCATTCCGAACAGACACCGATCCCGTTTAGTTCGTATTAACAGGAATGCAGTGCACAATTATTACAAAAATAAATTGCTTCAAAGTTCTGGTAAAAAGATGCAAAATTTGCATTTTACACACAGATTCACGTACAGGAAGGGGCAGAGATATAACGCGAAAAGAGGGAAGATTTTAGCTTTTGGTACAGCACAAGAATTAAGGAAAAACTTGAAGTGCTGAAACCTTTGGATAAGTATGAAAATAAATTAAAATCATCTTTTGAATATGGTGTTGAAAAAGCTACAAATTCACATTGGGAGTGAAACTGTGCTGTAATCGAACAGTTTTGTGCAGAAGCGTCAGTAGACATCCTTGAGGCCCGCAATACATCAAAAGTGTCAATATTTGATAAACTTGATAAAACACTCTATGGTTTTCATAGGAGAGGCAAAAAGGTACTCCCTTAATTGGGTCTTTTATCCAGTATAGGCAATCACTTAATATAGTTAATGGAGATGTCTCGTTCACTGCCAGGACTGGATAGTTCGACCGGTGGAAGAAAAGAAGAAATACATCATTTGGCAATTATGAGAAGAGTTAATTTATCAGTTGATGATGCTGCAGCAGAAAATTAGGTTAGTAAATGTTATGGCTTGGTAGCATCACAAAAGATTCACTGCGAAGAACGCACTTCCCAATAAAAGCCTTTCATTCATGGAGCAATTTCTTACATCTGACAAAGCCGTGGTTCTGTGTTGTTCTGGAAAGCCTGTATGTAACACTAAACAGAACGAATACTATCGTTATATATTTAAATTATCTAAAATGTCAAGTAATAAATTTGACTATATCACTTTTACGCAAAAAGTGGACATTACTACATGACATGTGATCGTTACTTTGCTCAAATAGAGTTAAGTAATCGTTTACACAGCTGGTGCTTGGGACTGCCAGAATGCGAAACTCATAAAAGAAAAACAGCGCAGTTAAAGTAGAACAGAGTATGATTATGAAATTAAAACAGTTTTTTCTACAGTTATAAAACCCTTATCTGATACTGAAAGGCGAGATAAATGAAAAAATATAAATGAAATAAATAGAATACAGATAAAAAATAACAGCTAGCAGGACATCAAGTGGTTCAGTTACAGATACACTCTTAGCTAACTTTGGTAAAACTAACTTGGTGAGAGCTTACCACTTTAAATTTTCCTGAAAGCTGCTAAAGGCAGGTATATTAAAAATACTTTCCTCAGTTTTCCTGAAAAGCAATTCAATTTTCAAACACTTCCGAATCAGTACGGAAAGGATCTGGACCTGAATTTTGAAAATTCCGGAAGTGAAGTGTGGGACTCTTAACTAAGCCAAGGGAAGAGATTTGGAAGCGAAACTTTGTTCTTTCTTATATGATATTAAGAAAATAAAGACTGGGTTTATGCATAGTGTCTTTTTATTTCTAAATATAGTTGCATGCAAAATAAGCACATTCCTCTTCCAAATCCAAGTATTCATATCTGAAATCAAGCTACAGACTAATTGATTCCATAACAACAACATAAGTGCAAAAATTCATGAATTTATTAAAGGAAAATACTATAATCATTTTAATTTTGGGTGACATTTGTAATTAGGTAAAGTTTTATTAGAAAAAAAATCAGATTTCCAAGTGGTCATTATCAAGAGATGTTAAATTTTTATTGCTTTTCTTAATATTTATTTGATGCAGTAAAATGTTTCATTGACAAAAGTGGTTTACCACCTTTAGCATTGCACTTGGTTGACGTCCAGCAGAGAGCCAATTAACATCTGAAATAATAAAAAACTGTCCTTCCTCCTAATGTTGTATTCATATTGGAGCCAATGGAGCAGTATGATTTACAAAATACAAAACGTGCATGTAGAAAAAAGCGTTTTATATCCCTTATAGAAAACGACAACAATTCACTATATATGCCTAACATACTAAAGAAAATGAACAATAAGGATGTGGTTTATTTGGCAGCAGAGGCATGGGATGATGTCAGCGAGTAGCTCTGAAAGAATATATGGGCGAACCTCAAGTTCAGAGCAGCCAGATGAAAACAAATCGCCTTGTGCTGTGAGATAGAAAAAGAACGTGAACACGCCAGTGGATTGCAGGTGACGGCGGAAATCGTCAAGTGCATACCCATGCAGAAAGTGTAGCTATTGCAGCGTGATTCTGGGAATGATGAGGCAGATGTTCACACTAACTAAGCACCTTGTTTCATATTCAGACCACGGCCAAGGCGAGGTAAGGTTGTCTCTCCCAGCTGATCGCTGCTAGTGCGCTATGAGAAACTGGCTGATTATTGCATCGTCTTAACAGGTTTCAATCATTACAGCTTTTGGGTTGCTTTATTATATGAAAACGAATTTACATTATAATCACTAACCTTTACACATATGGTTAGTTATAAGTGCCATACCTAACGAGGTGTCCAAGATAGAGGAAAACGATTACTTTCGGAAACAACTAACTAACCATGGCTGACTGAATATATGACTGTGTTTAACTGTTTAGAAATGCCTTTTGCTTTTTATAACAGAAACAACCCACTGACTGCAATATTTATGCTCCAACAAAAACGAAAAAATGCAAATACTTCCTGGTTTGGTTAGCATGTATTGCATTGAATACTACCTTTCTTTGTGCGCTGCAGTTTTGTTCCCATGCGTTCGTAATGTATGTTTTGTTGGCATTCATGCAGAAAGTTGCCAATTTATAAATTCAAAATTCTTTTGCAATTAACCTGCAGATCACACCGCCAGAGAGATAGTCGGTTCTGGTGCTCTAGTAGTAACCATACTTGCCTTATAGACCCAAGGTCGCAGGTTCGATCCCGACCAGGATCGTTTTGTTTTCAGACATAAAAATCTATATAGCTTCCTTTGGAAGGGAAGTAAAGTCATGGATTTACGGCACGAAAAAACTCCAAGCCTGAAAGAAGAGGCTTCTGAGCAAAATGTATCGGCCTTTTCACGCCCTGAATTGAATGTGACGCTGATGACGTGAGATGTTAAAGAGCGTCCATAAATAAAACAAATCAACAAAATGAACCGTTAGAGAGACGATTTCAACAACTGATCACCAGCATACAGACTGAGGGACAAAATGGAAGTAAAGGCTAGAACTAAAACCTTTCTTGGAAGTGCTAATTAACGATTCTGCTAATGGCACATTGTATAAAGTACCAAATTCAACAGCATTTTGCTCCTAAACAGTTAGTACTGCTGTACATAATGTGTCAGTTATATACTGTAAGGTCTGTTCAACGCACAGATATTTGGAACATGTTAAAAAGGAGGAAAGTGATTGGTATCGCCATTAGGTGTCCAACTAGACAAATTCTATTATACAATATAATTTATAATTTAGACAAATTCTATTGTACAATATAATTTATCTCATTCTGAAATATTTCTATAATTTTCAAACCTCATTTCGCATTAACAGGTTTTCGGATAAATAAATATCGGGAATTCACTGTATAATCTAAGATTACTTCTGATCCTACTGTTTTTCTTCGAAGTTTCCACTATATTGATATTTTTTTACTATATCTTCATCCTGTATTCCTTTCACGTGAATTGGGATTTGAACAACGATGTGCAAATATTAACCTCGCAATTTGTTAATATTAATATGCAAAATATATAGCCATTTAGAATGCTTCCTTGTTCACGAATAGCTGACATTTACTGCGCACTCTTTAAGATCCATGCTCGTTCCTACCAAAATGAGCTACAAGGCTCAAATTAATATTTATTCGATCTCCTTCCGTGGGTGTCATAAATGTGGTCAGGGCTCGATAGCAAACTCTAAGCTAAAACCTTTATTTGGGTTCTTAATATAATGGTAAGATACTTCACAGAATTCCAAAACCAATGAATAAGCTACTAGGAATTAAAAGCGCGTGAAAATGGATATGCAAGAAACATAAGTGTGACGAAATGTTATGTAAGAAACTAGGTAAACAAGAAATAAATCTCATAGTAAAAACAGAAAATTAAACTTGTTTAAAACAAACATATTCAGACTTAGGTCTTTTCTATGAATGCTAGGAATATATTCGTAATTCTCAATACAAAATTCCGATAAAATGACTGTTGTTAGAACTTATATGAGATATTTCAGGAAAAATTTTATTTGATATGCTTCTTTACTAAATTTACTACTTCACGAATTCACACGAAACTTCACTATCCTGTCATTCAACAACAGCTTACTACTAACAAAACAATTGACTCTCGCTGCTGGAGTGTGTGAGACTATTGTTGCTTAAAATGTAATAACTGCAAGTTTTCCTATTTTAATGTGTTGTCATTAATATACTGTTTCACTATACGTATATAATAACCTTTTAAATATTTCATTCGGTTTGGTAACCAACAAAGTCGTATAAAACTGGAAGATTTCTTGGGAATGAACCTGACGAAAGATGACGTTTTTATGGTGCATACACATAATCTTTTAGGGCAAGAGGTTCCTCTTACCGCTTCCCTGAACAAACTGGTTACAGTGCAGAGCGTCTACAAACCAAATACCCTTAAGATAATAACCGCAATACAAATATCAGGTGCAAGATAGAAGTCCCCTAGAGCTATTACTTTTTTCTTCTTCTTTCTTCTTTGTTTATGCATAAAATTATTAAGCAGTAGTTAAATAGAGGAAATTAAACAGTGACATTTGTGCGTAGGGCGAACAGTAAATTTCTTAGAGGAGCCGCCCCTGATGCAGTTCTAAGTAACGTGTATGTTTAATCAAATTTAATCCTTGACCAAGTACTTGTCCTCTTTTGACTTTATGCTTAGGACACCAAAAAGTTGGTAAAGAGACAACACTTACTAATCATACCCGCCTTGGTGTCTAAGTATAAGTTGAAATAATGTCGCCTACATGTGAACAAACCGCCACGGGTGGCCGAGGTCATTAGGCGCGAACTCGTGTGTGGGAGGTCTGGGGTTTGAATCCCACCAGGACCGTCCTCCCTGATTGAGGTTTTTTCCAGTTTTTTTCAGTCCTCATTAATGGCAAATGCCGGGGAGGTACCCTAAACTTAGACCTGGAGCGCTTCCTTCCTTACAAAAAATCTTTCATAGTTTATCATTTCATGTCATGTATCATCAGTGTCCACCGCCTGGTGCCTCAGTAATAAAAACGGGCATTAAACAAACAAACGCACATGTGAACGGTATGAGGACTGCTGACGCATAGTTGGGGCAGCACATTGTCGCGTGTTCTTTGTATGTGGCGATGACATGTGATATAAATAACGAGCAGTCCCGGACAACTCACGCAAGCTCTATAGAACGAGGATCCAATGAAAAGCAATGGAAAGTCGTTCGGCTCCACTGTCAGGTAATTTTTTTTTTCTTGTCAGGAAAAGATATTATAAACAATTATGAAGCACTTGTCTATAGAGCTAAAGATCATTTGTGCTAAGCTTATTCCATAGGCAATGTAGTCGAGTGGGCAGAAAAGACCATATCCTGTGTAATAGAACATTCCTGAAAGAGACTTGGTTTGCCACTGAATGCATTTTATTCAGTCTAAACATTTTGAAAATAAGTGCATTCTGTTTATTTCGAAACTTAGTGTAGATAATGCGGCCTTTTTGGTGAACAATAGGGCTGTACAGCAGCCCTAATCACTCTATCTTCAAACACCTTTTTTATTTTATTCATGGACACCGCTGTTGTATCAATAGTTGCAGAATCCTGTTCAAATCACATATATGATTTATCTACTTCTGTAAGCTGCTGAAAAAATAGGGTCAAAATGTCCTTTCTATATCTTTATCATCTACTGTCATTTCGTAAAAAATCGAACCCATAATACGCCTTGCGCTAACGGCACACTAAATTTCAACTTTGCCATCATAAGGAGGGAGTTTCTGTACAAGATGTGGATTTTCGGTACACTAGTAGCGCATGCTTTGTTGTTCACACGGCCGTTGAGGTGAAAACAGGCCTGTCTGAAAGAACAGAAGCGAGGGTCCATTAAATCTTCTTTTTCGTTCACAGATGAAAAAAAAATCCACTCACAATTACGCACGCTTGCTACTGGATCGCCTTGTTTTAAATAATGGGCATGTGTACACTTGCACGGTTTCAGGTTTAATAATTTTGTTACTTTATGTATAGAACCCACTGAAACACTCACTTATTGTGCTAGTTCGGGAGTGCTTTTATTTGCAAACGTTCAAGGATTGCACCAATTTCGTTTAGTCTGTCTTATGTTAAAACTGTACGTTTCCGCGTGTTTTTGTTGTGTGCTGATCCAGTAGAATCAAATTTATTCGCAATATCGTGAATTGCTTTTCTGGAAGGACACATTTGTCCAGGGAACTGCAAACGAACTGACTCGTATTTGTGGTAACATTTACAAATGAAAATGCGCTGTTCAAGAGTCAACTGCTCAATCTTGGCAAGCTCAACTACTGCACTGATTCGAAGCGACGTTTCAGGACAGGAGGGAGGGGAGACTTGAAGGGAAAAGAGTGGGGAGCGCCTCTCGCAGTCGACAAGATTCAAAACACCGCGCATCGGGGATAGCTTTTAGGTTAAAGTTCTGTATGGAATGGTGCTAGCTATAATAAACCATATAGACCTCTCTATGCAAGTAAAGACCTTTTGACGGTTGTTTTGATTTATTTACGGACAGTCTTTAACATGTCAGGTCATCAGGTTTTGAATTTACAAGTACAGAGGGTGCCAAAATGTATGCACACTTCGGAAAAAAAAAAAACTGTGTTAACATAAAAAAAAAACTGAATTCACACAAACAGAAAATTATTAGCACTAATCTCTTAAACCTTTGCAGTTACAACAGTTGCTCAAAATGCCCACCATCGGCGTCGATAAACTTCTCAGTACGTTGAACTTCTGATTGAGCAGCGTTTGCGAAAGTGTCCTCAGCGATTGCACTACATACCATTTCCATTTCTTCTCGAAGTGCTGCAGTATAACTGTTTTCTACGATATACAGCATCCTTAAGAGTTCCCCATAGGTAGAAGTTCAACGGAGTTAGATCAAAATACAGCCCGTGCGTAATAGATTTTACGTGAAAGTCCCGTAAATGTACTGCATTCTTCCGAATACACAAAATTCTGGATATTTTACTACCACTAACCCAGTCTAGTTCCATAAACTAAAACATTATCAAAGACAGCGTAATAATTGTTTTTCATATAAGGTTTGAGGAAAATATTCCTTAAGCCACCTGATATATTGTATAATTATATAAAATAAAAATTCATTAGTGTATTACAGAAAAAGCCACTCTCTGTTTCCGCTGCAGGTTCCTGGTAACCATCTGAAATACTTTATTGGATAGTGGGTGGTGTTGGCGAAGGCGTTCATCCTTTTAAAACTTCTGAGCTCAAATTGCAACATTGCGAGTTGATCTTTGCCCCATGTTCCAGTAATCCTACATAGCATAATATGTATCTCAAAAAAATCTTTCTCCTCAGGGGCCCAAATTTTTTGGTTACGGGGCTTAGCGACCCCGAGGCACCCGAAATGCTCCCGCATGTCCACGCTCAGTGTGTTTGACTTCTTTTATTTCGTCTCCATTTTACTTTTATCTTTTATACCCCCCCCCCCGCTTTTAGTCTGAAGGATGCCCCCGTGTTTGACGCGGTAAAATGTGACTGGGTAATGGCGTGACTCCTAGCACTGGGTCATCATGTAGGGCGAGAGCGTATCCCCTGGTAAAGGCCAGGCCCGGGGAGGGGTCATTGCAAGAGCTGTGAACTTCCTGTAGGCAATGCGGTGCCTCTGTCTGGACCCGGGAGTTTTGCTCTAAGGTCGCCTTGTCTAGGCCAGGACAGGTCACCTGAGCCGGGGCGGCGCCCAGGAAGCAGCCTGCCATCGGAGACAGTTGCAATGGTGGAGGATAAACACCCTATGGTTAACAATAACCCTCCTATTCAAATAAAACGTAAAAGAGAGGATGTAAGAGAAGTAACAGAGCTGTCTTATCCTCGTTACTTGCTTATTAGTCGCACTGAAGAAGGTCAGTCGTTTAGTCATGTGAACCCTTTTATTATTCAGAAGGGATTTGATGGCATTTCTGGACCTGTAAAGTCGTGTACACGTCCTCGTAATGGTTCTCTTTTAGTGGAGTCACAAGCACTGTCACAGACTAACTCATTGCTCAAGGCGACGATACTCCACGGATACCCGATCCGTGTTGAGCAACATCGAACTCTCAACTTGTCGCAAGAAGTTATTACCACCAATGTTCTTGATGGCATGTCTGACTCGGAGATCCAGGGTTGTTTGGAAGACCAAGGAGTCATATCATTGTACCATGTACAGGTGAAGAAGGAAGCTGAAGTGCAGCCCACCCGCACTCTCTTCCTCACATTTAACCGAGTCGAGTTACCGCATAGAATTAAAGCTGGATATGAGGGTTCTAGAGCTGCACCCATATATTTCCAGCCCCATGCGATGTTTCCAATGCCAACGTTTCGGCCACACTGGCATGTCATGTAAGAGTGCTCATTCCTTTTGCAGCACCTGCGGCACTGAAAGTCATGAGGGAGCCTGTCCATCTGCTCTCACCTGCGTGAACTGCCGCGGTGACCATCCATCTTTGTCCCGTAATTGTCCTCGCTATCAAGAAGAGCGCTGCATTCAGGAGATCCGGGTGAAGGAAAAGCTTATCTTTAGTGAGGCCCGGAAACGATTCTAATCTCTTTTGCCGGTGATACCTAAGACCGGTACGTACAGCGCTGTAGCTTCTTCTATCCAGAAGCGAGATAGCAGCACGTAGACATTCGACTTGATTTTAACACAGGTCGCTAGTGCGCCAAGCTCCGCCAAGCGTTCTATTGAGATGCCCAAACCTAATGTCTTTGATGCTCCGACTATCAAATTTGAGACTTCTTATACCCGCACTGACTTTCTGAAATCATCCACTCCGATTGATAAGAAGCAGATATCGAGTCTTTCTCCTCCTCGAAGGTCAAGCTCCCATGATGGGGTCTGGGAGATAGCGCATTAAGCGGTCGCCGTCACCGCCTCTTGCCACTTCTAACCGATTCCAGGATTTGGAGTCGGTTGATTCTTCTCAGCGGGAAAGCCCTCCCTCTAGGATATGAACCTGCTCCAGAAAAACCACCAAATTCCACGCTTTTAAAAAAATGACGGTTGATTCGTCCTGGACCGACGTAAAAGTAAGGTGATGTTTTAATTTCATTTTATCTTATTCCAGGTTTTAACAATGGCTATCCTTTATGTGCGTGGACTCTGTGGTCCAAGAGCTAACTTAGGGTTACTTTTGCGACATGACGTATATAGTTCTTCCGTGCGCTTACAGACTGACTACTTAACAAGCTGCAGCAACCACAGTTTACCTTTCTGGCCTTTCTTTTACAATCTGCATTATTTACTTACCTCCATCTCCTACTGTCGCAGAGGTTGATCTGAATAATCTCCTATCACAGTTACCGCCCCCTGTTCTGCTTTTGGTGGACTTAAATGCGCACCATTCCCTATGGGGTTTTACCACGGAGTGTGCGAGGGGTAGCATGTTAGTAGACTTTCTACACCGCCACAATCTTATTCTGCTCATCACTACACTTCTTTCTGACAGTACACATAGCTTTTCACACTTGGACTTATCTTTCTGCTCTGCCTCACTTGGTTTACACTTTACCTAGAACGTCATCTCTGATTTATACTCCAGTGACCACTTTCCGTATCAAATACACGCAATGTCTTCACACGCACATTCTCTGCACGCAGCAAGGTGGCTTATTGAAAACGCAAATGGTCTCTCTTCCGTTCTTTAACCATATTTTCAAGGTGTAATTTTCCATCTATCGACGCCATGATCGAGCACCTAGTAACTTTCATCCTTAAAGCCGCAGATGAGGCTATTCCTCGTCGTCCTCCAACTCCAGATGCTTTCCGGATCCTTGGTGGACCGATGAATGCCGGGACGCATTGTGTGCACGCCGAGGTGCTTTACGTGTTTTTGACGCCACCCTACTTCAGAAGATATGATCCGCTACAAACAATTGCGCTCCAAATGCCGTCGAATTATTAAGGGTAGCAAGAGGGCGTCATGGATTGTTTTTGCTTCTTCTTTTAATCGCACCACGCCTACGTCTGTGGTCTGGAATAAGCTTCGCCGCATTGTAGATAAATTTACGTTTTCCTCCATATCCGGTCTAAGAGGGCAACAATGTGTGCTTACCACTCCTGTTGATATCGCCAAGTTTTAGATCGAACTTTTGCTGGTATTTTAAGCTCCGCTAATTATGCACATGATTTTCTCACTGTTAAGGAGCAGGTAGAATCGCTAGGGTTTTCCTTTGCCTCCGAAAACCAGGAGAGCTATACTTTCCCTTTTACCTGCAGGGAATTGGAACATGCCCTTTATACTTCTCGGCATTGTGCACCGGGACCCGATAGAATAAATGTTGGTATGTTACAACATTTAGCTGCGAAAGGTAAGGCATTTTTGTTACATATTTTTAATTTTATTTGGTGTAATGGCACATTTCCTAGCGCTTGGCGAATAGCCACCGTCGTTCCTATACCTAAGCCTGGAAAGGACCCATATCTTCCTTGCAGTTATGGTCCGATTTCCCTCACTAGTTGCGTTTTCAAGGTGATGGAACGTGTGATTAATGGGCCGCTTGTGTGGTAGTTAGAGTCGAGGAACTTATTGACGAACGTTCAGTGTGGTTTTCGGCGCTATCGTTCCTCAGTCGATCATCTTGTGTCTCTTTCCACCCACATAATGGACGGTTTTATACGGAAGTGCCAAACGGTCGCCGTATTTTTTTATTTAGAGAAAGCCTATGATACTTGCTGGAGAGGCGGTATCCTTCGAACACTTCATGATTGGCATATACTGGGCGTATGTCTGTTTTTATTCGGGAATTTATGAAAGACCGGGTTTTTAATGTTCGCTTAGGTTCAGTTTTATCTTCTCGTTTAACTCTTGAAAACGGTGTATCTCAGGACTCGGTACTTAGTTTCACACTGTTTGCCATCGCCATAAATTCCATAAATGAGTGTTTACCGCCAGGAATCAAATCGTCGTTGTTTGTTGACGATTTTGCCATTTTTCTTTCCTCACAGAGAAGTTGTCTTTTGGAACACCGCCTCCAATCTGTCTCGACTGCCTTTACGCTTGGAGTGTAAACCACGGGTTCCGATTCTCCGCTGAGAAGACCGTCTGTATGAATTTCTGGCGCCATAAGGTGCGTCTTTCACCATCTCTTCATCTTGGCCCAGACGCTCTTGCTTTCGCAGACGAAGTTAGATTCCTTGGCTTAATCTTTGATAAGAAATTATGCTGGTCATCTCATATAGCACAACTAAGAGGTAAGTGTGAACGTTCTCTTTGTCTTTTAGGTGTTTTAAGTGGCACATCCTGGGGAGCTGACCGGACTGTAGTTTTACGTTTTTACCACTCTCTCATCCGGTCAAAACTGGATCATGGCTGTGTTGTTTATGGCTCTGCGCGACCTTCCGTTCGTCACCTTAACCCCATTCATCACCGGGGTATCCGTTTCGCCATTGGAGCATTTCCAACCAGTCCTGTGTTAAGTTTAAGTTCGGAGTCTGGAAAGCCTTCGTTGTTTTATCGTAGGGATCTTTTACTTTCTGCTTATGGTTGTCGACTAGCTGCACAACCTCGTCATCCCACGAATGAGCGGTTTTTAACGTGTCTCTCGTTCCATTTTATGCTGCTCGGTCTTTTACTCCTAAGCCTGACGACTTTCGTTTTCGGGAGTTGTTACGTACATTGGACTTGGAATTACCTGGTTTTTTCTTAGCCGGGAACTTTCTTCTCCTCCCTGGCTCTTAGCAGAGGCCCCCATTCATCTTGGGCTTACGTCCTGTCCTAAGTCTTCGTCGGCATTTTCGCGAGATCATATCTTCTTTTAATGGAAGGAATTTTATGTATACCGACGGCTCGAAATCGGACACTGGAGTAGGATGTGCCTTTGTTTTTAATGGAACCAGTTTTACATTTGGTCTTAACGTTGTGACATTTATCTTTATGGCGGAGCTTTATGCTATTAATTGGGCGATTTTATTTCTTTATGACCACGGGCTGGGGAACAGTGTTATTTGTTCCGATTTTTGAGCGCCCTTTTATCGTTGAAAAAGCTGTACAACTATCATCCTCTTGTACAGAAGATGCAGGATGTAGTGTTTACGCTTCTTGACGCTGGCGTCAGGATAACACTGCCGTGGGTACCTGGATATGTGGTACTCCCAGGCAACGAGGTTGTAGATGTCGCAGTTAAATCCGGCCCTTTTAGACCCTGCTGAATATGTGCAGCGTTTTTACTTGGGTGATTTTAAACATTCTTTACGTCGAGGCGTTCTATCGCGCAGGCGCGAGGTGTGGAATTTAATCCCTAGCAATCAGCTTTGATAATGTAAATTCACCCCTTTTAACTGGTCGACTTCTCGCGCTGTTCGTCGCAAAGAAGTAATTTTAGCACGTTTGAGAACTGGGCATTGCCGTTTTAGCCACCGTCACTTTTTGGTGGTGAACCATCTCCACTATATATTTATTGTAACCACCCCTTTACAGTGCGTCATATTTTACTTGAATGCCATCATCTAGCAGCTTTAAGACTTTCGCTCGATTTTCCCTCCTGTATTGAGGATCTACTTGCTGATGATGTCGTTTTTGTTGAGCGAGTCCTCCGTTTTATCCGTGTTTGTGGTCTTTGGAGCAAGGTGTGATTTTATTGCATTTTATATATGACGGCATTTTTAGACTATTTTCGAAATGTTGTGTTTTCAGCCCTAGCTGATGCGTTTTGTCACCAGTCCTTTATTTATAATGACCATATTACCCTTGTTATTTGTTATGGAGTGTTGTTGTTACAGTTTTAGGCCGTTATAAGACTGTTCTGTTTTGACTCTTGCAGCTGTGTTTTATCATCAGTCTTGTTTGCTGTTGACCATATATCCCTTGTTACTTGTTATGGGGTTTTTATCTTACAATTATAGACCATTATAAGACTATTGTGTTTTCATCTCTTGCAGACTTGTTTCAGTACCAGTCTTTTGTCTGTTTTGATCATTTTACCGTTGTTAATATTTTTAGGTTTTTATTGTTATTGCCCAATGTGCTTCATGCCCTTTTCTACATTGGTTTTGGGTGTAGATATTTTAATTTTGGATCAGTTTTTAGTGTGTTTGGGCGCTAATGACCTTTGATGTTTTGCGCCCTATAAGCAATCATCATCATCATCACCATAAAAATTCTTTGCCATGAGTTTTCCAACTGAAGGCTGTGATTTCGATTTTTTTGTGACCAATGTTTTTGTGGATTGACGTTTGTCTATGAAGATGTTACTTTTCATTCAGCCCTGTAAGATTTGGTTGTTTTAATGGTTTCAAGTAATTTCATAAGGAAAGAGAGAATGAAATTTCTGTTGTTAGACTCGTTGATCAGTTTAAAACTTACGAGGGCATTCTGAGAAGTTCTAGGCCGAACAGTTAACTTCAACACTTTTTTTTTTCATTTTTTTTAAAAAAAATATCCCTTCAGATAAATACATTTTATCTCTTCTATGAAGTAGTTTTTCGTCAGATTTGCAAAATATCCCTCTACAGCTGCAATTGCCTCAAAGACTGACTACGTAGGAAGAGTTCGAACTTTGGAAGCAGATATAAGTCAAAGAGATGATAGCTATGCTTCAACAACTTATATTTTAAATTTCCCATTTCCAAAACTCCTTTATAAATAGATTCATTGCCACGATGAAAAACAAATTTTTATTCTGTAAATCCGGTCTTTTCTCGCAATGTTTTCGCTGTTTTGACAGCTGTTTCCTTTTGGTGTCCAAATTTCGTCCACTGTAATAAGTGGACGAGCAAAACAGTTGCTTTGCTGTGAAAACGCTACAAACAATTGAAGCGATTTTTAATAACATGTTGAAGCTTTGTACCGACCCGAGAGTCCCACTTCGTACCCCGGGTCTATCAGGGGCCCGAGTTTCCCTTTTGTGCCCTTGTAGTCACGGGAGGAAGGAGTTGAAAGGGAAGGGTTTAAATCACACAGCAATTTGTTTCGTTAAACGCCTAGAAGTGTTCACACGATAATTTGTTGTCGGCCACCTGGTTTGTTACACCGCCACGGGTGACCAAGGTCGTAATGGCGTGGACTCGTGAGCAGGAGGTTTGGGTTCGAATACCGCCAGGACCGTCCTCCCTGAATGAGGTTTTTTTTCAGGTTTTCCTCAGTTCTCATAAATGCCGAGGAGGTACCCTAAACTTAGCCCTGAAACGATTCCTTCTTTAAAAATAAATCCTTTCTCATTATATCACTTTATCTCAAGTATCATCAGTGTCCACACCTGTGCTGCCTCAATATGAAAAACGAGCGTTAAACACTATTCATTCTGGTTCGTTACCTCTTTGACATTAACACCACGAGCTACATACACTGCCTGAGATTGCATCTACTGCCCTAACTCTACATTGTGTGCCTCTTGTCTTTCAGTTGCCTACTGTATCTGGTACTACGTCCAGGTAATTACTGTACTGTACTGCCTCTGGGACTGCTTCGTCTTCCACGTATGTACTAAATTCAAAGTGTCCCCACGTGTTTCGTGAGAAATCAAGGGATTCACAGATTACCGCTCACGGATTCTGAGTCTTCAAAATATTAAAATATTATTAGGGAGCTCTCGTGCTCCCAAACGCGCTCGCTTTAAATTCATCGATTCTTTAACTCCTCATTGGGGAGCTCATGATCATTCGATGTAATGACGTCATTGTCAACACCTGTTCCTTTTCTACCTTCAACAGATCCATTACGGATCCAAAAGACCTGTTTTTCCGTTCATGCCGGACACTTGCGTGCACTTACTTTTGTCACAATAGAGAGAGTTATTGCTCGAGTCAGTATCAGTAAGTAAATGCACAAGAGATTACAATAGGCACCTATTCCCTCACGTCAAACAGGTATACGGTCCAGGTAGCCATGAATATATTTTTGTGGTACATCAAATATTTTTGCTTGCTACTACAGGCTATATAAAATATTTAATAATTATTACTAATTAAATTATATAAATACATTCACTCTCGGGTATGCGTGAGTGTGAGGACCTGTCACACAATCTTGCTATATTTTCCTAAGAATGCTTTTTTTATCTGTTGTTAACAAGCGCGGCACCCATTTTGCGCAGTGCTTTCCCATATGTAATATCATGTAAAATGGAACCTACGCATTGTTTTAAAAGCCTACTTTCGCAGCAAGTTTATGCGCTTTGACTTACCAATTATCTAATAAAATATAATGTATTTGTTCAATGAATTCTGCTATTGTTGCACGTACACATGGATAATCTTCAAGATTGGTGGTGGTTATTGAGCTCAACAGCCCATGGTAAGCCTGAGCCTGCCACACGGGCGCTAAGCCCTCTGTATTCGTCCTGTGTCGCTATTGACAGAGTGCAGTATTGTAATCAGCATACCGCACGCCTCCGGCCGCTTCATGCGCTTGCATAATTAAATAACGCTACCTCTTCATCAGGTAGTTCCCTAATTAGCATCACTAGGAGAGATAGACTCCGTTAAAGACCTTCCTGACTTAGGAAAATTTCTATTTGCAGATGCAGACATCAACAGAAGCTATCTACTTTAGATGTTATTGGTTTAAATTATTATCATTTTTCGAATACTCGATGACGCTATGTTTTGCTTTCATTGGCTGTATTATATAAGGTGAATATCGCTCCATCTCTCTCCTTGTGTATGTGAGCAATGAAACTAAAATTAAGTTTAGTGATGTGGAGTTGAAAGGAATATGTGATATTCTGTCAGTGCTTTGATAATTATACCCGAAAAGGTGGGACCGCCACGGGTAGCCGAGGTAGCGGACTCATGAGCGGGAGGTCTAGGGTTCGAATCCCGTCAGGATCGTCCTCTCTGACTGAGATTTTTTCCAGATTTTCCTCAGTCCTCATAAATGCCAAATCCCGGAGAGGTACCCTAAACTTAGCCTGGAACGTTTCCTTTCTTAAAAAATAAAACCCTTGCCCAGTATATCATTTCATCTCGTGTATCATCAGTGTCACTGCCTGTGGTGCCTCAGTAGTAAAACCTGGCGTTAAACACTATTAAAAAAAAGAGGTGGGGAAAAGAATTTTCCATGTTAGCTTCTACATTGTGTTTCATAGTAGTTGTTGCAATCTAGGGGCTGTTTTGTATATGAAATATAAAATAAGCGGAAAGAGGGAGAAGTGAGGTAGCTCTAACTACTGTTCTCTTGTATTGTACGTTACGATTGTATAGGGATGTGTGAGCTAGTTATGAGAATTTTCATGATTTATTCAAATAAAAAAGAAACATTTCTTTTTGGTCGCCATAAATAAAATCTTCATCTGATGAAAAAATCTTTCTCCTCAGAAAATATTATCACCTCCCAGAAACTGTCTGGTTTTCCACTCAAGTGGAAAACCTAAGCGGGCATTGAGTGATTCTCAGTTATGATTTTCTTTGTCGCCTTCCTGTGATGTATTCCTGCTTGTCAGAGTCTTCGTCTCACTGTTGTAGCACTGCAGTGTAACTGCAAATCGCAACATAATCTTGTCGAAAACAATGTTTTTATTTGAATTTATTACTGCAGCATCTTTTTCATTGGTGGTTTTAGGATGCCTTATATATATGAAATACAATTTTGTGCGAGCTTGGTGTAAGGAAAACAGTAATATGGGTATTTAATGCAAGATGACGCGATTTCACCAGGTGAACGTTCTTGCGTGCTTTAAGTATAGTTTTCGATGATAGAATACTTAGTTCTGGTTTGATTCACAAGTTCCCGGATCTTAATCCTTATAATAATTATTAGTGGGATGATCTTAAAAATAAAATATACAAAAATATTCACGTTATCTGTAACCTGTAAAAATAATATTCGTAAAATGTTATTCCTTATTAATAAGGAAGTTTCCCGTGACTACTTTACAATGATTCAGACTTGTCTGAGAGAAGAGAGGACACAAAATGAGCATTTGTGCAATGGTGAGTACAATAAGTGCTTGTGATAAGTATTAAATAAATACTGAATTCACAAATAACAACAAAAGAAAATTTAGAAAACTCTACCATAACATAGCCGTTCACGAACCTTTCTTTTTACCGCCAACTGGTGCCCTGCTGCAGCTTACGCCTGGCTTCGAAAAAGAATCTACTGAGCTAGGTTCACAAAATGTTTATGTTTCGGTTGGTAAAATGGATTTGGTTATTAAAGAAAGAATGAACTGGTTTCAGAACATTCGTTGCAATCCATAACCGTGGCGAAATGTGCAGTACCATGGATGCATTTAATATTCAGAGACTCCTCCTCCAGAAGTTGCCCTAACATTTAAACTTTATAATCAATAATGTGTTTTTGTGTGTAAAAGAAAGCACATCTGCAATTCTGTAGAGATGGTTGTTTATCTTGCTTCTGGTTTTTATATTTGTGGTTATCTGTAGGAGACTAGGTTTGCAGCTTTGGTGAAACACCAACGTCGGTGTAAATTTATGGAGTATTTTGAGCGGGAGAGATGAGAGGAAGCGATAAATGGATCCTCTTTCCCATAAACGCCATTGTGTGCATGCACCACTTTAAACGTTATCTCTCGTTGCGTGTGTTCTCAGGAAGGTATGTTTCGCGTATTAAACGCACTGACTGTTGTTGCATTACAATGTTAAATAGTTTAAAACTCTGTCGGATAATCATAGTAAAACAGTGTATTAGCTTGAAAAAGATTTTTGCCATTATCTTTAAATTTTTTATTTTTTTATTTGGGGTTGAAGGTTTTTTTTAATTAGAGGTATTATTAAGTAGTAAAAGATAAAAGAAAAGTAAAGACATACGTATTTGAGTATATAAATGAAAGTAAAATAGTTCCTTTGAGTGTAATAACGTGACGAACTAGATGTTCATTGTAGAGAGATAAAACAAAAAAAAAATGCACAACTAAGAAAATAAATAACTTTATTTAACCGAATGAGAGTCTTTGAAATATTTGTTTTCTTAGCTGTTTCTTATTTGTGTGTTTTGTCTCTCTACATTGAGCACCTAGTTTGCCACTTTACATATGCATATATACTTGCACTTATTTCAATATTGAACAATATTATATATGAAGTAATAATACTGTCATTTAGACATCCTCCAGCAGGGATAATTAGTCGTTTGATCATAAATAAGAATATCTTTTCATAAAAAAAATAAAAGAAAATTTGCAATGCTCCGTCCCGTCAACTTGTTACCTATACTGTGATGTGCATTTCTAAAATATATCATTTATTAAGATTTCTTTTTCCCCGAACACAGAATAATTATACAGATTAAATTCATAATTATATAAACAAAATAAAAATATAATTTAAATGAAAATTAAACATTTCAGTACTAAAAAAGCTAAATGAAATAAAATTACAAATCTACTGGAGGACAATAAACATAACCAATAGCTAGTAGCCAGCCAGCTATTTGCCTAAACTAAAAAAGTTCCGTCGGAAACCGAAAGGGAAGATGCTGGTAATCAGCGGAAGGTGCTGGTAATCAGCAACTTCTTCACCCTAACTGTCTAAAGAAATTATACTTGCTTACATCTTCCAGCTTCCTTAATCTTCTTCTGTACTTTTCCTTCTTCCATCTTCTTCCCGGACCAGTAACTTACATCTTCCAGCTTCCTTAATCTTCTTCTGCACTCTTCCGTCTTCCATCTTCTTCCCGGACCAGTAACTTACATCTTCCAGCTTCCTTAATCTTCTTCTGCACTCTTCCGTCTTCCATCTCCTTCCCAGACCAGTAACTTACATCTTCCAGCTTCCTTAATCCACTTCTGTGCTCTTCCTTCCTCCATCTTCTTCCCGGACCAGTAACTTACATCTTCCAGCTTCCTTAATCTACTTCTGCACTTTTCCTTCCTCCATCTTCTTCCCGGACCAGTAACTTACATCTTCCAGCTTCCTTAATCTTCTTCTGCACTCTTCCGTCTTCCATCTCCTTCCCAGACCAGTAACTTACATCTTCCAGCTTCCTTAATCCACTTCTGTGCTCTTCCTTCCTCCATCTCCTTCCCAGACCAGTAACTTACATCTTCCAGCTTCCTTAATCTACTTCTGCACTTTTCCTTCCTCCATCTTCTTCCCGGACCAGTAACTTACATCTTCCAGCTTCCTTAATCTTCTTCTGCACTCTTCCGTCTTCCATCTCCTTCCCAGACCAGTAACTTACATCTTCCAGCTTCCTTAATCTACTTCTGCACTTTTCCTTCTTCCATCTTCTTCCCGGACCAGTAACTTACATCTTCCAGCTTCCTTAATCTACTTCTGCACTCTTCCGTCTTCCATCTCCTTCCCGGACCAGTAACTTACATCTTCCAGCTTCCTTAATCTACTTCTGCACTCTTCCGTCTTCCATCTTCTTCCCGGACCAGTAACTTACATCTTCCAGCTTCCTTAATCTACTTCTGCACTCTTCCGTCTTCCATCTCCTTCCCGGACCAGTAACTTACATCTTCCAGCTCACTTAATCCACTTCTGTACTTTTCCTTCTTCCATCTTCTTCCCGGACCAGTAACTTACATCTTGCAGCTCACTTAATCCACTTCTGTACTTTTCCTTCGTCCATCTTCTTCCCGGACCAGTAACTTACATCTTCCAGCTCACTTTATCCACTTCTATACTCTTCTTTCTTCCATTTCCTTCCCGGTCCCATAACCTACATCTTCCAGCTCACCTAATTTCTTCTGTAATCTTCCTTCTTCTGTCTTCTTCCCGGTCCCATAACTTACATCTTCCAGTTCACTTAATCTTCTTCTTTGTACTTCTACTACCCCATCTCTTCTTCTACTTCTTCTTCTTCATGATCATCCCTGTGTTCTTCTTTATTTTCTTCTACCTCCTGTCTGTTATTTGACTCTTCTGTTTCTCTTCCCTTCTTCTATGTTTGTCCAAATCCCTCTTGAAATTTGCATAATTTTTCATTTCCACCTCTTACAGTTAAAATCCTCTCCTTTTTCCTATTCTCTGCTTCAGGTTATAGTTCAACATTATTCCCATCTATTGTTAGTTTAGGTATCTTCCTCTCCTTCAACACTCCCTTCTTCCTTGCCTTCAGTTTCTCCTCTGCCATTCTCTTTCTCTTGATTTAATAAAAGTTTTCTTGTATATCATCTATTCTTGTTAAGTTAGTTGTGTTTTGGAATTGTCTTTATACACTTGTGCGTTTTGATATTCTTACTTCTTCTACTTCTTCATTAATTCTTATTGTCTGTTTTTGTGGTATCGCCTCTATCCGCGATAGATTACTTATTTTGTATGCAGCCTGCTCAAGGTATTTATATAGGCCCTTATTTATGAGTATATGTGCCACCTGATGCCCACTTTTTTTCCTCGCCTAATCTAAATATTTTGTACATTCAAATATTATGTGCTCTGGGTTATCCTGTATTTTACATAATCTACATATATCGTCCTATGTTTTGTTAATTTTTTCCAATAATTATTGTACTGTCAACGGTACCTTCTCATACTAGTGTTATGTTTAGTAGTAAGCCGTCGCATGTTAGTGAACTTTCGTGTGAATTCGTTTTGTTAACTGTTAACAGAAAGGATTAAACAGAAAAAATCCCTTTTCATCCATAATTCACCTTCAAAGACATTTTTTGATTTATTATTATAGTTATAATCCTAGCCATCTTATCTTTGAAGGAGCCCTTACTTATTAAGAGACCCAGATAGCTTTACTCCAGCAAACCTCTATTTACACCTATTCACATTCAAAAAGAATGTTACTTCTTATCTGCCTATGCTATTTTACGATCCATTCCCAACAAATTAGGAGGCATCATTGCCTTAATTATATGAATTGCAATTTTATTTATAATACCTCTTAGCAAGTTTAAAATTCAAAAAATAGCTTTCCTCCCAATTAATCAAATCTTTTTGTGATCACTAATTTCTACAGTTGTTTTACTAACTTGAATTTGACCCGTGGAAGACCCTTACATTTTAACAGGACAAGCCCTTACAATCTTATACTCCACATTATATATTACAAACTTCATAACAATAAAACTATGAAATACTCTTCTTAACTAGATTAAAATTATTAAAATTATGTCTTGAAACCTTAATAAAAGGATTACAACCCTTATTAATCTTCCTACCATTACTTAATAGTGCCTTTAATTAAAAAAAAAACTTATAATCCTGGATAAAAAATAAAAAATTCAATTATAGTGGTAAAAATCATTTCCAAGTTAAATATATTAACTTATCATAACAATAATGAGGTAAAGTACCTCGAACTCACACATACATATAGGAAATAATAATAACCTTAATATAAAAAATAAAATTAAATAAGTCTGCTTAAAAACCCTATTAATAATGTCATAAATAAAATTCCCGAATACACTCTTAAAAAAATTAAAGCAAAACCTCCTCCCCCATACTCAACATTAAATCCTGAAACCAATTCAGATTGCCCTTCAGTAAAATCAAAAGGGCTCCTGTTAGTTTCAGGTGAACTGGGAACAAACCAAACATTACATAAAGGGATACAAAGAAAAAAAAAAACAAACACTCATTTAATAATAAAAAATATCTAATAACGAATAACTACCAACTAAAAAATAAAAGATAATAAAACCGAAGGCAATCTCACTTAATAGGAAATTGTTTGAGCAACAGCACGCAAATCTCCTAACAAAGCATATTTAGAATTAGAAGACCAACCGGCTAATATAGCAGTATAAACTCCTATACCAATTCAAATTAAAACAAAAAACAAAAAAACCAAATTAAAAATAAATATACCTCTAAAATAAGGCATTAACAACTGTAAAATTAACGACAAAATAAAGAAAAAAATAGGACAAATATAAAAAATAATTAGAAACTAAAGAAACTCAGTGCTCCTTACAAAATAACTTCACAGCACTCCCAAAAGGTTGTAGTAAGCCTATATAACGAACCTTAACTCCCTTACGAAATTGAATATATCCTAATACCCTGCGTTCTAATAAAGTAAAAAAGCTACCCCCATAACAAAATCTACTAAAATTAACCTTATTACTAATAACAAAACATATTTATTAACCATTATAATACTACTTATGATAAATAATTCATATGTACAAAATCTAAATTTGTTGCACTAATTTCTGCCAAAATAGTTATAATATTTATAGAACTTCTAAAATTATTTTAAGCAATTTGGTCCTCTCGTACTAAATTTCGTTCTTTAATTAAAGATAGAACCAACCTGACTCACGCCGGTTTAAACTCAGATCATGTTAGATTTTAAAGGTCGGACAGACCCAATAATTAAACATCTACATTAAATATTAATCTTAATTTAACAATGAGGTCAAAATCTCCCTTCTCGATAAGAACTCTGAAAGAAAATTATGCTGTTATCCCTAAAGTAATTTAATCTTATAATCATCAGCAATGGATCATATCAATTAATTATTATTATTATTATTAACAAAAAGAATAAAAGTTATATTTATTTTCCAGTCACCCCAACTAAATAAAATTTCATAACAATAAACTCAATAAAGGACAAAACTAAAATAAAATATTATTAAACTCCCCCTCAATCACATTTAAGATTTTTACTTAACACTTAATTTCAAATTTATTTACATAAAACAAATATTGTCTCGTCCAACCATTCATACAAACCCTCAATTAAAAGACTAATGATTATGCTAAATTCACACAGTCAAAATACTGCGGCCCTTCAACGGATTAAACAGAAATATTAACTGTTAAAGAAAGAATGTAAAGAAAACGAGCGCTATACAAAGCTGCCCTTTTCTTTGTGACCAATGGATGGACTAGCTCCAAGCATTAATTTAAGCTTAACTATGATTTCAAAACATAAGAAGTATGCAACGCTTTCTGTAAAGATAAAATTTATATTGCATATTCCTGACTTTATTCATAGGGTCATGGTTAAGTTTGTAGTATGAAAACCATAAGAATAATTTCTAAATAGCTATGTTAATACAGTGCTTTTGTTAAAGTCTCTCCCTCTTTGCTGTGTATGTTAAGCACGTACGTATAATGTTAATTTCAGCGTTAGCAGTAATAAAATTATGCATCTGGGGTTTATGCTGCAGCGAACCGCCGATGTTAATATGTAATCTTGGAATGTGATGCCATTTGCAGGAGGGACTGATATCTGCTATTTTGACACATTAATTTGCTTGATAGTAACTGAATTTTCGCTAAAGTATTAAGAGAGAATATTGATTTACGAAGAACGCTTTTAACCAAAAGAAACGCGCAGCAAAACAACTTTAAAGTTTGAAAATTACTATTTGTAGAAGAAGGTACTGCACTTTCAAAGACAACTGGCAAACAGTTCATTTTTTGTTTCCATTCTGGATAATATCTTAATTTCAGAAATCTCACATTTTTTTTTTCTTTTTCGTATTGAACTTAAACTTTTTAAAAAGCCATTGTATTTCGGCAAATTTTGATTCTAATTTTAGAAAATGGTGCTTTCCCTAATTGTGCCATATAAATAAAGACAGGGAAACTTCAATGCTATTTCTGAGTGAAAACCACTGGTATTACATTCTCTGATGTGAATTTCCATTTGAGAAAGAATGAATGCATTATTAGCGGGCATGGCAAAATGTACGCTGGATGGTTCTGTGTGAAATCATTTTTATAAGATAATGGAAGCAATACTAAAATGAAAATATTGCAACAATTCCTTTGAATCTACGTGGAAACATTTCTTCCCAATGGAATCATTTAGCCAACTTCATGAGTGTAGTAGTTTCTGAAAGCTCAAGACACGAATCCTGACTATACGCTCAATACAATAAAGAATTCATATCATGATTACCATACTTTCGTATAACAAGCAAACACCAGCCCTCAAGGGATCTCTACGAGCATTTCCCATCAAGTTTTCAGTTCGGGTTTCCTAAACTTTGCCGTCACTTCATTCCAAAAGCTATAATCTTGCAATATGTGCTACGTTGGTCTGCACTCCCGCATCTACCAGCATCAACCATATTATCTTACTCTACATTTGTTTTATCGTCTGGAAATGAAAGCAACGAACATCGTTGTCTCTCTTCAAAGCTTTCATTTTGACAAAGGCAAAGAAATAATTAGATGCTAATTGTTTTTGATTTTGAAGTATAATGAATCTGTTAATTAATATTTATGCTAAAGAGTGCTCATTAATACAGGCAGGACATAATGCGTATGCAGTTTAAAGGAAAATATCAAAGCACTTAAGATTTCTCGCTTTGATTTTAATCATAGCTTTCCGTGGCAACCACAGACGATATGGAGACGAGCGAAACTAACATTAATGCAAACAAATATGTTGGTAACCACTTCAAGCTTCCTTACATTAACTCCTTCAGGTCATTGGGGAGTTAAAATATAGACTTCTTATTAATAAAACTTATTTAAAAATCCTAATCCAGACCAAAACATTCTATTCGGAACTCACCCTACGGTCAGTTTACTTAAAAACTCTAAAAACTTAGGCACAGTGTGCCTCTTTAGTGCAACTTTAAAAAGGTGCAACCTTCACGTCTATTTTTAAAAATTACTATGCACTTTTTGTTATTTGAGAAAATGTTTATAGTTCGTTACTGCGCAACACAAAATATTTCCGACAACTTAAACCAGAATTTTGAGGAAATTCTGAAAAATGTAAGAAATTTGGACAAAATACTTTCATCGCAGATCCTCCAAAATTGTTTAAACGTTCCGCAGTTTATGTACAGCAAACTTCAAAAAGCAAAGAATCATAATACAGTCCGGATATTTATGTAATTACATATTTTTTACTTGGTATACATATCTTAAAACTTAAAATATTGAAGTATCAGCTACTAATACTTCTCATTTGGCACATCGGGGTTGAGCCTTGGTCTGTCGCGGTGACCTCTGCTTCTTCTACCTCCGTCTTACGACTTCATTGATAGAGGGCAGTATTGCAGGGGACGTCGGCACCTCCCCGGTCACCTATCACACGGCTTTCGTGATGGAAGAACGCCACCTCTCTATCAGCCAGCTTCCCAATTGTTCTCACGAAGCTAGCTGGACCCCGCTCCAGACCTCTCTAACTTAGAAAAAATTCTAAGCAACTACCGGGTATCGAACCCAGGTGCTACTAAGACTACTGTATTTAATTTTAGTGCTACATATTTTGACATATTTCGCATATTACTACATATTTAACATCCATGCCAAATGTCCTTTAAATGCATTCAATTATAGGACATTATAAAACATTACTTTATGCTGAAAGTTATTGGCACATAATGGGATACAAATTTCTCCATGAAGTATTGTCCTGCTTAGCCCGGCATCTTTATTACCTTCTTAAAGCCAGATGATTGACAGATCTCGCTACAGAAGTACTTTATTCTATCTCTTAAAGGCATTTGAACATTTATTGTCGTCTTTTGTTAGATGGTGTTTGCCATAAAGTAAAAATGAGAGTTTATCTAGGGTATTTATTCTATATGAAGCAGTTAAATTCTGTTACACTACTTAATAGCTTAATCTTTTATTCTATGGGTCATGTGAATACTCCATTGCTAGGGTGCGTCCATATATTCTGCATTAGTTCAGTTTTGTAGTTGCTATTTCAGGTGAACAGTGAACTGTTGCGAATTTCTACCGCCATGGCTGCTTTTACAAGTTATTTAGCTGCCGAACTATGATCTTGGATAATTATGGACGATGTTTTTACCACCGAAGGAAAAGTGATGTTGTGTCAAGTGTATGGCGATTAACGCAGGCAATACAATGGGGTCTCAATCGGAACAGCAAACACAAAGTGCCCTCCACAACAAAAATAAAGAGATAAAAACAGTCTTTGTTATCAAAGATGCATAAGATTCTTCTAGAAGATTCATAAAGACATGTGTTTGATCGCACTTTACTATTGCTGACGAATTACGGAGAATTGTCTTATGTGTCCAATCTTGATTGACTGGCTTTAGGAATACAATGACATATGGGATTACATAAATATCTGTGGGGATTATCCCAGCTGAAAGTGTGCTAAACTCAGTTCCTAGTCATCTCTCATCCAAGAACAGACTGCGGAATACTTGTAGGCTGGGTAGGCGCCAGTCCGGAAAACTTTCTCTCTAACCCCTTCTTGGCTCCTGCATGCTTTTTCTAATCCTAAATGTGGAGTTAAAACATATTAACGTACCCTACTGGATTAAATGTCCTTTATTTATAGGTTTGCTAACATTACCTAACCGGTAACAAAATTTGTTTTGTTTATACTTCTGTGGAATATTCTGGAACCACCCACCATGTTTCATCAAACATAAACACGATTTCGGGTTTGAGTTAACGAACTGTAAGTTTATAGAAGCACTTATTTCGAATTTTGAAATGGAAGGCAGACAAGGGGCACAAACCCTCACTTATAATCGATCTATTAATTTTAAACTCATGCTGGTTGTGAGTTATCGACTACCCCAGGGATCCACGTATGTTGTGTTTCTCAAACTTCTCGTAGTTATAAGGAAATCGATCAATTCACCTATGCTGACATTAATTCATTTGCATCCATCTATTTATATTTTACGTTATTATCAACAGTTTCTTAGAAATGCTCCTAGTAATATTCAAATACACCAGAGAAAGTTGTTCACCTCTGGCTATGTTATGTGGAATACCTAAATTACTTTTGAACGGCTTGGACTGGACACCGTATTTGCATGTACATATATCTTTTTGCATTATAAGATACGTTATCTTTTCCCCTAGTTGATCTTTATCACTGGTGCCAAACTATACCTCATGTAGAGGCACAACAGTGGAGCTCATAAAGGAAACATAGGTCATAAATATTCAATCTACACATAAATAGTGACTTGGGAGTTCACTTCTCCAAGGAAAAGTCGAGAACAACCATGGTTTATTTTGAGATTATGTAGCAAGGCTGTAAACATTTGCTCTGCTGAGTGCTAAGTTTAAAAAGTAAACATGAAATTCATTTTTTGACAGCAGTGTACTGAAAGAAAAAATACAAATTACAGTTTTGCTGAAACTGCTTTTAAAATTGTCTAAGAAAACTATTTAATGGGGCATAAAAAGCAAACAATGTTCACGAATGATTCCAAAAAGCTCTAAAAGCTTTTAAATCCAAACATTCCGTTATGATATTTGTTTTAAGCATGCTTAGAAAACAGTTTTACATATTTTAATTATATGACACTATCATTATAGGTGTGATATAGTTTTGTTGTTGAGAATTCGGTAGAGATAAATACCAGATAAAAGTATTAAAATGTTAATTAGTATGTGCCGAATGAGGCAGACAGAGACCTGCCATGTGACCATCAAAGCGATGTGAAGATAATGTGCACAAGCTCTTTATTTCCTGATTTTGAGTGCGACTCATGCCTCATGCATTTGTATCATTTGGCAAGCTAATTGATTTGCTAAAAAAACCTGCCTCAAAGAAAGTTTATATTTGGGCCAGATTAAACCTAGTTGAAACAATGAAATGTAAAATTTTCGACAAATAGCTGCTATGTAAAAAATAAAACTTAATTAGAGTCCAGATAAGCGATTCCTTAATAACCCACTTTTCTTATCTTGTCGCACTGTTAGGTGTTTTTTTTTTTTTTTTTGTAGAAATAAGATGACATGTGGGAACACTGGGCAATAGCGTCTATCAACGTGTTATTTCATTGTTAAAAGATTAGTTAACATTCTTATGAGTCGAAGAAGCAAGTATTGAAAACTTAACATTTATACGGGAGATATTTTTTTCCAAAACAACAGTGATATTTTACAACGATGGCATATGTTTTTGAATAGTTGATAATTTTAATTTTAATCTTTTGGATAATTTTATCTTGAATAATTATATCTTGAAATTGGTCCTAATAGCTCTCAGACAGAATGGTAAATAAATTTACTAAAGGCAAATGTGTCTAAAAGAAATGCATTTCGTGTGGCTTTCTAGGTTAGAAAAGTGAGTAGGGTTTCGTATATGACAGACATGCATATTATTGTATTTACCCTTTGTCATTTTCTCAAGCAGGAAAAGTAAAATCTCCACCCTCTCCACTTAAAGCAGCAAGTATGCATATGAACTGGTACTACATACAACATTTCCAACTTGAGAAAGTCGTTAATCTTTATTTTCTGCGCTTAGACTGCGACAGTTTCGATAAAAGTGAAACAGAGCTACACGGGATAGAGAAATATTTTATCCATTTTGCTGGGAACGACCAAAGTTAAATACGAAGGCGTTCTGTATGTAATACTGCACATTTATTTACTTTATTAGTTTATTTTTAAAATACTATATTTATGTGGAGTATCTTTTATTGTTGGCACATTGTTTCATGTACATTCATGTGGGAGTGATACAGTTAACTTTCGAAACGAGTCTTGAAGTGATTTACTCTAAAATAAAGAGCAATAATTGCCTTTCACTTGGCGGAAAATGAGTAAGTCGCCAACATTTAGAGGCTTTAAGAAATGTGGATAAAACACTGCCAATGGGCGTAAAGGTAGTCATAGTTGGATGAAGGTCAAGGCAGTATCTGTCAATCACGCTCCGGTCGGCCGCATTCAACACCTACAACCTCTTTATTGGGGCTGATCGGCGAATTATAGCCGTACAAATGTTGGAGATTGAGGTTATGGAGGTGAGATTGAGTACTGCTGAAGAATGCAGACTTGTATAGCTTACGTGAAGTTCAGAATACTTAATCACGCAGAACACATTACTTCACTCTTTAAACTCAGGACTTGTTAGAATGGACAGATAAGTTTTATTTATTTGAATGATACATATATCAGCTAAGTGAAACTTCAAATAAGGCTCAACGTAGTCTGTTTAATAGAAAGCTTTCAGATGGCATCTGCAGTTGGCCTACTGATGAGATTTTCACGTTTTTTTAACTCTAGAAATAGTAATATACGTCCCAAGGCTACAGAATATTTAATCACGCAGAAAACATTACTTCAATGGACTTGGTTACCATAATGGTTAGCTGAATCTTTTCAGTTGAATTATGCAGTAGTATTTTTATGCTTTGCTACAATGGTTTTTTTTTTTTATAACTTCCATTGGTTTATCACATGCTTGTCACCTAATAGCCGAATGTACGGTTAAAAACAATCACCAACTCCCATGCAGTTGCCCGGTCTCTCGCACAGTTTCCCATTGAATTCTGTACTCATATCCGAGTATGTATCTTATGTCGTGTATTTAGTAGTGTTTTTAGTCAAATATATTGTACAGGAACGAATTATTTTATGTGATAAATACAATAAATAAAATCATGTTGCAAAGCAAAAAGAACATTCTGAAAGTTAGCTGATAGATCAGTCCGAACTAGCACCGGGGAGAGGAAATGATTACCACGGATCTTTCAATAGCAAACACGTAAGAAAATGCGCTATTTTCTAAGTGAAGCAAAATTAAATGAGATAGGTGCAAAATTAGAACACACATCATAGAAGTGTCTCAGGTGTTTATCTCAAGAGACAGGAATAGCAAACAGAACATCTTTAAAACTTCTTAAATTAATAAAGAATCTCGTTTGTATTGCATTACAACAGTCTGATCACGTCATTAAATTTCACTTTTGTAACTGAATTTTCAATAGCGATAGCAATGAATAATTTATCATAAGTTAACTTTTGTGTCAACCACGAAACTTTATCTTTCTGAGAAATTAGCTTCCCAAAATAATATATACGAGTATATATCTTAATAGCACAGAGGCGTGCCACATTTAAAGTAAGAAATACATAAAAGCACTTTAAATGTGGCACGCCTCTGTGGTATTAAGTTGTGTTAGGTCTCCATTCAAGAGCTTTTTACATGCTTTTTAAAATGTAAAATAATCTGTATGAAAGTATTTATACAGATTATCTTACGACTATATGCGCTCGCTTAGGTGGACGCAGTTGAATCTGCTGTGCAAAATATAGAAACATTCCTGTATACAATACGGGGGATATTAGGAGTTTCAGTATACAAATTTCCCGTAATTGTAAATTAAAAGGTAGGGAATAAACTCTGTATGTGAATTTTATTGAAAAATTAATAAATTTATTTAACTTCGATTAGTAAATTGTTTGCACAGTACAGAAACGGTGTACACTTGTATACTATTATGTTTAGTAACCAAGTTAGTTTCTGTCGTGCTGTTACGTGTATCACTATGTCTGGAGAGTGCCTTGTGGTACATAAGTAAAGCTACACAGTTTAGGGCAGTGAGAAAAGGAGCTACAAACAAGAAACATAAATTGATTTTGGGATCTAGAACATTCCAAAAGAAACAACTTAACCACGTAACCTTTCTTTCACTTGATAACAGATTACAAGAGAAGTTAAAAATGTTCACCATCCAGGCACTTTAGCTAGAACTTTTATATTCTTCCTAATACCCGCAGCTGTTTCAAACACACGTATACAAAGATCTAATCTCATTACGTTATACTTTACGCTTCAAACATCCTCAGAAATAAAAATTCACTGGATTAAGGTCTGGAGATCTCGCACTTGTTCAAAACGGTTTACTCATCGTTCAGAAAACGCGCGGCTTAACCCTCTACGAGCCATGTGTTTCGTATTGTTTAAACAGGTGCATCTCCCAGAAGAGTGAAAAACAAAACTGATTTACTTTTTTTACGTTAACTACGAGGATAATATTGACAAACGTATTTTTTTTTTTTTTCGAATTACTCCAGTCCAGATATTAAGTAAAATCTGCTGTTAGAGAAAATCTATTGTGGAGGATTTTTAAAACGCTAAAAATTATTGTTATTATGAAAATTCAAAATGCTCTTGCATTCATATGATTCATCATTAGTCACACCGCCAAGGGTGGCCGAGGTCTTTAAGGCGCGGACTCGTGAGCGAGAGGTCTAGGGTTTGAATCCCTCTATGACCGTCCTTCCTGACTTAGGTTTTTTCCAGGTTTTCCTCAGTCCTCATTACTGGCAAATGCCGGGGAGGTACCCTAAACTTAGGCCTGGAACTATTCCTTCCTTATAAAAAATTGAACTTAGAAGTGAAACTGAGTGCTTCATGTGTCGCGGTGTATATATTACAACTGTATGTAGAACCTCAAGCCTGAAAGAGAGGCCTCTGAGCAAAATTTGTCGGCCGTTTCACGCCCTGAGTTGAATGGGACGCTGATGACCTGAGATGTTAAAGAGCGTCCATAAATAAATCAATCAAAAAAAAAAAAAAAACAACTGTATGCCTGTGTCGGAATCAAAATAACTAAAGAGCCTTTCGCCGCATGTGAGCCTTATAGACGAGTGCCGCAGCATGTGAAACTGAAAATTCCCTAACTGATGTATCGGAATTGCGTGCCCACGTCCGAAGTAGAACTTAAGACGTGCGTGCGGCGAATAGATCTTGGAACTGCTTCTTATCCATATAGAACTGACAAATGAGTACTGGCTAATAAAAACTGCTTAATTGATAACTGCTTCTCAGCTGAGTATCAACTTAAAATCTGCCCAACTGATGTATCAGAATTGCTTGCCCGTGTCCGAAGTAGAACGTTTTATCTGCGTCTGAGCTGATTCTGTGAACTTTCGAACTTATGAGTGTTCCAGCCGAGCAAACGCTTCCTTATATATTAAAATCAAATCAAGTAATCATGCCACGGGGTCACTTAGGCACGCGCAAGTTTTGCGTCTAACTTTAAAAGTTCAAACACACATTTACCAATGGCTGGTTCAAGTTTACCTGCCACACGTGCTATTCGCTAATTTTGAACCTTAAAAACATTTTGTTGACATTGACTAGTTTAAAGGCTAACTGCACGGTTGCCTGTCGATGTCAAAGGCCAAACGGATTTAAAAGTCATTTAGGTTGTTAATCCTGAAACAACAGTTCTCTTAAATGTAGCATAACACTCGACCCTCGGCTTTCTTTTCCCTCTGAATAGAGTTTGGCTTTCCAAGCTACCGAAACAGAAAACACGAGTCCTTCTTTCCCTTTTGTCAACATAAAATTCGCATATTAACATTTGGCCGTATTATGCATATATGATATCTACATTACTAATTATAATTCATGAAATAATATGATAATTAGGTTTGCAATATACATATTATATTATACTTATATTTCAGTGGGTGTGGGCCGTAATAACTGTCGATGCACATAGTGATTCACTTTAAGAGCTGTCTGATGACTCATGACCTACTCATTCACATATCAGAGCCGATTGTCCAGGTTGACAAGTGTAATCTCAATCGGAAATACTTAACTACCTTACCATGCATATCGCGTCAGAAATTGGTGAAGAGGTATTGAAATATTGGCAATGAAATATTTGACAAAATGTATTTTGTTATTTATTGAACCATATATAAAAATGGTAATGCTACTGGAATTTTGGGTTCAGCTTAATATAAAGAAGTTACAGCACTCAAACCTCTAACACATTTTGTGTATATGATCTTCATTCCACTGGTTAATCACGCATTGACTTTGTCGTCTACAAATTACTTCTTAAGGGTCTTGCCATTTGTCAGTCAACTTCGGAACCGTTTGCAGGCCTTTTATCTTTATTTTATTGTAAATCGTTAATCAATAACAAAATGTAACAACTTTTTTCTTGCTGCCTTGACTTTCTTTTCTTGGGATGCTGTATTGGATAGAGTATTGGCTCTTGTTTCTTACATATTGTTGTATTTACAAACATTTTCTTCATTTTTGAAACGTTCTCTTCTGCAGAGTCAGGATATCATAACAAGTTTTCTTATTTGAATAAAAACTGTATGCATCTAAATTACCTATAAGTTTCTGTGTAGTATGAATTTCATGTCAAAGTCATTTGTTGACATTGAGATAAAAATGTAACTTTCAAATGCAAAACTGCTAGTTGGTTTGTTACATTATTGTGTGTAATAACTATTAATGGGATTTCGTAGACTACATAAATTTTGGTGTCAAATTTGAAGATCGAGTTAAACTATGGACTCCTCATATTGTGTGTAATACTTGTACAGAGCATTTGCACCAGTGGATAAATCGAGAGAGAAGCTGCTTGAAGTTTGGAGGAAACCCAGAAACCATTTTGATGATTGCTAAATCATAGACATTCTTTATCAAAGATTACAACATAATATTCTGCAATGACATTTGGAGGCTAGGCTTAGCAAAGCCTGTGAATAAAGATGGTTCGTGCGTTGAAGACATTGCACATAAATTATCTGGACTTACCATGGAAAAACTGAAGGTGGGAATGTTCGATATTCCACAGATCAGATAGCTCTTAAAAGACCCAAATTTCGTGGAATAAAAACATGAAATGAAATCATATGGGCGGTCTTTATTGCTCATGTTATCAGAAACTTCCTTGGCAATAGAAGACGGACAGCTACATTCATTTATTAGAGGAGATTGTATTTCATTTCAACAAGTTTCGCTGTAAAATGGTTGTTTAGATCCATTATATGCTTTCTTTTCAGAAAACGCAAGCCAAGAGTAAGGTAAAATATTTCACCGACATTTAAAAAAAATGGTAGGGAGACACAAGGAAGACGGGATACAGAGTAGATGGCAGATTTCTGTTGCAACATTATGCGGCACTGTCCTGGCAATTTCCACTCTCGCAAGTCTTGCAAAAGAGGCTTCTTCTGTGTCGAATGACTAGAATATTTGTATGATAAACTTGTGGATTTAGTTTGAAATAAGTTTATTCTGTGTAATTAATTATTTCTTCAATTTATAATATATTTCTCTCGCTAAAGGAATATAAATTAAAACACTATATTAAGATTTTTCTGATTTTTGTCGGGCCGCCAGAGTAAAGAGGTATATGACACTTGTGCTGTATCTAAAAAACAATAACTACAGGGAAATATTGATGTCATTTTTGGAATCAGTGGTTCGAAAACACCCATACCCAGGTATAACATTCGAGGCATCATAATGATTGTTGCCCAGCGTAATTAATGTTTCACTCATCAATTTACTAGCCTCAATTCGTGTTGCTGAAAATTGGAAGTAATGTCCCAGATATTTTCTTTTGGTGTTCCAAATCACTTGGGCAGTTGGTATACACTTCGCTTGTTAAGTTCCCCAATGAATGAACATTGCACAGATTAAAATCTGGAATTCTAGGTGACCACGAACCGGAACTAATAGATTTATCCGCTTCATTTTCTCCCCCATACACACCAACATTTGTCAGATACTTTCGTTACCACCATCTTGCACAAGTTTACCATATATTTCTTTGACATGTGCCATATTAATAAAAATAAAAAACGTTTCATTATTTCGCTTAAGTACCTCACTAATTGCACACCACAGGCCTACATTTTGGTCATAAAAGAGACGTTCAATTAATCGACCAGAATTGTCACTACTGCAATATCTGTTCTGAGAGTTCACATGTCCTGAAGCTTTATTTGTTTTTTTTTTTTTTTTTGAATAGTGTTTAACGCCCGTTTTTACTACTGAGGCACCACAGGCGGTGGACACCGATGATACATGAGATGAAATGATAAATTGGGAAAGGATATTTTTTAAGGAAGGAAGCGTTCCAGGCCTAAGTTTAGGTACCTCCCCGGCATTTGCCAGTTATGAAGACTGAGGAAAACCTGGAAAAAACCCCAGTCAGGGAGGACGGTCCTGGCGGGATTCGAACCGCAGACCTCCCGCTCACGAGTCCGTGCCTTAACGACCTCGGCCACTCGTGGCGGTGTACTTTATTTGTGAAAAATATATATTGATAGGAGATAAGTAGGTGCAAAATATTAGCTGCTCATATGAATAAAAAGGACGTTAAATTAAGGCTTAAACAAAAAGTGCATTGGTTAGTAATTCGTGTCCTTATTCTGTCAGTTTACTTACATATTACATCAGTCAGCTGGCCGGGCAGGTGACGGATAAAAGGAAGAGAAAATAGGCGGATTTACGCGTCGTGGTTTCTCAATAGAACAATCCAAATACTTTTTCACACACTTTTTACTCATATCAGCAGATAAATGTATAGTCCACCGGATTTATTTCAGGAACAGTAGTGATTTTACACTGATGAACATGAGGCAACTTAGTCGCTTTATTCAGACCAACAAATGCACCCATTTTCTATAACGTCAGGTTTTCCCTCTTTTAACACTAATTTTTCTAATTTCATTTCCTTGTCAATGAAAACACTCTGAGTTTGAACTTTTTCCAATAATTTGCCAATTGCGACTCCAAACAGTCATGATACTCCTATAAGCGTATCACGAAATTTACACTTGCAATACTAGTGTGATTTCTTTTTTTACGTAGCGGTTATAAATAGTAGTTTTCTGTTCTAGCGTAAATCTTAATGTAGGAAAAATGACTATAGTAAAAATTCTGTTCAATCCGGTGTTTAGAAATGAAGGCCCTGACAGATCCACTACCGGCAGTCGGCAGCTGGTTCTGCTGCATAAAATAAGTCTGTTGAAAGTGCGCTTGGCGAAGCAATCTAATTAATCAACCAAATGAAGACAACGCGAGCAAACACACACACACACACACACCCCGCCTCTGATGTTATTAGAGATTTCAAATGAGGTTTCGCATTACCTGATCAATAGTTCTTCTCTCGGATGACAGCTGTAGACGACCTGCAGTAATGAATGTTTTCTAACTGTGGAAGTAGGAATGTACGCTTCGAGGAATAAACACCAACAGTGCCGTGATCTTTTGCCTTACAGTTCATTTTGTTCGACACTATATTTTACAGACCAGGGAATGATTTACTTGTGTTGAAATTATATAGACCATCATATAAGTTTAACAGTTTTACCCAGGGTGTATAATTAGCATCTTCTCCCAGTCTTCCGAGAGGAAGCAGACAAGATGTTGCTGCACATGAACCATTTGTTACAGCAAGCTCCGTGTTGGAGGAAATGATGGAGGTGGTGAGCGAACTGCGAACTCTACATCGCAAACACCTGCACATCCTCTTGCAGAGCCAGATCCAGAATCTCAATCTTTCGTTTGGTATAGCGGATACCCATCACGGGCTGCGCTTCATGATGCAGCGTTGTAAGGTAAAAGTCGTAGTGTGTACACCCCTCCAGTTTCAAAGCTGACCTCTATTGGCATGATAAATTCCTTAACACTTACTGAATAAATTATCTCAGATCACTAGCTCCCTCTTCAAGATCCATAATGTATAATATCATTTTTGCAGGCATATGGCGCCAAATGCTAACAGCGTGGCGAATCTATTTTAAAGTACTGAAGTACCCTCATTTACATGGGAACCACATGATTGAAAACATTTTTTTCCCTACACCTCATTTGGCTTTGTTTTTGCCAAAGGGAAGTAACCTGTCTTCTCACTCTCCTTGCGGTAAAGTTTATTTAAATGCTCATGCTACTTTGCAAACAGTAAAACCATTGTGATCTATTCTCCTAGTTTCCCGTAATGGGCGGGGGACGAGTTTGGTTGTTACTCTTCAGATGCTCTAGGTGAGGGCTCTACGGACCCGTGATACTTCTGACGTTACTAGAGGAACACAGGGCTGGACTATTCGAGCCCCTCCCTTCGGGGAGTGTTGGATGGGTTGTACTCTGCGGGGCATGTGGTGTCGTTACCTACGGTAAATTGGGTACCTGCGGCTGCAGCGTGCCACTTGGGAGTGCTTCAAGCGCATACTATGCTGGCAGAGGTTAGGTCCTCAAGCGCTGTTTGTCGCAGGGAGGGTGAAATGCTCCCTAAATGCTATGGTCACTCGCCGGTTAGCTTCGGTTAACAAATGGGTGGGCCTATGCTAGGTCAGGCTGACCGTCCAGTGAAACTGGGGCGACGCAATTGCGAACGGCAGGTCGGGTAATATTTTTAGGTGCCGTCCTATGGGAAACCCCATAGACTCCCGGGAACAGGCGGGAGAACGACTCGATGAGCAATGGGATGGGAACTTCCTTTATCCGCCCAGTCTTTTCACCAAGAGATTGGTTCGGGCAGTAACGCTGGAACTCGCATTTGGGAAGTCCCAAGTTAAAATCCCTCAAGGCTGACCATCTTAACCTTGTTTATCTTTTTTTCCCCCCCGGTTAGCTAAGCGAATTTTGAAATGGATATTTCCTTTCCACGAATTTACCGCTCTCCCATTTTTGTTCTGTTGGCTCTGTTGCAGAGTCGAAATTGCCAGGACACGCCGCGCTGGTGCTGTGATGGATAGCTTGTCATAATTTGAAAAGGTTAGGTTCTGTCCCAGTGTCTGGTATGGAATAGCCTTTCCGAGGGAGTAGAACTCCTTGGACGGTAGCATACATGTTTAGGTCCGTGCCTCACCAACCTCACAACATCCTCTTTCACTTCATCCTGAAGGTGCCGCCACTGCGGACGTAGGCTCAAGCGCCAAGCCGTTGGCCAAGGCTGAAGTATCGAAATATCTTCGTTCCTGACAATTCAATTCAAATCAATTCAATATTCATGATTTACTGTTCAGATTAAAAGTAAAAATGAATATAATGTGCAATATTTTGTACCAAAAATTTAAACTATTTATTATCGTGAATTAATAATTATTATGGATTTAATTGTGTGTGTGTGGTTTTTTTTTTTTTTTTTTTTTTTTTGTAATACCCATCTTAATTCATATTTGCTCACTACGTGCATCTCAACTAACATTTACGACAATTAGCTTGGTGTTAATTTGTTATTTATATTCGAGGCTTACTTATACTCATTATGCGCATAGTTCTCATATTTTTATTAATGGATAAATCTTGCTATTATAGCAAATACTGCTCCTATTGATAAAACAGAGTGGAAGTATTTAATGCTCGTTTTTACTACTGAGGCATTACCGGCGGTTGATAGTGATGATACATGAAATGATATGTTGGGAAAGAATCTGTTTTAAGGAGGGGAACGTTCCAGGCCTAAGTTTAGGATACCTTCCCGCATTTTTAATTTATGAGGACTGAGGAGAACCTGGAAAAAACCTCAGTCGGGTAGGACAGTCCTGGTGGGATTCGAACCCCAGACTTCCCGCTCACGAGTCCGCACCTTAAGGACCTCGGCCACCCGCGGCGGTTTCATAGTTCTGATATTGCACATATAATCTCAAAGAATAATGGTCTAACTCTCTTGCCTTCCAACGATGCAAGCCCAAAGCACCTCCGGCAGAAGCACCGGCTCCTTTGGAATGTGCAAGCTCCATTGTTCAGTTGCTAAGTATTTGCCAACCTGGGAGCTTGGGTTATCTTTTTGGTAAATGTAGGTGCCGGCACACTTTTCTGAGATAAATCACATGATAGGTTTCCTGGTTATTGACCGGAGGGTTTGTGTTCGATATCCGGCAGTGCTGGTCACAAAAGCTACGTCTAGTGCACCGGTATTGCAGACCGAGTTCGCTAAGGCACGGACTCGTGAACGAAAGGTATGTGGTGTGAATGCCAGCAGGTATGTCCTTGCTGACAGGATTTTCCCGGGCTTTCCTTAGTCCTCATCAATGGTAAATGCCGGGGAGGTAAACCGGAATGCTTCCTTCTTAAAATTTATTTCCCAGGATAGCATTTTGTCATATGTCATCAGTATCCACCGCTTGCGACGCCACAGAAGTAAAAGTGAACGTTATACACTAGTTCCGTTTAGTGGCATAGAATCAAGAGTGCGATATTTGACCGTCGCTCTTCCCGAGAACTGTCAAGTCTATTACTTCATATTCTTCTACTTATAGATCGGTACCGTATCTAGGAAAGACTGATCCAACAATTTCTTTGCAGCTGGTTTATATTTTAAAATTTGATTGATATCATAATATAATTCATTAGCTCTAAATGAGTCAACCATGTACTTATTCGTTTCACTATTACATCATTTATGTTCTGAGTCTTTAAATTTAATCTATATCTCCATTTCTCACTCCAGTTCTTCCTCTCCCTTCCGCATTTCTGCTGTTTGCTGCCTTCTTTCTTCTTTTACTTTAAGACTCCAAACCTCTGCTCTATATACAAAAACGAAACCTAATAGTTTTATATAATTTTGTTTTGCTTCTTTACCAACTTTGTTTTAAGTTTCTATCTATATGAGTATTAATTTTATAAATATTTTTATGTCTTTATCAGAACTATATGGTGCTTCACAATCAAGAAAAGTAAATGATATAACTTGTTCACTTGAATTGTCAATAACAATCTTCTTTATATGTAAGGATCCCTGATATTCACAACTCTTGTCTTCCAGAGAATATACCTAATGTAACATGCTTTAAACTGACTCCTATTAATGTCTACACCAATAGAGAAATGCCGATTCTTGCTTATCACATCATCAAAACATATGTCTGCATTATTCGTAACTGTCAAATTGAACAAAACGTGCTACAAGCAGATTGATTTCCAAAATTAGCAAAATTGTACAATGTTTCATAAATTTACACCGTGTCAAGCATATTTTTATTTAATGTTTAACCATTACAAGATGAAAAATATGAGGATGAGCGTAATTGGTGCGGTATGACGATGGCTTGCGCTTTGTTTTATTATCGTGCATCTAAAATTGTGGCGGGCCTTCTAAGGAGATCAAAGAACTCAAGGGAGAGTACTACACGGGCAACAGGATGTTCTAAATGGAAACATGTTAGTGATCTCATTTGCGTTTGCGCAGTCATCGCCCCTAGATCCTGGTCGTCGTCTCCTTCACTCAACCCTTCCCCCTGCAGGTAAGCTAAAAAGTCAGTCCTGAGCCAGGCTTAAGTATCGCAATTATCCTCCCACTCCCCGAACCATTCATCCATCCATCCACATTCTATTTTTAACGTAACTAACTAAAAAGTTAGGCCTCTTAACGTAAATTGTTTTCTGTTAGTCATTTACTTTCAACTGCCTTGAATGAACCTCAAAATACAATCGTTATATGCGTCTACAAACGCATTGTTAAAAGTTAAATAATACAGCATATTAATCTATTTAAATTAACTTTATACCTCTTCAACACCTTCACCTATGAAAAAAACTAACAATTTCACATTATGTCCCTCTTCATGCCAAGCAAATTTTGTTTGGATTATTTTCTGCTATTAATAAAAATGACTGTGTTATTCAGGTAGCAAGCTTTAGAGGTGCCTCAACTGTGGAGCACATTGAGAAGAAAAGTTATCTTTGTTTTCATTTCTTTACATTGGCAACAGAAGCGCTTTGAATGCCTGAAATAAAACTAAATACCAATACGCTTTCGTTTCTGCTGTTTTATGTTGCAAATGTTAACGCTTATCAATTCAGCGAAAGGTTTCGTTTAATAATACAACTTTTATGCGTAAAGTTCACTATCACACTGTAGCGTCATAAGTATTGTAACAAATCAGTAGTGCGATATGCCTCAGAGTCAAGAGTGTACCGTAAGAAAGCATTACTGACTGGTTTGAGGCAAAGTTGTGGATTTGGTATATTTACGGACGCTCTTTAACATCTCAGGTCATCAGCTTCCATTCAATTCAAGGCGTGAAACGGCCGACAAATTTTGCTCAGAGGCCTCTTCTTTCAGGCTTGAGGTTCTTTTAAGTGCCGTAAATCTACGACGAGGGACCCACGGCTTTAATTCCCTTCCGAACAAAGCCATACTTAAGATTTTTACACCCGAAAAAAATCAATCGACCTTGGCCGCGATCTTGGGTCTACTAGGCAAGTATGATTGCCACTAGACCACCAAGAACAACTTGAGACAAAGTTAGAGTATGTCCCCTAGCATACCAAAGCGCTTATGTTACTAACTATAATAAGCCCATATCATTTTCAACGATTACGAATGACATCGATTATTGCATTGTATCCGTCTTCAAACGCAGTTTTAAATGTAAATATTAATATACATATCAGTCATTAAAGAAGGAAAAAAGAAAAACGTGGTAATCTTTCATACTTCCTCGGTATCGCCACGGATGGCCAAGGTCGTTAATGCGCGGACACATAAGCGGGAGATCTGGGGTTCGAATCCCGCAAGGACCGTCCGCCGGGGAGATACTCTAACCTTAGGCCTGAAACGTTTCCTTCCTTAAAAATAAGTCCTTTCCTAATATATCATTTCATCTCATGTATCATCAGTTTTTTTTGATTGATTGATTTATTTATTTATGGACGCTCTTTAACATCTCAGGTCATCAGCGTCCCATTCAACTCAGGGCGTGAAACGGCCGACAAATTTTTCTCAGAGCCCTCTCTTTGATGCTTGAGGTTCTTTATCGTGCCGCAAATGTACGACACGGGACCCACGGCTTTACTTCCCTTCCAAAGGAAACCATACTTAGGATTTCACCGTCTGTGGTGCCTCAGTAGTTAACGGGTGTTAAACACCATTAAAAACATTTTTCTGGACACTTCCATATAATGAAAAATTAACAATTCCACATTATATCCCCCTTCAAGCCAAGAACATTTTCTCTGAAGAATGTTCTTCTACCATCAGTAATGACCGCGTTATTAAGATGGACTGTTTTAAATGCCCCATTTTTAAACTGCTTCTCTTTTAATAGATTGAGATCAATCTTTGTCTTTCCCCCGCCACAAATTCTTTACAGCTTATAAAGTCCTGCATTGCATCCGGGTTTCGAAATGAAAAATTTAGGAATAAATGAACCGGGAACATGGATCACCTTAAACATTCAGTATTTGCATTTTCATCAAGAGAAAACTTCCAAAAGCTATTCGAGGCAAGCAATTTGATGATAACTTTGACCTATGGAATACCCGGGGAGATAAAGGTAACTCTCTCACCTGATTTAATGCACTCTTTTTCTCCCTCAACCTTTTGTTATAGAGGGAGTACTTCTTGTACACATTATAGATATTACACCTCGAATTTAGAAATGATGGTAACAAAATCTGTAAAGAAACTCAAACTGTCGAGTTTCTTTTTGAGTATGTTTAAGAGAGGGTGCCCAGTTTTACGGACGCTGAAGGGTACAATAAAGAAATTCTTTAATCACCAACAGCAAATGTCAGATGAATATACTTTCATCCTTACCAGTTAATTGGGATCTTTTACTGACTACCATTTGTGCTTAGGTTTGTTTGGTTGTTTTATTAAATAATTAAATAACGACCTCCATTTTAGAGGTTTCTTGGAGAGCAAGATTTCATCTTTTATTTATTTTTTTTTTTTTGTAGTTATAGCATGAAAGAATTCCTTTTTTGTCTTCCATTTTGTATTTCAAGGATATTTAGGTTTGTGGTTTGGTGTGATTTGTAGTGAGTTTATTATGTAGCATTTGTGTTTCAAATTTGGTAGATTTTTGTATGTTTATGTTTGGTTTATGTTATGGTAAAATTTAATATATATGTTTAATTTACTTTCTGCATTCTGTAATACAAATTAAATCGATACAAATTATTTGGAAGAAGTTTTCCAGATTTCTGAAAATTGGAAATATTTCAAATCATTAGAAAATTAAAATACACTTTTATCTTTAATAATAAGAAACATAATTGAACTGTTTTACTAAACTTAATTTTATACATTTTTAAGATTGTAGCTAAAATTACTATTTTTAACTACATTTTAAACTAAAATGATGAATCAAGAAGTTAAATAAACATTTTAAACAGCTGCATTTACCTTTATGGAAACAGCTGATAAGAGAAAATTAATTTCTTTATAGATGCATACTTACAGATATTAATGGCCATAATGTATTATTGGATTCCAGGAAACCTACACTTATTACAATCACTTCAGTTTTGCATAATTGGGAAATATTTATTAAAAACTGGAAAATTGAATGACTACATTTAACTCGTGATCCAAGTTTATTTGGATATAAAACATCTACTAATTATGCTGGATATTTGCTCACAAGTGAAGCACTTACTACTGTGGATGAACGAATTTATGTAATAACTAGAGTATGAGTTAACAAAAACACATACACATTAGAGAGCGTAAAGTTGTATTGTATTAGTAGTAGATGGGCCCCTTTTGTGTATTGATTGTGATAGATATAAACCTATTGTTGCTAGGCCCATTCTTCTGTTGGCATTCCATGCAAGTTGATTTTGAGCTTAAGAGTAAAGTTCCGATTTTACTTATTTAATTGCCCATCTTCATTCTCCACGCTTTTTGGCACCCCTTTATGAAATTATTCATCACTTGCTGTAGTTCATTTTGAGAAATCCGAACTATTTCCTGACGAATATTATTTTAATGAAGTACGGGTTCGTTTGTACAAGGCATTATTAAATTTACTACAGAGAGGATAATCTCAAGCTGATAAATCGGGAGACCAAAGAGCCACAAATCTCTACTAAACACTCTGTCTTGTGAAAACACATTGTGAATTACTCTCATGGAATTATTCGCAACGTGAGCAGTGGCTAAGTCCTGTTTAAAAATACTTAATTACGCTCCCTGCTGGTTAATTTTCTGAAATAAAAAGGGTTAGTATGGTGTTTACATAAGTAACAAAAACAATTGTATACTCAAAAGAAACTGGTCCTATGATTCTTTCACCATTGAGTGAACACATATGAATCGTACATAAAGACACGCTGTGCCATTGTGAACACACTTTATGCATACTGTTGAATTAAGGAATGAACAACACAACACACACCCGGAAACAACTGTGGTACGAATGCCACAGTCAGCAAGGTTAACAAGTAAACAAGCGGGCATGCTACCTCCTCCATGGCGCGCCAAACGAGTTGGGGTTTGCTTATAGAAAAAACCCCGCGACGCGGGGGAAAGCATCTGTCACACTATGCTAAGTCAGGAGGGTGAAGAAGTCTGCACTAAAATGTAAACTTTGCTGATAAAAAAATTCCGAATATTTAACTTTTCTTACTTATTTTCGGGTATTTAATAATGAAACTGTATAACCCTGTGTGAATATTGTTGCTAACACAGTTACTCTAAATAATTACGCAACGATGCAAATTTCTTTGTGCTTAAAATAGGTACATGACACCAAAACATATGGAAATGTAACTAATAACTAATTGTGCATCCCCTTTCAATGTAAACGAAAGACACTTGTCCTTCAGCACTTTGCATTCTTTCCGATAGCACATGTAATAGTAGTTAACAGATTATTTGTAAATTACATATACGAACTTATCAGTATTATTGCAACTTGAAGAAAATTAGAAACGAAATATGCATAAACCTTCAGCTATTAACTAAACAAAATATTTTGCTACATATGATTGCGTCATTACATACGAGTATGTTTTATCTATATATTTAACAACATTTGGCTACATATCCATGTACATATTTCTGAATTTGACATTTAAAAAAAAATCTGAGCTGCAATTATAAGTAGTACACTGCAGGTTTAGATGTGCCAAATGATGTGAAGTGTGGAAGGTAAATTATTGCTTATTGTTTTCTGCTTTCCTTTAACTTTGAGACCAACAAGTGACAACTTTGGCTTCATCGAGTTTTCCAGCTCTGAAACAATGAAACTGTGGGGCAAACTCTATTTAGTCGTCATTACATTCGCTGTTCCGTTTTAGAAAACATATTGATTCTAGTCTAAACGTGCAAATGACAGATATGCTAACGATGAAAAGTGTCAAAGTGCACCAGTGACACCCCTTCACTGAGATGCCAACATGGTGGCATTGTAATACTGCAAACAACAGTTGAAAATTACAGTATCTGCTTGGCTGTGAAGTATTATACTAATGGATTACATAGAGCTCCATAACTTTTTCAGCATAATTTAACGCTACATTATTTTGTTAGCTTAATGCGCAATATACACATGTTACTAGTTTCATTGTTGTCATTTTCGGTTTCCGCCTGTGAGGGGTGTGCAAGTTGAGACATGTTCAGTTCAGCCTACAGCAACATGCAGGTGACACGTAACCAAAATGCTGCTTTTTCTCAACATATCTTTAACTGAGGTTCATGCAATGTTGCAGGAGGCCTATGGAGAATTCGTTTTTCCCTATAGCGCAGCTCAAAAATGGTTTAAAGTGTTTAAAGAGGGGAGACAGTAAGTTTCAAAGGAATGTGAAACAGGCGCTCCAGTTTGTGTTCTAATAGAAGAAAACATTTACATTTGTTCTGTTATCATTAGAGAGGGCTGCTGAATAACATCCAGAATACATCAGAAACTCTGAAATTTTCAGTGGATGCCACTCGCATGTGGGTACATGAGACGTGTTTTACGGTAAGCTCCAAGACTGCTGATTCCGGAACAAAAAGACGTTTGGGTGCAGGTTTGCTGCAGTTGAACATGTTAAGGAGGATGCGAAGTTTTTTTTCATAAATTGGGTACATCATTTCGGTCATGAGAGCAAACTGCAAAGCTGTGTATGGAAGTCTTCACCATTAATATAAAGTTGCTTCTGCGGGTAAACGTGTTGTAATCTAATTTTTTGACATCCAAGGATTGGTTAATCAGTATGTCCTACCTGCACACACAACTGTAACTGGGCAATACTGCAGAGGTGTTCCAAAAACTCTACAAGACCTTAATCACAAGCAAAAGGCTAAATTTCCGTGCAACTAGCTGGGTGCAGCATCACGATAATGCATGTCCGCACATTGCAAATATTGTTGCTGAATATCTCACGAAAATAAATGTGAAGGTGTCCTAAGTCCAAATTTGTCACTGTGCGACTTGAAGAAACACCTTAGGAGGCGTTTTCCATCATCAGAAGCAGCAATGAAGAATGTAGGCGATTCTGAAGCACCTGTCAAAAATGCATTTCCAGTAAATCGAAGATCGACAGAAATGCTGGGACATATGCATTACGTTCAACGGGACTGCAATGCATGATCAAAATTATGAGAACGAGTAAAGGTATGTTGTTAAAAGAATGACCATTCTTTATTGAACAGCAATGGAAGCAAAATACATACAATATCTCTAAAGACATTCAGCATTTGCGCACAAACTTTTTTGCATTATTTTATGGACAGAAGCCTTACATCGTAAATGAAGTCATTAACTGAGAAAGCAATTAGAAAACTGCGAACTTGCTGGATCTCTTACAAGCTGAAGGTAAAGGCAGTAGTGAATATTCGTTCAAGAGTAGTGACATCAAATCAATACGAGTAGAAGGGGCGAGAATGTATAAAAATAGTGTATATGGCCCAGAAATATTTCAAGTTAAAATTACGATATACCAACTCTTAAAGCTGTTTTCGAAAGAAGATAATTAATACGATAATGCTGAAATTTGCAGTGCTGACTTAACAATAAACATAAATACAACTCCATTTTCAGGCGTTTTAGAACTTTTTCAAAGTTTAATATTTTTAAGAATAAATGTATTGTAAATCTGCTCTATTTCGAAAATAGAAATTTAAAAAATAAAAAATACTTAAATTGATGAGTAACATATATCGAAACATTCATAGAGTTAATAATAATAATAATAATAATAATAATAATAATAATAATAATAATAATAATAATAATAATAATAATAATAGAAAGTATGGTTCTTGTTTTCAAAATAGTTCCGTTAAGGCATAATGTTATCACGAACGTGCAAAAACAATGTAATATAGCCTGATAGAATTGTCTTAGTATTCCTTATTTCACTTTAGATTCAGGGCCCTATTTAGGAGTAGTGTTTAACAGACCTGGAACTCCTTGTTTCATACTTTTTCTACACAGATTGGATTTAATAGATGTTTTCCTTATTCAAAAAAGTTATACTTGTAGAGCATGAACCATCGTCCTATCATCTGTCTGCGGGTCACGCGCGCGAGCAGAAATGGACGACCGACCGAACAACCGATCAACCGAAATAGCGTGTTCTGACGGAAGCAAAACATGATAATATTTGAGAAACATTAAACAAATTTCTACGTCGTATATAACAAGGAGTGGTTAAAATTATTTCTGTAATTAGGTTCTGTACAGTGAGATAATTTGAGTTCGGACCGGCAGAGGCAATTGTTCAAGACGTATAATGCATGTGCAGGTAACAGCTTATAGCTAAAGAGTGGCTTTCTCAGCGAGTAGTTATGCCTTCGTGTTTTACTCGGTGCTTTCTTGGCATTTAAATGCGTGCTCATTCCACTGCCTTAGTTATGTCAGTGCATAAACATAGTCTTATAGAGTGGTTTTAGATGAAATGTAGAAATTTTCTACACAGATGCCGGCAACATATTAGCATCGAGGAGCATCCTTTTCAACGTTTCTTATAGCAGAAGTTAGAACTTATTGTTATCATCGTCATCATCAGTTTTAAATATAGTATAACTTTATATTTTCTGTAGAAATATAAAAATATGCCTTTAACTCAAATAACTTACTGTGGAATATTACTTATCAGTAATTTACTTTTCCCTCCGATGATTCTATCATATACATGTTTATATCTACTCATAAAGCTGTAAGCACTGAAGCACAGAAAATATGTTATTGGTTTAAGAAGTTACCTTGAATTAATCTGCGGTGTACCGTAACTGCAAGGCGAATATTTTTACAATATACTGTAAATTCAGAAAGTCATCACACATAAATACTGGCATTGCTTTTTGAACAATTATGCGATAATGAGGAAGATAAATGAATATTTTTAATATGATTCCCCCACAGCACTCACTAAAGCTATTCTTTAGGCAGGCTAATGGAGAATTTTGATTATGAAATAATTTCTAGAACATCATAGCCTTCACGCTCCCCAAATTTTACCGTATACGACTAACAAATAGGAGTCTATAGAAGCCATCTTCACATTACAGCTTAAATGAAACACATAAGAAATTCGAAGAATTTCGGAAGCGGAACATTTGAATGTGAATGCTGAATTTATAAGATCTTAGGAATGTCTGAAAGCAAACAGAATCCACATTGAACATACTATAACACAGACTAGTACTTGCAAAGTAATTTAACAACGACTATATTACTTTTTTTTCATCATAGTACAAAACTTTTAATGTATTCTAAATTTAACACGCAATAAATAAGCTTTTGCAATTTTGGCTCCTTGATTTGAGAATTTAGAAATTATTCGTTAGAATGTTACATGTGACATGGATTCCATGTCGACGACGTGAGCGCCTTGAGAAGTATCCCTTCGCTTTGTCTAAATCATTGTTTCCCAAACTGTTGTTTGCGAAATCTTACAAAGGCACGTCGTCCAATTTGTTTCTCTGATGGCGGATTTTGAGTTTTATATTGAAATGATATTATTGATATAATTTATACGTGTAATATTAAAAAATTTAGCCTCCATGGATTAGGCATCTTGTTTTAAATGAAGCATGAATTTGCATATTTAGGGAAAAGGAGTAGTTTTCTTAGTTGTTTTATGGAGAAGACTGTTTATGGGCACAGATGAGCGCCAGAAGACAGAACTTCAACAAAGTCTTAGAGCACTTTCAACTTCTGTGGTTCCTGAAATCAAACCTCTGTTCTGTGCAAAGCAAACTATTTACTTGCCCCTTCATTTAAAATTCAGTGAGAAGAATGAATTTTTTGTTTAAAATATTAAAAGTACCCCATAACCGTGTAACTTAAGCTCACATATAATCCAGTCACTACATGAAGCATTTAAATAATATAAAAATAATACTCAGTCTCTGTTTAACATGAAAATGTGTGAAATATATATTGCATTATTAACTTACTTATTAAGTTCCGTACTTGATGTTTTAAAATGTAAAGTAAATGTATATTTATTGAAACTTGTGTGTTTTCAATATTTTACACTTTGCTGCGTCATTTATGGAGTGGAATCCTAAGGTTCGCATATTCATTGTAATTACAGCAACTTAGACCAATTTAAGGCTGTTAATTTTTTTTTTATATTAAAGGGGCTCACTTAATTCAGATCTTTAAGAAGGAGGGGGTGGGGTTGCGAGTCAAAGAGAAACTTCAAACTGTATGGTTCATCAATACTTCAAAAAATTTTAAGCATGAAACTTGTTAAATTCAATGCTTTTCTTTCGGTATATCATAAAAGCATAAGGAATTGTGTTGCGAAGATTTTACATTTAAAAGTATATTTTATTGCAATCAGAACTACAAAAAATCGAATAATTTATCACAAAGTTATTGATATTTTATGTTGATTATCGGCACAACAGATAATTATTTGAAGCAGTTCTAAGCTATTAAATTAATTTGTCCTATTTCAGGTAAATCCAAAGCCAACATCCACAATATTGCTTAATTTACTATTCCGGTTTATCGAAAAATCGAGTTATTGCACCGATATTTTACCAATAAAATGGCTTCATGTTTCTTCAGGTTGCTCAGTTTTGCTAGTTCTATTGACGTAAGTGAAAACTATTATTCTTCCAAAAAAGAAAGAAGAGATGGAAGAGAGAAAGAAAAAAGCGGTACTATGATGAACACATGCAATATCATTTTTATGTGTCCAGGAGACAAGTTGTCCTGGTCCACGGTCCTGGTGGTGTAGTAGTTACCATACTTGCCTCGTAAGCCCAAGATCGCGGGTTCGAACCCGGCCGGGACCGACGGATTTTTTTCGGGAGTAAAAATCCTAAGTATGGGTTCCTTCGAAAGGGAAGGGAAGTAAAGCCGTGGGTCCCGTGTCGTACATTTACGGCACGAAAAAGAACCTCAAGCCTGAAAGAGAGGCCTCTGAGCAAAATTTGTCGGCCGTTTCACGCCCTGAGTTGAATGGGACGCTGGTGACCTAAGATGTTAAAGAGCGTCCATAAATAAACCAATAAAAAAAAAAAAAAGGAGACGAATTGGTTATGGTGGTCTAGTGGTAACCCTACTTGTCTCCTAAACTCAAGATAGTGGGTTCGATTCCGGCAAGGACCGATGGATTTTTCAGGCCTAAAAATCCTAAGAATGAGTTCCTTCGGAAGGGAAGTAAAGTCGTGGGTCCCGTGTCGTATATTTACGGCACGAAAAAGAACCTCAAGCCTGAAATAAAGGCCTCTGAGCAAAATTTGTTGCCCGTTTCACGCCCTGAAATGATTGAGACGCTGATGGCCTGAGATGTTAAAGAGAGTCCGTAAATAAACCAAATTAACAATACGGAGACTAACACCAGAATCCAGAGTGCTCTTATGAAAGAGTGTGTTGTCAAACCAGTTGATGGTACTGAATGAACTTAAAAGACAGGGAGTAAACATTTTTACGTAGCTTCAAAACCAAGACAAGATATTTGAATGCCTTTTGAAGTCACAAAATAAATCCTTTAAAATATCCGTTTCCAACAAATCTTCACACGCTTCTTGTGAAGTATCTGAGATCAGCAGAAAAATCATAATGTAGGCGTGAAACTAATTTTACCAGAGAAAAATTCAGGCCAAGAATAAAGAGCTATCCCAAATTCTATTATCGAATAACATCGTTAGCCGCAGAATAAACGAAAAGTAAGATGAATGTAAAAATATAGGGGACATTATGCTTGTTCTGCTGTTGGATAAAAATACTGAAGAAAATGGCAAATTTCAATTAATCAACTTTAAAATGTTCGAATGTAATTAATACATTGAACAATTATTATTTATAAAAGCTTAATTTTATTGCTATAGGTCAATATATTTATAATTGTGTTAATACAGTGAGAGCAGTTAAAAGGTCCCGTACGCTATTAAGCCGGTCGGCGGTTAGGCTCCGTGTTGTATTTTCTTGCGTAAACTCGCGGCACTCAAGCACCTAACCATTTTAAAACGTAGGTACAACGCATTAAATAACTTTTTTTTTTTTTTTTTATGTTTGCTCCCATTGCTTAAGGGAGATATTGGAATTGTTGCTCATTTTCCCTGACACACAATCTACATCTTTGGAAAGGATCACTGACAAGTTTCAGTTTCCTATCACTAATGAATCTAACTTTGTTTCTAATATTTGTTTTAAGTTACTCCTGTGTGAAAGGATTTGATTAATATACTGCATTTTTCAATGTTCCTAAGATGAATGATCGTAAGATCTGAAGAACGAGAAGAGCTTTAATGAAAGCTCTTATTTCATCAATATTTCCTTCTGGGAACACATGAGGACTTCTATTGTTTTTTTCAATTAATCACAGAGCTTGTTTCATTGAACTTCTGTACTATCTTTAATGGTGCCAGGAAATGTATGCCTAAAAGCCTGTCTCGTTCGGCAAAATGACTTTCTGTACCTGATAAATGCCTTGAGCATTAATTACGACAACGCAGTGAACGTCTTACTATTGCACAACTCTAATGCACCATTTAATGAATTCTCACTCTCTAGTGCACAAAAGAACTTCTCGAGTCAGTCGAGGTCTTGGCCTGCAATTGATTGGAAGACAGAATAGAGTCGCACGTGCCGCGTGGGGAATCAAGAGGGATAGGAGCGCTGGTAGGTTGATCTAAGTTGCGGGACTTTTAAACTGCTCTCGCTGTAATTACTTAGCTGAACGTACTATATCCGGGAGGGGATATTGTCATAGGGTGTATGCTTCTGTTACGTTGGAGATGGTTTGTTAATCAGGACGATGCTTCACTCGTACGTTGAGTTCCTTAAAATCATGATCTCAGTCAAATTAAAAAATATTAAACCAAAGTGTGGTGCCTAAAAGAATGATAACTAAATTACAGAACCTCTCACATGTCACAACAATGATGAGAAAGATATGTAATATAGCTTTATCGGAACATTACATAAAGATTATTGACTTCCACGAGAACAAGAATGGACAAAAGCATAAAATATGGCGGTAACTGGAACGAATACCGATTAAATCAATGAAAATAAATGCAAAGTAATAATTCATTTTCATTTTATTATTCATTCATTAAAAATATTCCTGTTCATTACATGATAGATGTAACTGCTACAGTTTAATGAACCTTAAAACGATTTGTTAGAATATTAAGTCTGTTTTTATAATAGTGTCATTTCAAATTTTATTTAAGCACGAGACAGAGCTAAAAAATAAATTTCATTTTTTTTTTATTAACAAAGAATTTATAACTGGATTGAAAACAATTTATACTTTTCAACAATTCCCACCATGTTCAATGCAAGTGCGTAGCCACTTCACTAATTCCGGGATTCCTCGAGAAAATTAATACTTAACACAATGAGTAACTACTTATGCACTGCACCTTTTGAGCCTTTTTCCTGTCCTCTTCCTTGAGAAGCCCAAACACATGATGGTGCCAATTGAGGGGAATATTCTGATGTGAGAGACACTCAAATCGTGTATCAGCAATCTCTTTTGTGCTGTTTCAGGCGCTGTAACAGCACCCTAGAACTGAGTAATCATCTAGAAAGTCCCTTGGCTTAATTGCACCTTCGAGTAAATGAAAATAAGCTTTTCTGTTGTCACTGATTCCTGCAGATGGATGGATGAGTGGGTGGCCTGACGGGGAGAAGGACACTTCGGTACTAGAGCCTTGCTAACAGCTGGCCCTTTATGCCTAAGCCCCCAATGGGGGAGGAAGGGATGAGGTTATAGCAGAAATGTCCCTTATTATTAGGGAAAAAAAAGACAATTTCGACCGATAGTACATAAATTCAAAATATGAATAAACAAATCAATTCAAATCTCTTATGCATAACATGTTCGAATTATCCATTGGTAGCAAATCCATATTTTTCTCGAAAGAGAAAGCTTAAAATGAGTTTGAGCACCAGAGATCCTCAGAGAAGATAAAATTGAATAGAAACGCAACAACTTTATGACTCCTTCCAGGCCCGAACCGTAAAACTCTGGAGGATTTTTCTAAATACTACGCAGGGGGAAAACAAATTTATCTTCTGAACCGTTAGCCTTTGTCGCACTCAAACCAAATTTCTTTATCAAGGACGTATAAACAACTCCTATCAAATTTATTGCGTATAGTTAGGTCAGAGAACTCAAGCTATGAGTGGCAGTGTGGCAGTGCTGAAAAAAAGGGAAATGAAGTCACCAACGGGAAGGGAAGAATTGCAATCATAACGCTTAAACTGCAGCGATGTTTGCAGCGTCATACGACGGCCAGACTGAAGTCAAACAAAACGATCCAAACACCGGGAATTAGACACAGTTCACAATTCTCAGCCAGTTTTTACACTGATCGTGCTGCGCTAAGTTTTCCACTAATCATGTTCTTTTGTTAAGTGAGCTAGCTTAAGTCACTCGTTCAGCAACATAGTTTAGCATTGCCTTGTCCGATATTTAATTAAGTTCTGCTTCATGGAAGGAAATCAAGTGCCAGGAATTGAAATTTCAGCATTGCATAAATTACGCGGGAATTTTGGAACAAGTGACGTTCAAGTATCGAATTGACTATCTGCAAGTTTTGAAATTTCCCTCCTCATGAACGAGCGCGAGTGTCAACTGGGAAAAGAAACGATGTCGAAATATATCCTATGAAGCAGCCTGGTTTGGCAGTGGTTGCCCTAGTCTCAAGTATTCTCCCCATTAAAGAGTGTTAAATAAAGAGTCATATATCAGAGAGTAACTGTTAACTGAGTGTTTTTCAATTGTACAGGTCCCTTCAATTCTTTTACCCGAGGAGTGTCGAGGCGTCTCCCAAAATGCACTAGGAATTCTCATCTTAGCTGGGGCAGCTAAGGAATTCTTCCTTTGTAATTAATAGAAGCGAAAAAAGTGCGAAGATTGGAGCAGAGAAGAGGAATAGGGGATCGGCAGAGGAAGTTACGAGGTGACTAACTCCCCGTACTTAACAATACATCTCCTGCATTCTCCGTACCCACCCTGCGAGAACCCCCTAAGACAAATCTGATTTCTTCCCTCCAACAAAATTCCTACCAAACCAATAATAACTCAGTAAATTCCTTCACGAGTGATTTTCACCATTTAATCATCAACACACCTGTAAATTCCGCTTCAAGGTGATGGAAACACCGGGCGCATAGGATCTGCGAGTGGTGACTGCCCAAATGGGGTTTCTAACATGTTTCCAAATAGAACATCCCGACAAACTATCCATATATTTAGCTATGACTAAGTCCTCAGTTCTGCAACCACCTCGTTAATTGTTACGCACCAATTTTACCATACAATACTGACAGGCGTGTTCGTAGTGACGTCATATGTCAGCAATAGCGCATATATGCAAGCACAAATATCTTGAGAAACAAGGCAAATTGGACAGAATGGAAAATAATTTAATCCACAAACCTTTGGTAGCTGGCACGGTAAACCAAAACATACTTTTTTTTTTCTAATAGTGTATTTTCCTATAAGGCTTTTTCAAACCGAACGCAGGATTAAATACTCCCATTTTTGGATAAATTGTTCGTTAGAAATAATTCAGAAGGATTTAAAGTGGATGGAAAGATCAGTTCTGACTCGGTATATCGCCATGCGTTTTGTATTCACTTAGATGCACTATATTCCACTATAGTGCATCGGTACAGATACATTACTTGCAGCAGTTCTAAGCTACTAGTTTACTTTGTTAACATACACAGGATTATGTGTATCTAACTAGATTGAAAAGTTTTTATTTAGGTAAAATGTGTTTAATTACGTTAACTGGCATGTAAATAGTTTAAAATTAATTTATATGTATTTAAACTAGATTCATTTATTAAATTCTAGGTTGCATTGTATTTAATTAAGCTGATTGTTTTTTAAGTATTTTGCTGTAAACAATAATTGTATTTGAATTATTCTTCACTGCCACCAGGTGTAAATTAAATCGCTGGTAATAAATACAATTAAATAAAAGTAGCAATCAATCGTGCTCGTAAATATGAGTCGCTATCAAATACCTTCATTCGGGTGGATAAACAGCGAACATTTATTTAGTTTGCAGATGTATTAGTCCCTTCATGTCTGGGTGAAGCGAGATGAAGGTTCTTGAGCTTAGCTAAATGCTTCATTGTCATCTTTAGAACCTACGTAGTCTATAGTTTACGTATTATGTTGAATGTGGTAAATGCGATTTAAATGTTGTTTTTGTGTAGTGGCTTTTCCAGTTTGTGAAGTGAATACTGGGAGTTTCCTATATGGGAACTATTATTTTGCAAGCCAAAACACTTTCGGGAATCCTCATTTGGAGCAGAAATGTGTAACTTTTACCACTTTCTGGCAATACATGTAAAAAAATAGTTTAAAGAAAACTATTGCACAATCAAAACGTCGTTGACACACAAGAACCGAGAGGTTGGAAAAAGATGTATAACAATTGATTTAAATTTCCGAGGAATTATTTGTAATTTTTGCAGATGACTACCGTTTGTACAATTGGGAACACCATCTCTATAGGCACAAGAACAAAAATTTTCTGCAGTTGTGTGCTATATTTACATAGCCTGCTATCTAAATGAGTTCCTGGAAAATTCCCTTTCGTAGGGGGAATAGAAGCGACCTGAATTTTTTACACCATACTATTCTACCTGTTATTTATTGTCCAGAAACTGAGATACTTATGTGTTGATCTTCACTGGATTCACGCTTAAGCCTAGGACTTTGCCTACTTTAAGTATATAACAACGTTAAGACTTGAACAGTAACATTCATGTTATAAAGCATCTGTATGGAGCCGGTCTCAATCCCAGGAAAACCTGTTAGTTGTGAAAGCGCTAATGCTAAATGCTCTATGTACATTTGCGGCAACATAAATTTGTTTAATTAATTGCCTGAAATTTTTCAGGTGTATAAAAGGAATATCATTCTAAATTTAAACAAAATTAAACTATTTAAACGTCAGCTGAACATATTGCCAAAGCCAAGATTAACTAAGTGTCTTTCAGAAACAGATAAAAGTTGAAAGGTAAAAGAGAAATTGACTCTTATCTTTATCGTTTAATTTATAGTATTCATAAATGTCCGTTATACAGGCCCAGCGAAAGTGCGTCAAAAAAGCCTAAGTTTTTAATGCGGCAGAGGACCAAGAGAAGAGTTGTGTCCCTTCCGGTTGGTGACTAGATCATCCACTGTGAATTACGGAGACAAGGTAATTTCCGACGATGAGAAACAAGCCAGTTCCAACACCCGACACTTCCTCAGGCGAAATAATTGATTAGGCTGGAAACGAGAAGTCTAACGTCCCTGATAGTGTATAAATTTAACTGGTCGTTAACTTCCTCGGAGACGCAGTTTAGCGGTTTAGTCGGGCCTGTTATTATTCACCAGTAAACTTGGCGAATACCATCATGCACCTGATTTTCAGTGCATCATTTTTTGTGCCAAAGCGCGCGGTTTGTTTCCTCTCTAGTTTTAAGCGTGCTAAACAAATTTCTACTATATCCTTGAGTTCGTAAATCAGCTACTAGCATGGAAGGATACAGGATACAGGAGAGTGCAAGTACGATATACTACTACTTTAAAACCTATATGAGGATTCTCTATAAAATGTAACATATACTGCCTCTGAGGGCATATTTCTTTAGACAATACAAAATATATCCGATAAAGATAACAGAATATATCTAAGAAATTTGGTTCATAATCCCGACATAAATTGGACAGTGGTTATAATATTATTCATACACATTTGTCTGTTCCAGTATATCACCCTACGCTTCAATATTTCAGGTTAGGTGAATCCTATGTAAGTACTGGACTTTAAAAATGTAACTCAGGTGGCATTTGATTTTCACCTATAAATATGATTTAGAAGAATGTTCAAACGTTGCTTTTGGGTGTTTTTTTATTGCCCTATTCATGTATTTTATACTGAATCCCCATGCACATTTTTGACTAAGTGTATTGATCTATATCAGTCAACACAGATAAACGCGCTAATAATCTTCGTCAGAACTGCGAGGCAAGTTGCTGTACAGATGTTTAACCGAAAATTCTTAACCCTTTCCTTGCTATAAACAAGATAATGTGTCTCAATTAGATACCCCAGAATATGAAGTACACTGGACCAATTCATATTCACAAATATTTGCTCCAACTTTATCCAAGACAAATATCACATGCACTACTCAGCTGATGAAACTAGGAATTACCCAGGCTTATGTTCTACGCTTCTGTATCACTGCAGCATGGTTCGAGGTGTTATTGAAATCGAGAAACAAATGTGTGGTTACGTTATTCGATGTCAATGCAATAGTGCAAATAATATATAGCAGTTACGATACATAAATGAGTATATAATTAAATGTACAATAAAATTCTAAAGCAATAACATTAATGACCGTTAGAGAGGATAATACTGTACTACCCATTTGTTTGAGTATCGAGTGATACCTGTAGTTTGCATGCGTATACACAGACTCGCTCAAGACCGGCCAATTCTGGCTTGTAGGCGATTGGCAAACCAGAATGGACACACCTTCTTATGATTTAGGAACACGTGATATAAACCTAGTGTTGACGGGTGAGAGGACAGAACTAATTATTACGGATTCGTTTTGGAATTTAATTATTGAGAATGTGCCCAAAATGCTGATATTTTCAAAGATGTTCAACTGTTTTACTGTAGATAAATGTATGCTCAGTTCGAAAAGTCCCTAAATATTGGTTATTATTGCTCGGGTGTGCCTTTGGAGCTTATCCAATGTTACCAGGCTCTGTCTTTTAATCTCAACCACAAACGAAAATCACATAGCATAAAGCCTGGGAATCCAGCAAGTTTTTCATTTTTCTAAGCGTTCAACTAGTTTTTTATAGTCACTACAACACCTTTCTCGCAATAAATGAAGAACTGTTTAACCTTTTTTGAAAAAGGTAAACATAGCTAGAGGCAAATTCATAATTAATATTGCAAAAATATTCTGCTAATTTACCTCTGTCTGTACATTTTATACATTTTCAGAAAGTTTATTTATTCCATTCCTTTTTACCGATTACAAGTACTTCTGTGACTTGACGACCTTGAGGGGACCGTATGGCGCGTGCTTTGTTCTCGGGTAAAGCGAGGCCAGAACAAATGAATACCGCGATATAAGCGGTTGATGTGGTTTATTTATTTTAACATCTCTTTAACATCTCAGGTCATCAGGGTACCATTCAATTCAAGGCGTATTACGGCCGATAAATTTTGCTCAGAGGCCTCTTCTTTCAGGTTTGAGATTCTTTTACGTGCCGCAAATCTACAACATAAAACCACGGCGGCTGTGCTTGCTTTCCGAAGGAAACAATACTTAATATTTTTACACCCGAAAAAATCCACTGACCTGGCCGGAGATGAACCCGCAATTTTGGATTTACGAGGTAAGTATGGTTACCCCTAGACCATCAGGACCGGTAATTATGTGGTTAAAAAAGGAAATAAATAATAAATTATGTGATTATGTGAAATCAAAGGCAAACATTCCTTCTATCTTGCAATTATTCCTCCCTGTCATCGGGGATACCGTACTTCAGTCAGAGTTGGTAAGCTAGCAGAAGGTCGATGCTGCTTTTTGGCGTCTTTCGGCGAGTTTCCAAGTTCTTATTTTTATGGTTTAAGCTCCTTTTTCAATCTCCATCTTTCTTCACGTATTTGACCTCCCAGATTTCACTTTATTCATCCGGCGATGTGTTCTAAAACTGCTGTGTGTTGAAGAAAACCTGTAAAAACCTTAGTCAGGAAGAACGGTCTAAGCTGAAATCGAACCCCAGACCTCCCGCTCACGAGTCTGTTTTTTTTTTTTTTTGAATGATTTTATTTATGGACGCTCTTTAACAGCTCAGGTCATCTGCGTCCCATTCAACTCAGGGCGTGAAACGGCCGACAAATTTTGCTCAGAGGCCTCTCTTTCAGGCTTGAGGTTCTTTTTCGTGCCGTAAATGTACGACACGGGACCCACGGCTTTACTTCCCTTCCGAAGGAAGCCATACTTAGGATTTTTACGCCCCGAAAAAATCCATCGGTCCCGGCCGGCACGAGTCTGTGCCTTAACATCTCGGCCACCCGTTTCGGTCCAGGACTGACCGAAGTGTTGCTGTATAAGTCCAGGGTGTGTGAGTTCTACAAAGGGAAAAGGATAAACACAGCGAAAGAACAAGATAATAGGGTTAAGGGTAGGATAGATATCCCTCCATTGGATTCAGTATTACGCTAAGGCTTTACTTTAAAATATACAAAGTAGTAAAGGAAAAGTTTATTTTAATAGCATTGGATCACTCGTCAAGTTGTACGCAATTAACCTTTACATCAGTCTTAATTCACAAGCGATTTCATCATATTCTTAGGTCTTTTTACTAAACACACACCATGAGACATACAAATGCGGTGGCCAATTTATCATTTCATCTCATGTATCATCAGTATCCACCGCCTGTGGTAGCTCAGTAGTAAAGTCCCTATAGGGGAGCTAATTACTTTGAACTATCTAGATGACATCACAAACGCTAAAGATTTAATCGGTGGCCCCACGTTGGTGAAGCAATTTTGAGCGGTTTAGTTGCTAATCACCATGTTTAGTGAAAGAAATTATATAAGAGATCGATATGGGGAATAAGTGGCAGCGAGAGTAACACAATTAAAAAGGATTTTGGAAGGAAGTAAAAGGCGGATGGACGATATAGAGAGGCAAGAGATGCACACAAGCAGATAGTTGGAATAAAGATGAAGTAGAAGGTTAGTTAGTTGTAAATAAATAATAACCCGGCACCTGCCCCTTCTTAAAATAGACCGAGAAAACATCAGTAAGTTTAGCGGGCCGCAGGGTTTCAACCTACGACCTCCTGAATACAAGCCTAAAGCGTCACTGCCTGACCCAACCCATTACCAGAACTTTTAAAAGTAGCTCATCTTCGTTAGTGTTGGCAGTTACTGAGAGTTTTGAAGTAGTGCGTTTATTTATTAAACAACTTACTGCTCTTAGACCATTTGGCATTTACTCTTGTAACAAAATAAAGTTGCATATAGCATTAAATGAAACATTTGATAAAACATATTGCAAAGTTGACATAAGAAATGTGATTATTAATTATATTATTATCGTAAAAATATAATATTTCAAAATAATAATAATAATAATAATAATAATAATTGTTCGAACGTCGTTGAAGAGTATTTACAACTGTTGTCATTTATAGGTTATATTGTTCAACAAACAAATGGTTTTTCTGGAATAGGTTTTTAAGCTGTTTTTTGTGTACTTGTTCAGCTTCTTATGACGATTATTCTTATAAATTAATAAGCTATGACGCAAGAATCCAGAACCTAAAATTACTAAACATTTGCCTTCTTTGCTGTGAGGGAAAACTTGAACGGTAAAAATCCCCTTGGACTCTAATATAATAAAATTTCACGGCTTAATAAACAATGCCTTGAAAACTACAAGTTGTCAGTGCGAATTCAATTACTTCAATTAAATTCAAGCACTTAAAATTGGTAAGTCAGAATGATAGGTGGTCGGCTCATTGCCTTAAATATAATTTAACTTGCCCTTACAAACAGACGACTCTTGTGCAGTGGTCACGTTTCATTTCACCAACGGCAGAGGGGAAAACAGAGTGGTAGTTTGCAACAAATGCAGGCAGGTGTAACAGTCGTAACATTTTGGAACAGGCAATCGTACCCAAAATTAACTTTTCAGAATGCATGGTAATAGTTATTCACATTCACATTCAGTATAAATCGAAATGAAATTAGAAACTGTAATGTAGCATGTAACACGTAAAGTGAATGATAATCACAGGGGAAAAGGTATACACTTTCAAAACTTACATTTTGGAAAATTTTTTAAATTTTAAACTTCACCTAACCTAAATTTGCAACATATGTGTGGTTTTAACACTATAAGTTTTAACACAAACAAGTAACATTTACTATATTGGAATGTTTAGACAAAGTATGAAGATTAAAAAAAAAAAAAGTTAGCTCCTAAAGAGATCCAATGTAACACGTAAAGTAAATAATGATCAAAGGGGAGAAGGCATTTTTAGCACTATAAACTTTGCATGTTTTATATATATATATATACACTTATGCTAACGTAACCAAAATTTGCAATCTATGCGTTATTTTAACACTATAGGTTTTAACATAAAAATAAACAATATTGGAACATTATGTACAAATTATGAAGAGTAAAACAAGTTAACCACTGGGAGACCTTATACACTACCCTCCCAATAGTAGCACTACTCTCCAACCAACTAAGCTATCAAATCGATGTGCTCAATGCGCTAATTCTTTAGCTATTTATGTTGAAAATACCCTTACTAGAATCAGGCTCGGCTATCTCCGCTGCCGTTCGTAATAGGAAGCCTGACTATTGCACAAGAGCGGTTTGTAAGTAATGAAAGGTGTAATTTAGTGTGATCAACTCATAACTTCTCTTCTAAAGCGCCAAAAGCAAGAGTAATACTGACAAGTTGCAGGCAAGCTCGAAGAGATACCCAAAACTTTGGTTTGGAACGCTTCCTTCCTTAAAATAAATATCCGTTCCCAATTTATCATTTCATTCCATATATCATCAGTGTCCACCGCCTGTAGTGCCTCAGCAGTAAAAACGGGCGTTAAACACTAATAAAAAAAAGGCAAGCTCTATGAAGCAAACCATACAGAAGTGGCTAGTCACTTCTGAGGAATATGGACTTATAGTTCATTTTTCGTTTTATGAATATGATTAGTTTATAGTAAATTGTTATTTAGTAGATGAAATTAAGTTCGGTATGAAGTAATTTTCTAATGCTGTTAACCACGCATTATCATAATGTGATATATTAACATGGACACACAAAAATTATAGTACTAATGATTATTGCATACCATTTATAAACTGTTAAATAACACTGTGACTGCTTCAATTCTATACAAAGTCGCATTCACATTTAGTGAGTGATGATGGTAGCATCTGTTATAGGATTTCTGGCGTCTCTTGCTGTTTAAAATAAATGCAATATCTGACTGAATGAATTGTGCATTGCTAATTCTATGAGCAGCATCTAAATTCATATCACGAATTAACTTTCTTTCTATTATTTTGCTTCTGTTCATAGTAGAAATGAACTGTTCACAGACATACGAGGTCACTTCAAAAAGTATCGCGAATTTTGAATTTCCGCGGGCTACGTATATTCGATTTTCGATTGTTTTGTGGCGTTATATTGGTACTTATGTCCCGCACTTATGTTGAGAAGCTCGGCCATTTTAAATGTTCAGTTAATTGTTAACAGTTATTTTGCTTGGACGTGTTTTGGCTCGTCTTCGATTTTTGCCTATTTCAAAAAATGGACCAAAGAATCTGTATCAAATTTTGCGTGAAAAACAAATTTAAGTGCGCGGATGCATTCCGAATGTTGACCGTGGAATATGGTGAAGCTACCTTGGAACAAAGCAACGTTTATCGGTGGTACAAAATGTTCTCAGAGGGTCGAGAAGATGTGACCAACGAACAGCGTCCCGGATGCCCGAGCTCGTCAGCAAAAGACGAAAACATTGAAGAAGAGAAGAAAATAATATTGGCCAATCGTCACGTCACCGTTACAGATGTTGCTGAGGACCTAAACATATCGATTGACTCGTGCCATTCGATTTTTACCAATGATTTGGGCATGAGACGGGTCGCCGCAAAATTCGTACCAAAGTTGCTCAATTTCGACCAAAAACACCATCGTATTAACGTTGCTACGGAGCTGTTGCACTCTGTCCGCGACGACCCAAATTTGCTCCAGAGGGTCATAACTGGTGACGAAGCATGGGTTTATGGTTATGACGTGGAAATTAAAGCTCAATCATCCCAATGGATGCTGCCACACGAGCCAAGAGTGAAAAAAGGGCGCCAAGTTCGGTCGAATGTGAAGATTTGCTTACAGTTTTCTTCGATTGCAGGGGCGTGGTGCATCATGAGTTCTCGCCACAGGGTAGAACGGTCAATAAGGAATATTATCAGCAAGTTATGCGCAATTTGCGCGAAACAATCCGCCAGAAACACCCGGATTTGTGGAAGAACAAAAATTGGCTTTGGCACCATGATAACGCCCCTGCTCACAGATCGTTACTTGTGGGCGAATTGTTGGGCAAAAACAACACACTTAATATGCTGCAGCCACCGTACTCCCCAGACATGGCCCCCTGTGACCTTCATTTGTTCCCAAAACTGAAGAGGCCCATGAAAGGACGACGCTACGCCACGATTGAGGAGATAAAGACGGCATCGAAGGAGGAGCTGAACAAGATGACAAAAAACGATTTTTTAAAGTGCTTCGAGGATTGGGGAAAACGTTGGCACAACGGTATAATATCTGGGGGGGGGATTACTTTAAAGGGGACAAAATAGATATTCATGTTTAAATAAGCACTTTTTTAAAAAACACAAAATTCGCGATAGTTTTTGAACAGACCTCGTATAAGAGAAAAGTACATTCATTTTTAAAATTTTATTTTTGGCGTTAATGTTACACACTTATCAAGAATGTATCAATAACTTCATTTATGTATTAAGGTTCCATTTGTAGTTTCATGCAAATAGTCCTTACAATTCCTCCCAACTGTATGTGGACTACATACAAAATGCCAACAAATAATCCTTGAGGTAGCACAATGCTTCGTGCTGTGGATATGAAGGCTGTTGTAAAAGGTAGGGTAAAAAGGCATTTGAGTGTAGGTTTAGGTGGGGTAGGGTAGGGTACGGTAAAAAGGATCTAGGTTTTTGGAGGATTTGCCATATGTGGAGTCGGGTAAAAGGCTCAGAGGTTGTTGGACGTTTTACCAAAACAAGATCGGGTATTTTAGATGGTAAAAGAATGTTGACCAGCAGTATAACTTCCAACTGCATGTCCAAAATAGTAACATTAATGAAGATTTCATGAGTCTTAGAAAGTCAGGAATTGCCTGTGAATAAACGTTTCATAATTAGAGCAGACACAAATATATGTAAAAACTACAGGGTAACTTCTGCTTAGCTAAACAATATAATACCATCAAATTGGGGTGAGTTTGGTACAGATTCTGTTCAATATCTGAAATTTTAAGAAAAGTAATACTCCTTTATCTTTAATGAAAACTAATATATATATGTATATATATATATATATATGTGTGTGTGTGTGTGTGTGTGTGTTTGTGTGTGTGTGTGTGTGTGCGCGCGCGCGCGCCCTTCTAATTGCGATAAATTCAGTTTGTAATGTGTTTAAATAATTTTAATTTTTTTAAAAATTGACAAAAATATCCAAGCTTTTCATAAATGTTAGGGTGATTGGAAAAAAAATGAAGTATTTAATAAGAACGTTTACAAAGAATACAAGAAATCTTACAACATACGCACTGCAGATATAATTTAATATTCTTATTATTTATCACTCACATATAACTTACTACAAGCTGTTAGCTGTACGTGCATGATAATCCTTTCGTCAATGACTAGTCCCAATAGCAGGCACTCTTTGCCTGTATAACTGTAAACGTGTCTTTGCAATTCTTCCTGTATTCCATTATTATTTGACTTCACTTGCTTGTGTGAAAACGTCTTATTAAGCTGCAGTAAATACAATGATACAAAGGAAAGCCACAGACAGAAATTAGGTACCAGGAAGGTATGTACCAATAGTTACAAGCATTTACTGAATATGGACATACATGTACATGCAATTTAAGGAAGGATCTCAAAATTAAGCACATGGTAAACAAAAAATCTGTGTCAAACTTAATAAATTAATAACACCTCAAAAATGCTTCATCATGTCTAGAGCAACGATCCAAATAGCTTCGTACTGGAGTTTCAAATATGGTGGGCTGTCACTGGAGAACAACTTTCTATACACACCGCCTCCAATGATTATGTACAGATTGTTGAGGGTATCACCATCTGGGAATGGCTAACCATCGCCAGATTGTGTCGGTCCTGGAGGTGTAGTGGTTACCATACTTGCCTCCTAACCCAAGATCGCGGGTTCGAACCCGGCCAGGACCGATGGATTTTTTCGGGGCGTAAAAATCCTAAGTATGGCTTCCTTCGGAAGGGAAGTAAAGCCGTGGGTCCCGTGTCGTACATTTACGGCACGAAAAAGAACCTCAAGCCTGAAAGAGAGGCCTCTGAGCAAAATTTGTCGGCCGTTTGACGCCCTGAGTTGAATGGGACGCTGATGACCTGAGCTGTTAAAGAGCGTCCATAAATAAATCATTCAAAAAAAAAAACGCCAGATTGTCATTTGAAACAGTTCAGGCAAACTTCATAACCTATTTCAGTATTTACCTCCCTACCAGAGGAATTTATGTCATTAATGTGTGGACTATTAAGAGCAAGGTCTTCCGTTCTGTTCATACACAGACCGTTGTCTCTGACTGATATTTTTATCAGATTTTCCTCAATTTCATAAAAATAAAATGCCGGGATGATACTTCAAACTTAGACCTGGGCGATTTTATGCTTTAAAGATCCTTTCGCAATTCTTCATTTCATATTATGTATCATTATGGTCCACCATCTGTAAACCCCAAGTAGTTCAAACGAGCGGAAAATAATAAACAAATCCCATCTGTGTTGAAATTGCTCTTATGATCTTGTTATCCGCGGTGTTGCTGTGTAAATGAACTGTTTAGGGAATCGCAGCTACTTTATATCATATACTTTTCTTTAAAACCTTTTCTGGGAAGTCTTAAATTTTTATTACGACTTGCATTTCCTCAAGAAAAAGAAACTTGTGTGATTGCTTGTTGTAAACAGGAATTGCTCTTCCGTCTTTTATTCGAGATTATTGATCAAATAAAACTCCGCCAGTGCAATTGCACACTCCGGGGTCCACATAATTTTTTTTTTTTATTTTGATCTCCTGGTATTATAATCAATTGGTAACTGTATTTAATTTCAAATAAACCACTTCTAAATCACTAAACCTCGCACTTCCAAACACGAAAATTCTATACGTAAATTACCCTCACATATGGAAATATCTAAGTCTTATATAAAATTTTCAGGTAAGCTGAATTTCTATAATTAGTCTATGTTCTCGGTACACTCAGTACCTGAAAGATTCTAAGAGCTGAAGCAATAAATCACCGGTCGTGTGGTCAGAGAACTGCTAAGGATGACGCAGAATATTCGGCTGATAATGGACAAGCTTCTCTCCACTTGTATGTATTCGTTTCCATAAAAATATTTTAATTGGTCTCCTACATTAAAAATTTATGAAATCTGACACTGTTTGAGGTAATTACGTTTGACCTTGTAACGTTGGAAATGACATGTCCATAAAAATGCTGATAAGCGAATGGATAATTTTATTTATCAAGGCTAAAACTTTATGATAGCATCGTATGGGAATGTTAAAATATGTCATTAAAATTTAAGATACAGCGTTGTTTTTCTTTCTTCATTCTAGACTATATGTTTTACGAAATGGAATAAAGATTGTTTGCCTTTTTCTGCAAACTTATGTGAAAATTATGTTTTTTTTAATTCCGTTTTTCTTGTAAACATTTTATACTTTGTTTTTACTTTATCTTATGTAAAACTTTAAAAATAATGGACCTAACAATATCCTTACAACACATTATAATTCATTCCCTTTTACAAGAACTTGACAAGGAACAGCAATGATTTTTCCATGGAAATGTGGGAAAAATATCCCCAATAATATTAAAAATTTAACAAATTCTCCGTTGAGCTGTTCTTAGGAATTCCGAAAAACCGAGATATATTCTATTGAAGTGCAATTTTTTAAGGATCCGAAAATTTAAACTCAGTATAGGGACTTCATATCAGAAATGAATGGCAGAACTCCCAATTGCACTCTATAATGATATGCCACATCTACAATTAAATATATTACATTTAAAACATACCTTAATACAATGATTATGTTGTGTTGGTTGAAATGGTGACTTTTATTTTCTGTTTTTATGACTTTATTTCTCAATGTGCAATTGCTTTCAATATTACCCCTTTTTATCTTTTCCGCAAAAACAATTATTCACGGAAAACCGGAAGTATTATTTCTTTGCTTATAACAAACTAAATATTATGTATAAAATATTTCCTGAACTATTGTTCATAAAATTTGCTACAATATCAGTCAGTGACAATTTTATAATTTATATAACATTTGTTTAATTCAGTGTGAGAATTAGTTTCCTAATGTATTTGGTTTCGCTGTGCTATTGGAGTTTTCTATAATTTCAGACCTTTCCGAATATCGTGTTAGAATATTTTGTCACAAACGAAGCTACCTATAGGTATAAGAGCAGCGCTGTCTATTGTACAGAATAATTAATGTGTCACAGCTGCAGTTAAAACCATTTGGATAAGTTAATCAACAAAAAATAAACATCATCAGAGCCAGATCCATTTATTTTTGTTGATCTTCCCTTGCAAATATAGCCCGCGACCTAGCTCTGTGTAAATACCTCCGAAATTTTGCCTGAAAATGTAATTTAACAGTCTGGACAGATTTGTCAGTATGCACAAAGATAACATAGGATGTCTTCTGCTCTCCACTCAACTATAGAACTGCATTATCGGTCATTGCTGGGTAACCATTATACAACCGGCAGGAAAATACAAACCGCCACCGGTGGCCGAGGTCGTCAAAGCGGGAGGTTTGGGTTACGAATCCCGCTAGGGCCGTCATTCCTAACTGGGGATATTTCCAGGTTTTGCTCACTCCTTATAACTGGCAAATGCAGGGGAGATACCCTAAATTTAGGCCTGGAACGTTTCCTTCCTTAAAAAAAATCCTTTCACATATATATCATTTCATTTCATGTATCATCAGTGTCCACCGTCTGTGATGCATCAGTAGTAAAAACGGGCGTTTAGCACAAATCAATAAAAAAGGAACATGTAATTTCCAACAGTAAAATGTTATTATTTAAATGTTAATAATAAAACACAAAAATTAATATTGGTGCATTTTTATTACGCACATTCTTTAGCATTTTCAAATAGTATACTTTCATTAATAATTGTACCACAGAAGGTGTCAAAATAGTCAGAACTTACATTATATTCCACTTGGTTATACAGCCATGGGGAAGATATGAATTATTCAATAAGAGGAAACACTATGATGTTGATTTTGTAGTGACTGAAGTAAATCAAGTCAAACAATTTTTAGATGGTAACACGTGGGTTATTTGAAGCTCAGATATCTTCTTAGAGTTTTAAATGTGTTCCCTGAATCACATATTTGCTAGGTATATCTTTGAATATTGAAATGTGTTTGAATTTAGTCCGTAATTTAGTTATTTTCGGTAGTTTGAGTTTATCATTGCAGGAGTAAACATTTCGAAGACACAGTTAACATCAACGCGTTACAAGAAACTGCCAAAGGGAAACTGAAAATGACCTCAATATGCAAATCGAAGTATGCTCATTGGGTTGTTAGAAAAAATTCAGTTATACTTAAAATTAATTACTAAATTCCACATTCTTAAAATTCACCGAACCCCACGTTATTAGTAACAGGGTAACTTAAATGAGCGAATGCTACACAGTACAAGTTCTCATTTTCTTGCATTCCAATACATTTAGTCGTTATGTTTATTGTATCAGTATTCCTACTTTTGTATTGAAATGGTATTCATTAACATTTTATTTATTTCATTTGACGGGTGCCGCGTTGTTGGCAGTGCCTAGCCACATTGTGGTTTTATTTTCTCTCCTTTTTAGCTGGATTCAAAATTATTGCGGACCTTGGAATTGAATTTCAAAGAGAGAAAAGTGTTCAATGCGTCTTCTGTGTCACCCAAGTCCTGAAATAATAATGAAAAATTGTTCTGTAAGCAAATAAGTTGTCTCGTGTAGGTATTTTAAATACAGCATGTACTACCTTAAAACATATCAACTTCGAAGAACAATATAATGGTCTATACTTCTATAAGTGTTGCTACTTAAAGGTGTCATACAAAGACCATTATGTTAAAATCAGATCAAAACATTCAAAATATTGAATCAACTAATTATTTGCTTACTGACGCAACGGGGAAGGACTGCATTGGTTAGTTTGCGATTGCTCCCTATAGTCCGTGGAAGGGGAGGGTGGCAACACCATAGGTGCTGATAAACATAAGTGTAATACATTCTAATGCAATACAAGGCTATGTGCTCATTCATATCTTGCAGGGAGACACTGGACTGTATTTTCCAAACCTTTTTGTGCATTGGCTGTAAAATTAACAATCGACTATCTTAATTATTGTGGAGAAAATTAAGTTTATCCCTTCAGGAATATTACGTTTTAGTTCGTCTTAAGTGTGTGGTTAGTGGGAATTTATGAATCGCGGTACGAATTTAAAATCGGTCACGTGGAAATCTGACAGAACCAATCACAAACACTCGTGGTCTACAATAATAAGAATTATTGTGCTTAGCAGACTTTGCTCAAAGATTAGTCTTTTTCACAGTTCAAAAGACAATGAATAAGTGGAATTTCTACGTAGTTATTCAGAGAATCCCGCGCGCAGCCCGGCTATTCTTGATCAACGGCTTATCGACCGATGTAATCACGGTTGTAACAAATAATTGGATGACCAAATACATTGCTTAAACCAATCATGCTATTTAAGGGCACAGATTAAAAGATGATGAAGCAGCAGGACTGTGGTTCGTGAAATTATGATAGCTGTAATACATGAAATAATTCATAACAAAATAAAGGTTTGAAAAGGTTTTCAATGCTAATAACGTTGAATTAAAAGAATGCAAACGGTTGGGATAGTCCATTTAAAAATTTTGGTTTCAGAACCGATGTAAAGGCAAATAAGAGCAATTTAACATTGTCGTTTTGTTTCCAGATTTATAAAATGATCTTCGCACTTTAATTCCTTTGATAATCACCATTGCAGATCCAGTCTCTAGTGATATTTATAAAGAACAATTATTTAGAACATTATGGGCCCAAGAGATAAATAAAATCTTACCACTATAATCTATTCTCATTTAAGTTACGTACTTACACAGCATGCTGGATAACCTTGGACGTACCGATCAAAATATTCATTACATGCATTATTCATTGTCGGAAATTTCAAGGCATTAATACAAGTTAAAACATAAAAAGAACTTCTCAGTTTTTGATGAAATGGTGAAAAATCTGTTCTTCGTGAATAAGGTTCACAGGGAATTTATAAATAAAACATAGCAGTTGTACAGATTTAATAAAGTTCTACATTTACAAATAAATGAACATCCTGGCAGTACCTAGGTAGAGTTTGTAAGTTTAATGTGTAAAAGTCAATGTCTTTTACTACTACTGCAGATATTTAAAGTTAAGGCTCGTCTTATTTCAAAATATTATACTAACTTTGATTAAACATATAACCAAGTACTGCAGAATATTACAGAATAATAACTAAACTTCAGAAAAGACTACGTAATTCTCTTATAACAAAATAAAGTCCAGTAATGTAGTAAAACTGTAAAAGTTTTCCAAAGGAAAAATTACAAAAAGTTACAACAAATGCTCGTTTTACATCTTCAAATCCATGATCACGATATCCGCATGTGGTAGCATTACCTGCGACATGAACACCCGGACATTGGTCATCACACCGCCCGGTACTCTCAAGTAAGAAAATAGTTCTGAACTACTCGCTGACTACTTTGCTAGGTTGAGAGTACAGCGCTGTGTTATGACAAGCATCCTGATGTGTACATTCCAAAATTCCAGACCGCATTTAAACTCCGTGATTCGCCTGGATACGATTGAAAAATGATAGCACACAGTGCTTTAGATGCTTTGTCCATATGTATTTCTGAAGCACCCATTCCTTTTTTACTAAGTATTTAATAACCACACAATGTGCGTTACCTGCCATTTTCCCTATACAACGTCTGCACTGGAATAAACAGTTATCAAAACTACGATTCATGATCAATGCATGTATTAGTTCACAAATGTTTGTATGAAAATAGCAAATTTTGATAACAATACCTGCTTTGGAACTGCTGCTGCATTCTGGTGGTCATTCCGAATACCACTCGTATATTGAACCTTAAGAAGAGATAAAGAATAATAAGAGGAAATTAATGAATCAAATCTTTGGCGGTTGTGTAAACCAGCGATTTCCTAGTTGAACTGCCTCTGTGTATCATAAATTTTCATAAAAATTTTTATTTAAATTTATGATAAATGTTTTAATCCTTCATGGGAACATCGCCAGTAATAAACGCGTGATTCTTGTTACTGAAGATTTGTACCTAATATTTGTTCAGATTTCTGCCCCTTTCATGTTCTTAATCCTATAAACTGATTGTTACAGAGCAGTAAAACAAGCTATTCTTTGTCTCTTAGTGTCCCTTGTTGTCTACTATATGTCGGTCCTGGTGGTGTAGTGGTTACCATACTTGCCTGCTAAACCCAAGATCGCGGGTTCGAACCCGGCCAAGACCGATGGATATTTTCGGGCGTAAAAATCCTAAGTATCGCTTCCTTCGGAGGGGAAGTAAAGCTGTGGGTCCCGTGTCGTACAATTACGGCACGAAAAAGAACCTCAAGCCTGAAAGAGAGGCCTCTGAACAAAATTTGTCGGCCGTTTCACGCCCTGAGTTAAATGGGACGCTGATGACCTGAGCTGTTAAAGAGCGTCCATAAATAAATCAATCAAAAAAATTGTCTACTATTAGTTATTGAGAAGTTTAATAACAGCTCTAAAACTGAGTCTTGTACTGGTGCAACTTAATTTGCCTTATGCACTTCTTCTTAAATTAAACGAAAACGCTGAAGAAAAATATCCATAAGTGCTACTTAACCCACTCAGATACAAATCTAAATCCAAATCCACCGACCTGCAATGACACCTCTTGCAAGTAAATGTGGATCCTTAATCGATACTGTTGGAGGAATTCTTCGATTTGGTTTGAAATCTTCATATACTTCGGCTAATATATACATACTGCATAGCTAAAGTGATTAGCTGTAAGGAAATTTGGGATTGTTAGGTACATATACCTGAATACTCTGAATATAAGAGAAAAGTACATTCATTTTTAAAAGTTTATTTCTGGCGTTAATGTTACACACTTATCAAGAATATATCAATAACTTCATTTATGTATTAAGTTTGCATTTGTATTTTCATGGAATTAGTCCATACCATGCCTCCCAACAGTTTGTAGACAACATACAAATTGACAACAAATAATTTTTGAGGTAGCACAAGGCTTCGTACTGTGGGGTTTGAAGGCTGTTGAAAAAGGCAGAGTAAAAATGCATTTCAGTGTAGGTTTTACATTTGGTGGGATAGGGTAAAAAGGCATTTGAGTGTAGGTTTAGGGAGGGGAGAGTAAAAAGGCTCTGGGGTTTTTCGAGGTGTTGCCATTTGTGGAGTCGAGTAAAGGGCGCTGCGGTGATTAGACGTTTTACCAAAACCATAACATGTATCTTAGATAGTAAAAGAATCTTAACCAGCAGTATAATCTCCACCCGCATGTCCAAAATAGATATCTGAATGTACTTTTCGTGGTTTTTAGACAGTCGTATCCTGGAGCAGAATTTGCCTGTGAACAAAATTTTCATAATTAGAGAAGGCACAGACACACACACACACACACACACACACACACACACACACACATATATATATATATATATGTATGTATAAACTTAGGGTAACCTCTGTTTAGCTAAACAATATATTACCATCAAATTGGGGGGGGGGGGAGTTTTGGACAGATTTGAAATATTCTGTACAAAATCTGAAATTTTAAAAAAAAAGTATTACTCCTTTATCATTAATAGCAATAAATACAGTTTGTAATGCGTTTATTAATGTTAGATTTTTTAAAAATTGATAAAAATATGCAAGCTTTTCAAAAAAGTTGGGGGTGATTTAAAAAAAGTGAAGTATTTAATAAAAACGCTAACAAAGAATACAAGAAATCTTACAACATGCTGTACTGCAAGTATATTTTAAGATTCTTATTATTTATCACACACATTTAGAACTAACTACAAGCTGCCAACTGTATGTGCATGATAATTCTTGCTGATTGACTTGTCCCGATAGCAGGCACTCTCTGCCTGTATTATTGTAAACGTGTCTTTTCAATTTTTCCTGTATTCCATTATTGTTTGACTTCACCTGCTTCTGTGAAAAGATCTTTTTAAGTTGCAGTAAACATAATGACACAAATGAAAGTCACTACAGACAGAAATTAGGTACTAGGAAGGTATGTACTAATGTTTACAAACATTTACTTACTGGGCATACATGTACTTGCAATTTAATGAAGGATCTCAAACTTAAGCAGAAGGTAAACTAAAATTTGTGTCAAACTTAATAAATCAACAACACCTCGAAGATGCTTCATCATGTCTAGAGCAAGGATCCAAATAGCTTCGTACTGGAGTTTCAAATATGGTAGAGTGTCACTGGAGAACAACTTTCTATACACACCGCCCCCAATGAGTATGTACAGATTGTTGAGGGTATCACCATCTGGGAATGGCTAACCATTGCCAGATTGTCATTTGATTGTATATATCCTTTCGCAATTCATTAGTTCAGTTTACATATCATCATTGTCTACCATGTGTAAACCCCAAGTAGTTCAAACGGGCGGAAAATTATAAACAAATCTCATCTGTGTTGAAATTGCTCTTAGGATCTTGTTGTCCGCGGTGTTGCTGTGTAAATGAATTATTTTAAAGGAGTCGCAGCTACTTTATATCATACACATATCTTTAAAACCTTTGTGGGAAGACTTAATATATTATTACCGCTTCCATTTACCCAAGAAAAAGATGCTTGTGTCACTGCTTGTTGTAACCAAGAACTGCTCTTGCGCCCGGTATTCGTGATTATTGATCAAATAATAACTCCGCCAAGGCAAATGCACACTCCGGGGTCGACATAAAACTTCTTCTTTATTTACATATTGTAACTTTTTTTGAAAATTGAGCAAAAGCTCAAGGGCAAGTCACGACTACAAACAATTCCCATTTGCTGTTTGGGCAGAAATAGCTGCCACATATGCATGCCATATTTGTATTTTTTTGCAAGAAGAAATAATTGGGACTAAGTGTTAAAAACCAGAATTTTAAAACTTATGTGCACAACAAATTAACTAACGGTAGATAAAACCACGCATTTGTTATATTGAAAAATTTACACTTTGGTGTAACATGTGAGTGTATGATTGACATAAGTTTGATGAATGAATAATTTGCTTCACTGCTAAAAATCATCAATTATAAGAATTACCCAATCTGTTGCATTTTCCAAATTTGACCCACTGGCCGGAAGCTTCATTTCAGGAACGTCATTAACTGCCGCAGGAATTGCCACGCAGATAACAGCCAGAAGAGCCAGAAGGATATATGCTTTCATCTTGCTCTGAAACAAACAAATTATCCCTATGAACTCAGCAACTGTAACCGGAAACCGTGCAACGCTTTTTATTCAGCGAGGAAGGAACGGATGAAATTCTGTCTTTACCAAGTCTGCCACCTGTGTATGTTTGCGGGGGTATTCAATATGTTCAAAAAGAAATGTTTCTCCTATTTCCTTTCAACGTTTGCACACAATCGGGTGTATTATTATTTTTATTATTATTATTATTATTATTATTATTATTATTGATATTATTATTGTTGTTATTTCCTTCCGGTAGGTTGCAGTGATGCACTTATATTTCGAAGCAGAATTCTTAATGCTGGTAAACCATTCCTTGAACATCGAAAAACGAGAAAACCACAACTTAAGCAACCTGTTTTGCTCTCATTTTCTGCTGTTAATGATAGAGATTTCCACATTTATAGCTTTGCAGTTTGCTTTCAGATCAAAATGATGTACCCAAGTTTTATCAGCATTAATTTAACTTGAAAAAAATCAGAATTTCCCCGAAAGGTCATATGGAACTGCATGGATGCAGGTGAACGTCATTTTATACGGGAAATAGAAGGAAGGAAACCTGCCATGCACAATAACATCTCATATACAACATATCAGTTTCCAAGATGTGAGTAGCACCCGGTGAAATTTTCAAAATAAATGTCACCCATTACCCATTTCTCACAATTAGAGTAATGGTATTAATGTTTTCTATATTTAGAGCAAAAACTGCAGCGATGGGTACATCTTCATTTGAGATTAATTGCCCCAGTTCTTTAACCATGTTAGAACAACTTTGAGCTGTGCTATAACAAACTCTCTACAGATATACTGCCGTTGCGTAGATCTCAGGTCAACATTTGTTGAGACGAATACAACGTTCAGAGCAACATACTCTTTGTCGCTTGTCACCTCCATTGCTGTAGTTTATCTCCTACCTGCACACATCCCGCAGTAAGCAATTGAACTATCATTAATGAAAGCAATATCATGTATACGCATTAAGCTCACAAAATAATAAATTTTACTGCCAGAAATAATAGTTTTCTTTAATTAATTAGAGAACATCCCTCATATTCCTGTAGATTTTCATGTATCAGAAACATTGTTTAACTATAAAATGTTGTATGTATTGCACAAGATTTTCGGAATAATATATGCTTAAAATTAATTTAATATTTTCAGAAAATTCAGCTTTTTGCCTACATACATTAAGTTTTAATACATCTCTATATAAGAACGGACCTACGTAGTTTAACTGACCAAAATAATGCACTCCCTTCACTAGGATTTTCTCTCGACACCGTTACAAAATCCTCAAGTCAGGTCAAGTGAGAAAGTCATGCTTATAGTTTTCTTTGACTTTGAAGGATTAATTCATTATGAATTCGTGCTACAGGGACAAACTGTTAAAAGATGATGCTATTCGGAAGTGTTGCCACGCCTGCGAGAAAATGTGATAAAGAAACCTCCTGAAATGTGGCGAGACAATTCATAGCTGTTGCATCACGATAACGCACCCGCACATTCATCCCATTTGGTACGTGAGTATTCCACAAAAAAAAAAAAAAAAAAAAAAAACGAAATCACTGTGCTGCCTCGTCCTTCGTACTCTCCATAACTGGCCCCTGCGGACTTTTTCCTATTTCAAAAGTAGAAAACCCCGTTGAATAGATGAAGATTTGCAACATTAGACGAGAAAAAAGAAAATTCGCAGACGGCGCTTCGAGCCACCCAGAATGAGGTGCACCAAGATTGCTTCCGGCTTTGGGAAGTGGAAACGGCTTTGGGTGCGGTGCATCAATACTTTAGCTGAGTATGTAGGAGATAATGCATAATAAGAAAAGGGTAATCATAGAAATATTTTGTGGACAAAGTTTTGGAATTTTTGGAACATACTTCGTATATGCTGCAATATTTTGTGTCCCCTATTTTCGAAGAGGTCTCCTTTAATGACAGTTTTTGTTTACTTTTTAGTGAGGTGAAGGTAAACCTAAACGCACCCGTACTGACAAAGATTGACGAAATCGGTAAAGATATCTCTAAATTTAGTACACGCGAACTTCCCCGTCAACCTTACAGTCTGCTTCTCCAACCTCATAATTTCCGTTTCTTCTTTCCCGTGAATAAGTGGAGATCAAACAATGATGGGAAAGTCATAGTCGGAAGAGAAGGAGAGACATAAATGTTCTAAGAACCAAATGATTTGCAAGAATGTACAGAACAAAACATGTTCGTTATGTTATATGTATATACAGTGCAGGTATATTAATTCATGTTAATATTTTGAAATACGGTTTTCTGGGAAATGCCCGTGTAGATTTCAGTAAATTTAAGATCCACAGCCCCTTCAATAATAAAAGTTGCATAGGGTAAAAATGGGAAAAGTAAAAGACCGAAAATATCTGCTTTAGATATATGTGGCTTACAGCGGTTATCTTACGTAATCCCGTCACCGATTTTATTTGGATAAACTGTCAGTACTCAAACTGTACGAGTTTACTGAGAGTTACCTCGCTATTACGACTTCATTAATAGAGGGCAGTATTAAGCGAACGTATAATCAGCATAACGAAAAGGTGTAAGAAATAAATAAAAATACAAATATTTATATTAAGAAAACCTTTCCCGTATCTATTTAATTATCATTAATATAGGTCGTGGAACCCGATATATGACTTTCAGTAGCGGAAACATAATTTGTGATCCTTGCATTATAATCACTTGGTACTCGTATTTAATTTCAAATAAACCACTTGTAAGTCATTAAACCAGGCACTTCTAAATGAGGTATATTCCCTACCTAAATTACTCTCAGATCTGGAAATATCTCGGTTTTATATATAAATGTTTCAGTTATGAAAAATGCCGAATTTCAGTAATTATCCAATGTTATGAATACACTCAATCCCTGAAATATTCCAAGAGCTAAAGCAACAACTTACCGTTTGTGTGGTCAGAGAACTGTTGAAGAAGACGCAGAATATTCCACTGATTACACAGAAGCTTTTCTCCACCAGTATATATTCCGCAGCTTATAAGAATGCTATAAATTTTTTCGTTTCTTTAAAATATTTTAATTAGTCTGCTGCATTAAAATATGTAATAACTGGGCGTGTTTGGGGTAATTACGTTTGTCCTCGTCAGTTGGAAATGGCATAACCATAAAAAATGCTGATAAGCGAATGGATAATTTTATTTCTGAGAAATAAAATCTTTATGATACCATCGTATGTGAATATTAAAGTATGTCATTAAAATTTTAAGATGTGGCTTTGGTTTTGTTACTGCTTTCTAGACAATATGTTTTACGAAATCGAATAAAGGTTTATTTACCTTTTTGTGCAAAATATATGTAAAAATTGTGTTTGTTTTAATTTTTTTTTCTTATAAGCAATTCAATATTTTTTTTACTTTATTAAATAAAACTTTTAAAATGTTGACCTAATAATAACTTCATAATACATTATAATTCATTCACTTTTTCAAGAACTTGACAACGGATAGCAATGATTTTTCCATGGAAATGTATGTAACATATCCCCAACATTGCTAACAATTTAGCAACTTCTCCATTAAGCGGTTCTTAGAAATTCCGAGATATATTCTGTTGAAGTGCAATTTTATAAGAATGCCAAAATTCAAACTCAGTATAGGAACTTCATATCAGAAATACGTTGCAGAATTCCCAATTGCACGCTATAATGATATGCCACATCCACAATAAAACATATTAAATTCAAAACATTTCTTAATATAAAAAATATGTTATATTGATGGAAAAGGTGACTTATTTTCCGTTTTTAGGACTTTGTTTTCTCAATGTGTAACTACTGTAATATTAAACCTGTTTATCTTTTCCGCAAAAACAATTATTTACGGAAAACTAGAAGTATTATTTCTTTGCTTATAGCAAACTAAATATAATGCATAAAACTATTTCCTGAATTATAGTTCATAAATTTTCCTACAAAATCAGTCAATAACCAATTTATAATTTATATAGGTAACGTTTGTTTATTTTAGTGTGTGAACTTGCTTTTTAATGTATTTGATTCCCTGTGCTATTGCAGTTTTCTAAAACTTCATACCTTGCCGAAAATCGTGTTAGCATATTTTGTCACAAACGAAGCTCCCTATAGGTATAAGAGCAGCGCTGTCTTTTGTACAGAATAAGAATATGTCACAGCTGCAGTTAAAATCATTTGTATAAGTTAATCAACAAAAATAAAACATCATCAGAGCCTGATCCATTTATTTTTGTTGACCTTCGCTTGCAAATATAGCCCGCGTTCCTACGCTGTGTAAATACCTCCGAAATTTTACCTGAAAATGTAATTTAACAGTCTGGTCAGACTTGTCAGTATGAACATAGAGAACATAGGGTGTCTTCTGCTCCGCTGCATTATCGGTCATTGCTGGGTAACCATTATACTAACCGGCAGGAACATATAAACCGCCACCGTTGGCCGAGGACGTTAAAGCGCGGACTCGTGAGCGGGAGGTTTGGTGTTCGAATCCCGCCATGAACGTCTTTCCTAACGGGAGATATTTCCAGGTTTTCCTCAGTGCTTATGACTGGCAAATGCAGGGGAGATACCCTAAACTTAGACCTGGAATGCCTCCTTCCTACAAAAAAACCTTTCATATATATATATAATTTCAGTTCATGTATCATCAGTGTCCACCGTCTGTGATGCATCAGTAGTAAAAACGGGCGTGTAAAAACTACTCAAATAAGCAACATATAATTTCCAACAGTAAAATGTTATTATTTAAATGTTAGTAATAAATTACAAAAAAAATTGGTGCATTTTTATTACTCACATTCTTTTGCATTTTCAAATAGTATAATTTCATTAATAATTGTACCACATAAGGTTTGAAAATATTCAGAAATTACATTATATCCCAATTGGTTATACAGCCATGGAGAAATTATGAATTATTCAAGAAGAGGAAACACTATGATGTTGATTTTGTAGTGACTGAAGTAAATCAAGTCAAAAAAATTTTAGATGGTGACACGTGGGTTATTGATGCTCAGATATTTTCTTAAAGTTTTAAATGTGTTTCCTGAATCACATTTTTGCTGCGTATATCTTTGAATATGGAAATATGATTTCATTTTGTGCTTCAGTTACTTATTTCCGGTAGTTTGAGTTTATCATTGCAGGAGTAAACATTTCGAAGACACAGTTAACATCAACGCGTTACAAGAAAGTGTCAAAGTGAAACTGAAAATGACCTCAATATGAAAATCGAAATATGCTCATTGGGTTATTAGCCAAAATTCAGTTATACCTAAGATTAGTTACTAAATTCCACATTCTTAAATTTCACCAAACCCCACGTTATTAGTAATAGGGTAACTTAAATGAGGGAATGAAACAAGATATTCCTCAGTTGCACAATACAAGTTCTCATTTTCTTGCATTTCAATACATTTAGTCGTTATGTTTATTGTATCAATATTCTTGCTTTGTATTTAAATGGTATTCATTTACATTTTATTTATTTCATTTGATGGATGCCGTGTTGTTGGCAGTGGCTAGTCACATTGTGGTTTATTTTCTGTCCTTTTTAGCTGGGTTCAAAATCGTTGTGACACTTGGAATTGAATTCCAAAGAGAGAAACAAATAATTGGATGACCAAATACATTGCTTAAACCAATCATGCTATTTAAGAGCACAGATTAAAGGATGATGACGCAGCAGGACTGTGGTTCGTGAAATTATGATAGCTGTAATGCATGAAATAAATCATTACAAAATAAAGGGTTGAAAGGGATTTCAATGCTAATAACGTTAATTTAAAAGAGTGGAAACAGATAGGATGGTTCATTTCAAAAACTTTGGTTTCAGAACCGATGTAAAGGCAAATAAGAGAAATTTAACATTGTCGTTTTGTTTCCAGATTTATAAAATGATCTTCGTACTTTAATTCCTTTGATAATCACCATTGCAGACCCAGTCTCTAGTGATATTTATAAAGAACAATTATTTGGAATATTATGGGCCCAAAAGATACATAAAATCTTACCACTATAATCTATTCTCATTTAAGTTACGTACTTACACAGCATGCTGGATAACCTTGGACGTACCTTCTTTTTTTTTTTTTTTGTTTTGATTGATTTATTTATGGACGCTCTTTAACATCTCAGGACATCAGCGTCCCATTCAACTCAGGGCGTGAAACGGCCTACAAATTTTGCTCAGGGGCCTCCCTTTCAGGCTTGAGGTTCTTTTTTCGTGCCGCAAATGTACGACACGGGACCCACGGCTTTACTTCCCTTCCGAATGAAGCCATACTTAGGATTTTTACGCCCGAAAAAATACATCGGTCCTGCCCAGGTTCGAACCCGCGTTTTGGGTTTAGGAGGCAAGTATGGTAACCACTACACCAATGGGACGTACTGATCAAAATAACCATTACATACATTATTCATTTGGGAAATCTCAAGTAATTAATACAAGTTAAGTTAAAACATAAAAAGAAATTCTCAGTTTGTGATGAAATGATGAAAATTCTGACCTTCGTGAACGAGGATTGCAAAGAATTTATAAATAAAACATAGGAGTTATATATATTTAATAAAGTTTTACATTTACATACAAATAAAACATCCTGGCAGTATCTAGGTAAAGTTTGTAAGTTTAATATGTAAAAGTCAATATTTTTTCCTACTACTGCAGATATTTAAAGTTAAGGCACGTGCAATTTAAAAATAATATACTAACTTTGATTAAACGTGGAAGTAGTACTGCAGAATATTACAGAATTACAATTCAACTTTCGAAAATATTACGTAATTCTCCTGTAACAAAATATTGTCCAGTAATGTAGTAAAACTGTAAAAATTTTACAAAAGGAAAAATTACAAAAAAATTGCAACAAATGCTCGTTTAACATCGTCAAATCCATGAGCACGATATCCGCATGTGGTAGCATTACCTACGACATGAACATCCGGACATTGGTCATCACACCGCCCGGTACTCTCAAGTAAGAAAATAGTTCTGAACTACTCGCTGACTACTTCGCTAACTTCAAAGTACCGCACTGTGTGATGACAAGCATCCCGATGTTATCTTCCTCCAAGATTCCAGGCCGCATTTAAACTCTGTGTTTCGCTTGGATACGTTTGAAAATGATAGCACACAGTCCTTTAGATGCTTTGTCCAAATGTATTTCTGAAGCATTCATTCTTTCTTTACCAAGTACTTAATAACCACACAATGTGCGATACCTGCCATTTTCGCTATACAACGTCTGCACTCTAATAAACAGTTAACAATATTACGATTCATGAACAATGCATGTATTAGCTCACAAATGTTTCTATGAAGATAGCAAGTTTTGATAACAATAGCTCGTTTGGAAATGCTGCTGCATTCTGGTGGTCATTCCAAATACCACTTGTACATTGAACCTTACGGAGAGTTAAAGAATAATGATAGGAAATTAATCAATCAAATCTTTGGCGGTTGTGTAAACCAGCAATTTCCTAGTTGAACTGCCTCTGTGTATCATAAATTTTCATAAAAATTGTTATTTAAAGTTATGATAAATATTTTAATCCTTCATGAGAACAACGGCAGTAATAAACGCCTGATTCTTGTTACTGAAGATTTTTACCTAATATTTGTTCAGATTTCTGCCCTTTTCATGTTCTTAATCCTATAAAAGGAGTGTTACATAGCAGTAATACAAGCTATTCTTTGTCTCTTAGTCTCCCTTGTTGGCTACTATTAGTATTTGAGAAGTGAAATAACAGCTCTAAAAATGAGTCTTAGGCCTGATGGAACTTAATTTGCTTTATGCACTTCTTCTTAAATTAAAGGAAAGTGCTGAAGAAAAATATCCATAAGTGCTACTTAACCCACTCAGATACATATCTAAATCCAAATCAACCGACCTGTGATGACACCTCTTCACAAGTACATGTGGATCCTTAATCGATACTGTTGGAGGAATTCTTCGATTTGGTTTGAAATCTGCATATACTTCGGCTAATATATACATACTGCATAGCTAAAGTGATTAGCTGTAAGGAAATTTGGGATTGTTAGGTACATATATCTGAATACTGTGAACATAAGAGAAAAGTACATTCATTTTTAAAAGTTTATTTCTGGGGTTAATGTTACACACTTATGAAGAATGTATTCAAAACTTCGTTTATGTATTAAGTTTGCATTTGTATTTTCATGCAAATAGTTCATACCATGCCTTCCAACAGTTTGTGGACAACATACAAATTGGCAACAAATAATTTTTGAGGTGGCACAAGGATTCGTACTGTGGGTGTGAAGGCTTTTGAAAAAGGTAAAGTAAAAGTGCATTTCAGTGTTTGTTTTACATTTGGTGGGATAGGGTAAAAAGGCTATAGGGTTTTTCGAGGTTTTGCCATTCTTAGAGTCGGAAAAAGAGCTCTGCGGTGATTGGACGTTTTACGAAAACCAGAACAGGTAACTTAGAGAGTAAAAGTATCTTAGCCAGCAGTATAACCTCCACCTGCAAGTCCAAAATAGAAATCTTAATGAAGTTTTAATGGTTTTTAGAGGGTCATATTCCGGAGCAGAATTTGCCTGTGAACAAAAATTTCATAATTAGAGCAGATACATATATATATATTTATAAACTTAGAGTAACCTCTGTTTAGCTAAACAATATATTACCTACAAATGGGGGCGAGTTTCGGAAAGATTTGAAATATTCTGTAAAAAATCTGAAATTTTAAAAAAAAAGTATTACTCCTTTATCATTAATAGCAATAAATACAGTTTGTAATGCGTTTATTAATGTTAGATTTTTTAAAAATTGATAAAAATATCCAAGCTTTTCAAAAAAGTTGAGGTTGATTTAAAAAATGTGAAGTATTCAATAAGAACGCTTACTAAGAATACAAGAAATCTTACAACATGCTGTACTACAAGTATATTTTAAGATTCTTATTATTTATCACACACACTTAGAACTAACTACAAGCTGCCAACTGTATGTGCATGATAATTCTTGGTGATTGACTTGTCCCAATTGCAGGCACTCTCTGCCTGTATTATTGTAAACGTGTCTTTTCAATTTTTCCTGTATTACATTATTATTTGACTGCACTTGCTTATGTGAAAACATCTTATTAAGCACCAGTAAACACAATGATACAAATTAAAGGCACTGCAGACAGAAATTAGGGACTAGGAAGATATGTACCAATAGTTACAAGAATTTAGTGACTGGGCATACATGTACTTGCAATTTAATGAAGGATCTCAAGCTTAAGCAGAAGGCAACTAAAATTTGTGTCAAAATTAATAAATTAATGACACCTCAAAAATGCTTCATCATGTCTAGAGCAAAGATCCAAATAGCTTCGTACTGGAGTTTCAAATATGGTAGAGTGTCACTGGAGAACAACTTTCTATACACACCGCCCCCAATGATTATGTACAGATTGTTGAGGGTATCACCATCTGGGAATGGCTAACCATCGCCAGATTGTCATTTGAAACAGTTCAGGCAAACTTCAAAACCTATTTCAGTATTTACCTCCCTACAGGAGGAATTTATGTCATTAATGTGTGGACTCTTAAGAGCAAGGTCTGCCGCTCTGTTCATACACAGACCGTTGTCTCTGACTGATATTTTTATCAGATTTTCCTAAATTTCATAAAAATAAAATGCCGGGATGATACTCCAAACTTAGACCTGGGCGATTTCTTGTTTTAAATACCCTTTCGCAATTCATTAGTTCAGTTTATATATCATCATTGTCTACCATCTGTAAACCCCAAGTAGTTCAAACGGGTGGAAAATTATAAACAAATCCCATCTGGATTGAAATTGCTCTTAGGATCTCTTTGTTCGCGGTGTTGCTGTGTAAATGAATTGTTTTAAAGGAGTCGCAGCTACTTTATATCATACACATATCTTTAAAACGTTTTCTGGGAAGCTTAATATATTATTACCGCTTCCATTTACCCAAGAAAAAGATGCTTGTGTGATTGCTTGTTATAACCAAGAATTGCTCTTGCGCCCGATATTCGAGATTATTGATCAAATAATAACTGCGCCAAGGCAAATGCACACTCTGGGTTCGAAATAATACTTCTTTATTTATATATTATGCCCTTTTTTAAAAATTGAGCAAACGCTCAAGGGCAATCACGACTACAAACAATTCCCATTTACTGTTTGTGCAGAAATAGGTGCCACATATGAATGTCATATTTGTATTTTTTGCAAGAAGAAATAATTGGGACTAAGTGTTAAAAATCTGAATCTTAAAACTTATGTGCATAAAAATTAACTAAATGTACAGGAAACAATGACTTTGTTATATTGAAAATTTTACTTTTGTGTAAGATGAAACTGTATGATTGACATGTCTTTGATGAATGAATAATTTGCTTCATTGCTAAAAAATCATTAATTATAAGATTTACCGAATCTGTTGCTTTTTCCAAATATAATCCACGGGCAAGACGCTTCAATTTATCAAAGTTGTAAAATGCCGCAGACTTTGCCGCGCAGATAACAAGCAGAAGAGCCAGAAGCATATATACTTTCATCTTGCTCTGAAACAAACAAATTATCTGTATGAACTGAGTAACTGTAATGAGACACGGTGCAATTCATTTTATTTTGTCTATACTACGTCAGCCACCTGTATATGTTTGCGTGGGTATTCAATATGTAATAAAAACAAATATTTATCTGATTTCCTTTCAACATTTGCACACTATCTGTATTATTATTATTATTATTATTATTATTATTATTATTATTATTATTATTAATATTAATATTAATATTAACATTATTATTGTTTCCTTCCGATAGGTTGCAGTGATGCAGTTATATTTCGAAGCAGTATCTCTTAACACCGGTAAACCATTCCTTGAATATCGAAAAACGGGATATACAGAACTTAACAACCTGTTTTGTTTTCATTTTGTGATGTTGATTTGCGAGATTTCCACATACGGAGCTTTGCTGTTTGCTTTCATATCGAAATGATATACCCAATTTTCATCAGCATTAATTTTACTTGAAAAAAATCCGAATTTTCTGTAAGCATCATATGGAACTACATGGAAGCAGGCAGGTGAACGTCATTTTGTACGAGCAATAGAAGGCTTGGAACCAGCCATGCACAAACACAGCTCATATTCAATATATCACTTACCAAAGTGTGAGTGGCACTCGGTGAAATTTTAAAAATTAATGTCACCCATTACCCTTTCTTCACAATGACAGTAATAGTATTTATGTTTTCTATAGTAAGAGCACAAACTGGAGCGAAGGGTTCATCTCCCTCTGAAATTAACTGCCCCAGCTCTTTAACCATTTTAGAACAACTTCGAGCTGTGCTCTCTACAGATCTACTTACCGTTGCACAGATCTCAGCTCAACATTTGTTGAGACGAATACAACGTTCAGAGCAACTTATTCTTTGTCGCTCGTCACCTCCATTGCTGATGTGTCTCCTACCTGCACACATCTCGCAGTAAGCAATGGAAGTATAATTAATGAAAGTAATATCATGTATACGTATTAAGCTCACAAAATATTGTAAATGCAAATTTTCCGGCCAGAAATTTTGTCTAATTTTTTTTTAATTCATTTAAGAACATCATTTATATTTCCTTAGACTTTTATATATAAAAACATTGTTTTGTTGTAAACTTTTGTATATATTCGACAAGGTTTTAGGCATAAACTAAATTAATATTGCAGAAATTTCACTTTTTGCCCACATACATTAGGTTTTAATACATCTTTATATGAGAACGGACCTACGTAGTTTAACTGACTAAAATAACGTAGTCCCTTCACTACGATTATAAAATTATTTATTAACATTTAATAATGGTCAAAAAGTAATATGATAATTAATTACTAATGTGTTAATACAGGTTCTACATGATCGATAGCTGGTGTAGACGAAAGGAAAGAACGTGGCTGGCTGATAAACCCCTTTCATCTTTGGTAGTTGCTTCTCAGTTAATACTTTTTCTAATGATCTCCACAATTTTCTTACAAGGGAACGCTATTAACCACCAATCAGGACACAGTAACTATGGACTCCCTGTATAAAATTTCTAATTTTCCCTCTGACACCGCTACCGTCGATTCAAAATATCCCTCAATTTTCCCCCAACGAAAATATTGAGGGATATTTAGAATCGAAATTATCCTTAATTTTCCCCCAACAATAATGTTAACGAATCCTTAACGTACGAGGTCTGTTCCAAATATTCAGAAACATTCGTACTTTCGGGTCAATGCAGTGTTGGAGTGAAATGCAGATGGCATCTCTGCACACCCCTGTGTTTAATGTGTATCTGCCGGAAGTTTCCATATTGAATGTCTGTTAGTTATTGTTCAGTGCTGTATTGAGTAGAACGGTGTGTAGCACAGTTTGCGAATTTCGAGATGACAGAGTTAGAGGAGCAATGCGTCTGCATTAAATTTTGCGTGAAACTCAAGAAAAAATTTACAGAGACCCACCAAATAATACAGGGAGCCTACGGTGATGAGAGCTTATGCCGTATTCGTTATTACGAATGGTTCACGCGGTTTAAAAATGGCCAGACGGACGTCAAAGATGAACCACTTTCAGGACGCCCTTAGACGTCTACCGACGACGTTCATTTCAGGAACGTCAACGAAATTGTGCGTGCCAATAGAAGACTGACTATCCGAGAGATTGCAGAAGAATGTTACATTTCAGTTGGATAATGTCATGAAATCCTGACACAGCATCTTGGAGTGCATCTTGTTGCCGCCAAGTTCTTCCCACGGCTCATGAATCAAGACTAGAAAGACCATCGCCTCGTAATCTTTGAAGAGCATATGGTTTGCGCAAATGAGAATGAGATGTTCCTTAAGAGAACCATAACTGGTGATGAGACGTGGGTCTACGGTTACGATGTTGAGACCAAGGTTCAATCTTCACAGTTAGTCCAGAAAGGTTCTCCAACTAATCCTCAAGTCAGGTCAAGTGAGAAAGTCATGCTTATAGTTTTCTTTGACTTTGAAGGATTATTTTATTATGAATTCGTGCTATAGGGTCAAACTGTTAAAAGATGATGCTATCCAGACGTGTTGCGACGCCTGCGAGAAAATGTGATAAAGAAACCTCCTGAAATGTGGCGAGACAATTCATAGCTCTTGAATCACGATAACGCAACCGCACATTCATCCCATTTGGTGGGTGACTATTCCACAAAAAAAAAAAAAATGAAATCACTGTGTTGCCTCATTCTCCGTACTCTCCATACCTGGCCCCTGCGAACTTTTTTCTATTTCCAAAGTAGAAAACCCCGTGGAAAGGATGAAGACTTGCAACAATAGACGAGAAAAAAGAAAATGCGCAGACGGCGCTTCGAGTCATCCAGAATGAGGTACACCAAGACTGCTTCCGGCTTTGGGAATGGAAACGGCTTTGGGTGCGGTGCATCAATACTGAAGCTGAGTATGTAGGAGATAATAAGAAAAAGGTAAGCATAGAAAAATTTGTGGACAAAGTTCCGGAATTTTTGGAACATACTTCGTATATGCTGCAATATTCTGTGTCCCCTGTTTTCGAACAGATCTCCTTTAATGACAGTTTTTGTTCACTTTTTACCGAGGTGAAGGTAAACCTAAACACACCGTACTCGTAAAGATTGACGAAATCTGTAACGACAATTCTAAACTTAGTTCAAGCTAACTTCCTCATTAACCTTACAGTCTGCTTCTCATGCCTTATGATTTCCGTTTTTATTCGATCCTGTAAATAAGTGGAGATCAAGCGATGACGAGAAAGTCATAGCCGGAAGAGAAGGAGACTGACATAAATGTTCTAAAAACCTAATGATTTGCAAGAATGCACAGAACATATACATGTTCGTTTTATATCATGTGTATATACAGTCCATGTATATACATATTCATGTTAATATTTTGAAAGACTGTTTTCGGGGAATTGCCCTAGTAGGTTTCATTAAATTCAAGATCCACAGCCCCTTCAATAATAAAAGTTGCACGGGGTTAAAAATATGAAAAGTAAAAGAATGAATAATATCTGCATTAGATATATGTGGCATACAGCGGTTATCTTACGTAATCCCGTCACCGATTTTAAATAAACACACATGCGTGCAAAATGTTGCAAATGAAATTTCACAAATTTCTAAAACAGCGTTCTTGTAATCTGAAACATAAACTTGTGCTGTTTTCTGTAAAGATATGATTCCGTCTGCATGCACCAGTAAATACCAAAACAACAGCGTTGGAGCTCTGAAAAACACATCTCCTTCGAGAAGAAACTGAGATAGGTGCATAATGGGCGTGAAGGGAATAGTGGTATCCATTTTATTTGGACAAACTGTCAGTGCTCAAAGAGAATGTACTAGTTTACGGAGAGTTAGCTCGCTATTACAACTTCATTAATAGAGGGCAGTATTAAGCGAACGTATAATCAGCATAACTTAAAGGTGGAAGAAATAAATCAAAAAAGGCAAATATATATATTAAGAAAACATTTACCGTATCTATTTAATTATCATTAATATATGTCTCTGGAACCAGATATTTGATTTTCGGTAGCGGGAACATAATTTGTTATCCTTGCATTATAACCAATTGGTACCTGTATTTAATTTCAAATAAACGACTTCTAAGTCAATAAACCAGGCACTTCTAAATGACGAATATTCCCTACCTAAATTACTCTCACATCTGGAAATATCTCAGTTTTATATAAAAGTTTCAGTTATAAAAATGGCGAATTTCTGTAATCATCCTATGTTATGAGTACACTCAGTCCCTGAAAGATTCTAAGAGCTAAAGCATCAACTTACCGTTTGGGTGGTGAGAGAACTGTTGAAGAAGACGCAGAATATTCTACTGATTACTCAGAAGCTTCTCTCCACCTGTATATATTCCTCAGCTTTTAAGAATGCTATAAAATTTGTCGTTTAATAAAAATATTTTAATTAGTCTGCTACATTAAAATATGTAATAACTGGGCGTGTTTGGGGTAATTACGTTTGTCCTTGTCACATTGGAAATGACATAACCATAAAAATTGCTGATAAGCGAATGGATAATTTTATTTCTGAGAAATAAAATCTTTATGATACCATCGTATGTAAATATTAAAGTATGTCATTAAAATTGAAGATGTGGCATGGTTTTTGTTACTTCATTCTAGACAATATGTTTTATGATATCGAATAAAGATTTTTTTTTTTTTTTTTTTTTTTGCATTTTTGTGCAAAATATAGGTGAAAATTGTGTTTTTTTTAAAATTTTTTTCTAGTAAACAATTCAATATTTTTATTTTTACTTTATTTAACTAAAACTTTCAAATATTGACCTAATAATAACTTCACAATACATTATAATTCATTCACTTTCTCAAGAATTTGACAATGGATAGCAATGATTTTTCCATGGAAATGTAAAAAACATATCCCTAACATTGTTAACAATTTAGCAACTTCTCCATTGAATGATTCTTAAATTCCGAGATATATTCTATTGAAGTGCATTCTATTGAATTTTATAAAAGTGACAATATTTAATCTCAGTATAGGGACTTGATATCAGAAATAGGTTGCAGAAATCCCAATGGCACGCTATAATGATATGCCACATCCACAATAAAACATATTAAATTGAAAACATTACTTAATATAATAAATATGTTATGTTGGTGCAAAAGGTGACTTTTATTTTCTATTTTTAGGACTTTGTTTTTCCAATGCGTAACTGCTGTAATATTACGCCTGTTTATCTTTTCCGCAAAAACAATTATTTACGGAAAACCAGAAGAATAATTTCTTTGCTTATAGCAAACTAAATATTATGTATAAAATATTTCCTGGACTATAGTTCATAAATTTTGCTACAAAATCAGTCAGTAACAAATTTATTATTTAAACAGGTAACATTTGTTTATTTTAGTGTGTGAACTTGCTTTTTAATGTATTTGGTTTCCCTGTGCTATTGGAGTTTTGTAAAACTTCAGACCTTCCCGAATTTCGTGTTAGAATATTTTGTCACAAACGAAGCTTCCTATAGGTATAAGAGCATCCCTGTCTATTGTACCTAATAATGAATATGTCACAGCTGCAGTTAAAATCACCTGGATAAGTTAATCGTCATAAATAAAACAGCATCAGAACCGGATCTATTTATTTTTGTTCATCTTCGCTTGCAAATATAGCCCGCGTTCCAAGCTCTGTGTAAATACCTCCGAAATTTTGCTTGCAAATGTCCTTTAACAGTCTAGACAGACATGTTAGTATGCACATAGAGAACATAGGATGTGTCGTGCTCTCCGATCAGCTGTAAAACTGCATTATCGGTTATTTGCTGGGCAACCATTATACAACCGCAGGAACGTATACTTTCCAACAGTAAAATGTTGTTAATTCATCACTTTTCACGCTAAAAACAAAGCAAACAAGAAACGTCATTTGCACTACATTACACATCAACATTTAGAACAGATTATGCAAATCAGTCCAAAAATATTTTAATTGTTTCTTACGTTTAAAGCCAGTTTTACTTTTATAATATTGCATGTGTTGCATATTCCTCTCAAAGAACTTTTCGACATCCATTCCATTATTTGGTTCAAATTTGTATTTTCACTTCCTGTTAATTCCAAATAAAAAATAAAAATAAAACTTAATTACTCACGTTCTTTAACATTTTCAAATAATATACATTCATTAATATTTGAACCACAGAAGGTGTCATAATATTCAGAACTTACGATAATATTCTACTCGGTTATACAGGCATGGGGAAGATATGAATCATTCAACAGGAGAAAACACTATGATGTTAATTTTGTAGTGCACTGAAGTAAATCCAGACAAACAATTCTTAGATGGTAACACGTGGGTTATTTGGAGTTTAGATATCTTCTTACAGTTTTAAAATGTTTCCTGAATCTCATTTTTGGTAGGTATATCTTTGAATACGGAAATGTGATTGAATTTTGTGATTAAGCTCATTATTTCCGGTAATTTGAGTTTATCATTGCAGGATTTCGAAGACACAGTTAACATCTACGCGTTACAAGAAAGTGTCCAAGTGAAATTGAAAATGTACTCGAAATGAAAATCGAAGTATGCTCATTGGATTATTAGGCAAAATTAAGCTATACTTAAAATGAATTGCCAAATTCCACATTCTTAAAATTCACCTAACCTAACGTTATTAGTAACAGGGTAACTTAAATGAGCGAATACTACAAGATATTCCTCAGTTGCACAGTGGAAGTTCTCATTTTCTTGCATTTCAATACAGTTAGTCGTAATGTTTATTGTATCAGTGTTCCTGCTGTGCATTGAAATGATACACATGAACATTTTATTTATTTCATTTGACGGGTGTCGGGTTGTTAGTAATGCCTAGTCACATTGTGGTTTTATTTGCTCTCATTTTTAGCTGGGTTCAAAATCGTTGCGGAACATGGAATTGAATTCCAAAGAGAGAAACGCGTTCAATGCGCCTTCAGTGTAACCCAAGTCCTGAAATAATGAAAAATAGATGTGTGAGCAAACAAGTTATCTCGTGTAGGTATTTTAAATACAACATGTACTACCTTAAAACATATCAAGTTCGAAGAACAATATAATGAACTATACTGCTATAAGTGTTGCTATTTAAACGTGTTATACAAAGACTATTATGTTAAAATCAGATCAAATCATTCAAAATATGGAATCAAATAATTATCTGGACTGTATTGGTTAGTTTGTCATTGCTCACTATAGTCCGTGGAAGGGGAGGGTGGCAACACGATAGGTGCTGATAAACATAAATGTAATACATTCTATTGCAATACAAGGCTATGTGCTCATTCGTGTCATGCAGGGAGATACTGGACTTTATTTTCCAAACATTTCTGGCATTGGCTCTAAAATTAGCCATTAACTATCTTATTTATCTTAGAGAAAATTAAGTTGAAACCTTCAGAAATATTATGTTTTAGTTCGTCTTAAGTGTGTGGTTAGTGCGAATTTATGAATCGCGGTACGAATTGAAAATCGGTCAGGTGGAAATATGGCAGCACCAATCACAAACACTCGTGGTGTACAATAAAAGGAATTACTGTGCTTAGCAGACTTTGCTCAAAGATTAGTCTTTTTCGCTGTTCAAAAGACACTGACTAATTGGAATTTCTACGCAGGTATTCAGAGAACCCTGCGCGCAGCCCGGCTAGCCTTGATCAACGGCTTATCGACCGATGTAATCACGGTGGTAACAAATAATTGGATGATCAAATACATTGCTTAAACCAATCATGCTATTTAAGGGCATAGATTAAAAGATGATGAAGCAGCAGAACTGTGGTTCGTGAAATTATGATAGCTGTAATGCATGGAATAAATCATTACAAAATAAAGGGTTGAAAGGGATTTCAATCCTAATAACGTTGATTTAAAAGAGTGGAAACAGATAGGATGGTTCATTTCAAAAACTTTGGTTTCAGAACCGATGTAAAGGCAAATAAGAGAAATTTAACATTGTCGTTTTGTTTCCAGATTTATAAAATGATCTTCGCACTTTAATTCCTTTGATAATCACCATTGCAGACCCAGTCTCTAGTGATATTTATAAAGAACAATTATTTGGAATATTATGGGCCCAAAAGATACATAAAATCTTACCACTATAATCTATTCTCATTTAAGTTACGTACTTACACAGCATGCTGGATAACCTTGGACGTACCTCCTTTTTTTTTTTTTTTGTTTTGATTGATTTATTTATGGACGCTCTTTAACATCTCAGGACATCAGCGTCCCATTCAACTCAGGGCGTGAAACGGCCGACAAATTTTGCTCAGAGGCCTCCCTTTCAGGCTTGAGGTTCTTTTTTCGTGCCGCAAATGTACGACACGGGACCCACGGCTTTACTTCCCTTCCGAATGAAGCCATACTTAGGATTTTTACGCCCGAAAAAATCCATCGGTCCTGCCCGGGTTCGAACCCGCGTTTTGGGTTTAGGAGGCAAGTATGGTAACCACTACACCAATGGACGTACTGATCAAAATAACCATTACATACATTATTCATGTGGGAAATCTCATGTAATTAATACAAGTTAAGTTAAAACATAAAGAGAAATTCTCAGTTTGTGATGAAATGATGAAAATTCTGACCTTCGTGAACGAGGATTGCAAAGAATTTATAAATAAAACATAGGAGTTATATATATATATTTAATAAAGTTTTACATTTACATACAAATAAAACATCCTGGCAGTACCTAGGTAAAATTTGTAAGTTTAATATGTAAAAGTCAATATTTTTTCCTACTACTGCAGATATTTAAAGTTAAGGCACGTGCAATTTAAAAATAATATACTAACTTTGATTAAACGTGGAAGTAGTACTGCAGAATATTACAGAATTACAATTCAACTTTCGAAAATATTACGTAATTCTCCTGTAACAAAATATTTTCCAGTAATGTAGTAAAACTGTAAAAATTTTACAAAAGGAAAAATTACAAAAAATTGCAACAAATGCTCGTTTAACATCGTCAAATCCATGAGCACGATATCCGCATGTGGTAGCATTACCTACGACATGAACATCCGGACATTGTTCATCACAACGCCCGGTACTCTCAAGTAAAAAAATAGTTCTGAACTACTCGCTGACTACTTCGCTAACTTCAAAGTACCGCACTGTGTGATGACAAGCATCCCGATGTTATCTTCCAAGATTCCAGGCCGCATTTAAACTCTGTGTTTCGCTTGGATACGTTTGAAAATGATAGCACACAGTCCTTTAGATGCTTTGTCCAAATGTATTTCTGAAGCATTCATTCTTTCTTTACCAAGTACTTAATAACCACACAATGTGCGATACCTGCCATTTTCGCTATACAACGTCTGCACTCTAATAAACAGTTAACAATATTACGATTCATGAACAATGCATGTATTAGCTCACAAATGTTTCTATGAAGATAGCAAGTTTTGATAACAATAGCTCGTTTGGAAATGCTGCTGCATTCTGGTGGTCATTCCAAATACCACTTGTACATTGAACCTTACGGAGAGTTAAAGAATAATGATAGGAAATTAATCAATCAAATCTTTGGCGGTTGTGTAAACCAGCAATTTCCTAGTTGAACTGCCTCTGTGTATCATAAATTTTCATAAAAATTGTTATTTAAAGTTATGATAAATATTTTAATCCTTCATGAGAACAACGGCAGTAATAAACGCCTGATTCTTGTTACTGAAGATTTTTACCTAATATTTGTTCAGATTTCTGCCCTTTTCATGTTCTTAATCCTATAAAAGGAGTGTTACATAGCAGTAAAACAAGCTATTCTTTGTCTCTTAGTCTCCCTTGTTGGCTACTATTAGTATTTGAGAAGTGAAATAACAGCTCTAAAAATGAGTCTTAGGCCTGATGGAACTTAATTTGCTTTATGCACTTCTTCTTAAATTAAAGGAAAGTGCTGAAGAAAAATATCCATAAGTGCTACTTAACCCACTCAGATACATATCTAAATCCAAATCAACCGACCTGTGATGACACCTCTTCACAAGTACATGTGGATCCTTAATCGATACTGTTGGAGGAATTCTTCGATTTGGTTTGAAATCTGCATATACTTCGGCTAATATATACATACTGCATAGCTAAAGTGATTAGCTGTAAGGAAATTTGGGATTGTTAGGTACATATATCTGAATACTGTGAACATAAGAGAAAAGTACATTCATTTTTAAAAGTTTATTTCTGGGGTTAATGTTACACACTTATGAAGAATGTATTCAAAACTTCGTTTATGTATTAAGTTTGCATTTGTATTTTCATGCAAATAGTTCATACCATGCCTTCCAACAGTTTGTGGACAACATACAAATTGGCAACAAATAATTTTTGAGGTGGCACAAGGATTCGTACTGTGGGTGTGAAGGCTTTTGAAAAAGGTAAAGTAAAAGTGCATTTCAGTGTTTGTTTTACATTTGGTGGGATAGGGTAAAAAGGCTATAGGGTTTTTCGAGGTTTTGCCATTCTTAGAGTCGGAAAAAGAGCTCTGCGGTGATTGGACGTTTTACGAAAACCAGAACAGGTAACTTAGAGAGTAAAAGTATCTTAGCCAGCAGTATAACCTCCACCTGCAAGTCCAAAATAGAAATCTTAATGAAGTTTTAATGGTTTTTAGAGGGTCATATTCCGGAGCAGAATTTGCCTGTGAACAAAAATTTCATAATTAGAGCAGATACATATATATATATATTTATAAACTTAGAGTAACCTCTGTTTAGCTAAACAATATATTACCTACAAATGGGGGCGAGTTTCGGAAAGATTTGAAATATTCTGTAAAAAATCTGAAATTTTAAAAAAAAAGTATTACTCCTTTATCATTAATAGCAATAAATACAGTTTGTAATGCGTTTATTAATGTTAGATTTTTTAAAAATTGATAAAAATATCCAAGCTTTTCAAAAAAGTTGAGGTTGATTTAAAAAATGTGAAGTATTTAATAAGAACGCTTACTAAGAATACAAGAAATCTTACAACATGCTGTACTACAAGTATATTTTAAGATTCTTATTATTTATCACACACACTTAGAACTAACTACAAGCTGCCAACTGTATGTGCATGATAATTCTTGGTGATTGACTTGTCCCAATTGCAGGCACTCTCTGCCTGTATTATTGTAAACGTGTCTTTTCAATTTTTCCTGTATTACATTATTATTTGACTGCACTTGCTTATGTGAAAACATCTTATTAAGCACCAGTAAACACAATGATACAAATTAAAGGCACTGCAGACAGAAATTAGGGACTAGGAAGATATGTACCAATAGTTACAAGAATTTAGTGACTGGGCATACATGTACTTGCAATTTAATGAAGGATCTCAAGCTTAAGCAGAAGGCAACTAAAATTTGTGTCAAAATTAATAAATTAATAACACCTCAAAAATGCTTCATCATGTCTAGAGCAAGGATCCAAATAGCTTCGTACTGGAGTTTCAAATATGGTAGAGTGTCACTGGAGAACAACTTTCTATACACACCGCCCCCAATGATTATGTACAGATTGTTGAGGGTATCACCATCTGGGAATGGCTAACCATAGCCAGATTGTCATTTGAAACAGTTCAGGCAAACTTCATAAACTATTTCAGTATTTACCTCCCTACCAGAGGAATTTATGTCATTAATGTGTGGACTCTTAAGAGCAAGGTCTGCCGCTCTGTTCATACACAGACCCTTGTCTCTGACTGATATTTTTATCAGATTTTCCTAATTTCATAAAAATAAAATGCCGGGATGATACTCCAAACTTAGACCTGGGCGATTTCTTGTTTTAAATATCCTTTCGCAATTCATTAGTTCAGTTTACATATCATCATTGTCTACCATCTGCAAACCCCAAGTAGTTCAAACGGGCGGAAAATTATAAACAAATCCCATCTGTGTTGAAATTGCTCTTAGGATCTTGTTGTCCGCGGTGTTGCTGTGTAAATGAATTGTTTGAAAGGAGTCGCAGCTACTTTATATCATACACATATCTTTAAAACCTTTTCTGGGAAGACTTAATATATTATTACCGCTTCCATTTACCCAAGAAAAAGATGCTTGTGTGATTGCTTGTTATAATCAAGAATTGCTCTTGCGCCCGATATTCGAGATTATTGATCAAATAATAACTGCGCCAAGGCAAATGCACACTCTGGGTTCGAAATAATACTTCTTTATTTAGATATTGTACCCTTTTTTTAAAAATTGAGCAAACGCTCAAGGGCAGTCACGACTACAAACAATTCCCATTTGCTGTTAGGGCACAAATAGCTGCCACATATGAATGTCATATTTGTATTCTTTGCAAGAAGAAATAATTGGGACTAAGTATTAAAATCTGAATCTTAAAACTTATGTGCATAAAAATTAACTAAATGTACAGGAAATATTGACTTTGTTATATTGAAAATTTTACTTTTGTGTAAGATGAAACTGTATGATTGACATGTCTTTGATGAATGAATAATTTGCTTCATTGCTAAAAAATCATTAATTATAAGATTTACCGAATCTGTTGCTTTTTCCAAATATAATCCCCGGGCAAGACGGTTCAATTTATCAAAGTTGTAAAATGCCGCAGACTTTGCCGCGCAGATAACAAGCAGAAGAGCCAGAAGCATATATACTTTCATCTTGCTCTGAAACAAACAAATTATCTGTATGAACTGAGTAACTGTAATGAGACACGGTGCAATTCATTTTATTTTGTCTATACCACGTCAGCCACCTGTATATGTTTGCGTGGGTATTCAATATGTAATAAAAACAAATATTTATCTGATTTCCTTTCAACATTTGCACACTATCTGTATTATTATTATTATTATTATTATTATTATTATTATTATTATTATTATTATTATTATTAATAATAATAATATTAACATTATTATTGTTTCCTTCCGATAGGTTGCAGTGATGCAGTTATATTTCGAAGCAGTATCTCTTAACACCGGTAAACCATTCCTTGAATATCGAAAAACGGGATATACAGAACTTAACAACCTGTTTTGTTTTCATTTTGTGATGTTGATTTGCGAGATTTCCACATACGGAGCTTTGCTGTTTGCTTTCATATCGAAATGATGAACCCAATTTTCATCAGCATTAATTTTACTTGAAAAAAATCCGAATTTTCTGTAAGCATCATATGGAACTACATGGAAGCAGGCAGGTGAACGTCATTTTGTACGGGCAATAGAAAGCTTGGAACCAGCCATGCACAAACACAGCTCATATTCAATATATCAGTTACCAAAGTGTGAGAGGCACTCGGTGAATTTTTAAAAATTAATGTCACCCATTACCCTTTCTTCACAATGACAGTAATAGTATTTATGTTTTCTATAGTAAGAGCACAAACTGGAGCGAAGGGTTCATCTCCCTCTGAAATTAACTGCCCCAGCTCTTTAACCATTTTAGAACAACTTCGAGCTGTGCTCTCTACAGATCTACTTACCGTTGCACAGATCTCAGCTCAACATTTGTTGAGACGAATACAATGTTCAGAGCAACTTATTCTTTGTCGCTCGTCACCTCCATTGCTGATGTGTCTCCTACCTGCACACATGTCGCAGTAAGCAATGGAAGTATAATTAATGAAAGTAATATCATGTATACGTATTAAGCTCACAAAATATTGTAAATGCAAATTTTTCGGCCAGAAATTTTGTCTAATTTTTTTTTAATTCATTTAAGAACATCATTTATATTTCCCTAGATTTTTATATATAAAAAACATTGTTTTGTTGTAAACTTTTGTATGTATTCGACAAGGTTTTAGGCATAAACTAAATTAATATTGCAGAAATATCACTTTTTGCCCACATACATTAGGTTTTAATACATCTTTATATGAGAACGGACCTACGTAGTTTAACTGACTAAAATAACGTAGTCCCTTCACTACGATTATAAAATTATTTATTAACATTTAATAATGGTCAAAAAGTAATATGATAATTAATTACTAATGTGTTAATGCAGGTTCTACATGATCGATAGCTGGTGTAGACGAAAGGAAAGAACGTGGCTGGCTGATAAACCCCTTTCATCTTTGGTAGTTGCTTCTCAGTTAATACTTTTTCTAATGATCTCCACAATTTTCTTACAAGGGAACGCTATTAACCACCAATCAGGACACAGTAACTATGGACTCCCTGTATAAAATTTCTAATTTTCCCTCTGACACAGCTACCGTCGATTCAAAATATCCCTCAATTTTCCCCCAACGAAAATATTGAGGGATATTTTGAATCGAAATTATCCTTAATTTTCCCCCAACAATAATGTTAACGAATCCTTAACGTACGAGGTCTGTTCCAAATATTCAGAAACATTCGTACTTTCGGGTCAATGCAGTGTTGGAGTGAAATGCAGATGGCATCTCTGCACACCCCTGTGTTTAATGTGTATCTGCCGGAAGTTTCCGTATTGAATGTCTGTTAGTTATTGTTCAGTGCTGTATTGAGTAGAACGTTGTGTAGCACAGTTTGCGAATTTCGAGATGACAGAGTTAGAGGAGCAATGCGTCTGCATTAAATTTTGCGTGAAACTCAAGAAAAAATTTACAGAGACCCACCAAATAATACAGGAAGCCTACGGTGATGAGAGCTTATGCCGTATTCGTTATTACGAATGGTTCACGCGGTTTAAAAATGGGAAGACGGACGTCAAAGATGAACCACATTCAGGACGCCCTTAGACGTCTACCGACGACGTTCATTTCAGGAACGTCAACGAAATTGTGCGTGCCAATAGAAGACTGACTATCCGAGAGATTGCAGAAGAATGTTACATTTCAGTTGGATAATGTCATGAAATCCTGACACAGCATCTTGGAGTGCATCTTGTTGCCGCCCAGTTCTTCCCACGGCTCATGAATCAAGACTAGAAAGACCATCGCCTCGCAATCTTTGAAGAGCATTTGGTTTGCGCAAATGAGAATGAGATGTTCCTTAAGAGAACCATAACTGGTGATGAGACGTGGGTCTACGGTTACGATGTTGAGATCAAGGTTCAATCTTCACAGTGAGTCCAGAAAGGTTCTCCAACAAATCCTCAAGTCAGGTCAAGTGAGAAAGTCATGCTTATAGTTTTCTTTGACTTTGAAGGATTATTTTATTATGAATTCGTGCTATAGGGTCAAACTGTTAAAAGATGATGCTATCCAGACGTGTTGCGACGACTGCGAGAAAATGTGATAAAGAAACCTCCTGAAATGTGGCGAGACTATTCATAGCTCTTGCATCACGATAACGCAACCGCACATTCATCCCATTTGGTGGGTGACTATTCAAAAAAAAAAAAAAAAAAAAACGAAATCACTGTGTTGCCTCATTTTCCGTACTCTCCATACCTGGCCCCTGCGAACTTTTTTCTATTTCCAAAGTAGAAAACCCCGTGGAAAGGATGAAGACTTGCAACAATAGACGAGAAAAAAGAAAATGCGCAGACGGCGCTTCGAGTCATCCAGAATGAGGTGCACCAAGACTGCTTCCGGCTTTGGGAAGTGGAAACGGCTTTGGGTGCGGTGCATCAATACTGAAGCTGAGTATGTAGGAGATAATAAGAAAAAGGTAAGCATAGAAAAATTTGTGGACAAAGTTCCGGAATTTTTGGAACATACTTCGTATATGCTGCAATATTCTGTGTCCCCTGTTTTCGAACAGATCTCCTTTAATGACAGTCTTTGTTCACTTTTTAGCGAGGTGAAGGTAAACCTAAACACACCCGTACTCGTGAAGATTGACGAAATCTGTAACGACAATTCTAAACTTAGTTCAAGCTAACTTCCTCATTAACGTTACAGTCTGCTTCTCATGCCTTATGATTTCCGTTTTTATTCGATCCTGTAAATAAGTGGAGATCAAGCGATGACGAGAAAGTCATAGCCGGAAGAGAAGGAGACTGACATAAATGTTCTAAAAAACCTAATGATTTGCAAGAATGCACAGAACATATACATGTTCGTTTTATATTATATGTATATACAGTCCATGTATATACATATTCGTGTTAATATTTTGAAAGACTGTTTTCGGGGAATTGCCCTAGTAGGTTTCATTAAATTCAAGATCCACAGCCCCTTCAATAATAAAAGTTGCACGGGGTTAAAAATATGAAAAGTAAAAGAATGAATAATATCTGCTTAGATATGTGTAGCATACAGCGGTTATCTTACGTAATCCCGTCACCGATTTTAAATAAACACACATGCGTGCAAAATGTTGCAAATGAAATTTCACAAATTTCTAAAACAGCGTTCTTGTAATCTGAAACATAAACTTGTGCTGTTTTCTGTAAAGATATGATTCCGTCTGCATGCACCAGTAAATACTAAAACAACAGCGTTGGAGCTCTGAAAAACACATCTCCTTCGAGAAGAAACTGAGATAGGTGCATAATGGGCGTGAAGGGAATAGTGGTATCCATTTTATTTGGATAAACTGTCAGTACTCAAAGGGACTGTACGAGTTTACGGAGAGTTAGCTCGCTATTACAACTTCATTAATAGAGGGCAGTATTAAGCAAACGTATAATCAGCATAACTTAAAGGTGGAAGAAATAAATCAAAAAAGGCAAATATATATATTAAGAAAACATTTACCGTATCTGTTTAATTATCATTAATATATGTCGTGGAACCAGATATTTGATTTTCGGTAGCGGGAACATAATTTGTTATCCTTGCATTATAACCAATTGGTACCTGTATTTAATTTCAAATAAATGACTTCTAAGTCACTAAACCAGGCACTTCTAAATGACGAATATTCCCTACCTAAATTACTCTCACATCTGGAAATATCTCAGTTTTATATAAAAGTTTCAGTTATAAAAATGGCGAATTTCTGTAATTATCCTATGTTATGAGTACACTCAGTCCCTGAAAGATTCTAAGAGCTAAAGCATCAACTTACCGTTTGGGTGGTGAGAGAACTGTTGAAGAAGACGCAGAATATTCTACTGATTACTCAGAAGCTTCTCTCCACCTGTATATATTCCTCAGCTTTTAAGAATGCTATAAAATTTGTCGTTTAATAAAAATATTTTAATTAGTCTGCTACATTAAAATATGTAATAACTGGGCGTGTTTGGGGTAATTACGTTTGTCCTTGTCACATTGGAAATGACATAACCATAAAAAATGCTGATAAGCTAATAGATAATTTTATTTCTGAGAAATAAAATCTTTATGATACCATCATATGTGAATATTAAAGTATGTCATTAAAATTGAAGATGTGGCGTGGTTTTTGTTACTTCATTCTAGATAATACGTTTTATGATATCGAATAAAGATTTTTTTTTCATTTTTGTGCAAAATATAGGTGAAAATTGTGTTTTTTTTAATTTTTTTCTAGTAAACAATTCAATATTTTTATTTTTACTTTATTTAACTAAAACTTTCAAATATTGACCTAATAATAACTTCACAATACATTAGAATTCATTCACTTTCTCAAGAATTTGACAATGGATAGCAATGATTTTTCCATGGAAATGTAAAAACACATCCCTAACATTGTTAACAATTTAGCAACTTCTCCATTGAACGATTCTTAAATTCCGAGATATATTCTATTGAAGTGCATTCTATTGAATTTTATAAAAGTGACAATATTTAATCTCAGTATAGGGACTTGATATCAGAAATAGGTTGCAGAAATCCCAATGGCACGCTATAATGATATGCCACATCCACAATAAAACATATTAAATTGAAAACATTACTTAATATAATAAATATGTTATGTTGGTGCAAAAGGTGACTTTTATTTTCTGTTTTTAGGACTTTGTTTTTCCAATGCGTAACTGCTGTAATATTACGCCTGTTTATCTTTTCCGCAAAAACAATTATTTACGGAAAACCAGAAGAATTATTTCTTTGCTTATAGCAAACTAAATATTATGTATAAAATATTTCCTGAACTATAGTTCATAAATTTTGCTAAAAATCAGTCAGTAACAAATTTATTGTTTAAACAGGTAACATGTGTTTATTTTAGTGTGTGAACTTGCTTTTTAATGTATTTGGTTTCCCTGTGCTATTGGAGTTTTCTAAAACTTCAGACCTTCCCGAATTTCGTGTTAGAATATTTTGTCACAAACGAAGCTTCCTATAGGTATAAGAGCATCCCTGTCTATTGTACCTAATAATGAATATGTCACAGCTGCAGTTAAAATCACCTGGATAAGTTAATCGTCATAAATAAAACAGCATCAGAACCAGATCTATTTATTTTTGTTCATCTTCGCTTGCAAATATAGCCCGCGTTCCAAGCTCTGTGTAAATACCTCCGAAATTTTGCCTGCAAATGTCCTTTAACAGTCTAGACAGACATGTTAGTATGCACATAGAGAACATACGATGTCTCGTGCTCTCCGATCAGCTGTAAAACTGCATTATCGGTTATTTGCTGGGCAACCATTATACAACCGGCAGGAACGTATACGTTCCAACAGTAAAATGTTGTTAATGTATCACTTTTCACGCTAAAAACAAAGCAAACAAGAAACGTCATTTGCACTACATTACACATCAACATTTAGAACAGATTATGCAAATCAGTCCAAAAATATTTTAATTGTTTCTTACGTTTAAAGCCAGTTTTACTTTTATAATATTGCATGTGTTGCATATTCCTCTCAAAGAACTTTTCGACATCCATTCCATTATTTGGTTCAAATTTGTATTTTCACTTCCTGTTAATTCCAACTAAAAAATAAAAATAAAACTTAATTACTCACGTTCTTTAACATTTTCAAATAATATACATTCATTAATATTTGAACCACAGAAGGTGTCATAATATTCAGAACTTACGATAATATTCTACTCGGTTATACAGGCATGGGGAAGATATGAATCATTCAACAGGAGAAAACACTATTATGTTAAATTTGTAGTGCACTGAAGTAAATCCAGACAAACAATTCTTAGATGGTAACACGTGGGTTATTTGGAGTTTAGATATCTTCTTAAAGTTTTAAAATGTTTCCTGAATCACATTTTTGGTAGGTATATCTTTGAATACGGAAATGTGATTGAATTTTGTGATTAAGCTCATTATTTCCGGTAATTTGAGTTTATCATTGCAGGATTTCGAAGACACAGTTAACATCTACGCGTTACAAGAAAGTGTCCAAGTGAAATTGAAAATGTATTCGAAATGAAAATCGAAGAATGCTCATTGGATTATTAGGCAAAATTAAGCTATACTTAAAATGAATTGCCAAATTCCACATTCTTAAAATTCACCTAACCTAACGTTATTAGTAACAGGGTAACTTAAATGAGCGAATGCTACAAGATATTCCTCAGTTGCACAGTGCAAGTTCTCATTTTCTTGCATTTCAATACAGTTAGTCGTAATGTTTATTGTATCAATATTCCTGCTGTGCATTGAAATGGTACACATTAACATTTTATTTATTTCATTTGACGGGTGTCGGGTTGTTAGTAATGCCTAGTCACATTGTGGTTTTATTTGCTCTCTTTTTTAGCTGGGTTCAAAATCGTTGCGGACCTTGGAATTCAATTCCAAAGAGAGAAACGCGTTCAATGCGCCTTCAGTGTAACCCAAGGCCTGAAATAATGAAAAATTGTTCTGTGAGCAAACAAGTTATCTCGTGTAGGTATTTTAAATACAACATGTACTACCTTAAAACATATCAAGTTCGAAGAACAATATAATGAACTATACTGCTATAAGTGTTGCTATTTAAAGGTGTTATACAAAGACTATTATGTTAAAATCAGATCAAATCATTCAAAATATGGAATCAAATAATTATCTGGACTGTATTGGTTAGTTTGTCATTGCTCACTATAGTCCGTGGAAGGGGAGGGTGGCAACACGATAGGTGCTGATAAACACAAGTTTAATACATTCTATTGCAATACAAGGCTATGTGCTCATTCGTGTCATGCAGGGAGATACTGGACTTTATTTTCCAAACATTTCTGGCATTGGCTCTAAAATTAGCCATTAACTATCTTATTTATCTTAGAGAAAATTAAGTTGAAACCTTCAGAAATATTATGTTTTAGTTCGTCTTAAGTGTGTGGTTAGTGCGAATTTATGAATCGCGGTACGAATTGAAAATCGGTCAGGTGGAAATATGGCAGCTCCAATCACAAACACTCGTGGTGTACAATAAAAGGAATTAGTATGCTTAGCAGACTTTGCTCTACGATTAGTCTTTTTCGCTGTTCAAAAGACACTGACTAAGTGGAATCTCTACGCAGGTATTCAGAGAACCCTGCGCGCAGCCAGGCTAGCCTTGATCAACGGCTTATCGACCGATGTAATCACGGTGGTAACAAATAATTGCATAACCAAATACATTTCTTAAACCAATCATGCTATTTAAGAGCACAGATTAAAAGATGATGAAGCAGCAGAACTGTGGTTCGTGAAATTATGATAGCTGTAATGCATGAAATAAATCATTACAAAATAAAGGGTTGAATGGGATTTCAATGCTAATAACGTTAATTTAAAAGAATGCAAATGGATGTGATAGTACATTTTAAAATTTTGGTTTCAGAACCGATGTAAAGGCAAATAAGAGCAATTTAACATTGTCGTTTTGTTTCCATATTTATAAAATGATCTTCGCACTTTAATTCCTTTGATAATCGCCATTGCAGACCCAGTCTCTAGTAATATTTATAAAGAACAATTATTTGGAATATTATGGGCCCAAGAGATAAATAAAATCTTACCACTATAATCTATTCTCATTTAAGTTACGTACTTACACAACATGCTGGATAACCTTGGACGTACCGATCAAAATATTCATTACATGCATTATTCATGTCGGAAATCTCAAGGCATTAATACAAGTTAAAATATAAAAAGAACTTCTCAGTTTGTGATGAAATGATGAAAAATCTGTTCTTCGTGAATGAGGATCACAGGGAATTTATAAATAAAACATAGGAGTTGTATAGATTCAATAAAATTTTACATTTATAAATAAATGATCATCCTGGCAGTACCTAGGTAGAGTTTGTAAGTTTAATATGTAAAAGTCAATGTCTTTTCCTACTACTGCAGATATTTAAAGTTAAGGTACGTGTAATTTAAAAATAATATACTAGCTTTGATTAAACATATAAGCAAGTACTGCCGAATACTACAGAATAATAATTCAACTTCAGAAAATATTACGTAATTCTCTTGTAAAAAAATAATGTCCAGTAATGTAGTAAAACTGTAAAAGTTTTACAAAAGGAAAAATTACAAAAAAATTGCAACAAATGCTCGTTTTACATCGTCAAATCCATGATCACGATATCCGCATGTGGTAGCATTACCTACGACATGAACATCCGGACATTGGTCATCACACCGCCCGGTACTCTCAAGTAAGAAAATAGTTCTGAACTACTCGCTGACTACTTCGCTAGCTTGAGAGTACAGCGCTGTGTGATGACACATCTTTGCAAGCAGATGTGGATTCTTAATCGATACTGTTGCAGGAATTCTTCGATTTGGTTTGTAATCTGCATATACTTCGGCTAATATATACATACTGCATAGCTAAAGTGATTAGCTGTAAGGAAATTTGGGATTGTTAGGTACATATATCTGAATACTCTGAATACGAGATCTCTTCAAAAAGTATCGCGAATTTTCAATTTCCGCGTGCTATATATTTTCGATTGTTTTTTTGGCGTTATGTTGGTACTCATGTCCCTCACTTATGTTGACAAGTTTCGGCCATTTTGAATGTTCAGATCATTGTTGACAGCTATTTTGCTTGGACGTGTTTTGGCTCGTCTTCGATTTTTGCCTATTTCAAAAAATGGAACAAAGTATCAAATTTTGTGTGAAAAACAAATTTAAGTGCGCGGATGCATTCCGAATGTTGACCGTGGCATATGTTGAAGCTACCTTGGACCAAAGCAACGTTCATCGGTGGTACAAAATGTTCTCAGAGTGTCGAGAAGATGTGACCAACGAACAGCGTCCCGGATGCCTGAGCTCGTCAACAAAAGATGAAAACATTGAAGAAGTGAAGAAAATAATATTGGCCAATCGTCGAATCACCGTTAGAGATGTTGCTGAAGACGTAAACATATCGAATGTCTCGCGCCATTCGATTTCTACTAATGATTTGGGCATGAGACGGGTCGCCGCAAAATTCGTACCAAAGTTGCTCAATTTCGACCAAAAACACCATCGCATTAACGTTGCTACGGAGCTGTTGAACTCTGTCCGCGACGACCCAAATTTGCTCCAAAGTGTCATAGCTGGTGACGAAGCATGGGTTTATGGTTATAACGTGGAAATTAAAGTTCAATCATCCCAATGGATGCTGCCACACGAGCGAAGAGCGAAAAAAGCGCGCCAAGTTCGGTCGAATGTGAAGGATTTGCTTACAGTTTTCTTCGATTGCAGGGGCGTGGTGCATCACGAGTTCTTGTCACAGGGTAGAACGGTCAATAAGGAATATTATCAGCAAGTTATGCGCAATTTGCGCGAAACAATCCGCCAGAAACGCCCGGATTTGTGGAAGAACAATAATTGGCTTTGGCACCATGATAACGCCCCTGCTCACAGATCGTTACTTGTGGGCGAATTTTTGGGCAAAAACAACACACTTATTATGCTGCAGCCACCGTACTCCCCAGACATGGCCCCCTGTGACCTTCTTTTGTTCCCAAAACTGAAGAGGCCCATGAAAGGACGACGCTACGCCACGATTGAGGAGATAAAGACGGCATCGAAGGAGGAGCTGAACAAGATGACAAAAAACGATTTTTTAAAGTGCTTCGAGGATTGGGGAAAACGTTGGCACAAGGGTATAATATCTGGTGGGGATTACTTTGAACGGGACAAAATAGATATTCATGAATAAATAAATACTTTTTGAAAAAACACAAAATTCGCGATAGTTGTTTAACAGACCTCGTATATTGACCAAAATATATACTGGATTCTAGCAGCGTGTTTATGAAGGCGATGAAAACATGACTGAGGAAAGAATTTCCAATAAAATTTAAGAAGGCTATTCCGTTGTAATATTTCGTAGCTGACATGAGAATGACATTCAGGCGGTTCCTTCTGAAAAAAATAGAGTGATGATAATAGTGATATTAGGAGTAATAATAGACCGAATAATAATAATAATAATAATACAAAATGGTCCTAATAATTTTCTTCTAATAGTAATATTACTCGTAACAATGGCTACAATAAAAGGCCTACTAATAGCAATATTAAATTGCATCTAATGAAAATAGATACACTTAACAATATTTAAATATAAATGTATTACCTCCGCAACCATTCAAGTAAATAAATTATCTTTCAGGTTTTCCACCTCTGCCATAAGGTTGGGATCCTCATATCACGCATAACCCTTCACATTGTAGATAAAATTATTTAAGGAATTTTCCATGCTACTTTAATTTGCTTATTAAATTTTGAATTTAAGATCTTATAATGTTGATATTTCTCGCATATGTTGCGGCAATTAGACATATTGCCTATCATTCATATTCGACGAATAAAAATAACATTTCCAATAATTGGGCACGATGACCGCAGCTTCAAATGGGTTGCATTTTGCGATTACTCCTTCAAAAAGCACAGCAAAATGTCAGTAATCCTATAATAAGCACGACACCACATTCCGAGCGACGAAATTTGAATTGCTATGGGTCTACTTCTCTCACACTGCACGGCAGTAACGTTCACTATTGTGCTAAGATATTACTTTGACGTGAAAATGTATTTAATTTTGTTTAATTATCTGGTTTTTTTTTCTCCCACGTTTGAAGTTCATTGAGGCGTGCATTTACCGCCCGTGCTGTTAGCGATCCGATTTTTTTCATACAGTTAGTGAACTATTATGTATATGACATGCTGCTGGTGGCCGTGCCAAAAAAAAAGTGTTATACATGAGAAAATTAACTAATATGCCCAGTCATAACCGTAAATCTTCAGTTTATAGGACACACAGAACGAAAACTGAAATATAAATAAAATTCGGTGCCTTGTGGTTTTCACTATAATGATTCTTTTAAAAGCCTTCCTTAGCGTAATTATAACGACAATTTAAAAATACAAAAATCCAAACAATATTTTAACACAACTGCAGATAATTTAATTCTAAGGAGATTGAGATAATTTTTATACGAATTTGAAATTTGTGTAAAATTATAGAAATGCATAATGGATTGCTATATAGTCATATATTATCATTTAATTACTCCTCATTACTGTCTGTACAAAAGGGCATTTGAAGCTGTCACAAGCGGCGTAACATCGGAACGTTGCCCCCTGACTACTAAGCTTGTTACGTCCGCCAGTGGACACCCTAAACCCAACGCCTGGTGGTATGAGATGAGTAAGAATGAATGAAAAGTATGTGTAGGTCGGGGGCAGAGCTAGTCATACTCTCAGGAAAGGCGAGGTTGTCCGAGTTCTATATGATAAGTTATTTAAGCCCGGTGATAGTAAGAGAGAAGACTTTATTGTTGACGGCTAGCAGAGCTTACAGCATAGCGATCAGCATAGCTCTCCCTAACAAGTTCTTCTCCTACTCCTGCCTGTAGCGCTCAGGCTGAACTTTACGCTTATGTAAGGGTACATTTTGTTGCTTTTTTTTAAGGCAGGGGCATAACAAACATTTTAAGATCGATTTTACTTTTATCTTACAAAATAGCTTTCTTTGACCCAATACAACACGTTACAGAATCAAACTTCATTGCCATAAATTATATTACAGATTTTCATATAGTAAATACATCTTGTCACTGTGTAAAATCATACAAACTTCAATATAATCTGGTTACCTTATTACAGGGGTTCTACCAATAGTGAACGTGGTGTGATACGTGATAAGAATAAAACAATAAGTTAACAGCGTTACTCTGCAGCGTATGGAGAAAGTATATATTTTAAAAAACTGTTGCAGATAGCATAGAATATGTGGTGAAGCTACTTGTGCAAAAACATAGGATTGATTTTAGTATTCAGGAGAAACACAAAATTCAAAAACAAAATTTTGGGTCAACGTTTTCAATAAGACTTTTGTGTAGAGAATTTTTCAAATATAATGAAAAGCAATGTCCAACAGCAAGCAAGACTAGAAATGAAGCAAAAATGATATACAAATGCTCAGTGCGTTTTATGTATAACATACATGCTAAAGAATATTGGTTTCAAGTACGGGAAAGCGAATGATGGAAAAAAGCTTCTAATGGAAAGGGGAAGGGAAAACCGTTCCATTACTCTAAAGTACACCTACAAGGTATGGATTTTAATTCCTGCATGTAGTGCTAACTGTGCACCTTTTCCTTTCTGTATAAGCTTACTTTGTTTGTCAATAATCTCCACTATGCGTTAGCAGTTTTTCATATGACATCAAGTTTTAAACTAAGGTTAGCTGTGGAAAGCAGAATAGTGTACTTTTATTTTGGCTATAGTGTTTCATAAACGAGAACTCACACAAGCACCCATGCAAACTTATAAACAGTGAATCAGAGAAATAAATGAACTTATTCTTTCTAAATATAGTTTCGAATTCTATTGTCCTAGTCTTACGGGCGTCGAGCCAGGGCCTTGGGCTACTAGCAGTGACTCAATGAGTGGCATTGCAGTGACGAATCTCAGCAATTAAAGTAACATTTTCAGTTGTGCTACACAGTTGCTATTCCAGCTATCAAAATTCATATAAGCCACAACACACAATGCACAATGTGCAAGCTATATGCAGATCATGAGCAAATCATAGAAAAGAATACAATATCATAATTATGCTTGACAATGATGCATTAATTTAATAGAATAATGTATTTATTGGAACGTGATACATTTTAAATTTTTAATAATTTATTTAAATGACCAAGGCATCAAAGATAGGCAAACATTATTTAAGGACACGTTTAGAACAAAATAATACAGTAAATGAATTTTTTCACACAAATTGTATGTTAGACTAAGATTTGGAATCAAAGCCAGATAGTAAATACACATGGGTTGTAACACCTTTAATACAAATAAAATTAATTAATAATAATGTGGTCAGCTATGAGTCACAAGAACTCGAAAGTTTCGGGTCGCCTAAAAGGGTTAAAATCTCTGTAATGATATAACCTCAGAAGTCTCTAAGCCAAAGATTCGCGGTTCGTGATCTCGAATGTTCCTATCTGACTTGATTCCTTTTAAATGCCTAATTATTCGCTGATGAACATTTTAAACGATACAAAATGTCAATTACAAGGAGTGGTAAATACTTTAAGTAAAATTGGATTATTTTAATTTTTAAAATATTTGTAATGTAAACAGGACGAATTGCTTTTGAGTAGAAAAAGAACATGCTTTATCCTTGTCCGCTCCCACGGTGTGTTACGTCTCGGTCAGATTTGAAATTTTGCGAAGAAAATCACTCCCAAAACTTAAACACTACAGCTGAGGAACAGCCTAAGAGAGGTAATCCCAAAAGCACATAACGAAAATGTATGATTCCACCATGTAAGAACTAAAATAAGAAAAACTTAGCGCATGTTCCTAAATTCTTAAAATGTAAAATACAACCCATCTCAATGGTAGTGCAAGTATGTAATGTGCCATTAGTAATGAAAATTCTGCGATTAATTAAATGTTTTAGATTAAAAGCTTGAACTCTAATTAAACTAAACGTCTAAACCCAAAGAAACACTTCTTTAGATAATATTGGTTTTCGGGTTTATATAGAGCAAATAAAGGTGTTTGCTATCAGCAGTAAAACGTTCAGAAGACATAATGTTCAGTATAAGGCTTTAATTGGGGCAAACACATAAAAAGAAATTTCGGTAATGAATGCAATACTAAAATCTGTACAGGGTGTTCCGAAAGTCCAATTTCCTTCATTCATTGTCCTCATAATCATGTATAATATTAGTGCATAAATATAAGTATTTTAACAGATGATGTATTTAATCAGATGTGGCTGTTGACAACTTATTTCAGAGCGTCTGAGAACGCAGTCATTTTCAATTACGCCTTCAAGTATGATGTGAAATTTTCCTCAGTTTTGCTGCAGTAATGGTGTCAAATGTATCATGTTGGTTGAATGTCTTAGTAGTAAAATTGGTCATACTGACGTTTCGTACAAGCTGAGCTGTAATTTGTCGAAGCCTAGGTGTCTGCAGAAGGTCTAATTGTGCCGAACTCTTGTTTGTTGACCTTCTCCAGCGATAAAGTATATTTGCCGTTACAGAAGGACTGAAAACACTAGCAATCTCCTGCTACGGTGAAATCATGGGCATCCTGCTGCAGTGGAATCATGGAATCTCCGAGCGGCTGGCCAATCCCGAGCGATAAAGTAGAGAGCCGGGAGAGCCGAAGGTAGTAATTTGCACAGTTATAGCTAGACAATAAGGCTTCCAAAATAGCACGATAACTCAGGCGGTTAGAGCGTCGTGCTATAGTTAGGGAAATAGTGATTTCGAATCCTACCATCCCGATGCTTTTTCTTTCTGCGGATAAAAGAGATTTGGTACAAAAACAATTATGTACTTGGTTGCAAAGTATCACCACAGATTGGCCTATAAATTGATGTTGACCATTTTTTTCTGCTAAATCAAAGGATATTTTCCAGCATTACAGTAATTTATACGCCCCTGTCAATTTATATTTATGAAAAGGAGGTGAACGTAGGCCGTCAGGCCGTAGCTAGTCGCAGCAAACCACTGGGTCCACCGATTTCTAGGATTTACTCGAGATTAGCGTTAGGGTTAGTGCATGTGTATACATGAATTAGTTGCGAATTGGAATAAGAGCACATTTTCCACCGTTAAAATAATTCACCCGCATAACAATGCCCTCATTACAGTGATTTACCCGCCCCTATCAATTTATATTACGAAAATGAGACGTGCGCAGGCCGTTAAGCCTAATATTGTACCTGCGTAACAATGCATTAATAATTCATTTTTCGCAAGACAACACATGTTACATTATTTTTAACAAATTAAAAAATATCATTCAACACGAGGCACCAGTGCGTCCGCTGTTGCTTGGGACTGTTCAGCCGCTCGGAGAATCCACGATTCCACTGCTGCAGGAGATACCTAGTGCTTTCAGCCCTGCTTGTAACGCCAAGCAGGTTCAATTTTCTTTGTAGCAACAGGATTTCACGGTTTACATGTAATTATTGGAACAATCAGCTTTTACCACTAAGACGCTACTACACCCGGTAGCCAAGATTTTAAATTTATCTGAGGGTGCCTTAATTAATAAATAAATAAATAATAAATGAATTATTTACTTTCACTTCCGTAATCGATCTCTGTTAATGTTAAACGTGTATTGAAAGAGATAGCAGGGCTCTGACAACGTTGTATTTCTGTTTCAGCTATGATACACTTCATTCCTTACGCGTGCGATACCAACATAATAATAAATAAACAGTTGGATAACTATAACGTGATCAAGGCTTGTTCCCTACTGTACCTAGCTAGCAAACGTTATGAACAGTTCAACTTGAATAGCCTTTTGCAATGTATTTGCTTCGATTACTCCAATACAGCTGAGGAGAATTTCACATCGGATTTGGAAGTGAATGATCCTCTGCTATTAAAATGATCGACACTCTGGAATAGGTTGCTAATACAGCCGCAACTGATCAAACATAACTCATATTGTCAAACGAAATTAATGCATTATATATATTGGTTAGTGCTATATCCTTCCTAAGGAGACATTACATATTATATGCATGTATCCGAAATATGGGATATTCAGTGTTTATTTTTTATTATATTGAGAACCTCGTTCTTGTTGCTAAATCTTTGAATTACTATGCATACTTTTATCACTTTAATGCATACAAAACCGAGGGACATTTAACGCCTAAAATTAAAAGTTTAATTTTATTGAAGAAAATTAAAAATTCTTAATACCATGCATTCTTCGATTGGTGAATAGAGAGTAATTTTTCTCATATTGTTAATCCAGAGATAAAAAAATAACTGAAAAACGTTCCTGTTCTCCGTTTTTATCAATTAAAGTGTCTTAAGGGCACCTTACTATTTAGCTTTATTTATTGTTGTAAAATGAAATTGGGCATTACTGAGCTAACGAAATAGTAGTATTGTCAAGACACAGTGTAAAATAAACATACGAAAAAACAGTTGTAATAATTTAGTTGCATCTAGTACTTGGTGTCCGGAAGGTCGCAGAGTCGAGTCTCGCCAAGGATCTGGGTAGAATGCAATGTGTTAGTCTGTTATCCTGGGTCTTGGAACTAAAATCAATTTGAAATATTTGTGTTCGTCGATGATATTTTTAAATCCAGCCCAAAATGATTTTACCAAAATTTCACGGTTCAAGAACTAACAAATGAGACTTATTGGTTTTTGTCTCTCTTTCGAATAAACTCTCTCAAACGTTTGCATTCACTGAAGCATGTGGTGGATGAGTGCTGTAAATACGGAGCAAATTTGTAGCCAGCGTCTGCATTTTGTAATTTTGAGAAAGCAATTAATGTCGTTGTGCGTACCTCTGAAGTAGGGTATTTGTTAAGGTTCTTTTTTATTACTACTGTTGGCTGCAGAATAAATAGGTGACAGTTTTGGTGAAGATTGTTGTTTCTATTTGTTTTATTTACGAACGCTATCAGGCCATTAGCGTCCTATTCAATTCAGGGCGTGAAACGGCCGACAAATTTTGCTCACAGGCCTCTTCTTTCAGGCTTGAGGTTCTTTTGCGTGCCGTAAATATACGACAAGGGACCTACGGCTTTATTTCCCTTCCGAAGGAAGCCAAGGATTTTTACGCCCGAAAAAAATGCATTAATCCTGGCTGGGTTTGAACCCGCGACCTTGGGTTTAGAAAGCAAGTATGGTTACCCCAATACCACCAGGATCGACTTGTATGTGTTAAAGAAGGCTATGCATAAATATAATGTTTTATTTTCTTCTCTGTTGGTTCAACTAAATGTATTGACCTACTTGGTGTTTACCTTAAGTATGTGTATTTAAATGTTTAATCGTAAAATATTCCTTTTCATCCATTTTTCATTCAAAATTCAAAGAAATTGTGATTCGTTTTTAGATACTTTCAATAAAACAAAATAATGGCGAAATATTTTGGCTTACTCAATATTTGGATTATTGTGGTGTGTTTGTTTATTGTTGGATGGAGGAAGTTCATTAAGGAGATTGTTTGTTGGTTGCGGTTGATTGTCAGAAATTGAGGTAGTTTTACAATGCCTGCAAGTACCCTGTATTAAATATTAATATTATAATCAAATTATGGATATAATTAATAGAACATAACCAAATCTTTACTAAAACAATGAATTTCAGTTTGTGTATAAATGTTATAAGAGCAGCTTGATATACAGAAATACAGAAATAGAGAAAAGGGGCCCAGCTAAAGATTTTGTTAACTCCCATCCGAAAGTCCTTGAAAGCCTTTGCCAGGCCTTCGGAGAAAAACGCAACACTCAGCAAACAGGCTCATTGTCAAGTTGTACTCTTAGGTCATAATAAAGTGCGAGCGGAACTTTGCTAGGGTTTTTTAATAAGAAATTGTCTGGAAAATCACAATAAGATAGTACCGTTGAATAATGCAAGTCTAGGAACCATCTTTGCAAAGTGACTGTAGTTCGTCCCTTGTCGCGTCAGGGAGAGATAATATGCGTAGCGAACAGTAAACCGACGCGTTCTAAATCACGGACCGCGCCTGTAAGAGTAAAGTAATCGATCAGTGATATCAGTGTATGTAATACTACTAGGCGACATTGTTCCTCAGGCACCTTCAGAGGAGCAACAGTTTAATAATTAGTATCATTCATTAAGATAAACTGGCGAGGTTCCTCGACGACGACCAATAGACATACGTGCAAAAGCATTAAGTCATCTGGATATTAAGTGAAGTGATTAATAAAACAATTCTTGAGGTGAAGTTACCATTTTTTCATTTCGAGTGTTATGCCTCCCCATTCCCTTTACCCTGTACGCGCTCTAGCGCTACTAAAAGACCACTATTACAAATATCAACTCCAGGTGTTAAGAATATTATCTTAACATTGTACTAAATTAGCAGGGAGAAAAAAGGAATAGCCGGATGCTTAAATTAAGGACCAGGCTTCTTCAGCGTCCACCATACGCACCAGTTCCGAGAACCGCGAAGGAGAGGGAAAACTCCGTTCTCTTTCACATAGGTAGATTTTCATACAAAGAAGTATTCCCTTGTTCTTAAATTGTTTTGAGTCATCTATCCTCAGTTATTATTTTTTTCTCCTTACTATAGCTGAACAAAACCTCTGAGACCCGAAAACAACAGTTAAGGAAATTATAAGTGCATATAATAAATTCCGTTCCATTTTAAAATATTCAGAGGAGCTTATTAATTGAAGTATCCTAATTATCATCCTTTACGAAAAACCCCGCATCAAAATCTCTAGAAGTAAGTCATGGGGAAAGCCAGAAAAGAGTTAATTGGGAAAAGCCACAAACAAGTAGGACGTATTGTGTGTCACACCTTTCCTCTAGCCCAGAAACGTGCACACGTGTAAAACCTGAAATGCAATAAATGTTATATTGTGAGGTAGTAAAAAAAAAAAGAGCTTTTGATTTAACATACGCCCTGTCACAAGCATGCTCAAGCGAGTAGTCATAGATGTGATAGAATTAGGTGTTATAAGAAAAGCAAACAAGGATCGTGACAAATTTTACCTAATAATATAAAGAAACACAATTAAAAAATAAAACAATTGCATTTATTTATACATTCATGAACATTGTCCCTTATAACAAACTGCTTGGAGTATGCGTGACTTTAAACTCTCCCAACCCGGCACTGTTGCAACTCCAATTAAAAACTAAGATTTGTGCAAAATAAAAATGCTAAGTTGTGCAAAACGTAGCACAAGAAAGAAAGTGAAGAAAAAAATGCTGCATTCCATCATGTCTTTCAATATGCCAGGTCGTAATCGCTCCGTATTTGAATTATTCCATAGAAAGTGGGCAAAACGCTTTTTCTTTTCAAGGTTTAAAATGTATTATATTTGTTCATTTGTCTATATATAGAATAATATCCTAAGATGATGACATCTAAACTCCTTGCACTTGAAAAAACGCTTAAACTGCTACTTATCATAAATACATTTAGAGTGACAAACTGTTTTTTCTTCTTCTTCTGTCGGTCCTGGTGGTGTAATGGTAACCATACTTGTCTCGTAAACCCAAAATCGTAGGTTCAAACTGGCCAGGATCGATGGATTTTTTCGGGCGTAAAAATCCGAAGTATGACTTCCTTCGGAAGGGAAGTAAAGCCGTGGGTTTCACGCCTTACATTTACGGCGCGATAAAGAAGCTCAAGCCTGAAAAAAAGGACCTCTGAGCAAAATTTGTCTGCCGTATCACACCCTGATTTGAATGGGACTCTGATGACCTGATATGTTAAAGAGCGTACGTAAATAAACCAAATCAAAAAAAAAATCCTCTTCAATTAATTTTATCAAGACAATCGCTTTCAAACCACACTGTAATAAATTTAATATTATTGGGCAGATAACTATTAATTAGCCAATGTCAAAAAACCAGTAAAGGGCATTTTAAAACGACGCTCTTAGCATTGTGTGCTATATCGTCATACACTGTCACAACGAAAGTCCCAAGGTCGGCTCTTAAAATGTAAGTAGAAAAGAAAAGTTTGAAGTTTTAGGTTTGCATACTCATGTCTACCCAGGCTAAGCTTTTGATGGTTAGGACTACCTTAGCGTAGCCAGTCTATAATTCCATAATTTAACGTTGATTTATTATTACACGTTTATCTTTCCCTTTCTTAACTTATTTACAGTGCACTTACTCTGGTTTTACCGCCACGGGTGGCCGAGGTCGTTAAGTTGAGGACTCGTGAGCGGGAGGTCTAGGTTCGAATACCGCCAGGACCGTCCTCCCTGACTGAGCTTTTTCCCAGGTTTGCATCAGTCCTCATAAATGGCAAATGCCGGGGAGGTACCCTAAACTTAGGCCTGGAACGATTCCTTCCTTAAAAAATTAAAATCCTTTCCGGTCATTTTCATCTCATGTATCATCACTGTCCATTGCCTGTGGTGCTTCTGTAGCAAAAAACGGGTATTAAACACTATTCATTCATTCATACTCTGGTTTTAATTTTTAGTTTATTTATTACTGACGCACGTAGTTCTCGCTATGGCATGCACAATAGGTCTTCGGTTCGATCCTCGCCAGGTCTGAGATTTTTTCATGTTTTCCTCATTCCGCATTAATAGCGAATGCCAGTGAAATATCCCAAACGTAGACATGGAGTGCTTCCTTTCCCAAAGTATTATTGCGTTTCACATAAAATCAGTGTGATACAACAGAAGTAATAACGAATGTTAAACACAGTTTGAAAATATGGGCAATGTTTTGTGGAATTGTCAAGCAAAATGTGGCACAAAATTTGCTAATAAAATTGTTAAGTTACTGTTAATTACATTATGAAAATGACGTTTAACAAAATTTTCTTTATTTCGCATTTAAAAATGTGAACCACAAAACTAATTGTTCCATTGTGCCCCAGTTACGAATTCCCTTGACTGCAGGTTCCATGCAGTTAAAAATAAATAGTCGACGGTTTGACTATATATACGGTCAACAAGCTTCAATAGGTTTTTCTTCCTTGATTGTTCAATTAGCATAGACATTCATAAATATGGTGTCAAAAACGAACGCCTTACCATTTTCTCCAAATAGATGTCTGTTGCATCTACTTTCGTTTAAAGTTTCTAATGAGTTGACAAAGTGATTGTGTCTGTCCATTTTAACACACGTGCATGCTACATTGGAAATTATTTCACGCCGAGCCTTGTTTTAATAATCAGCCAATTTTGTTGATTGTTATAATGTTGGAATTGACTATTTTACCAATAATTAGCTCCATTTTTACCGCTACGGGTGACCGAGGTCGTTAAGGCACGGACTCATGACCGGGAGTTCTGGAATTCGATTCCCGCCAGGACCATTTCCTGGGTTATTTTTCCCGGCTTTCCTCAGTTCTCATGAATGGCAAATGCCAGGGAGATACCCTTAACTTAGGCTGGAACGTTTCCTTTCCTACAAAATATAATTTCTCAATTTATCATTTCATCTCATGTATCATCGCAGTCTCTCATGCCTCAGTATTAAAAACGGACGTTAAATTATTAAAACATCTCCGTATTTAGATACCACTTCTAACTCTTACTACTGCTGCATAACGTATTGTGATTTCGTAATAATGTTTAGTTTTTAATGCACATGAATTCACAGTCTGTTGCCGCTGTTGAACGTTAATCTTACACTATTGTTCTTTAAAGGAATAGTTATATTATGTTAGAAAGAGTACGATTGTAATGAATTCAAATATTAAAACGTATGCAGCCAAAAATTCCTTCGTTAAAATTGACTGGTTAACTCATAATATTTAGTACGAGGACCAAGAACAGGTTCATTCATTCATTCATTCATTCATTCATTCATTCATTCATTCATTCATTCATTTTTTTTTTTTTGCCCCTGAAATGCGAGGAAATATGAAAACCTTAATGGTGGGAAAGGAGAAACTACCTGTGCCCATTTTAATAACATTATTAGTGTTTATGTTTGCTTGTTCTTATTTTATCTTTTCTATATCGGGTGCCTAAAAATACACGGTAAAAGTTCAGAGTTTGGTTCCTCACATTCAGAGAGGAGGAATGGCCAGGAATTTTGAAATTATTGAGAATCGGATTTTAATATGCATTGGCCGTAAAGATTTGCTGTTGATTGACTTACATGAAAAGTTAAAAATGCTTGACCTTCGCTATACTGCACGTCTTGTCTTATTGCGCTACGAACGCGCACACAAATCTCAGGATTGTATGTATTGTTTGGTAGGGCCGTACGCTTCATTATCCTCTGCAGTCGCGTGTGCCAACGACTTTTCGTACCCCACACAAAGAAGCCCAATGGGTTTAAGTCTGGTGAACATGGAGGTCAGCCAATCGGTCCACCTCTACTAATTCAGTGATCAAAATGCCGTACATTAAGGTGCTCATGTATTCAACGACAATGAGCAGGAGCGCAGTTATGCGTGAAGCACGTTCCTTATGGACTGCTAGTAGTATGTCTTCCAAGATAGCAGGCAAAGTGGTTATTAGTAATGACATGCTCTCCCCCGTAACTTCATCAGTAGCTAACAAACCGCTATGAACTATACAGCACAATTAATTACATGCATTTTTAACATTTCGTTTTTAAGGTAATCAACGGTGTGTATCGTTATAGCAAATAAATATTAATGTCCGATATCTTATATGTTTTATATTTTCAAATCCATGTTCACATAGTCTTTTTTTTACTTTATACACGCAGTCCTGCATTTTTTAAACAGTTGTGTTTAATTTGCATTTTTTCCCTACATTCTTATCTTATTCCAAGTGAATATTCGAAATCTTAATATATCCTATCTCTTTGTTATAGTTCATTATTTACTGTGATTATGTTTGCCTAGCAAGTTCTACTTGCCTTTTCTGATTTCCCTTATCTTGCTTTATTTATTTCATTTATGCATTTTGTGTTTGATTCCTATCTAAATCCACTAAGGATGTATTTTTCTATACTTGGCTTTTACCGCCACGGTAGCCGAGATCGTTAAGACGCGTACTCGTGGGCGGAAGGTCTGGGGTTCGATTCCCACCAAGACCGTCTTTTCTGACTGGGTTTTTTTCTATGTCTTCCCCATAAATTGCAAATGACAGGAATGTACCCTAAACTTACGTCTGGAACGCTTCCTTCCTTTAAAAAGAATCCTTTCCCAGTTTATCATTTCATTTTATGTATTACCAGTGTCCACCACCTGTGATGTCTTAGTAGTTAAAACGGGCGTTAAACTTGGCTTTTCATCTCCTATTATTATTCATTTTGTACATAAAAATATTGTGAACTCATTTGAGCTACTAGCCATCAGAGTGTGGTCTTCATACTAGCAGAAGTGCTCATTTGGCCCTTAACTTAAATAACTTCACTATATATCATTTGTATAATTGTCTATATAGACTACATTTCAGTTTTCCTGTCAACTGTTGGCCATGTTTTATGAATTTTAATGATATATTTTGTGCATATATGATCTATGTTCGCTAATTTAATTTGCATTTGCCTATTCTTAACTTTTATATATTTTTACTATTCGTTTCAGCAGTACTCACCGGTTTCTAACTAGTTTTTTATCTTTGTTTGTCATTATTATAATTGGCAGTCTTATCGTATTACAGCCAATATTGCACTCAATGTTTCTACCTTCTGTTCTACTGTTTTATATATATATATATATATATATATATATATATATATATATATATATATATTTCTTGTTGCGTATGTATAACTCATTTGATCTGTTAAATATTTCCATGTCATTTTCCTGTCATGTGCCTTGATATACTTCTTAAATTTATTTTCTCTCTGAAATAATTTTATCTATAATCATATCGGCATATGAGTATTATTTATTTCATTTAAACCTTTTCACGCGAAAGCTTGACTTCTGTCATCTTGCTTTTTCAGTATAATGTAATTCAGTTATTGAAATAAAGGTCTTTTTATTTTTTGTTTCTTTTTTAGTTTAGTTATTCATGTGGTTATATTTGGCTCTCTTATTATCTCTAGGCGTATTTTCGCATTATTTTTTCCCTTGTACCTTTTTTTTATATTTTAATCTTTTTATTGATGCTTGCCTATCTGAGCTCATTTGTCCGGCCAGGACCGATGGATTTTTTCGGGCGTAAAAAATCCTAAGTATGGCTTCCTTCGGAAGGAAAGTAAAGCCGTGGGTCCCGTGTCGTACATTTACGGCACGAAAAAGAACCTCAAGCCTGAAAGAGAGGCCTCTGAGCAAAATTTGTCGGCCGTTTCACCCCCTGAGTTGAATGGGACGCTGATGACCTGAACTGTTAAAGAGCGTCCATAAATAAACCATTCAAAAAAAAATAAATAAAAAGAAGCTCATTTCGATAGTTGCTTTGTGTCTTGGCTTCTGTTGAGTCTTTTGTATTCACTGTTTTGTGCTTTTTATCCTAGGATGTACTTGTAACCTTATTTTATTGTTTATTGTCTATTATTGTCTGATTTAGTCTATGGAGGCCTCAACTGTCTCTTCTTGACTTTTTATTTGCTTTACTTGTTTCGTTTTGTGTTTCTACTTCTTATTCTTGTATTATTCGGCTGCAATTGCCAGTTTCCTGCTCTTTTGTCTCTATTTCCGTGTTATACTTGCAAGTCTCTTTATTTTAAGTTTTGATATATCAATTCGAGCTAAATGATTTGTTTTTCGCCTTCCTTGGTTATATGAATATGTTCACATTTGCTTGTCATACTTATTCAGGCTGTACTGCGCGTTATTGATTCCTATTGCCTTTCATTTCCGTTTATTCATTTAATGTTGAGTTTTTTCCTGTTACTTTTCTTAGACTATATTGCTTGTACAGGGTTTAATCATATTCCGCCCATTTTGTCGACTTCTTGAACTTCATATGTTACACCATGATGTAATTGAAATATGGTAGTTATTATTTTTTTCTTGCCCCAATATACGACGTTGATATACGAAGTTACAAGGCAGGGCTTCACGTAGCGAGTGTAGTTTTCACCTGAGATTCAGAAAGAGTAAAATATGTCAACAATACATGCTTTCCTTAGAATATTCATGCTTTCTTTTCTTTGGGGTCGGTCCTGGTGGTGTAGTGGTTACCATACTTGCCTCCCAAACCCAAGATCGCGGGTTCGAACCCGGCCAGGACCGATGGATTTTTTCGGGCGTAAAAATCCTAAGTATGGCTTCCTTCGGAAGGGAAGTAAAGCCGTGGGTCCCGTGTCATACATTTGCGGCACGAAAAAGAACCTCAAGCCTGAAAGAGAGGCCTCTGAGCAAAATTTGTCGGCCGTTTCACGCCCCGAGTTGAATGGGACGCTGATGACCTGAGCTGTTAAAGAGCGTCCATAAATCAATCAATCAATTTTCTTTGGGTATCACTAAAACATATACAGAAAAGCAACTACATTATTGTGCATTTACTGTCCAGGATAATTAACCAGCTTAAAAATTAATTATGTAAGTTTAAATGTTTTCATGTCCAGTTATTTTAAATATTTACATTTAAAAGTCAGTTTTGTTTGGTCGTTCAAGTGAAAAACTTCTAGTAATAACACATGGCGTGAAAACCTAAGTTGTATTATTGTATGCTCTTATGGAAGACTATACATGGCTTTATGCGATATAATTGTTAATAATTAAATCTAGATTACTATTCAGATCACAAATCAGTTACAATTTGATATAAGAATATCAAGAATTGCAGCCAATCACAGCTGTCGCTGTAGTTCAACGTCTTCTTTTGTCACTTTAATTTTATCGTGACTACGTGCTATTGCTTTATGTAAATTCATCAGAACAGCGCATTAAAATATCTTTATAACTTCTTTGTCCTAAACATCAGTGCGCACAAGACATCAATAATCAACATGGAGGGCAATTGAAAACGTTTTGGCGAGATATCACATGCACAGATTGACCTTATAATTCAAAGTTCCAAGCTAAAAATATTAAGCAAAAAAGTAATAGCCTGTAAAACTAGTTTAACCAATGTCACTTGATTTTTAAAATTGTGTTTTTGACAATTTAGCATCTGCGAACAAGAAGGTTGCAACATACAAAAGTAATTTTCAGAAACCAGATAAAATCAAATTAAAATTAATTTTATGCAGAATGTATTCGATTTATTTTGATTCCAATGCATATTATACAATATTTGATGTTAGAAATCTTCCAACAAACTTATTAATAAAATAACAAAATGTTTATTTTCCATGCAAAATTTTGTAACAATTGTAAAATCTGAGGGTTATAATCTTTTACTAATTATTTTGATATTTTCTTTAAAAAAGAAATATTGAAATAAATATTTTAACGCGATAAAAACATCAAGGAATAAAAGTATAGCTTTTATATCACTTTGGCATAAATATCCTACTTTATTTTCATATTTTGATAAAAGAGTCTGCATTTTTCACCAATACATTTGCTTATGTCAATGAGGCCCCTTTTCCTGAAGACACACTCAGTTACTCATTATACAGATACTAAAGAGCATTCAACGTTATAACAGGATGAAGTGTTACCTAGCCCTTCCTGGAGATCTTTCATTCAAATATGAACAATATCATGGTTGTAAAACATTGTGATTAGTGCCACATTGTAACGCATTTGGCGAATCACAGTGCATTTTAAACCAAATCATACTCAGTTACTTTGAACGAAGTTATTTGTGAAACCCTAACTCAATAATGATGACGTCAAGTAAATCTTCAAAACTCGTGTAGCTAACAAGAAAACAATTACTTGGCCTAGTGTTGCAATTACTTGTACCCATTCATGAAATTAATATACTTCATATTATTTTTGTTTCTTTCGATAAGAGCAAATCACAAGCAAGGAACTGTACCCAGTGATGAGATTCCCATAAAAGATATTGATGTAATGCAATTGTTTTCCAATTATTATTTTGTCCATTACACCTATCAGAGCATACTATGATTTTTCTTGCACAACATGCTCCGACGGTTTCAAGGCATTTATTTACTTTAAGAAGCACTTAATTCCCGTTTGACAACAATTTCAGGCTAGACAAACATCTAAACATTGTTGTCACCTGGGTGTATGTTTCTACTAACAGCTGAATGACTGACAGTTGCTTGTAAACTGCTTCTGCTCTTCTGCGATGCAGTGTACTTTCTCTGTTCACAAGAATCTGCGTATGCCAAACCAAGATTCACCTATAAAAATGCTTCTATAGGATCACTGGCTGCATATAAACTTAGGATTTCTTCCTTTAAAAAGTCTATATAGATTAGTATTATTCAAATCTGGTTCTCAAACGCAACTACTCTGGTTTGTGCCGTGAATGTGGCTTTCTTGCTTAGATGGCCATTTTATATACTTTCTAATATCATCTTTTACATCAACTTTAATCTTATTTGTGCGCTTTTTAATGCTTTCCTCTGTTGTCGTTCAATGATCTATAGCTTTAAATTTCTCTTGAAGGTTCTGCAAAGTCTTGGGGGGGGGTAATTAACTCTCTATATTCTACATAACTTTTTCCTACAAACCTGAAGTTTTGTTTTATGTACCCTTAAATAAAGTACAGTGTCTTCTAGAAACTACCTCAGTGCTCCTTCAGGCTGTGTCCACAAGATCCATGCATTCTGTAGCTAAATGGGCAGACTGTTCGGTATAAACCATTTAATAGAATTTCTGAAACAGTAAATGTTATCTTCCTTAGTCAGGTCTCTGCGTTAATAGGGACATTTCCGTGCAGCCATCAAAGCATGTTTCATGAACAAGAGGTTAATTAATCTTGTTTTAATGTTTTTGTACACTTTGATCAAGAATATTATGTTTTATACTAATGTAAAAGGTGATGTAAAAGTTACTATAAAATAATTTACAACCTTTATACATCCCATCCCATTTCACGTTATATTTTCCCTGCTTTATGTTGATTTCCGTAACCTATAAATGGTTTTCCTGTGTTCCATCTGTACTTTATTTGGTTTCATGACCAATTTGAAAAGTTTACTTTCAGTTTTTTGCCTTTGTTTCTATCATTTAAGAACTACTTACTCACTGTAATATTTTCCATGTCAGTCATTGTTACATCGTTTTACCTGCCGCGCAACAAATTGTTGTTACAAATTTAACAGAAATATTTCATTTTTTTCAATATTAGTTTAATATTGACATTACAGCTACAACCTTTTTGCACGGAAAGACGTCTTTTGAGAAAAAATGTAGTTACAATCGTCCAGCCCACAGCCATTCAATTGCACGTTTAATTAGTGTTGGAGGTTATAGTGCTCTAGTTGCCTTCAATTTATTACCAAAGAGTTTAAATGAAAACCAAAAAGAGTATATCCCGTAAATCTCTTTTGTTTCAACCTTCAATTGTTTGGCTCTTACTGAAAATAATAATACCGGACTGAACATTCATAATTGTAAGCGCATTTTATGGATATGTTGTTTGATTTTATCATTTTTTCGTATATTTCATTTCCTCACTATAAAACTTACGTAAGTTGGAACATGTTTAAGTTTGATAATCAGGGGAAAATATGTTAAAACCTTAAAATCTGGGTATAGTAATGATGATCGTACCAAGCGGCTTTCGTGATCCAAGAACGTTCTCTCTCCATCAGATAGCTCCCCAATTATCATATATGCCATTTCAGACCTCCCTAACTTAGAAGAAGTGTAAGCAGGTACCGGGGCTCGAACCAGGGATCTCTCGACCAGTAGTCAGCAATGCTAACCACAAGACCAAGAGGCTTTCACAGATACATTAGAACCCTAATTTTTTATGAATTTATAAGTATGATTTCAGTTGTTTTTCCCCTGAATTTCTATAACTGTAGATTAATGCATCATAGATCTGTTAGATATCGTCTTTTAGGGTGTTTCTGTGAAGACGATGCGGAACTATTGCAACTTTCACTCAATTGCTTTCTTTGTTATTTCTTGTCATCTTCACTTTCGTCTACATTTGTAATATTAATGTTGCTGAAACGCATAATAATTTCTATTAGTGATATCTAATACCGTATGCATGCTTTTATCCAAGACTCAGTGTTTTATTTTATTATATTTTCAAAATTGATTACAAACTGTTGGTCATTAACGCCTGTTTGCAAACTTACGTCTATTTTTAGTCTTCAATGTATTAAAAGTGTCAGTTGCATTAATAGTTTTCGTCACAATTTTTCCAAATGGATAGTGTATTATTAGCGCACATTCACCTATCTGTTCATACAAATGCTACATTCACTGATACCAGCACAAGCGAGGCCATAAAACTTCTAGCTGCCACCCTGGGCTGTCTATTTTTCAGCAATTGTAATTTATGAAATTACTATTGAATTTTGGTAAAATTATTATATCTGTTATTTTTTAGGATACCTTTATTATAAAACTACAGCGTTTTACCGAAATCGGCATACTGCAACAGAAGCGGTTTCCTTGTCAATTTCGTTTCTGCCTGTTCAAGTGTTTACGAATATGTGTAAAAATATACAATACTTTATGCCTCCCGTAAATAAAAAAGAAATTCCTATTGCACGAATCTGAAATGCTAGTGCAATATAATTCGACCAACCTGTTGAATACTTTCAAAAATGTGTATTAATCATAAACTGAACTTACAATTAGCTAATATAGTTAGAAATATAAAAAGTAAAAGAGAATATTGGGATTCTTGTGTTTTTATACGTTGTTTTTGTAAGGTATATGCAATACGTTAACTGTAGGGTGCGGGGAAAATGTTTACTCTTACTATGGACAAAAAGTTACACAAAACTTTCTGATTCCTGATGGCGAAAAAGTCTCCCACGAAGGTTTTTCTTAGCATTGATTTTTGTGAGACATTCAGCAACAATATTTCCATGTGTGGCTATGAATTATCTTGATGGAGCACCCAGCTAGTTGCACGGAAATATCCCTTTTTGCGTTTGATATGCCCTTGTAGTTTTCAGAATATCTCTGTATTATTATCAGTTACAGTTTTGTGAGCAGATGATACAAAAATTATCATTAAATATTTTTCATCGCTGTTGTCACCCTGTCTATGGTGCTTTCCTGTCTTTGTATTTCCATGTTTGTTGTATATATATATAAAACTCCGAACGTTTTTCTGCCGTTAGGTAAAGTTATTTTCTGTATAATGTAAAAATTGTTAACTCTCAGAAATATTTGTGTAGTTTCTCAGAAAAGCATCAGACACAGAACGTTAAAAGAAACATAACATTAAATCTGAGCTTACAATAAAACCTTAAGGCTGTTTCAAGGATACTACTGATCTCAAAGAGAAGTAAAAATAGAACTAGTGGTTTTCAGTGGAGAAATTACACACTTCACATATTGCTAAACTGTAGTTAATTCTATAGAAATATGACAAAACACTGACGTCACATGAATATCTTGATTAGTATTTTAGAGAGTTGTCGCATACCCAAAAGTAATAATATTGTTCGTAAACTTTGGATTTACTTTGTAATCCGCTGGTCTCATGTGAAAACAGTGGTGTTTCATCTGTTTTACTTTTATGGGCTAAATGTATGTTTATTAAACTCTACTTTTATTTAAATATTAAGGAAATATCGTTCTGTGCTGCATTAAGAAACGAGGACATGCATTTTGATATGAAGCAAACAAACCAAAAGCATACCGGAGCTTAAGTATACCAGTTTTAATTTAAAAAATGTACCAATATTTTTCCCAGTGGAATAATGTATCTAAGGGATAAGGGAATTTCTTTATTTAATTTTTGCAACTTGTGTCTTTTAAAGCTCACTAAATCCATGCATTCAGAACTACGTGAAAATCTCTTTTTTGAGAATGATGAGACCTATTTTCATATGAACAATATCAGATTATTTTGGATCGTGAATATTTGCATCTCATATTTAGGCCTACAACTAAAAGCAATTTCAACGCTAAACTCACTTATATTCCTTGCAAAATATTGGGAACTAATAACACTATGCGGTACTTGTATGATACTTTACGATTGACTGTCATGAAGTCAAAATAACACTGTATATTATATTACCATTAGGTACGAAATCTGGTTTTGAGCCATGATGGAGCACGGAAAAGTTATCTGAAAAAACCATTAGCGTTGAACTGGTAGCAGGGATATCATGAATTCGTTCCTAAGATTTCTTTCAAAACAGAACTTGTTCCCAATTAACACATTGACCCGTCCCCAGAATATTTTTTTATCATAAACTCGCCCCAGGGTATCAAGGTTACATGTTCCTTGCCATTTTAAATGTACTTAGAACTGTCAGTATACTTGCCTCCTAAAACCAAGATCGCGGTTTCAATCCCGGCCAGGGTCGATGGATTTTTTCGGACTGAAAAATCTTAAGTATGGCTTCCTTTGGAAGGGAAGGCGTGGTTCCTATGTTGTAGATTTACGGCATGTAAAAGAACCTCGAGCCAGAAAGAAGAGGTTTCTGAGCAAAATTTATAGGCAGTTTCACGTCCTGAATTGAATGGAACCTGATGACCTGAGAGGTTAAAAAGTGTCCGTATATAAACCAAATAAAAAAATAAAACTATTACACTATTATTGCTGTGTGGTTATAAACGTTATATATCAGGATACAGAAAATATTAAAGAATGACTTCCTCGAACATCTTGAAATTAATACTAAGGAAAACGTAACAGCTGCTCTTGTAACAAAGTAATATATTATTTTTGTTATTTATATCCCATCATTTAATGTAAAACATGTCTTCTTTTCGCTGGTTTTATTGCTTTCCTTTTATTTTCTAATGATTGGAACGTAAGTGTGTCTTACAATGAGTGCTCCTTAAAACTTCAATTAATATTGAAGTGGGGTGTAGAAAAAAGAATTTAGCTTAGCAGTTATTTTTGGTACGGATGGACTTTACTGCCAAATTGGCCCTCATTAGAGAGCTTAACAGTATTTGTCTTTTTGAATTCTGGAACACATGTCTGCAGAAAAATTGTCACTTATTTCAACTGAGTTAACAGTAGTATATAAAGAATATTTAAGAAACACACTACTGTTAGAGTTACACAGCGACATGAACTGTTTTCTCAAAATCACAAAATACAGATGCTGGTGAGAAATTTGCTCCGTATTTACAGCACTCATCCACCACATGCTTCAGTGAATCCATACGTTTGAAAGAGTTCATTTGGAAAAGGGACAAAAATCAATGCTGGATAAATCATTCTCAATTGTAAGTTCATGAAATTTTGATAAAATAATATTAGACTAGATTTAAAAGTATTATTGACGAACACAAACATTCGAAATTGCTTTTAGCTCTAACACCCAATTTGGAATTTTTGTGTTCGTCGATAATACTTTTAAATCTAGCCCATTATTGTTTTATCAAAATTGATAAAATTTTGATAACATTTATCAGTGCTAAATATAACATGTTCACCATTATTTTGAGTAACTTGAGTGCATCGTGAAATTCTTGTAAATTTTTAGAATATATCTTATCTCTTGTGTAATAAGTATTGTTTTTGATAGGGTTGCGTCATATGACATCAAAGTAGGTACATCAGTTCATCGCAATTTTAATACGTCGTTCATACAGATCTTCAATGACTTTTCTTATCAGAAATTTTCCTAATTTCTCTCCAGTTAATACAATTTCACCATATTTATTGTGTTTGTGTTTTATGATACCATCTATCCCTTTTTGTTTCTTTTTGTGAAGCACTTACACATTTATCCTTATTAAAGTTCATATTTCTGTGACCGAGATCGTTAAGGCGCCGAATAGTGAGTAGGAGGTCTAGAATTCTTCCCTGATTGAGGTTCTTTTTTCAGATTTTCCTCAGTTCTCTTAAAAGGCCAAATGCCGAGGAGGTATCCTAAAACCTAGGCCTGGAACCTTCCTCCCTTTAAAAAAAAATCCTTCCCCATTTTACAACTCGTGATGCCTCAATAGTTAAAAGGGCGTTAAACACTATTAAATAAAATCTTTCAGTTCCAACCACTAGATATTTCTGAATTTTAACTTGAACCTTTATGTTACAAACAAAGTTTTCCCACGTTCATTAAGAACTACATTGTCTTATCAAGAGAGGATTAATAATCACCCTAATGCTCAGCCTGTTGCATTACTGTGCCTGAAACTCAACCACGGGAACAACTTGCGAGTTCATACATTCTATGGCTTGGCTCAATCAGGTAAACTACTTAGCGCAGGGGGAGTTTGTTCAGCTTTCTTTTTTTACTGCCTCTAAACGGAGTTCAGTTCATTAGAAGCCATACTCAACCCCTTTCATCGACTCTTAACGACCACAATTAAGGGACGAAGTTTCATGTGTCCACTACCAATATCGATTTTGTAATTTACTTTAAACAACCAGAAAATTAGATATTTTAAAACAGCTCATGTGAGCTTTTATCGTAAATGTGCATTCTGTAAAATTATTCTAGACCTGGTGCCTGAATCTGATACCCCATACAGGGAAAGTGTGGATAAATAGAAGGAAATACTTAAAGGAATATTTATTACCGCTCTTCATAATTATAATTACAACATTTATTCGACCTTTTGCTACATAAATTGAAAATTATTTGTGGTAATTTTTTGCATTAGAATTTTGTGATATAGTTTTAAAATATTTGTTGATTAGGTTTGGACTCTGTGAGCCTTATAGTGGAAGAATCTGAGAAGCAGCACATGTGGTACTTTGTCTTCTCATGTTCTTCTTTCAATCCTAAACCCAAGATCGCGTGGTTCGAACCCGGCCAGGACCGATGGATGAGTTGAATGGGACGTTGATGACCTGAGCTGTTAAAGAGCGTCCATAAATAAATCATTAAAACAATTCTTCTTTCAAAGTCAGTATTGAGCAAGTCCTCTTTTACACTGAAATCAGCAAATATCAGTCCCACAAACATCATAACTTGAGCTGGATCGACTTATTCTGTTGAGAAACACACACAGGACTTTAAACTAAAAATCGACTTGAGCAGTTGAAGCGATTGAATTGACAAGTCAATCGTGATCGACGGATTAAGCAAGAAGCAGCCTGGGAGAAAGTGGAGTGAAAAAAATGCGCATATATTCTGTATTATAAGACAATTTAAAACATAATAAATATATTTTACTATACAAAAACCTGTCAAAACGTTTATACGCACTAAACTTAGACCATGAACTTCAATTCTAAAGGAAGAAATATCCCTGTATTGCTAAGAAAGTATTACGATAAATGGTAAATGTGTTTGATATTTGGATAAAAAAGTGAAAAATAACAAATGCTATTGTGTGCTTTGATTAAAGGTAGCCTGAACCCTGTAACAAGGCAAAGAGGTATTATCTCCCCCTTCCGATAATAAACAGTGACTCTATTATGATTCTAGTGATATACATTATACGTAGGGTTGTGTTCGGCGCTAATCTATAATGAGTTATCTAGTATTTCCCGGTCGCCAGCTACAAGACATCTTATTGATGTAACTATTTGCTCGAAAATGGTCGAGTCGCTAACAGCATGGTCGCCATACTCAGAGCCCGAGTAACTTTATACTCTGTGGTTGCCAGCAATAATCTTTTTAAAAGCTTTGTTAAAACATTTTAGCTGTCCGATCTACAATGGTGTCATTAAATATTTGATCCGTGTTGATATTTGTGGTTTTCATTTACATCTTAATTGTTCTTTTTCGTATTCACTTTGTTAGCTGGAGAGGAGTTGATGGCAAAGGATGTAAAAAATAAAAATAATATACATATATACACTGCTGGATATTAAAAAAGCAACGCTCTTAAGAGACAGTTAAATCGACTCAATATTTTCTCAGGAACAAGTATGACCCGTCGAAAATACGATAGCAATATCAGCAGGTGTCTGAATTTGACCAACGGAGAATTATAGCATACTGAGAGTGAACGAAATGCGTCAACAGCAAAACGAATATTAGATCAGTGGATCGAGGTGAGACGAATACACAGACATGAAGGATCCCAACAGCTCCTTCAAACAACGAAATGGATAATTTCCTCATGGCTGTTATAAACATGCGCAATGTGTTTAAGTTAATGACCAACAGTGTATTATCTGATATAAAGCAACATATAATTATATTATTAATTTTTAAAGCAATCTACAAGAAAAGTTTATAGTAAGCTTTTGTTAAGTATAAAATGCAGAGAATTTTGGATAATCTATTGAAGCTTAAGGAAGACATTTATGTGCATGCTTGGGAGGGGGTTATTAAGGCATACCCGTAATGTAAATCCGACACTAGATACGGGTAGTGTGGTGAGCACTAGGTCTGGTATAATTTCACCCTTCAAGGAATTTTCTAGGTGAAGAAATAATCTAATGCTTACTTGTAACCAATACAGAAAGAGACATAGAAATATTAACTACTCGCATGACCTTTTTGTTTCCAGTTCGTAGCGAGTTAAGGACACTGTTCAATTTGTCAGGGTATCCGAAAAAAATATCCTGGACAATTTATAAAGTTAAAGCATTGAATGCATAATCACTTCTTTTAGAACCACAAAGTATCGTTTGTTGTCAAAGTAATTATTCAAAGGTTAACCTATGCCATCTACTGCTTACTCAGTGGGAGAGTTCGGCTATGTTCTTTGTATGTTATGACTGCAACTTAGCGGTTTATGAAATGACTTCATACTTCACTCCGGTGAATCCTAATTTCGAACTTAACAAGCCGCCTCTGTCAATACATGTAAATCATAGATAAGTAGTCGTGCTATGGAAATCACGCCAGCCATAATCACGCACTTACTAATGAATGAAATTTCCCATATTGCAGTCACTTACTGCCTCTAACGGGCTAGCCTTTGCTAGCTAAATACTCAGCAAGCGTGCGTTTGTAGACCGTGGGAACAATATTTTGCCAGTGGTTGATGCTTGTATGGCTCTTGGCTCATCCAGTTGATAAAAGCTGAGACGTACTGTACAGGCGTTTTAGCATCTGCGTTATTCCTGCAACAGCAATAAATACTCCAGAAACATTGGTTTCAGATGAATTTATAAGATAAAGAAAAACACAATCCCCTAGAAACTTTAATATTATTGCTTTAAACTGACAAAAGTATGAAAGTCTCATAAAAATACGTGATATTACTCCATTGGCTGACTAGTGAGTTCTCTGAAAAGTTTCTGTTTTTTATGATGGAAATAAAAATAGTTGGGTTGGGGGGAAAAATTCAAAAGCATGGAAGATAAATACTTTTGTGAACGAAAGTAATGGAAAATGGATTGAAAATAATGCTAACAAAAGAAAGCAGAGATGGAGGAAGGAGATTTAATAATGCACTATTTGTCATCAGCTTTCTTGTTTTTTCTTACAATACAGAATGCCTTGTATAGTCTTTGTTCAGTGTCATAGGTTCAGTGAGTGCAAAAACGCTGTTGTGTTTCCTTACTTCAATTGTATAGTCTGGTTCCAGTAAAATGAAAATGTCGGCTTAGTTTTATCTATTTTTTTTCAAACGTTTTTATTAACTGGCTTTCTTGTCTGTTCCGGTGGAATTTTGTAATTAATTTTCATGCACTTCTAAATAAGATAGAGACTTGAAAATTTTCACATACGCCAGAAATGGATGACAATACAATATAATATGGAAATTATCATGGTTCAATGGTTCCGCTGTTTTGAAATTAAAGCAGCGCAATATCAAACACATTTTATTTTTAAAAAATGAAGGATTGAATAGTAATTACACATTTCTGTAGTTTTGTTAATAAAGCATAAAAATATAAAATTTATAATAATTTTTATTTAAAAAATAAGAACAGTTGCTATGATGACTGTATTATATTTATATCAATGCAATAAATAGATTATAGTGTAACTTGATTTATATTTAATTTCAACGTTTTATTTGAATCTAAAATTATTAGAATTCCTTTTGTTATATTTTGATAACAATACATTCGCCATGACAACTATTCAAATAATCAGCGTGATGTTGAACGCGCAAATTCCAAGAAACGAATGGCTCAAGTGCGATTAACTGAGACGATGGAAAAACGTTCTTCTCGACTCGCTAATGACACGCAATGACATGCTAAATATTTTGAAAACAATACAGTCGTCGTGGCAACTTTTCAAATAAATAAATCAAATTTAAATCCTCTCAATTAAATCCTTACAAATAACATTTAATAATTCTGATTTCTATTACATAAATTCAATTGCGCTAGTGTTAATGTGTAACATGTGTATTAATAATTTTAAATGAGTAAATAAGTAGTGAATGAGTATTATATTTACTATAATATAATGAGTTACATATATTATCAAACAATTTGACTTCTATATTGAATCTGGTACAAATGTATACAGAACTAAAATTTTTCAAAATTAACTTTGTGTTTGTGTATTTTGTTTTTAATAACAAAACAATAATTAATCAACTGTTTCGATATATCAATGGAGTAGATAAAACAATTTTCTATTTTAGATGTTTTAAAGATAAAACAAAATGAACTAAATCTAAAAGTTGCTCAATTTTTGTCATTATTTAATGGAGATATCTAATATTGAATGCAAAATTGCGTTTTCTTTCAATAGATGTAAGCATCATCATTTAATCATTACCGAAACACTATAAACTGGTTCTAATATGATTCACTATGCCACGAGATATTTAAAGATACAAAGTATCGAATCATCCAACTATCTGATGACCAACGCGTTGACGGAGACTGCATTGGCCAATAAGTCATCTCTCGCTGTCAGCCGGGCTAAATTAAAATCGGGGTGGCAATATAAGAGTCCATGTCAAAAATACTAGAGAGACAGTCTAATAAGTTTATGTACTTAAAAAGTTCACCTATATAATGCAAAGAGATGCTGGAACTCCTGCTTTCATTTTTCATGCATTTCTAGTACCTGTTTATTAAACTACACATTGCCTTTTTTGACTGTCTTTCTGAATTTAAATTGAACACTTGATGCATGTTATACTTTAGTTCATCTAAAGTGTGGGGTCATTACTAATTTATAAATTGCATTATGACTTTGAATTTTTCTGGAAATTTTTCTTCATATAATTTCCTGACTCCAGAAGCAGACTTGGTACAGAGATTACAAATAAGAAATAAACATTTTTTGTGGAATAGAATTATTAGGCCTAGAATTTGCCATTCACTGGTTTAGGGTACCTCCTCGACATTTGCCAGTTATGAAAACTGAGGAAAACCTGGAAAAAACCCTAGTCAGGGAGTACGGTCCTTGTGGGATTCGAACCCCAGACCTCCGCTCAGGAGCCCGCGTCTTAACGACCTCGGCCACCCGTGGCGGTTCCCGACTGGCCTGATGCACTCCTCCACTGCGTCGGTAAATAATTGGATGACTTGATATAGCCAAGTAAAAATAAACTTTCGTTTATCACCCTTCCCATCTGTTTCCGGTTACGTCGTATAAACACAGATTATTTAAGTTATGAAACATATTTACATGCAAAAATACATGCACTTTTGCAAAGTTTTGCACTGCTAATATCCTTATATGATAATGATCCTTATTTGTGTTTACCCATGTATACAGTAAAGCAGTAGACTATTTGCTATGGTGTTATTGCGCAAGAGGTAATAGAAGACGCATACGTCGATTCGAACTATCTACATAGGTAGCATTGCAGTACTCGTAATATTAGCGAGTTAGAATTTAATTTATTGAAGTCAAGGTACATAGCGGTTTTTTGTGTACGTAGTTAGTGTGACTTTCATGGGTATTTAGCATGGTGTTTCTGTCGATTGCTTTTAAGATTTCCGTCTCAGTTTTAGTGTGTGCTGCTTGGAGTACAGAAACTGCCAACACAATGATCTCCCAGAGCTGTTTCACAAATAACAAAAACAAAACAAACAAAAAATCAAAATACATTTTGTGGATCAAGCCGAATACAGGGGGTGCATATGCATTAAACTTCAGTTGGTCTTTATTATTAATACACATTTTTGGTCAATGAAATTTGAGATAATTTATATGATAAAATTTCTAATTTCAAGGTGGTTTTAAGGAGGGCTTCTCAAACGTTGATAATATCTTTTTTTTTTTGAAAAACCTTAATTGTTGATAACCTAAGAAATAAAGAGGAAACGTTATACAGTGTTTTTGTAGATATTAAAATGGCATTTGATACTGAAAAATGAAGTCCCCTATGAGAAAAATTAAGACCTAAACGACTTCTGACAAAATTATAAACGTTCTTACCACAATGTATAAGGAAGCTAAATTTGTTATTAAGACTGGTCGGTATAACAGATCTGAGTGCAACATAAGGCAGAGGAGGTTTAATAATATTGTATTTTATCACCGTTACTCTTTAATTTGTTTATCAATGATATCGTTAATGTAATGATGAATGAAGACAAAGATGCACCGGTAATTGAAGACTAACAAACACCTGTTATTTTATATGCCGACGATATAGTATTCTCTCTATGAGGTAAGAGGCGTGCAAAATAGCCCAAGCGTCATGCAACATTATTGTAAACAGTGTAGCATGAAAGTAAATACATCTAAAACGAAAGTTCTCAGCTTTAAAAACGGATATGTTTACGGCAAGCTGGAAAAATGGACATATGGGGGAGAAGTGATTCGGACCGTTAAACAAATTGACTATCTTGGAATAAAATTTGTCATGAGTGGAAAATGGAATAAACACACAGCTGACAAGCACAAGGGTAGCGGACAACTTTTAGAGTTATTGGGACTGTTAGCTCGGATACCGGACATGCCAGTAAAAACATTACAAACTATGTAGAAGGCAATGGTTATGTCCTCATTGCTATATAGAATTGAGGTTTGGGAGTGGGAAAAAAATAGACAGTCTAAATAAAGTACAATGTGAATCCTGGAAGCGAATTCTAGGGGTGGGGAGAGGAACATCTAACTGTGGTGTACTACGAGAGATGGGGTGCTGGGGAAAAAAACAAAAAAAAATGTAATTAGATATTGCCTAAGAATAATTAAAGAATTACAAACAACCCTGAGGGCAATATGCTACCGGCACCAATTAAACAACATGCATTATCCAAAATAGTGGGCGGCGGTTTGAACAGCTGGAATTGTCAAAAATAGGTTTAAACGACATTTGGCAGAAGGGCATTGAAAACAAGTATAGCGTAGTGGAAAAAATAAAAAATGGCCTGTCTGACATAAATCGGCAGGAAATAGAGGCGCAATGCATGCAGATGTCATTTCGGGACCTAGAGAGTGAAATTAAAATTAGATGTAGTAAAGAGACCTATATCAAAGTGCTAGGTCGGGAATAGCGTGGTTTAGACTGGGAGGCTGGAAGGCACGTAAAGTTGTTGACGAGGAAGGTAGAAGGATTTGCCATTATGCTCGGAACCGGAAGACTGGGTGCACATTTTCGCTAAGTACACAGACAGAAGATGCCTAGCATAATATTGTCACGTATACTGTGCAGTAGAATAATATATCGATGAATTGGTAATTTTATTAGGAGTTTGTTGTTGTATCACATATTCTTAACTTTAACATTTTTCTGTAAATCCAGGATGTACACATTTATTAAAAGAACAACTGGTCAACCCCTTCCCATGACGTCCTATGGACTTTACTATGACATCATCTTCCTCATAGCAACCAGCAGATTTCTGCTGAACTTAGATCTGTCATGTGACTCTGGGAATGTCCTGGAACACTACTTGTTGGTCAGTTATTGGTTCATGTAATTTAAACTCAGGGCGGTGGCACACCATATTTGGTATATACCAAGTCAGATTATACTAACCTACCTAGAAAACTATAATCTTATATAAGGAGCTGTAAACCCTGAGAGTCGGGACAGTGACTGAGGCTAGGCTAGGCTGGAGACTAGGACTGAGGACTGGAGGCTGGGGGCTGGGGCTGGGGCTGAGGCTCTCACGGTCTCTGGGCCGCTCTCTGGCTGATGGACAGGTGGCTGCTGTTCGGCTGAAGACCTCCACAACGTGACATCTTTCACCAAAGGCAGTATACCAAACCCTCTATGGGTGTCTGTAGCGTAAACAAGTAATAATCAAATTGTATACTTATATGGGCCACTCAATAATAAAAACTATTGTGAACAAGCCAAGCGGGTCTTTACATTATGGTCCCAAGTCGCTAACGTCCCCAGTCACAATTACGGACGTGTCAGTATTTCTCCCCGATTTATTTTTGACTTCCAATAGAGGGAAGCTGGCATGTTGGGACTTAATTGCAAATAAACAAAACTGGCTAAACATGGCATTTTCTTAAATTAACTACGTAGTTTTAGGGACAAGAAATTTCTATAAGCGTTGTACATAAATAATAACAAGATTTTATATGAATATCAGAATTATTGTATGTTTATTTTTCATGTGTGTGTGTTTTTGTGAGTGCGTTCTTGTTAACGTTTTGTTTTCTTTTGTTGGAATTAATTTCAAAAGTAAGTATTTCACAAGGGCATGAACGATCTTGCGATTCTTCGACTGTGCTGTGTAATACCTATATGTGTGCCTAGTTTAACTGGAATACCAATACTACTATTACTACAACATTTCTACTACTACTGCTGCTGCTACTACTACTGCTACTGCTACTATTACTACTACTGCTGCTGCTGCTGTTGCTGCTACTACTACTACTACTACTACTGCTACTACTACTACTACTGCTACTACTACTACTACTATTACTGCTACTACTACTACTGCTGCTGCTACTACTACTACTACTACTACTACTGCTGCTGCTACTACTACTACTACTACTACTACTGCTGCTGCTACTACTACTACTACTACTACTACTACTACTACTACTACTACTGCTGCTACTACTAGTGCTACTACTACTACTACTACTACTACTACTACTACTACTGCTGCTGCTGCTGCTGCTGCTGCTACTACTGCTACTACTGCTGCTGCTACTACTACTACTACTACTACTACTACTACTACTACTACTACTACTACTACTACTACTGCTGCTGCTGCTACTACTACTACTACTACTACTACTACTACTACTACTACTGCTGCTGCTGCCACTACTGCTACTGCTGCTACTACTACTAATACTACTGCTGCTCCTACTACTACTGCTACTACTACTACTACTACTACTTCTGCTACCACTACTACTACTACTGCTGCTACTACTTCTACTACTGCTACTATTACTACTATTCTACTACTACTACTACTACTACTCCTCCTTCTACTACCACTACTACTACTATATACTACTGCTATTACTACTGCTACTATTACTACTATTACTACTGCTACTACTACTTCTATTATTACTACTACTCTTACTACTACTACTTCTATTACTACTACCATTACTTTTACTACTACCGCTACTACTACTGTTACTTCTGCTACTATTACTACTGTTACTACTACTACTACTACTACTACTACTACTACTACTACTACTACTACTACTACTACTACTTCTACTACTGTATTCTTAGAATGAATGGTGCTTAACGCCCATTTTTGGTACAGAGGCACGACAGGAGATGGATATTGATGATACATGAGATGAAATGATATATTGAGAAAGGAAATTTTTTAAAGGTAGGATACCTTCCAGGATTAAGTTTAGGGTACCTCCCCGGCATTTGCCATTTATGAAGACTGAGGAAAATATGGAAAAACCTCAGTCAGTGAGGACGGTCCTGGTGGGATTCGAACCCGACACCTAGCGCTTACGAGCCCGCACCTTAACGACCTCAGTCACCTGTGGCGGTGTGCATTCTTGGTCCACCACCTATTGCATGCGATTGTTGTTCTTCGTATCCCAAACGTATTTGACTGACATAACTACAAAGCTTATCTATTTTGTTCAGAAATATAATTTGAACCTTTTTAGAGTGGTGTACTGAGTGACCCATACAAACATTTCAGTTATTGTTTTCGCATATGTAAAAATATGTTAGAATGTAATTATTTGATGTCATGATTGAAACGAATAATAATAATAATAATAATAATAATAATAATAATAATAATAATAATAATCCAGTTGTACAGAATTGAAAGCATTGATTCATTAGCGAACATCTAATACTCTATACGGCAGGGTGTTTATTAGTTAAAATTTTCCATGGTTGAAACCCAATGGTTATTTTGAAGGGATTTTGCTTTGCATGATGTCCCAAAAAGTAGTTGTCAGTAAGAGCGTTACCCTCGTGGTCTCCTAAGCTGGAGTGTAAACAAGAAGCAGTGTCTTCTGCACGATAAGTCGCTCCTGTTTGACCTTTGCTAACCATTCTTGCCTCGTAAACCCAAGTTCGCGTGTTCATTCCCGGCCAGGATCGATGGTTTTTTCGGGCGTAAAACTCGTAAGTAATGGCTTCCTTCGGAAGGGAAGTAAAGCTGTGGGTATATTTACGGCACGAAAAAGAACCTCAAGCCTGAAAGAAGAGGTCTCTGAGCAAAATTTACCGGCTGTTTCATCCCCTGGTTTGAATGGGACGCTGATGACCTGAGATGTTAAAGAGCGTTCGTAAATAAACCAAATCAATAAATTCTGCACGATAAATAGCAATGGACATTTAATGGACTGAGAAAAGGAAGCACTGTATCTATTAAGTCATAAGAGGTCTACTATATGGCACGTGTTTGACTTTGTTTCATTATTATCCAACGACGCAAAAAGAGGGGAAATGATAAAGAGTGGTGGGGATACTGCAAGCAGGACGATAACTGCTGGAATAAAAGTACAACACTGATCCACCAGATCGCACCTCTTACCACAATACACTTCATTCCTTACGCGTGCTATACCAACATAATAATAAATAAACAGTTGGATAACTATAACGTGATCAAGGCTTGTTCCCTACAGTTGGGAATATTGTCAGTCACTGTGCAGCCGTAGCAATACGAAACCGTAATAAAACACTGCGAAGGACGGCATCGTCAGAACTCATTTCCACCTTCTTTTAGGGGTCAATAAACTAGGCAACTATTAGTCTAAATTATACCAAGGAGTGTATATAAAGCATAATTTATGTTATAATTATATAGTATGACATGTTATAATTTAGTGATAAACATAGATTTAACTTTTACCTAAGCCCTTCGAAAGTTTGGCAGAAATTAAGAGAGAGCGCCATCAAATGCAAACCACTTGATGCAGAAATATGATACTCGATTGCACATATTCAGAAAAATTCCCCGCTTTATCTTAGCCAGTTTCGAACTCTTTACGTTGATATCTGTCCGAGAGGACGTTTATTTCAGGAACTTTTACAAATGGCGAGAAAAATTGTCAGGAGAAAAAAGAGAAAGAAAAAATGTTCCACATTTAAAACTAAAGGGCGAAGAAATATGTTCATGCATTTTTATGCATTACATGAAGGTTCTTTACAAGACTGTGCTGTTTTCAAGTGTTATGTTACAACAACGTACTTTCAGTGAAAACATTCAATTTTTATGAAATCGTCGGGTCTCTTGGTATGCAAATCAAAAGGTTGTAATTGCAAGTAAACTTGCACACATAACTCTTGAAGTTTTTAATAGAAATTCACACATTTAAACTCATTTAACTGTATTATTGAAAAATGAAAGCTTTTAAAAGTAACCAAATTGTTTTTCTTCTTATTATACAGAATAATAGAATAACAATTAGCAATATCTAAAACTAATTATTCGAAATTGAATAAGTTTTATAAGATGATGTGTTTAATCAGTTAACAGTTTTCCATAGAAAGATTTTCCACCCCCTTCTAAGAAGGTAAGCATGGCCTTGATGTTCCTCTATTGCGATAATTAAATGGTGTTTTCTTATATTCAAGAAAGTAAACTATGGCTTTTCCTGCATTCCAGATGTGAATCGATGTCTATGGTATTAACTCAGAGTACCCTCTTCGCACTTATACTATACCAAATTTCTCTTTAGGTATGTTAATCACAGTCATTTCACTATTATTACATTTTTTATGTTGGACAAGCGTTTGACAATAAACTTCCAATTTAAAAAAAAAAACCTGCCAGGATAGAAAAAAAATGTGTCATTGATTTCGGCCTGTTAATAATATACTGTGTGATCAGTTTTGTTTTCCCCGGGAGTGTTTCGCCTATAGGCCACCTCCCCGCTTATTGGCCGGTTAACCGGCCAGCCGTGTCTCTGTGATTAGCGGGAGGATAAAACAATAAAGCAAACCAACCATACAATACGCAAACCAAATTAAGAGGCTAATAACTTACTAAATTATCAAATAAGGCTTTGAGACCGCAAGCCTTTATTCTCCATGCATTTTTGGCATCTCTTTAAGAAATTATACATCACTCGCTGTAGTTCATTTTCAGATATTCGGACAATTTCCTAAGGATTATTTCTTTGAGGTATGGCATGGTTTGCGGATTCGACTTGTACACGGCATTTTTTTAATTTACCCCAGCGAAAATGGTCGCAGGTGGCTTAATCGGGGAACCGAGGAGTCACAAATCCCTACTATTAACTCTGTCTTGTAAAAACACATTGTGAATTGCTCCCATGGAATTATTCGCAGTGTGAGCAGTGGCAGAGTCCTGTTGAAAAAATGCATGATCACGCTCCGTGTCAGTTAAAATTCTCTGAAAAAAGTTAGTGTGTGTTCATATAAGTAAGAGTATCTAATTTATGATAAAAAAAATGGTCCTTTGATTCTTTCAACAGTTAACGCATATGAATCGTAAATAAAGGCACCCTGTGCCGCTGTAAACATACTATACCTAATACACTTTATGTATACTGTCGAATTAAGATATGAACAACACAACACATACCCGGGAACAGGTAAGCTACAATTGCGACATTCAACTAGGTCAACAAGTAAGCAAGCGGATTGGTAACCACTCCACGGCGCCGCACACGAGGCGGAAAAGCAGCATTAACTCCTTAAGCTGGAGATAAAGAGCTTTTTAAATGCAAGCACTGCCTTCCTCCAATAGGTGTCGTGGTGTTAGAGATTTATAATTCCTTTTAACATTTTCTATAAAGACAAAATCTCTGCCCCAAGATAAGTAGGTATGGTCAAAATTTTTAAATTTATAACAATTTCTTCAAAATTTCTTTTTGAAACTACAGTTAAATGCATTGCCAAAATAATTTAGTTTTGGTTTTGGCTGATGAAACCATATAAAATGCTAGTTATTTTAGTACAACCACGACCCTTTTCTGTTTCATTTCGCAAGTTCACGTAGCCCTTATTTTATTCTTCCAATTAAATTTCCAAGTTCATAGGGGCCTGTAATCCATTTATAAATACGTTAAAACAAGTACATTCACCTGTTGCATTATATCAAACAACAACAATCAAGTGTTTGAGGTGGAAAGTTTTGATTCTGCACTATCATTTGACATCCATTGTTGAACAGCTTCTGCTAGATGACAATGCAGTTCTAATGATTACATTAACGTTTCTTTTAACAATTCATCCTTATTGGCTTCTGTATCAATATTTTTAGAATCACGAATAGAAAACGTATCTAACCTTGATTTGACTTCCCCCACGCATAATATTTGTTTGTCTTATGTATTTTTATTATGGATGAAAAATAATATTTCATTCATATAATTAGTGATGTGAATATCTTTAATTAGTAATATGAATATCTCTAAGACTGCGTAATTAAACACCATCAATATAATCATAGTGTACTTATTCTCTCAATGTATTTACTATGTAAGGAAGGCATAGTAACTATAACTGGAATGTGTTCTGGTGAACCGTCCTTAGGCAGCCGCTCTGCGGAAACGTAGTCAAAAAAGTCATAAAAAAAAGTCGCCTTCCAAAACTACGGACAAAAATTTCTTAAAAGTTTAGAACCTTCCTGGCAGTGCGAACAAATCTTCGCAAGAATTTCAAACGCTAGTCCGCTGAGGACATCTACCTGTGTGGAAGTCACCTCTTTAAACCTTAGAAGGCAAGCCAATGGCCGGACTAGTATTTTCAATAAATGTTACTAGCGAATAGAATGTTAGAAAGATTTTTGGAATGTATCCAATAGCTAATAGTATTTTCATAAAACGGAGCCAAAAATTAGTGTGGGTAGCGGCATCGTTGTATTGAAATATATAAACGAGCCTTCACCCCATTTGCCTTATTATTCGGCTTCTAAACGTGTAGCTCGACTCAGATCGTAGGGAAGTTTCAGTCAAGTTGTGACAAAAGTCCCAAGTATCAATTTAGTACTTGTTTATCAAAGCGTTATGTTGCTCGCGAATGTTGTATTCGCATCGGCAGCCTAAGCGGCGAGGTTCGCCATCGATCATTAAATGATTCAATAACTAATTAACCGCAGTTCCGTCATATGTGGTGCCAAGTGTACTACTTCACCTGTTAATTTCCATCTTAATCCCGCTGAGTCCCCTCAATGAAACCCGTGAGATGGGGTCCCAGAGGAAGTGATGGCGATCGAAGTGAAACTCCTGTCACCAACTCATACCATACCACTATCAACCACCCGCAACCTCAAATCAAAGTCGAAATCAAAATGGAATATTTCATTGAACCACTTACGAAAACAGAAGGTGTTTGTATGAATTGAGCTTAGTACTTTTCTATGAGTTCACAATTCAATTTTGTAACATTTATGTCAGATGAAAAAGGTTTTATTGAGATTTTCGTGTGTTTAGTAATTACTTTCTCGGGAAGGGATGAAAGAAATACATATTTTGCACACATTTTGTAGTATTGCAATTAATTGTGTGGACACTATCACGGCTGGTTTTCGTTAAAACGTCTGTCTCATCCAGAGAAATGACATGATGCGCCTGGCAGGCCTTGGGTGTCCAAGATGTTCGTCCAGAGCAGAATCGTGCACAGCATACTCAAATTTTGACTCACTCGGACTGCTCACCCCATACACAGCACATATTTGGTTTTGAATTTCGGTTGCAGAATGCCCTTCCACTGTCCGTAAGATCTTCTTACTTGTACTCACAATTCGAGCGCTCATTGCTGTTCACTGATAGGGCTTCCGCACAAATCAGCGACTACCAACCCAAAATCTAACTTTCACTATTGCTCCTCTCCTGGCTGTTACACGCTTCCGATTGCTTTCATTTGACTGATCCTCGCGTTTTAGTATTAAATAATAGATTTACCATACTTTAGCTCAAGCCTGTTTACACTATCATGCTATTATTTTATTGAGTGACCAGCCTCGATAAATTCTCTAAAGAACCGTTGCTGGTTCTGGATATGATTGCTATTGGCAAAGAGCTCAAAATAAACGTAAAGGTAGAACTTAGTTGTGCTGAGCGTGTTGCTCACACTAAACAAATTCCATCTCTCGGTTTTACTCTGTTCTTTGAAGCATTGTTATTAATTCAACTAGAACCAACCGTAGCCTACATTTGTCGAAAACCATTTTTTGACGTAGTATTCCAAAAACTCAGTCAAACATAAAAATAAAAGGAATTAAAAGTGCATACATAAACAAAAAATTAACTTAAACTGAATGAAACACTATCATATTATATTACTAGCTAATAAATGCGCTCTTTAGGTGCAACATAACTAAATGCGTTGTATACATAATAGGCTGGTGCTGCTACATTAAATTGATTTTTTGAAATACTTATCTTAAGATAACCTATATGTATATGTTGTATTCGTTTAACCAGAAAATCACTTGAGGTAAAAATATAGGAATTTTACAACCAACTTCTACAATAAGGTTATTTGAGTTGTGAGCTGGCAGATTGCGGCTGCGTACTAGGAGAAACTAGTCGTCAAGCCGTATAATGCATATGCAGGTAGCAGCTTGTGGTTATTTTGGAAAAGGGTTTGTCAGCGAGTGGTTGTGCGTTCATGTGCTACTCTGTACTTTCATTGTATGTAAATTGTTTGCTAATTGTTCTTCTTAGTTATGCCACTACATAAATAGTTTTGAAGAACAGGATTTTATGTACGAAGCATGTGTGAAAACAAATTCTTTGAAATTAAATGAAATTCATTAACAATAAACGCACTTCGAACTGCCGCTTTCTTACGTAAGTGACGTTACATGAACAATTCGTACAGGAATTTCATATGCAGATACCGGCTATACATTGCAGCTGAGGGGCATACTTTTCAACATCTCTTATAACAAGAATCCTGCGTTTGGTCACTGAGAATCCCGAACAGTATGACTGTGCATGGAGTATTGCTTAGTGGCAACCCACCCCTCTCACACAGCTCTCCTGCAAATAGTAGAAGAGGGGCGTCAGCACTATAGCTTGAACTGTATTGACTCTCCATGCTCACTATTCAAATAAAGGTTCTATAACTGGCTAGCGCTTAATGTGTATCGAAGGTACCAAAGGTAGAGTTCTACATATAACATTGGTTAATGCTTATTAATATCAGTTTAAACAGTGTCATTATATACTTTCGGCAAAATAAAATTACTAGCTTCACGCGCGGCAATAGTGTCTCCCTTTCTCCGGTTGCGGCGGCTGAATTTCCTCAATAAACAGCCGCGCTAAGGTGGCCCATAACTCCAACTACCTCAATGTGTTAAAGTGCCCTTTACACAAATTTTTATTTTTCTATTAACTGGGATTTATAAGCAAAAATGAAATAAGCACACGTAATTTAATTATTATCCGATCCCGTAATCTGCCACCAATGAAAGGCAAAGTGCAAAGTATAATTGGGTTATTCCTGTATTTAACAGCGAAGCATACAGGAATACTTTTTGAACAGATCAAATATTTTCTTTATTTTTGTACCTGTAATTACTGTCGCAAGATTAGTTCCTTTGAGATAATGGTATGTCTGGTGACCATCCCTATTTATGTGGACAGAGATTCGCGTGAGAGCTGAGTAGGCACGAATATAAAAGAGCAAATTTCCTTCCTGTTCTTTGTTTTCTGCTAGTAATTTATGACCACGTTCTCCTATGATGATAGCATTGGGAAAATATCTCTCAGAATTGCTTGACTGATAATTACATACATTATTTTCTTTTTATCGTACTCTATTCTAAAACTTATATATACTATATATTTTATTATAACTTCTTTCTTTTATTTTTCCCACTAATGGATATTTTTATGCATCTTAGGACCATATTTGAAGTGCATTTGCGTAATTTTCTAGGAAGAAATAAACAATACTACCGGGCTTCCAGAATATGTTTTCACCGCTTGTACAGGCTTTCGCGTGTCTCGACCAAGGCCGGCTCCCATCCCCACTCAGGGCTGCCACCCTGCCTGTCCTTGAACTTCCAAGCAGTCACCAGTGTACATTCGTTCGCGAAGACCTTAGAGTAACCTTTTTTGTGTGTAAATGGTATTATAAATTTGAATCAGTTCGTAGCGTTCGTGAGTCCATTGCCTGCTTTCAGTGCAATTCACCATCTTTTGAATGCACTTGTTACTACTGGTTCGGTGCAAAACAAAGAAACTTCCGCGAAGACACATATTTTTAACAGAAGACAAATAGACGAAATTGTGCAGATTTTGAACGTTCGTCAACAAAATCACTAGGAATTTCGCACAAATTGCGGTTTCAGTTTTTTTTCTGCACTAAATGTGAATACTATAAACCTTACAAAAGTATACGTGTCCATTGTCTATGACAAGGTGATCCCCTGTGCGTTATTGTGAATGGTTTCTTTCATCAGTGACTGAAGGGCTAATTGACCCACAGCTTTTTTCTTTTCAGACTAGGCGTAGTTACACCAAAATAGCTGTGCAAATACTCACAACATCCACTATTGATATTTTGAAAAGCCTAATTATACACAAAAAGCCCCTTTTCATGACACGAAATTTGAAATTTGGAGTGCGATTAGCACAAGATACACAAGAAGAAAAGTCAGAGTACAGGCGTGGCCGACTGTGATATGTCCAGCTGCTGAAATGCAAAATCCTTAGAGAGCGGTAAGAACATAATCTGGAAACCCTGTTATTCATAAGGTTCTTTGGTATCTTATTATGATTTTCTTTCATTACTTGGAGTTTTAAAAAGCGGACAGGAGAAGAAGAAGAAACATCTTAGGGCTTTGAAATATCAAACATTTAATTTTTCATTATTTTTGGTTTTGATTTTATATTTTCTTTTCTTTGAACAGTCTTTAACGCCCGTTTTTTTTTTTTTTTTTTTTTTTCCACAGGTAGTAGACACTGATGATGCATCAGATGAAATGAATAACCAGAAAAAGAACGTTTTTAAAAAGGAAATGTTTCACGTCTAAGTTTAGGGTATTATCCCTAGCATTTGCCATTTATGAGGACCAAGAGAAATCTGGAATAAAACTCATTCAGTAAAAATGGGTCTGGCGGAAGTTGAACTCCAGATTTCTCGCTCACGAGTTCGTGCCTAATGGCCTTGAAGACACGTGTCAATTTTTATCTTCTTCTACTATTTTCATATTTTGATTTAAAGAGAGTTTTTTGTTTGTTTGTTAAGAATGTTCCTTTTTGAAAGTCAACATTTATGCAACTAAAATGTCCAAAATATGTTATATATTATAATATTTGCGTTAAAATTATAATGGGGCATCGACAAGTTCCTCCGCACTCAGGTGATGTGCACCGCACAGGAGAAATTTGGTACTCCTACGTTTCTGACATTCCTTCCTTCGAAACCGGTGTTTAGCAGGTAATCCGCCCACCGTTACTAAGGTTTGGCCTTTGGAGTGTGTGCTTGCCTTGGTTGTTAAGTACACAACTATACGTTAGACGCGCGGTCAGTGCTGCCACCCGAATTCGCTACCCTAGTGAAATCTCGGCTACACAATGGACTCCGAGTGACTTCTCGATAACCCTTTAGTACACTATATTATATTATTGGTACTTTACGATCAACGTATCTAACGGTATGTACTTGCCCTAATCTGCTGGAGACTGTTGTTGTGAGGACACCAGCAACATAATTTTGTATCTCATGGCTCTTTCCATTTAACTGCTTAAGTATTTAATCTGTAGATCAAGTTTATGTATCACTCACTGTTTGAGTTTACGGATATACGGTTAGATGAATCTTTGAGAGCGACTGTTGACTCTAGTTCTAAGTATAGCACTCTACTCTTCCTCCATCACAGTGGTGTTATTCGTGATAGCGTCATTACAAGCAAATGGCGTGATGACATATTGTGTAATTTTGTACTCTAATCCCCCTTAGATTTCTTGGTGGTTTGCATTTCCTATTGTCAATACTAGCAGGTTATACATATTAAAGATTTTGCCAGAGTACGTAGATTTGTGCTCTGAGAAGAATAAAATTGTTCAAAATGACTGAATATAATCTCATTTTAGATTCTTAGCGCTGAAGCGGTTTGGTCACGCTGGGCGATCAAATTGGTGTTTTGTGCTCCGGCTAAGAAAAATTATCTCATGGCAATTACGCTGTTTATAAGAGTCTAGCTCAATGGGACCAAGGAAGCACTTTATAATAACAATATATATCTCTGTACTTTGTGGATTATTGATTTAAAGTTAAAAAACTTGTATACGTTCCTATTGCAGAAGAACACTGACCAAAAGGGCGTTGACCTTCATTAGATGTTCCTTGTTTTCCTGCAGAGAGCGGAAGACGAGAGATTAAGCATGGATTTGACCGCCAAATTTATCGATTGCCTGGTCTCGTGCCTTGGGAATCCTTCGAAATGTGGGTCAACGGCACCATTATCAGCCCTCAAGTTCTCCACGGTTTACTTCACAGGATACCGGTTTATTTACTATGAATACATAGTTGAAAGACCTCACTATTATACTAATTAATCATGTTGCTCGCCAGTGCCTCGACGAGCGATCTGAGACTGCTCTGTTGAGTGGAATAAGCCTCTCGGCCTCATCTTACGAGCCTTTATTTATGCATCTCCCAAATTTAACTCCACGTGATTTCCAGACGCTATAATGCACGCGCAAGGCTTTTTTGATGTCACATGGGATTTACAAACATACACTCAGAACAACCGCCATAACTAAAAATGTTGTAATCTGAGAAATTGGGTAGAACGCATCTAGCTCATGTACGCCATTCGACGCGAAATATCCACACTTCTACGTGATTAGAGTCCACGCTATAATTTCCCTCATCTCGAAGCACGGTCATTAAAAACACATAACGCTTTATCCTCCTGTTCATACCTTGGTAATTTGGACATTTTCTCATTTAAAAATTTCCTAGTTAACACACAATTGTAAAAGCACACTTACATTATTACTTTTGATTCGACAACAACATCCAATAAACAATATAAAATGAATAGAAAAACACTTCCAACTACATTAATAGCGTAATACATTTTTTCAAAAATCAGTTTTTGTAAGATGTTATCACATAAATAAAAAGAAGAAATAGTGAAAACTATGAAAAACGAGGCGACACGTAAATACTGCTTCAGTAAGTGCCGGTGTTATGGTTAGAAGTGTTACACAAACTTTTATGTATGCTTTGCTTTGAAAGAGTAGATTTGGTTTTACTAGAGATCTGAGATGTATTAATTGCTGCTGTTGGATATTGAATTTTGTGAAGAATGACGTATAAGTGATTAGCATTGCCTTAGGAAGCGAGTGAAGGCTAATTTTACGTTGTGTAATTATGCTATGTCTTATTAGAAAGTCCACTACTTCATGCCACATATTCCATGTTATAGTTACAATAGTAACGGCACAAGCAGTGGCGGAGTTTTGCAAGCACATCTCCCGTTCGGCTCTTTAGCAGAAAAGTAGTGCTGTGAAAAGACTCCTTCCCCATTACTTTTAGACAGTTTTGAACTATTATCTTTACAAATGTGAATGCTAGATAATATAGAATATTTCAGCAATAGAATAGTTTTAAAATAACTGTGTGTGTGGTTGAGCTTTTCGTATATTAACCTGATTATTTGAGCCTAACACCTATGAGCACAAACTGCTCTGCACCCTGCATGTGTTGACTCGTGTTTGTGTTTGTGCAGCCCCACAGTTGCTCGAGGACATAATGGAGGAGGTGAAACACGTGACGTACCTACGACGTCAACACCTGCACGTGCTTCTCACACCTCTCATCACCACGTGGAACTCACACGGCATAGCGGATCAGCTCATGGCCTTCAGTCTCCTTACCCTGCGGTGTAAGGTAGGCTTGGACACTTTCCTGTGCCGCTTGCTTACCCGACCCAATGTCGACAGCATGCTGAACATTTTCGTCTCTTTGCATGAAAATATTCAATTTATTAGAAAATATGTGTTTAAGACTTATCAGAAATACCATACAGCAATTGCTAATACTGCTATGATCAACATTCTTTTTTGAAGTTTAAGATGAAATTAGAACTCGAAAATGAGCAATGCGAAGTATGAAAACTTAAGTTACTGAACAGTAAATAGAATAAAGATGGCGGTGAAAAGTGATGTGCGCACATGAAAATGGACAATAATTCACGGTGAATAAAACAGTTTTCGGTGCTAAATGTTCTTTAAGCCAAAACAGTTGAACTACTATAATCAAGAGCCACAATCAGGTTATGCTCATATATTCTATAGCCAAGTTCTTTTAGTACTCGTCTCAAAAGAGTAGCGCGTTTCTTAATTCAACTATTATTTATGTTTCATTATCAGTAAATCAGTAAAACAGCTTTTTCACGAACAAAATCGATAACAGGCTGCTCTTTTATTCAAAGGAGTTGAATAAACTTCGTTGCTAAAAGAAATATGAGAACCCTAAAATAATTTGTTTAATGGAATTCCTTTAGGGAAGCACTACCTAATTAGGCTTCTCTAAATAAAATAATTATGCACTTGGTGCATGGTACGCCACACTCTCTTCGGCTGGTCGTCTTTCATACTTACTGCGCGATTAGAATGGTTAATATATAACAGTACTTGGCGACCGCACTTGAAGGTGTTTCATAACCCTAGCGGCCTTTCCATATATATATATAAAGGAATCGAAATACGCATATAAGAAATTAACCAAGATTAACGACATGTAATAAGAAGTATTAACGTTTCAAAAAAAAGTGCAACGTGTCGCCCGAACAAAAGCTATGTTTTTTTAAAATTACTGGCACTTAAATTTAGATATTTAAGAAAGGCCAAGAATTACTTGAATAATACATTTAAATATATTTCCATGATAAAGGTCGGTCGCTACAGAATTAATGCACCTGGGTAACATTTGTCCTCCCGCCCTAAATCAAACAAATTCGCCCATCATATATATTAACAAACATTCGTAAGGCTCCTCTTAATTAACGATTTACTTCTGCTGAATGGGAGTGAGGAAATTTTCAATGCCGAAACACGGTTTAAAATTTTGACTTGCCGAAAACAGATTACCTCATATCCAACAAAACATTAGGAAGGTACCTGTGAACCCCAGATCAAAATCCCTCCCGAGGCCAGACTGTGGACGAGTCTCTCTTTGTGTGGCTGAGCTGGTTGCTCTCGAGCCGAGTGGCAGAAATCACGTGACTTCCAAAGTTGCGCAACCCCCTCTAGGCAATGACAGTGACGCAGACAGCGGGCATTTAAAATAAACTTAATACTAATGTCACAGTGAGGTGGAGTTAAGCATATTTGCGCGCGTTTACAAAGAATCTTTTACTTTCCTGGAACACAAGCTTTGTAATATTATAATGTGATGCGTATACTTCACACTTTTAAAATATTTTACTGGGTAACTTAATATTACTTTTATTTTCGGCAATATTTTTCCAGCAGCTGTACCTCTAGTTTTTTCTATTCTGTGAACAAAGCCACACTCCTATAAATCATGTGTATCTAGAAAAACACTTGGCTGCACTTCCGAAATAATTCTTCAGGCGCCGCTTATCTGTCAACGCTTTCACGACCCAAACTACTAACTACTTGCCTGATGACTATTTTTTTGACTTCTATCCTTGGGACAAGACCGGGACCATCGACCACTCACGTCCTAATTCTACTCTTAATTTCATATGCTTGCAAAGCGACTGTAGCTCTCACTAAATGTTAACATCAGTTCAGCAGCGAGATGTCAATGATAGCCAGGAAGAATTTATGTTAGAGTTAGGGTATAGAACTCTGTCATTCAGAGAAAAAAATGCGAACATTTTCACGCCATTTCAGTCTCTATTTGATGCCCTAAAAGTCTTAATTTTCGTCCAGCAACGACTGAAGAACGAGCATTGTAATCAGTTAAGCATGCTCTAGCAATTGAACCTAGTTTCAATCGCCAAATATATCTGCTTTTATAATGATACTTTCCCTTTCCTACAAGAATACTTACTCTTGATTCTGTTGAGTTTACAATTTATGAAACAATTAAATAAATAACGTGCATTTATGTGACTATAATAAAATAATTAACTGCTAAATCAAATACATCAAAATAGTAATTATATCAAATGGCAGGTACGTTGAAATCAACACTTGTTGCTTCCAGTAAGATCTACTATTGTCTTGTTTAGTGCTGCGCTATGTACGATATTAGCAGGTTCATTTCCTTTTTTCTGATTGCACAACTTGCATTATAGTTCTGGGAGGGTGCAAATTCGTTAAAGTTGTTTGACTGGACAGTCTGTTTGGTGCTCAGGCGGAAGATTGTAGTTACTTTTTTTCTGGGTCAGTCAGGGGAGTTGAGGAGTGTTGAAGTGTGCCTCATTTCATGCTTTCCGGTTGAATTTTGTGAAGTCTTTATGGTATTTGTCCAATACTGTTTTTCCGAATAGCAGTTTCAAGTGGAATGCTTGTTGCATGTTTGCACCTTTATTAGCTTGTTTATATGCTTGTACTGGGATCTATTACAGAACCAGTGTTTTGTGGTTTTCTTAAAGCCGGTTAAGAACTGTTTTGCTTTACAAAATTACTGATGATTTGGAAGTGTCGTTGGATCCGACATTACGACTTTGGAGTCTCAGGAGATGGCATCTTTCTGAAATGTTCAGCATGAAAGGATGCGAACTACTTAAGACTGTGCGGTTTTGTTCTACTGGTGAATAGATGGAGAACAGTGCACTATGGATTCCTGTGCTAACATCAACGTATTTTTTTCAAATAGTGAGTCGTCATTGTAGACATGAAATGTGCGGCATTTGGGGCTAAGGTTTCTAATGCTAAGGTTCTTAGAATTTTCATAGTGTGTCTTTTTAGAGATTATTTGTCAAGATCATTAGATGTTTCAATGCAGTCTGTGTCCAAAGCAGCGATTCCCAGCAGCTTCAATTGAGAAATAGTAGACGCTCAGTTTATGATGATGTAAGATAACTCCTTTTCGGTATACCTGTTTACCTTTCCTTCGTTAAACTTTTGTGTGGTGGAACCATGACTGTATATAGAAAAAATTTCATGAAAAATGGAAGGAGTAATTTATTTAATGTACGAACGGTGTAAACGCAAGGAATCTCATATGCTCAAAACTCTTACTGGGAAAATAAAAATTTAATTTTTTAGATACACTTTTCCTCATACCATTCTGATACAACAGAACACAAAGGGGAAACATCTATTCCACATTTCATGTTCAGTGTTCAAAATGTGCTCTACAATGAAATATTTTGAGTCATTACAAGTTTAGATCAATTGGAAATCTGGGCGATCATTATCAAGCTCAGTGTTTACATTTCGTTTATAATAATTATTGTAGGCCTAGTGTCGTTACGATCTAATTATTAGTGAACTGGTCTTTGATATAAACTTTATATTTTGAGCAAAATTAAGATATATAGTGTATTAAATATTTCAGAAACAGAACGTATTAGTTAATACATGAACACATATTGCATTTAAAATAAGTTGTATCAAGGAAAAAATCATGACTTGAAGTCGTGTTGCTGTTGTTTTGCGATATTAGCGATGTTTCATTTCCACAAATGCTACATAAACGTAGGTTGTTTATTGATATTCATATATTTTATCATACATTCATACTTGCATTTTTCAAAATTGAACTTCATTTTTACGATTTTATTGTTCATTTGATATTTTACATTTGTAGAAAGGCGAGAATTATTTTGTAAATTGTAATTCTTCCCCAAGGCTGTCAGTTAGTTATACTGTTTCAAAATCAATGTATCCTTTTGCTAGTGTATCCTTGTTGGTCCTTGAGATTTTTTTCTATTATCAACACAGTGCACTAATTTGTTTCGCTGGTTGCCTCGATATACCTATCTATGTGGATGTCGCTGGTCCAAAGGGTATCTGAAGCAAAATTTGAGTATGGTTCTTAAAATTTCTCTACCTGGTACGAATCTTTATAGCTTTTCAGTTTTCATTTTTTAAGTTTCCCAGTATTCGCCTCTTGGTAACTGTATCAGTTTACATATAATGGTTGTTTTCCCGTCACATTTAGTTTCTGGATAAACTAGCATTGCTTATATATACTCAGCCAAAAATTAGTCGAAGGGCTTGGTTTTGAACTCTTTCCAGTGTCTCGAAGTTATATGGTGCAGTAATTAAGGATTCGCTCAGTGTATTATGTTTTTTTTTTAATAATAGTGTTTACCGTCCGATTTTACTGCTGGGATATTTTGGCAGCAGAGACTGGTAATACAGGAAATGAAATTATATTTTAGGAAAGGATTTTTTTAAAATAATGGAAATATTCCATACTTAAGGTTAGGGTAACTTTCCTGATATTTATTATTTATGAGGAACGACGAAAACCTGGAAAACACCTCAGTGAGGGATAACGAACCTGGCGAGAATTGAACCCTAGATCTCCCAATCACGAGTCTGTGCCTTAACGACCTCGGCCAGTAGACTGCAGTGGTAAGGATATATTTTAGTTTTAACCGGTCTCATTCATATTTACGTTTGAGTATACTAAGGCGCTTAATAGCCCGGGATTCAATTATTTTAATTTTGACTTCCAGCTTATTAAGAACGCTTATCTGTCTGTAAACATTTAGCTATAGGCATTGCCTGTAGATTTCCAACGTGGTAAGCTTCAATTTATCACAACACCTTGAGGGAGACCAGTTTGTAAGTGAGAAGAGCTTTTCTATATGAACATTTCAACCCAGCTAAGAAGTGTACTCCTATTTTCCCATACATTAGCATAGATATACAGAGTCGTATGGGGAATAATTTAAGTCTGCAGCTACAGCAATGAGAATGTATCTATTAATTATGTAGGTAATCTTTAACAGGTTGTCTAAGTTTCAGAATGGTGGACTCTGAGCCCTGCTTTCTTTCAGGATATCACTTTAACTTCCGGTCCATTGTTTTCAATAATGAACAGTGATTACGATCTGTAGCTCTATAGATGTTTGGGGTTGTAGGTTTTACCTAAGTTGAAGGACCTGTGCCAGTCCTCTATATAAGTTTCAATCGAAGGAAACACTAGAAGAAGAATTCTTCAAACCTAATATCGCAATTTCACAATATCCTGAGAGAAACAGCAATGACATCATCAAATGTGCTAAAATCTCCAACCCCAATGAATGAACAAAACTCTACAAATTATTTTGATCCATGAATATGGAAAGTATAAAAAATAAAGAATTAATTTTTAAAAAGTTGTAGAACATCCTGAAGACAAGATGTACACACCAGGAGAAAAGAGTCAGCCATTCTAAAATAGCCGCTCTAAAAGAAAAGGGGAATATGTCTTTGTAAAGTTATTTTTCTCGAAGCCTCCTTCACCAAGTGTAATGCAAGAGCCAATGAATAAGTCTGAAATCACAGCAACAATGTTAGACAAAACATGTTCACGAAAACTAACGATTTTAACGGAGATAAAATTGCATGGTATCGGAGTCAGTCTAGAGTGTTTGTCACAAAAATCAGTAGCTGAACTTGCACAACAGACAGCAGACATCCAAGAAACTCAACAAAGTTACTAAAAATAAAGGTAAGTGTGTTCATGCGTTGTCAGAAAGAGTGAATTATTACAACTGCTTTGTGAAAGAACATGAAATAAGCAAATGTCAGCATTGAGGTTAGAATAAAGGGTGGGGGGACTTGGTTTATTTACGGACGCTCTTTAACATCTCAGGTCATCAGCATCCCATTCAATTCAGAGTGTGAAACGTCCAACAAATTTTGCTCAGAGGCCTCTTTTTCAGGCTTGAGGTTCTTTTACGTGCCGCATATATACGACACGAGACCCAGGCTTTTACTTCCCTGCCGAAGGAAGCCATACTTAAGATTTTTACTTCCGAAAAAATCCATCAATCCTGGCCGGGATTGAACCCGCGATCTTGAGTTTAGGAGGCAAGTATAGTTACCACTACACCACCAGGACCGACAGACGAGTGGGTAACAACATATTCTCTCAATGTGGAGTTTGTATACGAATGGAAAGAAGACACTTTCAACATAATTTGTTCTTCCGACGATGTAATGAGCATTTTACCGGTTGAAGCTCGACCGGTCGCCCGGGAGCCAGATCCCATACTACGACCGCCATATATACTAATGCTTACGTGTTTCTTTTTTAAACTCATGTATAAACATTTTTTGGCAAAAGTTAATCAAGAAGTCATTCTTAAGTGGAAATATGGATAGTATATTGTAATTAGGACACTAACAGTCACTATTACTTCTTCATTATGTTTGCGAAACATGTTAAATGAAATTTTGTAGAAATAACTTTGATTGCATTCTGATATAAAAGAAATATTCTGTATTTTTAGAGAAGATAGAACCTTTTGTAGTTTTTGTTTTGAGAAAAATAATATAATTATGATTTACATTTAAAAATATCAAAGTTATTGGTTGAAATTATAATACTTGGGTAATCTGGAAGCAGTACCAAATAATATATGTCTTTTATCATGTATTCAGAAACAACAATGAAAATTGAAGAAGATACTCTTGTTTGGCCTTTAGGCGCTGAATTATTACATTATCTCCAAAATGAAGCCGTTTTTATAGAGCTGATTTACCTGTTGGTTTAGCTTTTACTTTATTTCTATTTTGGTGGTGTGTTAGAGCTATCGATGTGTTATTTACAATGCGATTTCAGGTTAGTGTTCTCTTGTACTTTTTTAGTTGGCCGTACCATACAAGATAAAAAATTAGACGACAAACAACTCGGAAGCTCCCGCTAGTACCAAATAAGTTTACTGTACTGTGTAAACTGCATTTTATCTTTATCAATTTTTCTGCAATTATTAGAAGCAAGTTAGCAATAAGTAAGTGTAAGTTATGATAATGCAGTGGAAATTGTCTTTATCTAATAAAACAAAGAACCATGCAATAAACACATGATATATGAGCTTGAGTGTAGAAACAGTGTATTGTTTCTCATAAATAAAAAATATTTCGAAATACCTGTTACAAACTCGCAGGACTTGTAGAAAGGAGTTTACATGTAAAATTTTCAATATAAATCTAGTTCTAAAACTTGCCATTTCCGTGCTGCAAGTGAAAGAAACTCAAACTAGGTGTTTAAACTCCCCGCTTCTGTTGTCACAGAGCGCCTACATCCTATATAGATTTCTATGACTTATTCTTTACTTTCAAATATAATGTTGATGTTATCATATAACGCCTATTTAGGTGTTGTTTGGTATTATTTTAATGTTAGTAGGTATTCTGTGGTTTCGTACCTTTCATTTTATCATAGGATTTCATATAGGATATGAATAGTAAATGGGATTTTGATTATATTTACACCGTTAATCTAAACTTTTTCTTGACTATGAAAATTGCATTTGTTATCGATCTATCTTATCTGAATCCATTTTTTGTTGTTAATTTATAATTTTGCTTTAAAATTTCTGCATACATTTTACACGCCGTCACCAAAATAAATGACCGACACGGTTAACCAAGGTCGATAAGGCGTGGGCTCCTGAACGGGAGGTTTGGAGTTAGACTCCTGCCTGGATTCTCCTTGAATGAAGTATTTTTAGGTCATCAGTGGCGGAGAAGTACCTTAAATTTACGCCTGAAACCCTTCTTTCAAAAGGAAAAGGGGGAAAAAACACCAATCTGGTTTTAACGTTTTCACCTCATTTATCGTCAGCGTTCATCGCCTGGGACTCCTCAACAGTGAAAATGGGTGCTAAACACTAATAAAATATAAAAATATTTTCATAGTCATTTTTATTTCCTCTTTTTATATTTAATACCTTATCTTTACGCCATTATTCTGGCACATTTCCTTCAATCCATATCATATTAAAATAGATACAGATGTATATTCTATTAAAAATATGTGAGGTTTTGACAGTGTGTATGGTGGTGTTTGTATCTCAGAGCAGGCAGGGCTGAAAGTAAAGCTAATAACAGAATGATAGGAACCAAAATTATACTTATTGGATATATACTGAATACACTGCTTTGTTCATTTGTTTATTGCTAATTAAATAAGTTTAGTATTAGTACAAATATACAAAATTGCATTATAGTAGCGTAAATAACCAGAATTGCTAAACAAATACAATATTGAATGCAAAGAAAACTTGTGTAAACACCCAGAAGGTTACTATGTTTCACGCTTTTAATGCCCCATGCCGACAAAACTGATAACACTGATGAAATGAAAACGGAAAACTTTATAGATCGAGGTACACTCTGCAAGAACCTCATTTAAGTAACGTTTCCCATCAGGGAACAAACCGCAAATATTTGGCAAATTCACCAATCAGATTGGAAAGCGGAGCTTTAGGCTGTTTGGTTGACCATGTGACTATTGGCGGCAATCTACTCAATAAGTTTTCAATGTTCGTAGCTGTGGGGTTTAGCTCTCTATTTTTGTTTGTTTGTTTTTCAAGAACCAAAATAACTAAATTTTGTGAATTTGGAGGTGCGGAATTGTAAAAAATCAAAGTTAGATTTGATCAGATTTAAAAGTTAGTTGCACTGTTCATTTATAACAGTGGGCTGTAGCGTAGAAAATGTACAAAACGAACTGATCCTGTTTACAACACGCGCTGTCTCTTCTCCTGCCGCTTTTAGGGAACATTCACAAATCCATTAGCATTAAAGCATTAACTATTCCTTTATATCAATGTCGCATAACAGAAATGAACTAGTGGAACCACTCAACATTGCCTCGCAAAGTGCGTCACTATTCTCAAGGAAGAAACCTATAAGTGACAGAAGGAATTTCATTTTAAGTGATATATTGCATCCCAGTTGCTCACAGATGTAACACCTTCCATAAGTTCAATGTAATTATTACCCAAGAACAATGTACCTTTCTGAGAGACTGTCACTCGTTTATGTGCCAGGAAGAAGAGTACACTCAAAACTGCTGGTCTTCTAAGAGCTCGCGGATCTGTTGACCAAAGAAAACTTCCTGTTTGATCTTCTCAACACTCAACTTGGAGAATTTTGCACTCAAATTTTCAAATGCGCGTATGTTCTTGTTCATTGCTTTAGCAAATGTCCTCATTATTCCTATCTTGATGTAAAGTAGAGGTATTGGGATTGACAAGCGCTCCCCGAGATATTTCTGGTGCCAGACAATAAAGTTTTTTGTTGAGGTTATTGCTTCTGTTTTTAGGTAAATCCATAGCGCGGCTATATCACTCACGCATGAAACAACATATATGGTGTATCCACCTTGAAGACCCACAAGCATAGCGATGACTTTCAAATCAGCACATGTAAGCCAGTTTGGAGCTGATGCCATAACTTTATTTTGTTAAGAGTCCATATGCAACTGGGACGGAAGGTAGCATATTTGCCATTTTGTAATAGCCCGGTTTTCTAACTACTTTTGGCAATGTTCATGAAAGGTCTCCAATAGGCTCACTTGTATGTATTGTTTGTCGCATAAACCTTCAGTCTGAGAAATCTATTGTGCAGAATAATACTTGGAGTATATATTGACGTTGCCGACATGTAGACACTCGAAACTGTTATCAGCCAGATGATTCCATTCCTGTAGATGAGAAGCTAATGGTTCAGCTTTACTCTTTGACAGTCCCAAGTCTCTAATGAGATTGCCGAGATCACGTTGCATGATTCTGTGCGATTCATTGGATGATATTGGTGAAAGCATGGGGTCTTCAGAAGTGGAAGAATGGCATGCATCTGACTGCTACCCTTCACTATCATAGTCAGTGCTTATTGCCGTGGCAATGGAGAATCAGAAACTTAAAAACCATTTCCACGGGGCACTGGCCGAATCAAGATGATATATTTGGTTATTTAATACTGCACGTTTTTTGCTCGTTGAGTCTTTTATTCATTAGAGATAACTAAGCAAAAATAGCGTTCCAAATAGCGGATATGACAACTTCCTTCCTTTTTATGTGTCGAGGAAACATGTCGTACAACAAACATGTGGGGTCTACGTTGTCGTCTGATGCCCATGCAGCATCCGAAGAACCGCCACGGGTGGCCGAGGTCGTTAAGGCGCGGACTCTTGAGCGGGAGGTCTGGGGTTCGAATCCCGCCAGAACCGTCCTCCCTGACTGAGGTTTTTTTCCAGGTTTTCCTCAGTCCTCATAAAAGGCAAATACCGGGGAGGTACCCTACACTTAGGCTTGGAACGTTTCCTTCCTTAAAACATCCTTTCCCAATATATCATTTCTTCTCATGTATTATCAGTGTTCACCGCCTGTGGTGCCTCAGTAGTAAAAACGGGCGTTAAACACTACTAAATAAAACCCCCCGAAGTACAGAAAATAAGCATTTTTAATTGCTTGTGTTAATGTTCTTTTCCTTTCTCAAAAAATAGCGTCCCAAATATGTAACCAAAATTGATAAGATTGCCAGCACATGTGCTGGGCATTATGACAGCAGTTCTGATTCCACACAGAAATTCAGATAAGAGTCACTGAACGTTCAACACGCCATGCGAAAGTAATCACCTGCGTACATAACAGGTTATCACAAAGTAAGTACACTTCACCAAGGTCGTCTCGAAGTCTACAGACCTGGATATGGCAGCAGCGACATAGCGATGACATCACACTGAGTCTCGCGCACTGTTTAGTTGTTGCATTCAGTAGAACTACTGAAGTGTAAAACCACGTGGTAGAGGGATACTGTGTCTTTGAGCCTATTGGACTAAGAATTGACCACTTTTTTGCTTTTGATTGACAGTACAGTGTACTAATATGCCTAGGAGGTGATCCGTGATGCATTGTAAATGGAATTATACCAGCAATAAATATGTTTCAGTTTGTGCTTTCCTGTAGAATATAGCAGTGCATACTTGTAATTCATACGGAACATTCTGAACCTAGTGACAGTTCCGTGGTGTGTGTGTGTGTGAATCATTTCCCCGAACTGTAAGTTGCGAGGCATTAGAAGAGTTTAATGTAAACATCTGTGATGTACCGTTTCTCCATTTCACCTGTTGCTAATAGCAGCAAAAATCGTATGGAATATACAATTACCGAAGAGTCAAGAAGGACCACCTGGAAAGAAAAAAGTACGGAGTTTTTTCTCTTGTTGTTGAAACTATTTCTCATGCACTATTAGCTATTCAACATATTAACCTTCGATAATAGGTCCCCAGAGCTTACCTTCATAAAAACTGTTGTGTGTATATATATGAAACTGAAATAAATAACGCACTAAACTTTACCGAAACTTACTATTAGACCGTATTTGATAAAAGCGAAATGAGTGATTTTTTCAATATTGTTGGGGATCCCTTATCTGGTAATAAAATAATTTATTAAGTACTAAGTAAATTACAAAATAATCGATGTCTATAGATTCTAATCCTGGTCAAAAAAGATACACATAATAAATACAATAAATAAATAGTGTATTATGGACATATGTGTTCATAGGACATCCTATTATCAAACAACAGAAAGTAAATAAGATACAATAAATCTATTATTTAATAAATTCATCAAACAACACAAAAATTATAAGATACAATAAATACAATATCTAAATAAGTTCACCAAACAACACAAAAGCTTTAAATATTATCTAAATAAAATACCAACTAACACAAAAGACATAAAATACAATTAATGTATTATCTAAATAAATTTCAGCAAGCTCAAATCTGCGGTTCATCAATAGTTACCTACTGGAATCCACAGGACTAGCTGTGACCCATCTTCAGGTATACAACCATAACAAACAAAAACGTTGTTTCTGATAAGTTTCTAGGATGTTTGATTAATACAATCAGACAGTTTGCAACGTAAGCAAAACATTAATATTTATTTATCATGCCCACATGAATATTTTCATAGTAGCCATTTTGTTTACATCCATCATCTCAGTGTCATCAATATTAAAAGTTATGCCTTGCGTTACATTCGGAAATAAATATAATCAAAATGCACTTACCTTATGGTGCAGTAAGGAACGCAATATCTAAAACTGAATTGTCTCTCAGTGCTCCGCTATCCGCACATCAGATTCTTCACATGAGATTTGTAATTGCACATATTGGTGTTCCTGTCGAGTAACAAAACATCTGTACAACATTTGCTCTCCTCGGCGACATTGCACACTATCGTGACATCACGAATTTCATATGCAGGCCCGTTTAACTTCGAGAAGCCTTGGCTACATGAAACAATATACCATTTGTCCAGTGCGATCACGTGACTCGCAGGTAGCAGTATGTCAAATGAGACAATATTGATACGAGCACTATCATTTCTGTCATTTATTAATTTAGCGACCGAAGCTCTATTAAGGTTAGCTACTTTATTTCTTTAAACCTATTATTACTGAACAGGTTACTGTTAATGGCACAAAATATGTGGACTACTTTCTGTTTATTCTCCTGTTAAGAGTTCAAAAGCATAGGTTGGTTGCTCTAAATAGTCCACTTGGGATAAAATGCTCACTGCTAAGTGTTGTAAGAAGTGAAAAAACTCGTGTATTTATTTTAATCATCGTTTCAAAACTGCATTTGGTACTTGTTGCGTTATTTTTACCCCTACCCCAATTTAATTGGCATGAAATGTTTAACAAGGTTACAAGGCTTAAGTAAAACAGGAAAACTAATATGAATAAACAGTAAACAAACTCTTTACTTTCTTGTTCACGCCACTGCCAGGCCACCACTTTTTCCCCCTCTTACCATCACGTTCCCCTTACCAAATTGATCTTCGGACTATCTGCGAAATGAAACGTACCCCATGGGAGTTCAGCTTGGATTCTGCCCACATCTCTGATGGAACATCTTCCCAAACATCCGTAGTCGGGGATTCAGCACTTTCAAAGCTTTCAATTTAAAGTTAATTTAATAAGGATATCATGGAAACTGGAAAAGTAATAACTTTTTTCTTCCCTTTTTTCCCCACACTGGTTGCCCACATTTTCGCAACGATTCAAGTCATATAAATTCCTTCCGTACGGCTGCTTTCGACAATTCCGATAAGTTGTGCTGGCCTATTTAATTAAATGAAGGCTGCATTTGAGTTAATTAAAGGTCTTTGAACGATTTATTAATTATATGCCAAAACGTTACCGTAACCTTTACGTTTAAGGCAAAATGAACAGCACTGCACTGTTTCAAATCTACAAAACCAGTTCAACTGCAGACCAACTGAGTTTATTGGGTAGCCTCAAATTGGAATTCAAATGCAAATAGGGCGATTTTTTTAAATAAAGGAGATATTAATGATGCTACGCGCCCAAAAAAGAAAGTAATTATATAACGCTTTTTCTAATTAATACACATTTCAAAATAAATACATAAATGCAAGCAACTTAATGTCAAAGATTATCATTCAAATGCTATAGAATGCTGTAATGCCTATGATGTATTAGTTAACATTAACAGGGACAATCGTAAATGAAATAATGAAAAAATTGCTAAAATATTTGTTCTATAAAAAGTATTTCACCATGGCTTAAAGCACCATGTGTGACATAAAATATCGTTATTAGACGATTTTTAATTATATAGTCATGTAGTATAAACTCTTCTTTAAAAGGCAGATAATTAAGAGATTTAAAAATTAATATAGGAAAAGTATGTTGCATTTTAAAGATCTACTCATTCTCCAAATAAAGTGCGGTACACAACTTAATTACCTCCTCCATCCCACCGAATTCTGAGTGTCTAGTTTCATCACTTTCGTCTAAACAGTTACATACACTATCGCGAGATACCTGAAAATTCTCCAGCTTGTCACTGTTATTTTCGTCCATGAAAGATTGAGCAGAAACTATTAATATTTCCTGTTTCTTATATTATTAAGAATATTAGGAGTAAACAGTACTGAAGGATACTCCAGAGATATGATAACATTATTTTTCCTGAATGAACTCTGAATCACCTCATTCCTCAAGCGTATTAATCATCGTAAAGTAAATAAATATCTGAATGGCTATAACCACACTTCCAGGGGAAAAGATCATCAAGGCTTGTCGCGTACTATACTAATATATTAATTGTGCAAGAAATCCCCAGGGCATACATTTGCGACAGGTGCAATTATGGTAATTGAGCATTTTGTAATACGGTTAGTTCCTGTTAGGAGAAACTAATTGGTGCAATGAAAACCTGCCCATTTCGGAAATTGAGTATACAGAAATTTTGTCATTTTCAAAAATGTTATAGTACAAAAAGTATATTTATTTTGTTATTCTTTTCTAAATAAAACGGAAATGGAAGGAATATGGAAATTCTTATAAAGAAAACAACATTCTTGAACATACTCTTTTATGTAAACTACATTTTGAAACAGTGCAATTTCAAGTAAACAACAATATATGTAGATCACTATCGTAAAAACAGTGTTTCTTTGCAACATTCTCTGCGAGGGTTCTTTGGGTTTAATGATCATGATGACTAGGCGAAAGGCACCTTTAAGTGAATGTCCGTATATCATACAAACAGTACATTTTGTGAGTGGGTAAGTAGAACAAAAACTCGTGACTTTTGTATACAAACTATGTACAGTAAAAATATATCGGTACTGTCGTTAAGCTATAAAATTAAAGTTTTCGAACTGAAGGTTAAGGATAAACGGACTTAAGAAAAATAACGTTTAAGTTTAATTGTAGAAAAATTCAGGTGTATGACATTTTGAAAGATAAATATTGTTTCAGGAGTTAATTTCGAGCAATAATGGCGACATGAAAAGAAAATGGAAAAGAACATTCTATGAAGAAATAATCGAACTGCTATGGAATTATCTGTTTATGTTCGTTTCAAGAACATACCATTGTGCAGGTCCCAAACGCTAGAACTGGCGGAATTCAAAGTTTCTAATGGATGGATACAAAGCTTCAAAAAGCAAGTACAGCATTGTTAGGAATTAATACGACAAACTGTAGGCAGGTGATCTGATATTGGGTATTTTTTGCAATTGGATATTACGAACGTTGATGATAAGAGTAACTGATCCACGTTGAACATTTTCTTATCTTGCAAGCGAGTTTCGCGAATAAAATAGGATTTTTCTGTACTCCAATATCTGTTGTAAGTGGAACTATGCTTCATCAGGAAAGAATATAAAACGTGGGTCAGATAACGTTCGTAACATCCAATTACAGAAATGTACCCGAATATCAGGATCAACAGCCTGCAATTCGTGGACAGCAATGAACTCGTATACTTTCAAGTGTAAATCGACTAATTTTCGAATATGGACTGTTCATGTAAAAGCCAATTTTATGAAAAGATAGCAAAAATATATAGCAAGAAAACATTTCCAACATCTCCTGTCATGAGATACGTGCTTGTTTTAGTTGTAATTGCGAGAACTCGAAACAGTAGCACGGATATTACATGCGCTTCGCTGGGAATTACCGCTCTGACGTACGACTCGGCAACTGCCATGAAACGGGTAAAAAAAACCATGAAAGACCCAGAATCACCTACTTGTATAGTCAGTCATGGATAACAAGACTGCATTACACATACACACATTATATATATATACATACTATTTATTCATAAATTCAAAACGTCCTCAGTTACAGAAAGAATAATGACGTACAAAAATACCTAGCTGTTGATATCACAGCAGCCTCTAGAGTATTCAATCTATCTTCCGTTCGGTGCGTTACCAGAAAGTTCCTGTATTAGATCTGTTTCTTCAACCAACACCAATCTTGTATGTGTATAATCCTGTTTATCTTGTAGATATTTATATTAAGTGTGTTTGCCTGCTCATTTTAAATACCGACTGTACGCCTTGATGTCAAAGAGAGTGGTTTTCCTGCAGGGCTAATAAGTCATCAATGAGAAGTCACTGTATGAGAGTTGGTCCTGGTGGTCTAGTGGTAACCAAACTTGTCTCATAAACCCAAGATCGCGGGTTCAATCCCGGCTAGGGTCGAAGGATTTTTTTCAGGCTAACAGCGCTTAGAAATGATTCCTTTGGAAGAGAAGTAAAGCCGTGGGTACCTTGTCGTAGATTTACTGCACGAAAAAGAATCTCAAGGTGAAAGAAGAAGCATCAGAGCAAAGTTTATCGGCCATTTCACGCCCTAAATTGAATGGAACGCTGAGGACCTGAGATGTTAAAGAACGGCCGTAAATAAACTAAATCAACACTGTATGAGATTATGTATTGTGTAACCGTCGCATTAACACCACGCCTGCGCATTCTTCATTTCTGGGGCAACACATCGATCAGTTTGTCAGATATCCAAAAGCCTGTACATTTAGCTATCTGTTGAAGAGAGAACGTTTAGCAATTAGGACGAACTTATTTTAATATGAAATGGATTACTTTTTTTCCTCAGACACCTCGTATAGGTATTTCTGTTTCTCCATGTTTATTATTGATCTTTTGTAACCAAAGTTGAAAAAATATCAGCTTGTTTATATTTCCTAATATCGCTCTATATATTTTATATTTGGGTTTGTAATGCATTTCTTTTGTGCATCAGTCCTGGAACTGTACACTAACTCCTTTCTCTGAAATATTAATTTGTAAATAGGTAAATGTTTTCACTTACCGAGTTCCTACAGAGTTCCTCAACAGTATCAAAATTTCGTCTTCTTATTTAACTGTTTACTTTTCTTTGACGTGTTAGAACTTACTAGGCAATGCCCGAGCCAATTGCTCATATGGGCTAATTATCTCTAGACAGCCACAGAGGGATACCTTGAATGGTACGTATACCCACAGAGGGATACCTTGAATGGTCCAATGTCAGGGCTGCCTCAGACATAGAAAGGCACAGACATTACATAGAGATGAAATAAAGATAAATTATGAAAGGAAGGTGAATTAGTATTTTTGGATAATCTTAGTGTTAGCACAGGAATACTAACCCGTCCTTTACACCTTCTGAAAATGATCTGACACCACGGAAAACTTCCGTCCGGTTAGTCGACTGCAGGATTTGAACCTCAGACCTCCCGAATACGAGTTGTGTTACTGCCAGAGCCAACCCGCTTGGTTAAAGCAAAATTTCAATGTAATAAAATATGACGATAAGAGTTTTGAAAAAAAAAATAGAACAGAGGAATTATTTTTTAAATCAGAAAAATTAACATCATTGTTGCACGAATTATGGGGTTATAGATAATATTTTAAATGACATAATATATGATATGATTATCGAATATCCCAACAAGACTATTCAAATGTAACTTCAGATCAATAAAAGAACGTTGTGCTTTAAATTGCATGTATTTTGAAAATGTAATTAATTCTCTAAAGTTTTTGTTGTCTGTTAGAAGAGGTAGTGAAATTAATTTGTTCATTTGTGCAGTGTTTAATGTTGAAGTAATCAATTCTTTGTACTAATATAATGATGTGTCCTAAAAATTAAAAGAAAAAATGCCCGATCCTGTTCTGAAGAAAAAGGAACTTCCTTGTATGTGCATAAATTTCTTCCTTATTATATGAGAAAAGAATATGGTATCACTAAAAATCCATTAATACGTAGTAATCATATAAAATAACTATTAAAAACCTTATATAAAAATAGATAAATTAAAAAAAGAGGAGAAATGATGGTGGGAAGGAATAGAAATTGAAGTGGTCAGAAAAATGAATTATCTTGGAGCTATATTCTCTAGCAATGGAAACTGCTGTGATCAGAAAAGGAAGACGGTGGCAGATGGAAAAATAGTTATGGGTTGGATGAGATATTTAAATAAAATATCCAATATATATACGGTTCAGTTATAGGGAGTAAGGTAAAAGTAAAATTTGAGAACCAGATGAAGGCTAGCAATTGGCAAAAGTGGTACATAGTTCATTTTGTAGATTGATTCTTGGTTTATTTAGATAGTCTTCCAATGGATTTTCACTGTAAGCCTAGAAGAATAAAAAAGCAAAATAATAGTAAAAGATCTGAAATTCTGGTACAGAATTTGTAGGTTAAATGACGAGATTATTTTCAAGCAACTTGGTAACCCAAAAGAAAATTGCAAGGAAAACAACCTGAATAGTTTAAAAAAAAAAAAAAAAAATCTTTCAAGAAATAGGTATGAGAACATTAAGATAGAAAGAGACAAAATGAGGGTATGGTTTTGGAATGAGATTAAAATTCAGAGTGGAGGCCGGATATTAAAAACAGGAACTTTGCACCAATCTTAATGATTAAAAAAATTCTAAAACTATACAGAGAGAAACATATTGAAACCCTCGATAAAATAGGAGAGATGTGATAGCTTCAGATTCGAAGTTATATACTTAAGTGAGATAAGAAGGCGGTTTGTAACAGGAAAAATGTTTAATGTAAGATGAATTTGACATTGTATCTAGGAATGCGAACATATATATATTTTTTTAAACAGAAAGTTTTATAAACGTGGGATAAGTTACAGGAGGCAGGAGAGATCAGATACGAATATAAATAAAATGGAGAGCTGCTTAGGAAAAGTGAGACAACCATGTCTAAAAGTTAAAATTTGGGCAGACTTCAGAGAGTGATAACGAAACTTAAAAGTATATAAGATAACCGTATCCGGTTGAATATTTGTTATTTACTTAATTAAATATATCCCCATTAAACATATAAAACCACGGTATTAATTATAAAGGGGAGTAGAAGAAATTCAACTCCATAGCTTGTTTTGTTTCTCATGTTGTATATATGTATAATAAAAAATTTACAATTGAATGCATAAATTACTTTGTGCACGATTTAACAGAACGTAGAGAACAATTTAAAGCAGTATAAAACGACCATTCTATTATAATATTGTCTTGTTTATTTCCCTCTCGTAACATTCAAAATTTCAGACGTTACAATGAAATAATACTATACAGTGTACAAAATGTAGAAAATGAAGAGTTTTCGCGTGGTAGAACTTTTATACTGTGAGATGTATGGTTGGCATTAAACAGTTTGGCTGGTGTGGTGCGGTTAGTAACACGTTTCTGAGTCCCTTTTACAGATGCCAGAACGTTTGGAACTGGAAAAGCGGCAATTTAGGCTTAATTTATTCGAAACAATGAAATGAAAAGTTCTCTTTGTTTAATTGTTACGTCCATGACTGAGCTGAACAAAATTTGTGGTGTTCCGCTCCAGCTGACTACAAACTACGACTGAATCCCCCACCCCTCAGGTGGTTATTATACCGTCTACCGTGTACAGTGAAAGCAATCACATCCGTCGGTCACTTGTGTACGTTATTGCTTTGATCATCTGCATGCAGGTACACAGAGTCGCTCTTGGGATACATGTCAACATATCAGAAGCATAGGGTTATTATTCTAAAATACTAATTAGAAAAATCTGCTAGATTACATTTTAATAATGGTAGACAAACAAATGGATAATTGGCATTTAGATAGAACTAATAATCAGTTATTCGTATTTATCTGTAATTCATTACTGAACATATTATTATCCTTATTAGATATATGACGTCCCCTAAGTAAGAACGTGTATGTAAAAGGGATACATAGCAAAACTGCCTTTTGAAAATCACCAGGTTGTTATTTAAGATACTACGAGGTTGTCCCAAAAGTAAGTTTACAATGCATATTTCTGAATATTTTTCACTGAGCACACTATGCATCTTTTTCATATTTAATGCTATTTTTCAGCATAGTCTCCATAACTAACTTTACGATGCCATTCTCACGCGTCCTAACAGATGATCCAGTACTTTACATCTGTTGAGGCATCGTTTTTGTGTGCTTTAAGGTGTTCTTTTAGAGCTGAACGATGTAGCAATCACTTGGTCAACTGCCGTGGTTCTGCCACTCTCCCAGTTCGAACTTTTAAGCTACATTTTGCTACACTGTGATCACTCATCACTAGGGTCCGGATTTATATACAATAACAACGGGTGAAATATGTACATATTTATGAAATAAAATGAGGGAAAACATGTATATCACAAGAATATGTTATATTTTAAACGAGATTTGTGTTAGGTCAGTACTGAAGCATTTAAAGTATAAAATAATTGTAGCAGGCTTATATTATATTACATAAAATTACTTTTCTTACATAGCGAATTACCAGGAATTATTCCAGATTTTCGGGGATATTATTTATTGCTGGTACTTTAATACTCATTTGAATGTTGAAAAATATCCATTGACTTTGCAGGATATTGGTGGATATATCCTCCTGTCATAGCATTTTAAGACCAGCAGTTACAAATACTTTCATGGTTGGTGTACTCGAAAACTTTAAAAGAGATTGGAAACTACTTGGAGGATCTTCTGGTAGTTATGCGCCTTTGTCATTTCTCTCTCTTCGTAACTGAATTATTTTCAATTGTCAAAAAGAGTGCGAAATTCCAGAATCTAGAGTTTGTTCCAAGCAGATCTCGGAAGTTAGGCAAAATGCCTTTTCTCTCTGAGTGGATATATTCAAGTCAGATAGAACTGAACATGTTTCCGTACATTTTGGGCCGGTAGAGCTAGTTTTTATTTTGTCTTTTTTTTCCCCCTATTTTGACTTCTACTGCACATTTTAAGGTTTAAATTTATTATTGATTGTTTTGAATCGTTATGAACCTTTTTCGGCAATTATTTTCGCATTTAGATAGAGAGGATGAGGGTAGTACTGTAGTTTTGAATAGTCCTGGCGAAAGATTTGAATCGATCTTCGCGAGACAAATCTAGGAATTTTATGGTGACGGTAACTTCTCAGCTGCATAAATGTAACAGTTGCAAGCAATAAGATGAGAGCAGTACGGCTATGCAATAACCTAATGTGTAGGTAAGGAAGTAAGAGGGATGTTAATCTGATTCTCCTATAAACAGAAAATGAATTCTACCAGAATCCACTGCGCAGATTTTGCTCATTCGCCAGGACTATTCAAAACTGCTTAACTTTGTTTTGTTCAACATTTCCATGATGTCCTGAAAGCTGAATGTTCTGTTGTAAATGGTATGAGTCCTTGCGAAATAGCTTGTTTTAAATATGCTCCAATTATTTCAGTGGAAGTAAAACGTTCTTTTCCATAATGAAAAAGCTCTTTCTTACAATCGGCTGACTAAATACAGTTGATACGTTGAAAAACCCTCTTGTTGTTGCTTGTAACCAATAAGAGTTAGCATAAGTACTTTAACTATGTAATAAAGAAAGTATTAAATATTTTAAATACCTATTTTCCTTAATATTGGGTGGTATTACTCTTTGTTTTTACTTTTAATAAATGTCTATTTTAATTGAATTACCGCCTTTTTCAGTATTACAACTGCCTCTTGGCCTGCCTATATTAACCGAAATAAATTCTAGAACTTTCGTACTCTGGTTCCAAGGAATGCTGTATATTACGAGAGTACGAACATTATATATGAATTATTCATTTGTTTATTGATGGAATATTCCGTATTCTATTGGGAAGATGTATTCATTTATATTTTTTTATTTATGTAGTTGTTTTTAATGTGTAAAGCACTAAGTACTCCTACGTTAATCTAGCTATGATTTCTTCGAACATCCAATCAATTGATCACAAAATGTACATGTCACTACTTTTCCATCCGCAGTAAATGCATCGTCCATTACCACCCATGGTTGTAGGTTTGCGAGGATGCTACAGGAGTAATTGAAATTAAAATCCTCGATATGTTTCTGGTAATAAACGAACCAAACCTTAGTAGAACTTACTCACTACAATTGTGAGAAAGAGAAAGCTGGTCAGTGAGAGAGATAGAACATACGACGCCTGCGCACAATCTTCTTTTGTATTTTCTGTAAGAAAACATTAGTAGTGTGCTTGATGATAAAGTGAGCGCTGACAAGTGAAAGTGAAAATATCTTCTTAAGATAATATGCATCCAAATAGATAATAAAATGCAATATGCAGTTTAGTTTACGCGATATTCCGGCAGCTGTCCGAAAGGTCGATGTAGTCATAAAGATAGTAGAAAGCTGTCTACGGCTGTGTGGCGTATGCTGAGTGCAGAGATATCGGTGCGTTTGGTCTACTTACCGTACATTATGAAGCAGCAAATAAAACAACAAGGCAAAAGAAATTAGTTAGTTGGGGGAAAATAAAGTTTGTAGCTCGTTAAAGTATGACATTCCTTTCTTCAGAGGAGTAAAACTTTTGAGGGAAACCCCCTTTAAGAAGACATGTCACGTATCATAGTATTTTAGTTTGACATGTTTTCCATACATTCAATGCTCTAAGCAATGGAATGTTTTTAGAAATAGATATAGACAACATAAGTAGCATACTCTATTGAGATACAATTTAGGCTTCTTGGTTTTCCAGGAAAAACTCAAATTTGTTGTAAGCTTTTTTTTTTTTTTTTTTTGCACTATAATATCTTACTCGATAGAATCAAAATAGCAGCTAACCCAAATATGTAATGTAATAATTATGTAATGTCAAGCGGTAGTATGTAAAAATGGTCGAAATGTGTGTTATTATATATCATTAATATAGTAGCTTGGTTTTGCTGATTTTGATGGTTAGATAGGAAGAAATAGAACATGCAATTGCATAAAAATCCCGGTACTACTTAACACAATTTCTTCATTGAATTCCATCAACTGACCATCAATATCGACTGCATGGTATTTTCCAGCGAATCGCCTTACTACTTCTCTGCAAGAATCCGTTTCCAGATGTACCGTACGTAACAACACGCTCTTATACCTTCAAGTAGTGGTATAACTAACGAAGAACAATTACCACAAAATTTACACTTAGAGAGTACCGAGTAACGCACAAACGCATTAAAAGGCTCCCTTAAACTAGGAGTAAGATGATACCTGCACATGCATTATAAACCTTGACGACCGGTTTCTCTCAATATGTAACCGCGCTCTGCCGGTTCGTAACTCAAATAGCCTCACAATATTTTCTATGGGTTTCAAATCTGTTACTTTGCTGACCAATCTGTTAGTGAAATCTCTGGATGGGTTAAATATGCATGTAGACATTCAGGACCGGAGTTTTAAATGTTAAAATGATATTTCCGGGCTTTGAGGCCGTGATGTTTCGTCACTCACTGTGGCGGGCACCACCAGCTTAAGTCTGCTTGACTCTCTAAGTGACGAAATATTAGGTAAAGGTGAACATTTAATAAACACTGGGCCACGACCTCAAAGCTCGAAAACATATTTTAGCACTCTATAGATCGGTATTAAATCAGCTCCCGTGGTTCTTGATGTGTGCACGCTATAGTTGTCCTGTTGGGAGAAACTTCCATCTCTGTTTATCTTTCCACTGGGTATATTGTTCAGACACTACAAAGCATGCGCTCCTCCAGAAATTCCATGTATTCTTTGGAATTCATATGATGAAACAGCTGGACCAATTCGACTTCTGATCTCATTACAACTCATCCATCCCTGAAATGCTAGATATATTTTGCCACTCCTGTAACAATGACATGCTTGGGGACAAATTATATATTGTTTTGATGCCATATATGCTGACAGCCAACTTCATCTGATAAAATAGCTTTTCATGCGAATAGATTATAAAACTCTTAAGTTTCCTGGTCCTTACTGAGAATATTGTAAAGCGAAACCTATCTTGAGTCTCGATGTTCGTCTGTTACAGCTCCTTTCTGCTAGCTATTCGGTGGTGGATTTTCGCTATAAGGAAGTCTTCTTGTAGTTCCGGAATGATGCAGCTCTAGGTGTAGATTGTGGGCAATTTATTCAGTCGAAGATGAATGCTTAGCTTGCTTGATAAATCTCCACAGTAGCATGGTCCGTTTTAACTGTTGTGTCTTACATGCATTTTCAAACTCTCTTCCAGGAATAAGCCATTGAGCATGATCGAATATGGTGAATTTAAGAAGTTGATTCAGCACCTTGAACTTCCCCTCCCTTTAACCACCTTTCCTGCTGAGGCATAATATGCAATGGACACTGGTAACATGATCGCATGAGTCTCCATTGCAATATCCACAAGCAGCAAAATAAATGCCCAACACATTTCCGAAGAATCACCAGAAATGTTGCAGCATGTATCAGCAATGATGTGGCTCGAAATCTGTCATTGCAGTCATGTTCCAACTCAGTGATAGAGTTATGACAAGTTTCCTCGTTTATTTTTTTTTTTTGTTTGTTTTTTTTCTTTTTGTTTTTCTTTTTCTCCCCCCACTTTTTGCTGCTAGTTCGCAACTTCCCCTATAAGACCAAGTTTAGCAGTGCTTTTTCCTTTAACAATGTTTATATTTAGCAACTATCTTTTGAAATCAATTTTTACTTTCATTTAATTTGCCATTTTTATGCAAGTCAAAGCACTGAATATACTCTGATATTCTTTTTTGGGAATGCCAACATTGTTTATACATTATCTCATTAATTTTAAGATTTATGGTGTTTTGTATAAACATTTCATACAAATTTGTTCAATAAAACAATACTGTCTTATGTTTGATTTATTTTTGAACTTATGCGGTATCCTATAAAATTTCCATTTCCTTAATTAAACCACAGTTTATTCTCCAATATGCCTGATTTAATAAAGTACTTGAAATATGTTCATTATGTTGGGTCCATTGTATCAGTTTAACAATTTGTAATTTTGCCTCATCTGTTAGCCTTATGTAAACTCTATGGCAATTAAGCTGTGTCAGAGAGCTAGAATTAGAACCTATAATTATGGTGATTAATATTCATCTGACGTGATTAATTAGATAGATTGAATTAAAAATATTTAAGAAATGATTCTGTTGGAATTATATTTGAGTTGTTTAATATTCTATTAATTTAATAATAAAATAAGAACCTAATTTAAATTATTTATTTTATTGAAATCCTTGTGTCGGTAATTAAAATGTACACAAATATCAGAAATATAGCATCCTTTTGTCTCACCATGTAGTTTTATTCCTGGTAGCGAGAAATACCAGAATCGTAAAGAGAAAAGTTTTAAAACTACGGGAGATGCGATGTCAGATAACAAACACCAGCTCATTATCCGGGCAGCTAAATGTTTGGAAATCAGAAGTAAAACTCTTCATTACATTTTTAAATGTAGGATAAAATTTAATGTGGATCACCTCTTTAGTCCAGTAGTGAGCGTTGCTTGCTGCTGACTGGGAGGCCCGGGTTAGATTCCCGGTACCTACTTAGGAATTTTTCTTATTTACAGAGGTCCACCCAGCCTCAGGTGGACAATTGGGAAGCTCTCTGATGGAGAGGTGGCGTTCTCCGATCACGAAAACCGCGTTATAGGAGATAGGCGGAGAGCCGGCATGCTGATCACATGCTCCTCTGCAATACTGCTTTCTATCAATGAAGTCGTAAGACGGAAATAAAGGAAGCAGAGGTCGCCGCGGCAGAACAATGTCTGTAGCGCCAAATGAGAGAAAGAATTTAATGTAATGAAATTTAAAATATATATTTTAATAATTTTTATGTGGTTAACGAGAAATTGTTCCATATTCATCTGAAGGTTGATTAATTGAAAAACAGATTTAAGTACTGCAATTATAAATAATAATAATAATAATAATAATAATAATAAACTGTATAATATAATCAAAAATAATACTTAACACTTGCCATAATAGAGAGTGAGTATGTTTATTTATTTATGAAGTATTGTTATTTAGTTTGATATTGGTACCTACATTGTACTGAAGCATTAACCCTATCCATACAGTGTAGATCACGTATCAGAGAATAGGGCTAGTAATTGCCCTATACAGGATAAGTATTATATCCATATTTAATAATATTTTCACCACTCATTTGTTTTTTAACATTTCATGGTGACTCAAATAAGAGACTACAAGCTTAGTAGTGGGAGGGTACAGACGAACATGACGTTATTACTACTTCCAACTGTTAGGTGAAATCCAAGTAATCTTCAGTGCATTTCCTTTCGGATAGATGGCATTTATTTGTAGTCACCTTCTTTTACCGTTTTTGTCTTTATTATTAATTTTTAACGGCAAATGAATGCTTTTTGTGAGTTCGTGGAGAGGGACTATGAAGCCAGGCATTTGCTTTCCCGACTAAGGAAAAAAAAATGTTAACAAATCTTTTAAAACTGAACTCCCAAATACGGTCTTAGATGCTACCTCTAAGATATTTTTAGTTGCCGTGATTTTAACATATATACCTATTTGATTAATCATTTTCTGTGGTAGTATGTTCCTAAAAATGTTGTTTCATAATTTAACACCAAGGATGGTAGAAAGAACGTAAACAAATATTTGGAGAAAGGGAACCTATATTGTTTGGAGAAAAACTTTGAAGCGGAGTGGAAATAATGCATTGGACGTTAATACTGTAAATTGACACTAAGGTGTGTATATGATTTTTGGTCCAAAATTTTAATTTCTGCTCCCTTAGTGAGTATACTCTTGTTGTCAGCAGTCACCAGGATCTATTGTCAAGGACATTGCTGTTTTGGTAGAAAAAATTGCTTCCAGCAAGTGTAAGCACACCATTGCTAACATTATAGCGCATATTTTTATTCTAACATGTCCACGCAGATTAAGTAATTTCAGTTTATAATTTTTAGGCCTTCTGATAAAACTTTGTCTGTTTCACTACATTACTTGCATAATTTTTATTGATTTTTATTCTGGAATGCTTATAGCGATAACTTGATTCTATATTAGGACATAATACTCCAGATTAATTTTCATTTATTCCCCTTTTAAATTTGTCAATACAATTTAAATTACAATTTAAATTCTACAGATTTTAAAATTTATAATACTAATACTACAACTAAACAGTTCCCAGTAGCAATACATTTTTACATTACATTTATAATTCAAACAACTTACTTTTAAATGTCTTAATGTTTACTATTAATTACATTTACAATTATTTAATTTAGAATTGATTATACATAGTACTATATAAAATCTTCATTTCTGCTGACGCTCGCTATCCGGACTGCTCCCCACCGAAAATTTCAGGCATCAGGACTTGAACATAAATGAGAATGCTGTCGGTCTCAAGCAGCAGCTAAACTGAACCATGGTGTGTTGACAGTGCGGTTACCTTCTTTTCTCTTTTATCTTCAACTTTTACCTGTGCCTTCATCACAGATTTGGATTGGTTGTTGGGGCTTTTTACTTCTGTGCATCTTCGTTCTTCGTCTTCTGTTTTTTCCTCATATTTTCCTCCTCTTGTTATCCGTCTACTTCTGCTCTCAGCTGTTCAGCTCCCATTATTTACTCTTCTGTTTATTCTGCTCCTTCCTTCTGATTCAATTTAGGTATTGTCTTCCTCATCTTCTGGTTTTTAACTGATTCTTCTTGTGTATATCTTTCTAGTCTTTCTCTGATTCTCTGGGATCTTACAGGGGAGCGTACGATTTTTAACAGTTGGATTTTCTCTCTTATTTGATTTTTATTGTTTATGTACTCTTCTGACATTTTACGCAGTATTTTATTTGTTAAATCATTCAATACCCTAAAATAATCTTTATCTCTCACGATGTTCAAAATACATTTTCTTGCAAGTAACCATCTTTCCTCAGTTATAATTACTGACATTTAGAGCATACGAATTAAACATGTTCCGGTGTTTCGATCAGTTACAATTCGTACATGTATTGTTTGCTTGTAATTTAAATTTTTGCATATATGAGCAATATGGACCGTGGTCCCATGGACCTTTTCTTATGGAGACACCTCAAGAGCCTCAGACGAAGAATTACTGGTGAGCATATTGGCTACTTGCCATGAAATTCTGGTACCCCAGAAATGTTAGAAAGAAAATGAATTTCATTTTGTGCCGATGTAAAATCTTCAAGTAGGTTGCAGGTCACCAGTTTTAATGTTCCTGTAACTATTTTCTTCACCAAAAGTGAGAAACAGGGATGCTGATATGATGAAGAATTGAAAAGCCTCTTAATACATAAACATTATTCTTTCTGAAGACAAATAGGTTTTCTTCAAGATCCTGTTTTCCTCCTACCGTTTATATTTCCTCCCCTCAGAAATAGGGGAAGTTCATTTATTTTCATATAATTTCTTTATTTTGTTAACATTTTCCCTCAGAGTCAACGTAAATGCCACCCTATTTCTTAGTGCTACTAGTAATTACACCTTTTTCCCTTTCAGAAGTAAGAAATATTTTATTTTGTCCATTTTGTTTAGCTTTCTCATCTTAAAACAGTTGCATTTGCATTGTGCACTACAACCCAAAATGGGAACCATTAATGTGTATATCACTAAATAATTTAATAGAATTGTCTTGTTATCACATCACGATTTTCATGTATTACATACAGCACAACTATTTATTTTCCTAAGCACTCAGACGGAATTGCACGGGCAATTCTAAGCAGCAAACCCTAAAAACTCCTTTTTTACGTTAATAATAATTAAAGCAAATAAATGCCCTAGTTGATATTCGAAACTTCACTCTGTTTTTCTGAACATAAATACAGCTTAGTAATCATATAAATTAAGACTTAGTCACTTCGCCTGAAGTAGCAGCGATTTCCTCTCGACCCTTTCTCCACACTTATCACATCTAGTGCAATCTGAATCGCTGGCCTGTTATCCTTACTGCATTTCATTACACTAAAAACCGCCACGGGTGTGGTCGAGGTCGTTAAGGCGCGGACTCGCGAGCGGGAGGTCTGGGGTTCGAAATCCGCCAGGACCGTCCTCCCTGACTGAGGTTTTTTCAAGGTTTTCCTCAGTCCTCATAACTGGCAAATGCCGGGGAGATACCCTAAACTTAGGCCTGGAACGTTTCCTTCCTTAAAAAAAACCAGTTTCCCAATATATCATTTCATCTCATGTATCTCCAGTGTTCACCGCCTGTGGTGTCTCAGTAGTAAAAACGGGCGTTAAAAACTATTTAAAAAAAAACTCTGCTAAAAGGAACTTTGACCCTCCAAACTGCAGGTTCCCTATCTGGTAATGCGTGTCTTTGAGCTTTCTGTGTTTCTTGGAATTTATGCGGTTGTATTATGAAACATTTTGTATAACAGCAAATAAATTTTATCTTGCTATCGTTTGAAATGCTATAGTATGCGCTCAGAAAAGTATGTATTCATTTGGAAAGAGAGGGAGAGAGAGATTCATTTTTCTGCAATATTTTTAGCATTTGTATAATTTTACTCTGCGTACTTACAGCAGCAGGTTGTGAATAGCTGTACATAACAGAAATATTCAATTCTTTTCTATAAAGAGAGTTGTCAACATTCACTGAGTTTATAGAGCCCAAATTGTTTTAGTTTTACTGAACATTACTTTTATAAGCCTTTCCACATTACAAAATATGGCACAAACATAGATGCTTCGAAAGGTTGGATTCTAGTACACAGTTGCTAAAGACAAGTCGAGGTGTTTTAAAATACTACAAGCAAGTGACATCCTCATCCGCTCAATGTTTAGTACTCCTGATTTGTAATTGCTAATTATAACTCCATTAACAGTGAGCTTCCATCCGCATCAAAGATTATGGCAATGCTGATATACAGATAAGGTTTTGTGATGCGGAATATTAATGGAATCCTGCTCAACCCATGCAAATCTAACATGGAGCTAGAGGGCATCAATAAAGCTAATGTGTACCTGAGGCTACTTGATACTCCACCATTTCTAACTCTGAAGTTACATCTCATTAGAATGTGCACGTATGCTCCAGATAACGCCACGGGTGGCCGAAGTCGTTAAGGCACGGACTCGTGAGCGGGAGGTCTGCGGTTCGAATCCCGCCAGGACCGTCCTCCCTGACTGGGGTTTTTTCCAGGTTTCCTCAGTCTTCATAACTGGCAAATGCCGGGGAGGTACCTAAACTTAGGCCTGGAACGCTTCCTTCCTTAAAAAAAAAATATCCTTTCCCAATATATCATTCCATCTCATGTATCATCAGTGTCCACCGCCTGTGGTGCCTCAGTAGTAAAAACGGGCGTTAAACACTACTCAAAAAAAATGCTCCAGATAGCAGTAAATTTGCTAATCTTAAACCAATCCGGGCTAAACAGCTAGTAGATAACTTGCACATCTCGTATTTTTGCTCTTAAAACAAGAAGGAAGTATTCACGAAGCAGCCCATATAAAGCATCACTTCTTCGTCTAAAGAGGTTCTTCTTAACGCAGTACATAGCCTTTTTGCACTATGACAGGCCGTCACACCCACGCGTGCCTGAGAGTGAATGTCTATACATAATTTAAATAGTAATAATTATTAAACATTTTGTATAGCCTGCATTAGCAAGTAAGAACATTTCATGTATCAGAAAAATGTATTTAGGCTACCTGGATGCATAATTTTTTGACGCGAGAGAAAGACTGCCTATTGTAATCGTTTGTATTCTCTCTTGCTGAAAATGGCCCTCGCAATAAGTTTTTCTATTGTAACAAAGCTAACAAAGCTAAGTGAATGCAGGTGTGCTGCATCAGTCGGAACAATAGGTCTTTTGTATTCTCACTTGTTGGAGATAATCGGAAGTTCGTTTAAAAAAAACAACACAGGAACAGGTGTCGGCAATTACCTCATTACGCAAGATGATCATGAGCTCTCCAACGATAAATCAAAGAATTGAAGAGTTTAAAGTGAGCGCGTTTGGGAGCACAAGAGCTCACCAGTAATATTTGAATATTTTGAAGGCTCAGTAATTCGTGGACGCTATTCTGTGAACCCGGTGAGCTCTCACCAACACGTGGGAACACTTTGAAATTAGTATATAAGGAGAAACAACTTTACAAAAGCACGCAGTTCCAGATACAGTCCGGATCTTCAATTACGCATTTTCTAGATTTCAAGTCAGCAGTGCAGGCAAGTGAAAGACGAGACACACAATGTAGTTTTAGAACGGTAGATGTTAGTTCTTGGAGCAGATGAGACGATTTTTTATAACCTCAATGTAGATACAGTTTAGTCAGTTCTTGGGGCAGCTAGGCACGTAGTGATGTGAAGCATTTCCAAATTTCAGTTCAGGCGGTGTACGTAGTTTGTGATGTTAATTAGCACAGTTAGATGCAGTTTTGGACTTCAGCATAGGCAGCATATAGTTTAGGCGATTTATTGGTGCCCGCTAACTTCGTAAGGGGTAACAAACCAAATGGCCGTCAATAAATTATAGAGTGAATAAACACTTCTAAGCGTTCAATGAAGCACTGTCGTGTGATTTGAACCTTTTACTTTCATCTCCGTTCCCTCGTGACTACGAGGGCACAAAAGGCGACTTCGGGTCCCTGAAAGAACCGGGGTACGAAGTGGGACCCTTGGGTAGATATTCTACAACCACATCGACGACACACCAAATTAAAACCACTTCAGAACATATAACTTGTCCGGTAGCCGGCGGCAAACCTAGCGACTCGCGAATGCGTCGACTGTCCACGAAATTGGATTTACACTATAGCTTTTTTCAGTTACATAATCATTAAATAAATTACAACCAAAGGCACAACATACAAGTACCATATCACCAGGGAACAAAGTATGAACACAAATATATTACCTAGATGTCACTACAGGTTTAAGGAACGCTGGCTGTAGAATGCCGTCATTTGTTTAACTGTAGGTTCGTATAGAAAATGAAAGACGGCACGTTAGTGAGCTCTGACTTGATATAAGAAACACGATGTATATACATGATGTACGATGTAGTTAATTTCATATGTTCCACGTCCAAACTTCCATCTCTACTTATCACAGACGCACCGTACATCAATTTTCCAATTTTACAAAGTAGATTTCGTGTAAACTGGGGTCCCTGTGCTTCGTAGGTGAAAAATATGAGGTTTAAATCAAGTGCTCTATCCTTAACATTCCGAAATATCTACTCAAGACATTCAGGGAGCCTCATCACCACCATGTGACTACAATTGCTGGACAATAGTTATTCTAGAGAGTAACTCAATCAGCTATGAACCAACTTGCGGTGTTTTACCTATAGACAAGAGCAGCGCCCGTTCCCGTCTGCGGATATCGTAGAGTGGCCCTGACACAACAGTACAAGTTTTCTTAACTAATTTAAAAGGTTTTACTCACCACCTTTATGAAACGAGGTTCTTAAACCGTCCACTATCGTTGTACAAACATTTTTGTCATCTCTCTAAAAAACTTTCCATCCCTCGCTGTAGTTCTCGTTGAGTAATGCTGGCTATTTCCTGGCGGATACTTTGTTTCAATTCTTCCAAAGTGTTTGGGTTTGTGTTTTATTTGGTAGTTTTTATTCCTAGCGACTTATCTGGAGCATCGGCAGGAAATAGCCACAGCACTACTCAGCGTTGTGTTCCGGTGCTGGCGGAGTCGTCTGCTAGAGGCTTCGCCAACGGAGGCTGAGCGGGAACCAAGGAACATTTTGATGGCCGAGCAGTAAGCCTGTGATGTGTGGTAGATTGGTCACTTAAGTGTTAAAATATAACGTCGACTTCTTTCTAGTAAGAGTATATTTACAGAAGAGTGATGGAAGAGATTACAAAACAAATAGTAAGGGGAATGAAAAACTTCGCTGATAACTTTCCAAGTCCCAAGGAGAGGATTCAGGATGTAATACTGAAGTATTAAAGTGAAAAGAAATATCAGGACAAAAAATATCCGGTCGACACATAGAGTCTTACGTACTCCGTTATGTTGTGCCCTCATTTGTGTGGCTGTGTAAAAGCGATTCAGTTTTCCTTTCAAAGTAAATATGTAAAGCAACTTCGTTATGCCTACTTGTTGTGAGATTTAGAAGGCGGGGACGAGGCCAGATATTATTTCTGTTCCCTTCTAAAACACTTGAGGTACTGGCCGGAAACGCTGGAAATGCTGAGTACAGGACATGGATTCATACTGACGTTTTGTATTGTTTTGGGTGTACTATTTTACACTCCAGTAACTTGCCAATAGTATAAACCTTACTTGATCTGCAGCAACTATGTTTCTTACCAAAAATTTTTAAGCTTAACGCATGATTTTACTGCTGAGATATAAAGGGCGGGGACATGGTGAAACATGAGATTAAATTATAAAATGGAAAATTATTTTTAAAGCAATGAAGCGTTAAGCATTTGCCATTTGTGAGGGCAGGGACAAAATTGGAAAATACCTCATTAAGGGAGGACGATCCAGATGGAAATAAACCCCAGATCTCCCGTTCACGAGTAAGTGCCTTAATGACCTCAGCCATTCCTTTCGGATTCTTACTAACTTATTGTTTTAATTATTTTGCTTCTTTTTATATTTAATGTAATTTCAAAGGTTGTTTTGGAATTTGCATTCATGTTCATTTAAAGCATATTACAGTAATTTTAAAACCTGAACGTAAATAATTAAATTTGAATATACAGTTTTGAAGTGGTTTTTCATATCATGAAAAGATTAAAAAGTCTCTGCTAAGATGCGTGGTTATACTGAGTGAGCAATGCAAGCATCGACCACTCGTGAGGCATTTGCTCCCATGGTCAACAGAAGCATACTCGCTGAATGTTTAGCAAATAATGTGAAGTCTGTTTCAGCAGGCGACTGCTGCATGGTAGGTTTCATTTGTTTGAAAGTGTGTTATAGCTCAGTATATGTTTTCTTTTACTCAGCAAGACTTTATCAGTGATTCATATGAACTCGCAAGAAAATTGGTCAGGTTCGAAAATGATTTCAACAGACTCCTCGGTGTTAAATTATTACGTTCAAATAATGCATTGCATACTGTACAGGAGAGGAAAAAATTGACCCAAATCAGCGAGGTTGGAGCGAGGGAAAGATTGTTTCAGAGTACTCTCTGTTCTGACAACGCAGTGACCTGTCTTAAGGCAGTGAAGTAAGTTCATAATAATGTTCATATAAAAATAATCTTAAGCGAAAAAAAAAGTATTTGCAGGCTCATGATATAACATGTTTTTGTTGTCTCTTTTTGTTTCTTGATTCATTTCTTATGTTTTATTGTACAAGGTGATATTTTTAAGCATTTTGCCTCTCTGTCTGTTGCTTTCTTTTATGGAACTAGATGAGCATTATTAGCAGTGTGCAGTTGAATATTTTTCTAATCAGCCATACAAATTTGATCATTTTCGGCTACTCTTAGACATAAATTCAATATCAGATTAATCAGAAAAAAGTATCAATAACTATATAACTTGGCACTGCGTTCAGCGGGGACGGCGACAGTTGGCCCAGTTGTAGGCGGCCCCACGTTGGGCACCAAAAATGTGGGACAGTAACGTTGCTGTCGGCTTTGTTTTAAAATAGCCCCACGTTGGTAATGCAAAATATGGGAAGTTTGCCTTGGCTGTTGATGTTGATTCATAGATTGTGTTGATTTGTTACTTCCGTCCCATGAAGAAGTAACAAAGGCATTGGGAGCTTCCGCTAATTTTATTGATAGTAAATCAATGGGCTTAGAAAGAGGTACCGGCGTTACGAATAAATAGGTGCTTAGAAGTGACTTTCAATTATGATTTACAGAACTACACTTTCTGGTGGACCTAAACGCTTTGTCGTTGGTAGAGTAAGCGCGCTCCGTGTTATTATTCCGCAATATTTACTTGACGGGCTGCTTACCCAGATGAGTTAGCTTTACTGAAACGCAGGTTTGATAACTATTTGATAAGTAGATATAAACTTCGCATTCCGGTTATCTGAATGCACGGAATAGAACATAGAAGCCCCTGAGTAAAGAATGACTAAATCTGAAGATTTGACTAAAATCGAAGTGAATTGAGAATCGAGTGCAAATGTTGAAAATATAGAGTCGAATTATGCTCGGCGCTCAAACTTGCCTTTATATACAAAATTCAAAAATATATCGTTGGAACGCACAAGCCGCGCGAAATACGCGAAAGTCCCGCGTCTAATTTAAGAATTTTAAGCTAAGCTCTTTAACCGGCTATATTCAAGTTTGCTTTGTCTCGTCTGATTTGTTCTTTACTGGGGATTTAAAAACTATTCCTGTGATACGTGGTTTTGAACTCGAACTGTCACTTCAGCAGCTAAGGTCGTTTGCTTCCTAATGGGTTTTAAACGCCCTGCTATCTAAGTTAAAGAGAACGGTAGATTTCTCCTACAAAAACATCTCTTTCAGAAGGAGAGAATGCGAAAGGCTGTGTCCTCAACTCTAGAAAAGACTTGAACTTCACAAGACTGCTGTTTTCATATGTGTTTTAGCTCTACGGTGGGCAAAGCACAAAGTTTCCTTCTTATAAAAATTTCCAGCTATACAACGTATGAACAATAATATAAATTGCTAATTATACATTTTTCATGATTATTACATATTTTATCAATTAGGGAAGGCGAGCACATACATAATTAATAATAATAATAATAATAATAATAATAATAATAATAATAATAATAATAATAATAATAATAATAATAATAATAACAATAGAAGTCAAGCCAAGAATTCTGCTTCAAACTAATTAACAACAATAAAATTTAAAATAAAATTACTGACGACAATAAGAGTTTCATACACCTGAATTCACAAAATAATCCGCAAGCTAACTGCTACTAATGAGTCTGCCTAGATTCGCTGATTAGGAATAAGCTAAAAATACAATCGCTGCACTGTAAAGTTGTCTGAGAATACCACTAGGGAACATAGGTCTATTATTCTATCTCGTGTACCGCTTATATGAATATACGCGATTGGTGACCAAGGGTAAGACGGGGAAGAGTGGTGGGGGGGGGGGGTTGACGTGCAGAGAGAATCCATGAGCCAACACACAACTAACAAATCCCCTGCTATGGAAATAATACAATTCAGCAAACTGGTGGGAATCTAGTTTCCAAGTTCACGTCTATTCATTTGATGTTTACAGGGCTTAATAAATTCAGGGAAAGAGAAGTGTTCTGGAAAAGAAGCAAAAATCAGTCAAGGGTTCTCACTGGGAAAACATTAAATATCGTTGGAAAATTCTTCTACAAAATTTATTTGTGACCTTACACAAATTATATGTATAAATTAGTTTATTTAATACATTATTGCTATTTTCGGGTTTATAATCGATACTAGTGGCACGTTGCTGCATTGGTAAAGACCGCACGATTCCGGGTAGTTTTTACTTTCTTTATTTAATACAAGCTCTTAATTGTGACATACGTTTAGTATAACTGCTTAACTTATATGTAAGTTCATAAATTGTACTCTTCACGTATTGTCATCCGTCAATTTTTTCCCCTCCTTTTCCCATTTTTTCCATTCCTTAGTACTTTCAGTTCAAGAGATGCTAATATCCGTGGTTGCTATTCATTGGTTAAATAATGTGGCTTTGTATTGGTAGTTTTGGGTTAGTGATGTCCTACTTTTATGCTGTCGTACTCTTATAGCTAATTTGAGGATTTGGTATGCGGTCATCAAGGGAATAACTTCTTTTTAAGAAGCCATCATTTCGTGATCGGTATTCCAGCAATCATTCGATGTAAATTACGTCTCCCGTTGGGGTTATCTTTAAATTCATTAGGACACGGGCCAACTCTACATTAATTGATCCAATGAGGGTATTTTATTCTTGTTAATTTTTTTAAATCGGAAACAATTAGTTCAATAATTGATTTATCAAGAAATTCTGTATTTGTGTCGAAGAAAAAACGCTGGCAAGGTTTCTCTTCTGATTTTATTGTTATTTATTGAGGAGCATATACTTATTTTAATGTGCTTAATTCATTTCACAGATAAAAATGTTTGTAATGTTAAAATGTACTTATAATCTGAGCCCTTTTTTTTTCTTTTTAAAGGAAGTACCGTGACATTACAGGATGTAACAAAAAGTTATGTCAAAAACTTTGGGGAAACATTCCTTGCATACAGAAGGGTGCAAATATGTTGAATGAACATGGGTCTCGAAATGCTTTATAATGTTTTATTTCCTTGTCAGAGCTCTTTATCTGCAACTCCGTTTACACGGTATGACATGCATAGCCTGTCCTGTGGCATTAACCCCACAACAGAACAGTTGATTACTACTTACAGAGATTCGCTTATCTTTGGTTAAATTGTGTGGAAGTGTTGTAGCTATCATAGTTCCTAGGTTCACCGTTGTTGTGGTTGTTATGTACTACATAGTCCGCTTGTTATGCTACTCACTTCATTGTTTGACGTAGCACCGAGCACGTACTGTCAATTCTGTGTGTTTGCGGACCTCGTCCCAGGTACAGTAAAATGAGGTGTTGGCAAATACTCATATGATCTACGGATTAGCCGGAAGCTTAGAGAGTCTTGGTGCTTGTTTTCTGCAAAGCTGACAGACAATAAGAAACATTCCAGGAATATATCGGAGCATCGGGTAGTTCTTCCGACGGTGGGGTGATGGATATATCCATGCTAAAGGAGGACATTTAGAACGTTTCCCACAAATCTGTTTTGGAATATTCTGCTGTGTAGTATAGGTATAGAAAAGGGCTCTAACAAGGAAATAAAGTATTTCCGGACCCGTGTTTGTGTGTTATATTTTTTCTGTACATGTGAGAAGTGTTTTCCCAAAGATTTGACATTCCTTTTTGTTACATTCGTAATTTTTTATACTGAGTAACCAAATTTGTTCCGACTTTACCGAGTTATTTGAGATGAACCACTTCACTATTGCGGAGTGAGTTTCTATTAATATTATCAGTTGATCTAGATCTGAAATTTCGCTCTGTGGGAGGGATTACTCCCATAAGAAGTGAAAGAGCAAGAGAAAGATAAAGAGTATAGCCGTGACGTACTTATGATAGTTTGCTTATAAAACGTGGTCGTATTAGTTCTTTAACTAGGTTGCCCAGTATCATACTCTCGAAACCTTCAAGGCAAGGCGCACTGACTAGCAATTACGTCATCTATTCAAACTGTCTCGCGATAAAGTTTGAATAATTTTGGTTACCCATTATTGTTAAACTAAATTTAAAATATATTGTGTATTTTACTTTTTCTTTTATACTGAGCAAACTGAGGTCTCCTTGACCCTTTTCTAGGGTTTCCTTATTTCAGTACGTCTCCAAATTTACATTGTATTATTTCATGCTCTGTTAATTGTAACAACTTACACACAACACACACGTAAGTTAAGTGAGAGTAAAACAACTAAGGAATATTACAAAATACCACCAACTAGTAGTTGCACGATATTTAAGGTTTCACATAGCACTGGTAAAATATCTGCTCTAAAAGTATTCATAATGTGAAGGTGATTTGAAATTGTCAATGGTGACAAGCCTGAATTGCGGATTATAAATCATCGTGACGTGGCTATTCGACAGGAAGGAAGTACATGGTACAGTTGCTTAACGAGTAAGGTGGGACAAGAATTCGTCAACCTTTATCCCTTTCTGAGAGTGAACAGCTTGTTACTATAATCTTTCAGATTCTAAACTTGTCTATCCATATGGGCATTAACTTTGATTAATTGTTGTTTTCTGGAGGAGTCCTGCTGGCAAGGAATTATTACTTATACTTAGAGTGCTTCTTCAAAATACTCTATTAATAATTTTAATTATTTATGTACATAGTTTTCTGATTTTGAACAAGTGTTATGGAGCGGTGGGGAAATATCATTGCTTCATTTAACAGTGTTTTCATCGTATCCCCCCTTCCCGATTTTTAACGTTTAATTTTGTATGTGCGAGACCGTTTCGGTTTAATTGGACACAAATTATTTAAATTAGTTATTGTAAGGATCTGGTCATTCGTCTGTCTGTGAACTATTAAATACGTAAATATATTCCGAAGGCTGTGTACTACGACGTGTGTTGTCTGTTACTCGGGGGATTTTAGTGCGTTTTACATAGAGCCATTCTCTCTCTGGCTGGCGCAACTCTTGTTTGTTCCCAGAGAACAAACTTCGGGAAAAAAAATATCTCTCCCTTTTACTTGGTTAACCTCTTCTCGTATTGTTCGAGGAGAAAAATTAGCTTTTGTTCATTTGAAGATGGGTGTTGTTGTTTTAGTCACCGTCACATTTTTAAGATGCACCTACCCCAACGTGCCTAAATTGTGGCCAGATTTTAATAGAATGTCACTATCAAATGACTTTGAGAATTTCCCAGTGTTTGTCGTCATTTCTTGCGTTCGACGTCGTAGCTGTCGAAGGGTGGTACGTTCTGTATTTGTTTTCCTGTTTCTGGAGCAAGGTATGATTTTAATTTTATACGTGACTGTATCCTTTTTAGTGCAATTTAATCCTTTTGTGTTTCTTACTATTGCTGGTGTAATTTGTTGTTTGTACTTTGTATATTGTTAAATTTATTGCCCTTATTTGTTGATGGATTTTTACTTTTATTGGCGAACTTGCTTGTATCGTTGGTTTTATGGGCAGTATTTTAGTGTAGGTAGATTTATTTAATTATTATTTATTATTGTCGCAGTTTTAGCGTGTTTGAGCGCCAATGACCTTAGCAGTTTTGCGTCCTTAAACAACAATAATCAGCATTTGTTATGAAGTTATATATAATGGTATGGAATTTTGGGCCCTTGTTTATTCCTCCAGAGCCAATCGCGATGCAGCTTAGCACTTTGGGTTATAACGCTTCTTCAACTACTGACATTTGACCTCTATCTGTATATAATTGTATACATTTCTAATTATGCTAAATTTTTATATACCAGAGCATGAGCTGTAACTTTTCCTTCAAGCTGCTGTTCCATGTATATGAGTGTTATTATCTAAAATTAATTGGTCGCTTTTTAATTAATTTACGTGTAAAATGTTTTCAAATAGACTTTACATATATGTTTAGTAATATTTGGCAATCATGGCATCATACAGGAAGAATTATATGCTTCCCATAGAAGATACGGCGCTCTCTTGCCCGTTGTTATTAACAGTCGGCCGACGCATGCGTTTTCGGTCTTAAAAATGAAACATCTCTACAAATTGAATATATTTTGGGATGTTAATTAACCATGAAGATAAAATCAAACTCTGTCTCTAATTTCCCCACCTCTAGCACTATTTAAAATCCAATTACAGAAACCGTCTGCTAGTCACATCTCAATGTTGTCATTGCTGTACTACAGAGAGTTTGAAAAGTTTTAATTTATGTAGTTTCATGGCTGTTCTTGCTGAGCTCTTTGATATCTGTCTGTGTGGCAAACACTTTTGTGGAATGCGCTTATCTCGCGCTTCTCATCTAATTTTTCCTCTTTGATACGCTTTATTTACTTTTTTTTGTCATGGAAAGAACTCTTCACTTGAGTTTTCTCTATGAGTATTTTTATGGTGCTGCTAATTGACGCTAGTCTATTTGAATATTTTCACCGAAATTTACTCTTTGTTCTACAAGACTTTGTTTTAACGCAAATTTTCTGTGCACTGTTTCACTACCGCATAACTTTGTTCATATCAGCTGAGATGGTGAATTGATAGACATACAGCGTAATATGAGAAGGGACCGAACAATTGCAAATAAGTGGCTTACTTAAGTTCATAAACTTGATCATACAAACAGACGATCCTGGTGCTGGAGTCACGCCTCCTTTCATGCCGAATTCCATAGTCCCGAACGAAAGTGTAAATTAATCAATATTAAGTTTAGAGTTCTATGATTTTTTATTAAACCTAACTTAATAATACAAACTATGATTGACCACCCTAAAATGCAATGTAACATCTCTAACCAACTGATGGAACGTGCAGTCATCAAGAAACAACGAAAATTATTTTATTTGATCATTTAGAATCAGTATAAGCAAAATTGCAACCTATGCGTTATCCTGCCTAAAAAGTAGTATTTCTTCTATTAAGAACAGTGTACACAAATTATAAAGATTACAAGAGAAAGACAAATTTTGCACTTTAGAGGATCAAACCCAGAATCTTCCAGTTATTAGAACGACATTAACCAACTTAGCTAACAGGCCGACATCAAGGGAATTATCCGCCTACATTTGTTGAAGTCGCATTACCTATAACTGGGCTCCGCTTTCCCCTCTGCCGTTCGTGAAAGGAGGCATGACAGGATCGTTTATACGTACAGTAAAGTGTTTTTAACCGATCACCCGCCTATGTACATATCAGGTGACACGCACGTGATAAACTGGAGTTGGCTATCAAAAATATGCATGAAAAGCATAAGAGCCACATTGGGTGTATTGGGTACTGGTAAACTACACCGTAACATTTTTCAGAGATTGTAAGGATGTCTTATAAAAGCAATTTGAAAAAAAAAATATATGGTCCACAAAATATAATTGCTGAATTATATGGTAATAAGTTCAAATTAGGCGATAAGTGGATGATGTTAAAAGAAAAGGGTGAAACAACTTGCCTTAGAAAGTTTCATACCTGCTTTGCGAACGAGGAAATCCCGATCTCCTAGATTTAGTGTTATAAGCGTCTATAAATTTCTGAATTAAGACATTGAATGACGGTTAACTGATTTGTCATGTTATGTAGGTTCCCTTCGCAAAACCAAATATACTTCAGTTTGTTTCTGCAAGACTGAAACAAATTTATAGAGGGACTTATCCACCTGTGGGGCGTAATGGATAAGGCGACATGCTGTAATTTCGAAAATCATATGTTTGGATCTTATTTATTTTAGGTATAATATGCGCATACACAAGATGTATGAAAGTGATTACAGAGACTCGAACGTGATAATAACGATTCTCTTTTACTTGAAACCAAATAGTCATGCTCTACAACTTCCTTCTGTTATTGTATAGTATTCAATGGAAACTTAATTAACCAGTGGCGTATAGTAAAACTCTTGATAGCATTTTTTCCTGGAAGTAATATTACAGCTATCCATCTGTATGTTTATGTTACGGTAATGTGATACTCAGGAGGTGTATCACAGTGCACTCTGGAAAAAAAAAATTATTGGAGAATTAAGTTAAGCGTTCACTAGATTGTATGTAGGCATCGGATGTTAAGTTATATGCATATAATTAAATTAAGTGCGCTGTCTTTCGCTCCATCGTATCGCACTCAACGCCTCACGGCAAATCCATGACTCTCGGTAACTCCGTTTCAGTGGACCATCGTGTGAAGATTTTTCTTCCGAGGGTATACAAAGTACATATTTTACTCTGTGTAATTAATTACTATGTTATAAGGCAAAAAGGTTCAAATGTTGTTTTATAATGAAAATTGTATTATAAATGGTCATTATAAATGGTCCAAGGCGGGAGTAAGGCCTAATGTCTGTGCCGGATGTTGTACGAATTAAAAAATATTTCAGATAAGATCTATTTATTCAATGAGTAGTAAGTCAGTGAGACAGAAAGATGATAAAATGTGAAATTGCGATGTATCTCTTAGTTTCTCGTCGCAACGAACAGACCACCAGGGCATAACATTCAGTTAATATACAGGTGGCATACTATTAGAATTGGGATTAGACACGGAAATAATGTTGGAATAATAATAATAATAATAATAATAATAATAATAATAATAATAATAATAATAATAATAATAATAATAAAGACATTTCGGTTTCTGACTTATCTTAACAGAATTGACCACTCCTTTACAGCGCACACAGCATATACGATCTTGAAATTCTTTTTAAGGTTAGCATACCATTGCTACATGCTGGATTTCCTATCGTACACTGTGTGTTCTACATGTATTGCAACATTGTGTACATGTTCCATATGATCTTTCATATTAGTGACTCTATCATATTACATGTGCAGAAATGTTTCAATGTTTTCACGAAGTTCGTTTGGACTACGAAGAATCTGTACGAAGCACCGTTCTTTCAGCATCCCCACATAAGCACCTCACAAATCAGGATTTCATGAGGAACATGGAAAATCTGAGGGCCTAGAAATATGGTGAATGGGAAAGAGCTGTTAGAGTTGGTTTCCATTCACAATGGGAAGTCGCCCATATTTGTGCATTTCAAGGTTCTTCAACACACAAAATGTTGCCAAATCTCCCTGAAAACGTTCAATAACTTGCTCCTTTTACACTTCTGATGTGTAATTAATTCTGTTTACATTTTTATTTGGTTTGTTTAAGGAAACCGTAAGATTGTTTCAGACTTGAGGTTCTTTTACGTGCCTTAAATCAACGACATGTGACCAACGGTATGGTTGCCACTAGACCACTAGGACGGACTTCCGTTTCATGTACATCTTCGATGAAATATGGGTCCATGATGTCGTGGGAGGACACAGCGGCCCTGACTGTCACTTTCTCCGAATGTAATCGTCTATGTGCATATTAACAAAATTTTCTCAAACGAGATAATGAGAATTCTGTTTATTGACATGGTCACCCAGTAGAACATCAAATTCGCCAGTCCACCACCACCACGTTTGGAGATATGCAGACACAATATTGGACTGGTGGTATGAAGTTTAGGTTCTTCAGTTCATGGAATAGCATGTATATCCTTCTTTTTTTTTTTTTTTTTTGGAAAAAATATTTTCTATACTGTCTTCAATTATTTTTTAAGTCATTCTGTATATCATTCTTATTTCAATTAATGCAGTTTTTAAGGTGTGGTGTTTTCTTCGTTATCCATTTAAAAATATCTTTACCCTCTTTTGTTCAAGAATACTGTTGTGAGAGCGTACTTAAAATATCTTCATACACATTTTTTGGAAAGAAACTTTATTCATTATTTTTATTCTTACATTGTAATTATATGAGATGAAAAACTTACGAATGTGCATCAACCCATATGCATATTGGAACCAAGCTCCATTTTGCAGTCTCTCTAATGCAGCCGCTATTAGCGGTTGCTAGGATCAAGTATCTCTCTAGCATTATGCCAGGAAATGTCATACAGGGTTAGCTGCGAACTGGATCCGTCTCTAATCGCAAGTTATAATCATGGTCGCCAAGCAATGACGTGGCATCACTATGATGGACGTTGTTAGGAAGTCAGTAGATTGCTGTATTTCAGCATTCCACTTCAGTATTGAGATGCATGAAGGTAAGAATGTGATAGTAAATCCTCTGTTCTCAGCCATTTCAAACTTAATTGTTTGAATAATCATCCATTTAAAGTAAATTTAATTTAAACAAAAAATACTTCAATTTAGTTATTGAGGAAGTAGTTCAAAGTCAATGTGGTTACATTTTAGACGTTTTCCTCACTCCCCCACTTAGAAATTTCAAGTAATAACCTTACTCCTACCATATGTTAAAATTTTAAAGTGGATTTTGTTGTTATTTGATCATTTGCTTCATAATTTCCTAGAAATCTATCATTGCTATTGTTGTTTTAATTTGGATAGAATTGATGAGTAAGAAAACTGAAAAAAAAGTTTTAGATAAGGCTACAATTAATGATATTATGGTAATTCAGCCTAATTTGGAACTCCGACTAATCTGCTTGCGCCGTTTTGAAACAATTCCAAACGCAACTGATACATTAAATGCTCAATAGTTTTTGTGATTATATTCTGCTCAACGATAGAAAACAAAATGTGTGGTTAGCAATTTAATCCTATATGAAATTTAGGGATTATAAGGTGAGGGGTGTATTATGGAATTCCAAAATTTGGGGTAAGCGGTGAAACCTTAAAGTGTAAACTTTGGTTTTACATTTCTTCTCATTTGCTCAATTTATATGTATTTTATTTGAATTAAATTTATTTAAATATGCAATCAATCAGATAAATTTTGGAATGAAAATCCTTTATAGTGCGTGCGCTCAGGAAATATTTCAGATGATAACCTGGGGCTAAACCTAAGGGGCTTAAGTTATTCATAACCTGTGTCTGCTTAACCGAATTTGTGCGAGCAAATGGAGTTCAGAGATCGCACATACATGACGGTATGATATGTTTGGCAACTTAATTATGCAAAAAAGGAATGCGATCAATAAAAACGTGAAAGTGTAAAAAAAAAAAAAAAAAAAAAGTGACCGAAAACAGATACAACATGAAGACAAATCTTAAGAAATAATACGAAATAAGAGTATTTTGTTCTATTTAGAGCTTTGCTAAAGTTATTCCCTTTAAGACATTGTTTGAAAAATATCTTGATGTAAGCGACATATAATAAAAATCGAAAAATTGTGCGTTTCATGGTTTCCTTCCCCTCCCCCTTCCCCCTTCGTAGCTGTTGCCTAACTAACCATTCGTTTTCTTCTGAATTAAACTTTAAACATGAAATCTACTTTAAACTACTGTGTCCACCTAAGCGGTCACAATTCAATTGCAGCCGATCTGGATGCAAAGCGCAGTTCACTTTCAGCTAGAAGGCACAGATACAAATGGTAAGACATTAATACTATCAACCTCTTGGGCAGTTATTAAACCTGAAGTCAAAGACGATGTTAAGCCTCTGTTAATTATACAATCATAATTGGACATATGTTTAAGGTAGCTCTGTTGAGTGTAAACATATTTCCATTATACTATACTATTCATTCACACAAAAAGTGCTTAAAATATTTATTAACTGGTCCTTATAAAGAATCCTTAACATTTTTTGGCATTTCATATACCTAAACAATATAGAAAGATACTTTCCAAACCAGGATATTAAAATGCCGTTTTCCTAAAGTTAATACTAGGACTTGTAGGAATAATAAATAAACGATAGCAAAATTAAAGTTAAAATGTTAATTGAGAACTAAACCCATGTAGCTCCTTCTCTGATTCAGTTGAAATCTCGTACTGACAAATATTCCATCAGTACGTCAATCCTATTATAAACATTGTTTTTAAAAGCTAACTTTAAGGAAGACCTTCGTGCGTTCAAACTGAAACTTCATGATTTGGTTTATTTACGGACGTTTTTAACATCTCAGGTCATCAGCGTAGCTTCAGGATTGAGAAGAGCAAATTGCGGTGGTTTTATAAGGGAAATTATATAAGCCCCACGTTGGGCGCCAATTTGCGGCAGTTTTTGTGGGGGTTGTTGAAATTTATTTTGTGTTGATATTAAGTCCCACCGATGAGTTTTGGGTTCTTGTTGATGGTGCCACGCGTATGCTCAAGTTCTATACACTATCTTCGACCGCTATTTAATTGGTGTTTTTCTCAGGGATTCTGTAAAGTGTGTGCGGAGTTTTTCTGGTTTTAATCACAGGGGTGGAAAGAATGACGAATAGAAGACTATCAAACAATTATATTGGTATTGCTTACACAGTTCAAGTCTTTTTATTTGAAAGTTCACTTGTAGTTACGTAATTGTTTGGGCCGCTGATAAGGGATTAAATTAATGATGTTCCCATAAATTTTTTCACTAGTCGCGGTCTTACTTTATTGGTCACACCCTATAACTTTTAACGATTACTCGTTTCACTGTTCATTATTTTTACAAGACACTATCGGCATTCCTTCACTGTTGTGATTTCTAACTAGATGGCTTTTACTAAAATACATCTCACTCGCGCATCAATGAAATATTACTGTTCGAAACTCATCGGGGTCTGTCTCTGCCGGTCCACAACTCGTAACTAATTACTGTCTACTATCAACTGTGTCACGACTGCAAAACTCACCACTAGCAACTAGCCAACTAGCCGCTGCAAACTCATAACTGGGCTATTTTTCTTTTCTTTACGCGCCACTTTTCGAGAATTAAAATTTAAGAGCATTCTGGGCGCGTCTTAAATCCTGCCTTTTGATTGGCTTAACAGCACTGTTGCTGCAAGCTCCTAGAATCATGATTCGAAAGCTTGCCTCCTAAGTGGCTGAAATTCTCCTTTCTTCCCTGCATTTCTGACACGTTACACTTGAGATATTTCTATTTTTAGGAGTCGTTTTCTCAAGGGTGAAAGCGAGCTTCTCGCCTACATTGTTTACTCAAGGATTTTTAAAAGTAACTATAAAGGAAGGGTCCTGGGCGATACAAAAGTCTACCTTGCGAATGGCTCCAGTCAGTCGCGAATAAAGATACAGTTTAAGTTTCGTGTACATATAGCATCAGTTTTGTATGATATTCTTCCCTTTGTCAATTGCACTTATTTTATGTTTAATGCACATATCTTTGCACCTTGTTCATTTTCGGATGACTATCATTAAAATTATATTCATTAAAAAGACACATTAATAAATGATTACATCGTAATGCCTTATAATACAGTTAACCATTTCTAAAGGAGTCGAATCTGGGCCTCCCTCTACCAACTTTAAATCATTCATTTCTATTGCATCACCTTCAGAAGGCAAATGAAGTCCTATCGTTTGTTTCTGAATAACTGCTTAAAACGAAACGCTTCTGGGACAGAAAGCCTCATAAACGGCGCAACAGAAAAGGTTTTTGTACGGGAGAAAAATATATAAATACAAAGTGATGGAAACAACAATATAAAAGAATATTAAATACAGGATTTTAAAATAGCCGAATTCTAGGTGTTAAAATCTTCGGTCTCATAAGTGCCTTCAAAGAGCATTTGAAACGATTATTGTGCCTTTTTAGGATGTAACACTTTAAAATATCGAATTTTATGAATCGAAGTTTTCACAATACTCGTTCAGCTTTATGAGTTTTAGAATTCGAAGCAATTTGGTATAGGGCTACCCCATATGCCAATTTTGAAACGGTTTGGTCCGGGGCGAAAGGTTATTCGCCAATTATGAAGCGATTTAGTAGTTGCTGATCACCATATTTTGTAATGGCGTATCATTAATTGACTTGATTACTTTGGTTTTGTTGCCTAACCTTCATGACATCAATATCTCAGTATTTTGTTCCACTATATTGTGACTCGTGCTCATCAGTACTGGGAGTGGATATCAACTGTATTAATAGTCAATAAGTAGATATAAATATGTATGGTAATTTATTATTCGCAAGATTTTAAGCATCCTTTCGCATCTGCGCACGGTAGAACTTAGCTAGGTTGAGTATAAATTTAGCTGTCATGACTCACAAAGAGACGAATTAAGAACTACATCCGAAATAGAACTTATCGTAGTGCGAGCGTCGATTGTAGAGCTTATTCTACGTAACTGAGTATGTGAACTGATGCTGATTATTGATATGAGCTGAGTTGTCTGAACTGGTCTGACTAGACGTGCTGCTATCTGATGTCCCAGGGGAGCAAACGCCTACTTATATTCGATTCAAATTAACTAAACGTGGTTTCACCAAAAAGGGGGTCACACAAGCACGAGCGAGGCTCGGCCCTGCTTTAAAAATTAAAAATATAAATCTACTATGGCCTGGTGCAAATTCATCTGCCAACTGTGCCACCCGCTACTATTTGAAAGTTTAAAACATTCATTTACATTGGTTGGTTTAAAGTTAACTGTACTAACGGCTGGTGAGTTCATTGTCCTAACGTATTCGAAAGCCTAACTTTATTAACCATGGCTAACGGAATATCTGTTAATAAGTGGCAAAGCACTTTCCTTTTTCTTTTGTATAGCGGTTTATTCCCTCCTTGGCTCAGCTCCATTTCTTATTGAACTACCGTAAACAGTTACCTTTCTCTTTTGACGACATACAATTAGCATATTAAAGTGATATCTTATGACACACGCACACGCACATACACACATATATATTACTAATTAAATGTACAAACTATCATGATTAGACTTATAATATTATTATTATTATTATATTCATATTTCTGTGGTGGGGGGCGTAGAAACTGTTTCAAATTATTTCTGTTATTAAATGTAAAACTATCTTATACTTGTTCACGATGATAAGATTTATGAAAAATATACTTAGTCCTAAATGAAGATAATTGAAATGCCCAGAGGAAACTGCTCACATTCCGGCTAGTCCGCCACAAATTCCCGCATCTGGATCAGATTGGTGAGAGTTTAGTTGTAGAACCACGTGGCCTGAATGGCACCTAGTAGGTGAATATATTAGGTACATCTTGGATTTCGCTGCCTATTCATTTGCACGGCCACTCAAAATAAAGTTGTCTAGAACTTTACGATACCACCGTTCGATGTCAAAGTTACCCCATCTGTAAGTCAACAAACCAGTCAGTTGTTTAACATGCGTCATTCGGTGACCTCTAACAAATGGATCAATTATAACACGTAAGTTATTCACACTTGTTGAAAATTTTGAGTGCAATTATTTCACAAAAGGAACTGACATGTTTTGTAAATTATAACAAATATAGTTTACGAACCAGAGAATAATTTTCATCAAACTCACTATAAATATAAACAGCATATAAAATACAAATTATTTGGTAGAAGTGAAAGATACACACCATCTCACACATACTCAACAATTTTGCTTAAACCCAAGATTGTGGGTTCTATCCCGGCCATGATCGACAAATTTTTTCAGGCGTAAAAATCCCAGGCATGGCTTCCTTCGGAATGGAAGTAAATCCGTGGGTCCCATGTTGTAGATATACGGCATGTAAAAGAACCTCAAGCCTGAAAGAAGAGGCCTCTGAGCAAAATTTATCATCCGTTTCACGTCCTGATTTGAATGGGAGGTTGATGACCCGAGATGTTAAAGAGCGTTCGTAAATAAACCAAATCCACAACTCAACAGTTTTTAAAGACCTTTATGAAAGGATGAAATGCTACAATATTTACTTTCACAAGGTACAAAATTTTACTTTCAAAACTTTTTTGCAGAAATATACAGGGAGAAACGTTATCTGTGACTCAAATATATTGTAAATACTATTTAGTTCCTTGTTATGAAAATGTAATAATTAAATTAAAGTCCCTTTGTCTAAATGTGTATTAAGAAAAAAAAAGGATTTTTTTCTTTTGACAGTTAACAAAAACATATTGTTATTTATTATAATGTAATTAAGGGAGTGGTAATAAAAACGTATGAAATAATTTTGCTACTGCGAAGGACATTCCTTTCCCAGACTTTGAAGAAGCAGCTGCCTAGCACCTTAATGCAGCATAACCTTCTGATAGTATTGTAACACGAAGAATAAGTTTCATGATAGGAAATGATAAAATGCAACTGACTGAAAAAGTAATGCACACTCTCCTGTTTGATGAGTCGGTGGAGGTTGCACACCCAACTCACGTTGTTTGATGTTATATTTGAAGATTTTTTTTTTTTTTTTGAGTAGTGTTTAACGCCCGTTTTTACTACTGAGGCACCACAGGCGGTATATTTGAAGATGGAGAGACTGTATGTGAAGATAATTTTTCAAATCACTTACTAGTTGTACCTTTCTGAATACTTCTATTTTAAAATTAATTATTTCACTGGTATTAATGATTTGGATTGGGATAAAAAGCCTGAGGTTTCACATCGCTGTAGCATGTTCTGGCAGGAAAACACAGTGGCGTTGCAGCAAAAGTATGAGAACTTGTTCCTCAAGCCCACTTGACTCACTGCTGCATATAGAGACATTATCTGGGGTCCCAAAATCACAAATAATTCAATGAGGTGTTTAAAGTGATGACTTTACTAAAACCAAGCTTCTTTTCAGCGTTATGTTACGAAATGGGAAGTAGACAGAAGAAATTGCTGTAAAAATAGGATGGCTGTCAAGGGGAAATATTTTGTGCGGGATTTTTTTACTCCGGCGTGAAGTGCAGATTTTTGTTGCTAATTAAAATAATAAACATGTACTTGAAAATGCATTTTGTGGTTGTGCAGGCTGGATACTTAGGGGATATTTAAAGCTCAGTGAATAACTCCAAATAAAAGTCTGAAAGAAACACATCCACAAACTTTCTCACAAGTATGGCCGTGAATGATAGCGTTGTCGATCGAAATGCCTAGAGCCCAGCTATTAATGACCTAAAATACTTCTTGAAAATTGTGTATTTACTGAACTGCACTGCAAGCTTTAGTTGCAAATCTTTTTCTCTGTGTTTCAAGACCTCGCTTATGTTTCGAAAGGCTTGTATTGGGCGCATTATCGTTAGAAATGAACATCTATAGTCCAATCAGTCTATACTCCAAATAAAATATGTAGAGGGGAGAAAATTATTCACATATTTCCAGCAATTGGGAAAACTTTGGATGTGAGGACTCGGGAAATTGATTTTTACTATCATTTAGGAATAATTATATTAAACTAGCTAAAAGTGACATAATGTTTATTTCTACATCAAAACAATCTTACAGTGCAAAAATTTCCTATTCTAGAGATAAGGCAAAAACGATTTAAAAATCGTATACAAGTTTCATTTCTCAAGATGGTGTGAGCCACGTTTATTTTCAACACATAACCACCATTGCATCATAAAACAGAAAAAGTAATTGAAATCCATGAAAAAGTGATGACACTTTTGACAGTTCACAAATTTGACAATACATAGGTAATTGTTGAGAGTTTTTCAAAAACATAATGGATATTTGATCATGGCTCAGCTTTGCAGCTCTCATTCCTTCCAGCATAGTGTTTGCACGTTGTTGGGAAGTTTAGAATGTAATTACAGGCGCCATCATCACAAGCTTAATGGACATCATGTCACACCATATCTCATGCTAATAAACGAGCCTGCAGCTTTCCCATCGCAACTTTTTCCTTTCTGGAGGTACCGGCACTGCCAAGCCCAATTCTCGCAGATTCAGTAATTAAATTCCTCTGCCCAAATCAACGACAAAAACGAATACCTAGGTTTTTAAAAAGCTTTCTAAGTTGTGCTGCTTCATAAGGGAAATCCGACACGCATTGTAAATGTTTTCATAATTAATACTATTGCTAAAATACCCTTTACCAAACTGGAAACCTAATGCATAATAAAATTCCAAGAAAATAGTTTTACTAGTGGTTCGGTCTTCTTTTTTGCGGGAGGGGGCTCTTCATAACTGTTAGTGTTTGATTGAGGATGGTTTGTGGGTAATTTGAGTTCTTGAATAGTAAAGTTTGGTGCACATTGGTTGAATTTGGTTCGAATCCCAAAAACACCACATATCTATCAATTAGGACTATTTCACTCATGTGACGTCATCTTAAAATATACCAATGAAACGGAACAAATTTTTGAATTTTGACCAATCACAGCCGGATCAAGCAGTGAAATTGTCGATAAAAATTATAAAATTATCGAGTTAGGTGTTGTTCATCGTCCACTGAAGATGCCAACCAAAGTATTTGGTGAAGCTATGGTAGTAATTTAAACCATGAACCACGGCAAAACAGCCAGGGAGATTTTAACTGTTTTAACTTTTAACAAATCCATTTTATCACGCGACCAGCATTTGTCTTGTGGTCAGTGTAGCCAATTTTGCACCTCCACTTTACAATTCCTGAACACGTATCACTGACCACGTTTGCTAAAGGCGGTGGGGAGCTATTGATGGCAACAAAAGTATGGACAATCGACAATCATAACGCAAAATGGAGGGTTCTTCAAAGCGTTTCGGTGGTGCATCAAATTTGTAAATTGATTTTATCATTAGGAATTCCAAACCACAGAGTAAAAAATAGAGACAGTGTAAGCTATATTTTTTTCTCTCAGTTGGTATTAGAAAATTGAACGGTAGCGACTGTAATAGTGAACTTTTGTCCATTTCAGCCTCACCGTTTCTAAATGGAATTCATAAGTATAATATTTTATACAAGTGTTAATATTCTGTTCGTAAATTTCAAATATATATATATATATATATATATATATATATATATATATATATATATATATATATATATATATATATATATATCACTTTTATTTTTACTCTATTCATGTAATAGTCCTAAACCCGTATTTTGCTGTTCCCTATTGACATTACTGACAATCTGCATTCTTCTGTCCCAAGATTGCTTGAAAAGTTTATGTACATATATACACTTATTACAATTTTGTAAGTCAGGTTTAGAGGAATTATATTTAGATTTTTATTTTATTCGTAAAATAGTCCTAATAAATATCACTCGAGGGTCTGAGATTACCGATAAATGCATAAACGTAGTGAGTAATCGAAAATTATCTCGTGATATTACATCTGATAATCCGAAAAGTAAATTTGTCTATATTTTATCTCTGAAAAAATCTGCAATACTAAGGGTGAATTTCGTTAGGGTGTTTCAGTACTCAAGCGGTAGCCCTTTGGTGGTAATAAACTAAACATAATGGAGGAGCAACTACGAAGTGGGACCTATTGTGAATTGCATGTTATCACATGTTATTGGCAGCAAAACGCTAAACTGCTGTGAGCCGCCCTCCGCATGAGTATCCAAATTGTTCCAACGGTGGCTTTACATGGTTCATATAAGGTGGTGAAAATGCGCGTGAAGAAGAGCCCAGCAGAAGACATCCAATAACGCCTAATCTTACAGTACAGTTATTGTTGAACAAGTTGGTTATGTCAATGCTGATCCCTGTCTGCTGTCCCCATCGAAAACTATAATCAGACCAATTTAAAATCAAATATTCTGCGCAAAATGAGTGTCAGGTATGCTCATTGAAGTTCATAAGCAACAATGAATAAATTCATTTCCCATTTTATTTATTGTTTAGTTTTAGAAGTGCACCAAAGAGAGGAGATCCACTCCCTGAACGTATTGTTACTAGAGATGAAACTGGATTCTTCAACCAACAACCGAAACAAAACGGTAAAGTATGGTTTGGAAGACACTGGTTAGTGTTCCGAAAGAAAACCAAGGTTGCGAATTCTAAAGATGGTTCCAACCTTAAAAGACAGTATGCAAGTAAATGGGCTATCTCTGTCTTTCTCTAACGCATACATTTCATTATCTCCGTCCTTTTCTAATCTCGCGCTGTCTCCAAGTTGCTAATAATGCGGTGTAAATATTGAGTCTTTATAATTTTCAATCTCAGCACATTTTCCTTGTAAAATATTCATCTCTATCATATTATATCATTATATATTCCATATGGGCCCAAATTTCTAAACAGAATGTGTATTTCAGCAAAAGACCAATATTTTCTGATTGTATGCTTTATCATGCAGTGCCTAATAAATCTTTACTATTAGAACACACCAATATTATTTTCTGAACTAGAATGAACTTGTGTGCTGATACCTGCCTCTTTGGAATTTTCTTTATTTAATAAGATGAATGTTATAATTTTTAAATTAAATATTTTCTATAAACTCTATACCTGTGCAGCAGAAAAGTTAGTTAGCGAGAAACGTTATGTTACAACGAGAATCAAGCAAGGAAAATATGTTGAGGAGGATTGGAGACAGTTTTTAAAAGAAACCTGAATCTATAAATTATTGCGTTCATTGTTTATTGACGAATAAACGTTGCCTATCTATTCAGGTAGCAGGCGCCAACCTGACAGTGTAGCTGGAGGTTTAACACTATCAGTTTGCAAGGAGTTAGTGTATGTATAAGGTGAAGATGTGTTGGTTATTAATTTAACAGTTTTGTAAATATTTAATTAAATATTTAGCTATGGGGAGAAGTAAAGTATTGGTAAATTAAGAAATAAGGAGCGTAAATTAATTATGAACATGTTTCATTATTTTTCAAGTAAAATAACAGTTATTAAGGCAGGGAAAGAAACACTTAAGGCTACCGGGTGTTCAGAAACAGCAGTGCTTAGAATAAAACAAAAAAGAGAGCAAAAAACACTAGTGTAACTTAATATGATGGAATAGTGCAAAACTGAGTGCTGCGCATTGTTCATTCTTTACTGGTTAAAAACATTCCACCTACATTGAATATAATTTTGACGAGGGTAAACAGTGATGATACTCTTATCAAATTTCTCTAAAGTCACTTTGAATAGATTTCTACATGACTTGGGATTCGAATATGAAAGAATGGCAAAACAGGTGCATGCTAGCAAGCAAGCCCGAGTGGTTACGAACTGACTCGAATGGTCTAGATATTATATACCTCTTCCCTAGCGGCGTGTTGAGAAGCTAACAGCAGCCTATATGTACGAGAAGTGTGTTAGAAACGGGCTCTTTTCTGAAAATAAAATGAGACCTCTTGAAAATGTCTATCCTCCACTATACAAACTGTGCTTGTTGATTAATTTCAACAATTTCAGCTTCCACCACTTATGTGGAGCATTATTTTTGTACTTTGAAAAGAGTTGAAATATTTCAGGAACCCTCAAAGTTTTTTTTGATTTATTTATTTATGGACGCTCTTTAACATCTCAGGTCATCAGCGTCCCATTCAACTCAGGAGGCCTTTCCTTCAAGCTTGAGGTTCTTTTCCGTGCCGTAAATGTACGACACGGGACCCGCGGCTTTACTTCCCTTCCGAAGGAAGTCATACTAGGATTTTATTCCCGAAAAAACCATCGGTCCTGGCCGGGTTCGAACCCGCGATCTTGGGTTTAGAAGGCAAGTATTGTAACCACTACACCACCAGGACCGACTGAATACTGTAAATATTCATATGTATTTTAAATATAACAATGACGACTGTGATACATTTTTGAAATATTAAGTTAAAAATACAATTCAGATACATAATTGTAACGGGAATTTCTGATTGCCTGAGAAAACTAAACTTACAACAGCTCATTGAAGTACAATCGCCATCGTCCATGTTCAACTCCGGCTTCCCACTTTTAGACGATCGCTGATGATAGATGCGTTTATGATTGGATCCATCAACCCAATCCAGTCAATGCTCCCAAGCTTAGCAACAGACTTCCTTGCAGTTTTCCACTCCAATCTAACTTATCGACTCTTCAAACACTGATTTCACGTGCCAAGTTTTATATTTTGTTTCTTTTGCGACCAGAATAACTCAGTTGGATTGAATTTGTAGTTATAAGGGGCTAAAAGTATAAAAGTACAACGACACGTCCCATTTCTTCCGTTATTTTATCTATTTCTTATGACCGGAATAGTGATTTTCTGATTAGGATAGTGCTTATTTTACAATAGCTCAACATATGTTATGTCTTTTTTTTTTTTTCCAAATTGGAACTTGGTGTTACGAAATTCTTGAAAATGTTAGCTCATATTGTACATTATTAAACAGAAATATTGGGAATTAATTGCTCTTTAAACCATTACAAAAATCGGACACTTTCTATTTTCTCGTGATAACCTTTTGTTGTTTTCGACAGAAAAACCAACAGACTTTTATCAATAAAACCTTTCTTTCTCACTGCCTGTGTGTACTACTATTACCCGCGAGTTCTTATCAATTGGAACATTTAATCTTCCACTAGCCATATTTTTAAGCGAGTCATGTTTTTAGGTCATTTAAATTGTGTTTAACGGCCATTTTTACTACTGAGGCACCACAGGCGGTAACTAGGCCATGTTTCACCCAAATATATAGTAGGTCTTTCTGGTTAGCGAATGTCTTTCATTTTGTATGAAAATCTATTACTTTTTGCGATGGCATTATTAATACTGCCGATTTATATAATTTTTACTGAACGGAAAACTATTTTCCGCAATATTTTTCATAGAGACCATCGGCACTTCACATGTCATAATATTCCCTTGCATGACTTCGTATATGCTGCTTGTTGTATAACCCCAAAGCAAGTTCTGAATACACTGCAATCGAAACATAAGGTTTTTCTCTCACGGGGATATTTTTTACACATGCTTGAAGTATTCTATTGTAGCCCTAGATAAACTCTCCCCACACCAAACTGACCCTTTCCTTTTTTCGCATTTTTTTTTTATTCTTGCTCAAAGTTTTCATAAATACAACATGTGTACGATCGAAGAGATTTTAACAAGCTCACAGTCACAACATCACAAGGATTACGACACTTCTAGCAAAATATTTTATACACGTTTTAACTGTAACTATATAGTTACAACGTGGTAAAGATTAATTGTGGTCAGCATACTTTTCCAAGGAAACATTAGCGCTATCTCAGGACCCAAGGTTAAGTAGTTAGTAATTTATTTCAATTCCTATAGTTGCAGAGTATTTTCAAGGTTATTATTCATCCTCAATTCCTACTCCAAACTTTCGGCGAGAAGAGTCTCTCTTTTCTCCAAACGGGTGTGGTAAAGCATGTTCACCTCCACGGGTGGACGAGGTCGTTAAGGAGCGGACTCGTGAGCGGCAGGTCTGGGGTTCGATTCCCGTCAGGATCGTCCTCCCTGCCTGATTTTTTTTTCAGGTTTTCCTCAGTCCTCATAAATGACAAATGGCGGGGAGTTACCCTAAACTTAGGCCTGGGATGTTTTCTTCCTTAAAAAAAATCCTTTCCCAATTTATCATTTCATCTCATGTACCACCAATGTCCACCGCCTGTGGTGTCTCAGTTTTAAAAACGGGCGTTAAACACTAATAAGACTGTATTTTGAATTTTCGGCTCTAGTGATAACCCTATGTCTCATTCTCAGTGATAATGCTGTCCATGAAATCATCTTCAACCTGAAACTGGTGCAGCATGTCCTAACACATTTCCATTCGAAGTTTTCTCGTTGTGTGTAACATCCAAAAAACCTCCTGGCACAAACTTATAAACAACCCAACTTTGCCAACATCTTTTCCAATGCATTACAGCCGGCAGTACGTACACAGTTCCTTGGTCGTAATTCACTGATCGATATGGATGAACTGATGGAGACGCTGTTCATTGAGGGTTGACAGTGAGCAGACGTGCTTCGTCTTGCACATTACTTGCATAGTTGGAACCACTAACTAACTGTGCTCACAATCACTGGTTCCTTTAACAAGCGTCGTTAGAATCATGTGGATGGGTGCAATTTGTTCCTCAGTGAAAATTTCAAAAACACATCTTTGTTCCGTATGCACCTCTATGTCAGACGGCATTTTGGTAAATTTCCCTACTGCTCTACTAATAATCCTATATGGCAGCACGAAAATAGACCTTTCCATGTTTCCATCTAATGCTTAGGCATTATAGAGAGAAAAATTGGGGGCATCACTTTCGGAACAACTCTCGTATTTGATCACATGGGCAAATCTTTTTCAAAAGTTTGATAAACGCACGCATTCCCAAGTAATGGTCCTGTTCGATACCATAATTACTGGCATATTGTTAAATTTTAAAAACTAGAAGTGTCGACTCCACTTGGAGAAAACATTCAAATATCGGTTTCTTGTGTCGGTCCTGGTGGTGTAGTGGTAACAATACTTGCCTTCTAAACCCAAGATCGCGGGTTCAAACCTGGTCAGGATCGATGGATTTTTTCGGGCGTAAAATCGTAAGTATGGCATTCTTCGGAAGGGAAATAATGCCGTGGGTTCTGTGTCTTACATTTACGGCACGATAAAGAACCTCAAACCTGAATGAAGAGGCCTCTGAGCAAAATTTGTCGGCCGTTTCACGCCCTGAATAGAATGGGACACTGATGACCTGAGATGTTAAAGAGCGTCCGTAAATAAACCAAATCAACAACAATCGGTTTCTTGAAATGAAGCCTGTAATTGGCAGTTATGAGGGATGCGGGAGGTAGCTTTCCCAGTCTATCATTTGAATAATGATTTTGAAATAGACTTCCATGCTACACAGGTGGCATTCTTTATGCACCAAATGCTCTTTTCATGACTGAACTTTTCTGAACATATTTTCATTCTTGATATCCGCATATGCATGTTACTAATTTGCAACATTCTACTCCTCGATCAGGGGCTTTCTTCATTTCATTCAAACGTGTGCGGGCCTGTTCGCCAGCTCTAGTGCTATTGCATTCGAGTGAACTGAGATTAGGGGAGGAAAAGGATTGATACTGTATAGAGACGAAATTTGAAATTTTCTTCTGATTCAGAATTGAGACTGATGAGCACTATTTGAAAAAGTGGAATACTGTTATATTGCCTTCATTGAAGAGAGATTGGTTAAGTAGCCTGACAGATGACTCCAAAACATTATCAACACACATACACTCTGAAGCTATTAACATCATAGGAAATTTCTCACAACAGTTGACCTCAGCCAAATTCAAGATGTAGCGACCCGATCGCATATCTCATTGAGTAAATAAAGTCAGTTTGGCGGTTGAATATTCTCTGTACCTGAAGAATGTTCTGATTTAGCTATAGGCCTGCTCAGTTTACCTTGAAGTAAATAGCTTGGATGTTTCCACACTGTTCTCTTTGTCCTTTACAGTAAACGTATTTCATGTACCTCATCTCATAGCTTTAAGTTCATTCCTAGAGCCTTCTTAACTGTTGACTATTACACCTTAAAGGACAAAGTTTTTATTGACATAAATTTCTCTGAATTTGGGCCCTGAGTGGTTGACAAAGGCTCCAGTTCTTTGTTGTGTTATTTTCAGTCATATCACCTATACCAAACTCTGAATAACACAATAAACAGCATTTTGAAAAGTTTGAAAAGGTTATATGTAGATATTCTTGGCAGGAGTAGCTTAGGAGGTATAATATGATTTTATATTTTACTCTCCATTTTCAGACACAATGTCAGGGCCAATAAAATTGGCATAAGCATTTTATCAACAATACATATTTTCTGAATTCAGCATACACAGAATGCAGAAAAAATGTGTACAAAGAATTTCTAAGGGGCTTCATTAAGTATTAAGCAATTAAGTAATAAAAGTTGGACCTTTAAGAGGCCCGTTGCGCTTCAAAATACTAGTCAATTCAAGACCCAACGTCCCTAAAAAGGTTACTCTGTCCGTGATATTGACTGTTTTAATATTTTATTTGTTTAAAAGATAGACCTCACATTTAAACACTTGACTTTGCAAAACCTGCAAAATCTACATAACACATGTGTGAATAGATCATCTCCACATATGCTGCAAATTGGGTTATGGAAAATTTCCATGATGTGCGAAAGGATGTTGTAGTCAGTAAGAATGCCAACAACTTGCCTCATTTTCATACTACTTAGAGACAACACAGTCTTTTTGTACCTGGACCTAGGTCCTGCAATAAGCTGAGCCTGCCTGGCCTCAGTTTGGTTGTCCCACATGTTGACTGAGTTCACTGAGCAAGGAGTAACCTGTCTTTCTTGGAAAGATACGCAAAAAAATATCTTCAGCTCCTTCAAAGCGCCCGTTGCGTCCTTGATTATAGGAGTATCTGCTAATTAATTTCCCCTATGCCCAAATTGCTCAGTACCTACATACGGATAACAGAGCCTCTATCGTAAAGGTGATCCGATGTCCTCTGGTGTGACACTAAGTATTTTTAATGAGAACAAATGTTCTCAGACGCTTCAATATGGACCTGTAGGCGTGATGATAGCCAGTCAAATATAAAACCAACTTTTTGGCAGAGGTGTATTCAAAAGCAAGCTGCACCTTAATCTAACTATAAATCATGCGCTGTCACTGAATGTACAGTCTTCGTAGAAGTGGTAATGCGTTGAGAGCCACATAGTAGGTAAGTTATAATATTAGTGTGAACGACTACTGTATAAGAACTTCAATAAATTAACCTTACGGCATGCGATCTACTGAAGTAATGCTCTGACTTCGACGAAATTATGTAGGTAAGTCATTGCGTTTTTAGTCCTATGGCATTCATAAATATATTTGCAGCTTTGGACCTAATGCTTGCATCATAGCGAAGCGTCCGAGACCATTTCTTCCTATTCTTGAGAAGCCATTTATCGATTCTTTACTCAAAAGTTTTGCATACCCTTAAGGGGATATACAAAAGCAATAATTTGTCATAAGTTTTGGTTGACTCGACGCTTGTTTCACACCATGTCTCCGAGCGCGGTTCTCACAGCATTTACCCTCATTCTGTCTTCACCAGCCGCATGCTAAACATGCACTGACCGTCGAGCGTGTAAAATAAGTTGAAACAGGGATTTCCCCTTACCCCCAAAATTAAATGAATCAGATGTGATAACATAAAATTCATATAGGCATGAAATATAATTCTCACAAGAGCGTAGCATTCACAGTTTCCTGGATATTGCAGAGAAAGTAGCGTTGCGCGAAATTGTCAAGGAGGAGTGATGGCTTATGGCTTGCTCTCACCTAAGACCATAAAACCTTGGAGAATTTCCTAAGGCTACGCAAGGGGAGAAAAACAGAATTCTTTTCAGAACCGTTAGGCTAGTTTCCTCCTTAAGGACCTTGCAACAGCCCCTATGGCATCCATTGCGTAGTTAGGGCAGAGAACCGACGCAACAAGCGACAAAGGCCTAGAATACGCGAAATTTATATCACCAATGAGAAGGAAAAAAAACAGTAATTAAAATGTTTGAATTTCAGCGAACTTTAAATAATAACGGCGTCGGAAGATCGACCGACTAAACTAGACTAAAATCATCGGAAAGCCGCGAGTTCGCGGTTGGTGGACAGTTAGTGGGCAGCTAGTGTCAATCAGTGCTGTCAGTCAGTGCATTCAGTCAGTCAGTCAGTCAGTGGGGGTCATATTCGTCAGATTCGTCATGGTGTTCAGAGTTATAAGACGCGTGGCTACAGCACGGATTTAAGTAATATTCAGTTCAGTAACATTGTAGTTATTCATTCATTATTCAATTTCTTGTGCTACTTTGAGCAAACTTCATCGCAGTAGAGTGAGATAAAATTTGAATCCATCAAGTGTAGTAGTGGTTTCCCAGGCATAAAACGTGGTTCAATAAAGGAACATATATATATATATATATATATATATATATATATATATATATTATATATATATATAATTCTTCTTCTTGTGGAGCGCCGAGGCATCTCCCAAAAAAACACTAGCAATATCACTTAAGCCGAGGTAGCGAGGAGATTCGCCTCCTCGTAACTAATTGGAGCAAGGAACGAAGCGTGAAGACGAGGAACGAGACGAGGATAACGGGATCTGCAGAGGATATTACGAGGCCTTCAACTACCCGTAATCTAAAATCCAGTGACTGCATCCCCTGTACAACCTCTGAGATAACCTTTTATTTGAATCTGTTTCCTCTCTTCTAATACCAAAATTCCAAACACGATTGACAAACCATTATTAATCACCTTATTAAATTATCTTCGCCTTTAATCCGTCTTCACACTCAAAAATCCTGTTTCAAAGTGCCTATCAATGAAAACCACTAAAGTTCGAATTCTACCCAACAGTAAACTGTTTGCTATATTTTACAAGTAATAATATTTAGTGTAGGTGTAAAGATTTGCTTGAATTTTAAGGCATTAATGCACACAAAAAAGTAAAGTTACGTTTGTTTCCAAAATAGTAAGTTAATTATTATATTTGAAATGAAGATAATCTATATTTTCTTTTTAGTGTTTTATTTTAGAACATTTATTAATGAAGTATTTATTTTGAAAACTAAAATTAATTTATGATTTTGTGTTTGAATAAAATGCCTTAAAATTAAAAATAAGGTAAGCCGCTATTTTTTTATTTGTTTCATTTACAAACGCTCTTTAACATCTTAGGTCATCAGTGTACCATTCAATTCAGGACGTGAAACTGCCAATAAATTTTGCTCAGAGGCCTCCTCTTTCTGACTTGGTTCTTTTTATCTGCTGTAAATCTGTAAACCTGGGCTTTATTTCCCTTCCAACGGAAGTTATACTTACAATTTTTACGCCTAAAAATATCCATCGACCCTGGCCGGGTTTGTACTCGCGATCCTGGATCTACGAGTCATAGCTAATAATGAATAAATAGTGTTTAAGGCCCTTTTTGCTACAGAGGCACCACAGGCGATGGACACTGATGATACATGAGATGAAATGATATATTGGAAAAGGATTTATTTTTATGGAAGGAATCGTTCCAGGCCTAAATTTAGGGTACCTCCCCGGCATTTGCCATTTATGAGGACTGAGGAAAACATGGAAAAAACCTCAGTCGGGAAGGACGGTCCTGGCGGTATTCGAACCCATGCCTCCCGCTCACGAGACTTAACGACCTCGGTCACTCGTGGCGGTAGTCATAGCTAAGGAATACTACACAGTTATAAGCAAATGACTTATTACATTACTTTAAGTGTCAGAAAATGTCTGGTAGTAGTGGTCATAAAAGGTCACAACTTGGTTGTACTTTTAACTCAGCAAAAACTGGCTCCTTATCTCTACATATGGGTAAGGTGCCGCAATTTGGAGCGAAAGCTGCCACATGTGATGTGGACGATGCAAGTGGCGTGAAGTACTCAGTCCATAAAGAAATAGTTTACAAACATTGATTCATTTGTTAAAATAAAAAAATAGATTTAGAAAATTGTATTCTTTTGGAACAGCATCTTTTGAAATAAAGAACAACTTAATGCAAATATATATATATATATTTTACCACGCTGTAATTTGTCATCATAAATCCTGTAAAGCTAATTATTTGAAGGGTTGTTATTAAGCTATTAAACTAAGTACAGAAATCACCGGCATTTCCATGTATTTTCTGTAACTCTCGTAATTGTTATTAGTTCAAAGTTTAATAAAAATGAGGGCAACTAAACTGAATACTAGTGATGCATAACTTTAAACATAGAAGAAAGTTCGGAAATTCTGTGAAATTAAGCATAATGGTAACTATTGGTGAAATTAAAAACCCCTGCACAAATCCCAAAATCTCTACATAAATACACTTGTATACCACAACTTAGTTACTAAGTGTTCTAGATAATCACAACTTTCTGTAAGCCGGCCGAGAGCATGTTCAGCTTCTAAGAGGATTATTGCTTAAGGTATATCAAAACGGTTTCAGCCATGTGGCACACTAAGGAACCGGAGAATCGGCAATTAAGTGCAACAGCTGAAATGACATTGTTTCAGTGAGTGACAGTCCGCGATAAGAAAGACGGTGTGAGACAAAGGGCGTGTGCGGCAGTGGGTGGCAAATGGGACAGCAGTCTGATGTATTGTCCCCTGCTAGATTGTACTCCACCCTTCTGCTTCCTTTTGGGAGTCGCTGGTCCGTTAACTATTCTTTTTTTCAGTTGGTTTAGAACATCTAGAAGACAAAGGAGGACTGCCCTTCGTCTCCCCTCTCCCATTCTAGCGAAAATAAAAGGGAACAAGAATAGCAGCAGGCAGCCTGACATGCAACACACTTCAAGCACGGCACACACATTCATCAACCGCCTATGTTGCTCCTTTAAAAAAAAAAAAAAAAAAAAAAAAAACAACAACAAATGCTGATAATTAAAAGTAGCTGCTCCTGAATCCGGCTTGATTACAACACCATGATATTCGAGAAAGACCAATGAAATTTATGACTACGCGCAGATCTTGATAATTAAAAATGTGAACACTTAGATGGTTACAAGATTCTGGAGTTCACTTGTTCACGCAAGTTCTTTCTGTAGATGTCTTCAGACGAAGATTCTCTTAGGACAAGAATTTGAACAGCAAGCAATATTACGGTAAGAGTGTTACCAGGAAAGACGGTTCATGAAGGAATCTGGTTTGAAAGCAACACATTGTGTTTGGTTGCAGTTTTAAACATATAAGACGAAATTCTTTGTGGTTTTGTTAGCTTGGCAAGACTGGAAGTTTGTGAACGCGCACGTTCTTTAATAATGTTACGTCGAATAAAAACGCGACTTATTCATAGTCAACGCTAATGAACTAGTGGGATGCTTAAGTTATAAGTGATAGGTTAATCCCATATCTGTTGCTTTATAAACAAAAATTGCACACTCTCATTTGCTTTAAATAAAATTATGCCTAAGGGAAAGCATTTCAAAGATAAAAAAAAAGGTTTCATCTATAGTATTTGGTATTTAGATACGAAGATATAGTAAAAAATAAACAAATCGATACTTTTTTTTTTTTTTTTTTTTTTTTTTTTTACTCAGCTTAATTAAACGTGGGAGACGATTTACCTGGAGCGCAATACCAATTCTGAAAATGCTAAAGTAGTTTTTGCTTTTTCATTATGCAGTTATGTATTTATTTTCCTTGCTGTTTGTTTCTTCATTCCCTCCAAAGTTTAAAAAAAAGGGGGGGCATTAAATTCCGCAAAAAGTAAAACTTTCTTTCGAAAAATGAAGTCTTCTGCACACATGTTGTGGTCCATCTGTTAATAAACCTCTTGGTCAATAGCTCAGATCTTGATTACTGCAGCTTTTTAAATGCAGAATTGCAGGATGTGATCAACGGTGATACATTGCAGCTATTCCTGAAACCAACACACATTATTGACTACAAATCAAATGCAAAAATTAATAGTAAACGTTTCATATTATAAACATAAAGATCTACTAATACAAATAATAAATATTCACCTGAAAAGAGGAAGTTACATAGAACCTCAGAGCAATGATCGTTTTTATAACAGAAGGTACTGGCAAACTTCTATTGGTCACATTCTCTGTAATTAATGGCTCCAAAATTTTACAACACCCTGTTTGTAAACGAAAACGCTTCTTGAATTACTGTTCATCATGCATGTGTAAATCATCTTTATATCCCTAATATATCGTTTTCCTTTGCGCAGCGTATGGCCAACATGAAATTCGACATATTCTGCGAAGTGACCAGCATTTTTCATTGTTATTTCCTGAAGTGTAGCTATCTTGGTTAGAATTCAAAGAGAGAAACAAATGAGTAACATCTAAGTGGGCATTCTAACTAATTATTATTATTATTATTATTATTATTATTATTATTATTATTATTATTATTATTATTATTATGATTATTATTATTGTTGTTGTTGTTGTTGTTGCTTTAATACTTATTTGTGAATGAGAGATTGGAAATGAGTACGAATCCTCATAAGTATTGATCATGTATGTTGAGGGATTGGAAATGAGTGTAAATCCTCATAAGTTTTGCTCATGTACGTAATCGATCCAGGTGGCTATGAACATGGCCCATCATGTTGGTCTTTCCCTATAATTGGGAGATGTCGTGATAATGATCTCAGAAGCAATGACAATAGCATTTGAATTGGTAAAGGGAAACAGGCTATTTGATGTGGTTATTTGAAAAGGTTATGATGGAATGATGAATGATGATAATAATGTAATAATAATAATAATAATAATAATAATAATAATAATAATGATAATAATAATAATGATGATGATGATGATAATAATAATAATAATAATAATAATATGTATAATTGAGATATGTGGGAGATTTGATTAATGAAGTTGATCATTAACTGGTTATAATCAATGGATTGAAGCAATGATGCTGTTGCTATCTTCATCTCCCACAGATACCGCCACGGATGGCCGAGGTCGTTAAGGCACGAACTCGTGAACAGGAAGTCTGGGTTTCGAATCATACCAGAATCGTCCTGCCTGGCTGATGTTTTTCCAGATTTTCCTCAGTCCTCATAAATGGCAAATGCCGGGGAGATACCGTAAACTTAGGATTTTTTTGATTGGTTTATTTATGGACGCTCTTTAACATCTCATGTCATCAGCGTCCCATTCTATTCAGAGCGTGAAACGGCCGGTATATTTTGCTCAGAGGTCTCTTCTTTCAGGCTTGAGTTTCTTTTTCGTGCCGTAAATGCACGACACCGGACCCACGGCTTTACTTCCCTTCCGAAGGAAGCCATACTTTAGGAATTTTACGCGCGAAAAAATCCATCGGTCCTGGCCGGGTTCGAACCCGCGATCTTGGGTTTAGGAGGCAAGTATAGTAACCACTACACCACCAGGTCCGACCCTAAACTTAGGCCCAGAACGTTTCCTTCCTTAAAAATAAATCCTTTCCCAATATTTCATTTCATCTCATGTATCAGTGCCCATCGCCTGTGGTGCCTCTGTTTCAAAAACGGGCGTTAAGCAGCATTCATTATTCTCCCACAGATGATTATAGTAGTCTTGTTGCCTCGGTGTATCTCTTCCATAATATGCTGTAGTTTGAGGCAGAAATTCCAGCTTCGACTTCCGTAGGCATAAAAATATAATTAGGAAGCGTATGGTAATTTACTTACTCATTAATGTATATTCTTTTATATAACCTCACGATACTCTGATAATCCTCTAATAGTGAGAACTGTATTGAACATCAATGCACATATGAGGAAAATTAATAAGCGCAAATTATAGGAAGGATTCCGTCATGTATAAAAGTTGTTAGGTGTTACATCAAGATTAAATATTGTGTGCCTATTCCCAACTTGCTGGAGCTCTTCGCAAGGTTACGCATTATATCCAAATAGAACCCTTCCATTGTGCATTGTGCATGTCTTAAAAATGCTTGAAGCAAAGTATACGAGAAAGCTTCATAAGTTTCGGCATTATGTTTCCAGAATCTTGCATAGCAGAGTTTTCTAGCCAATAAAAAAGATCGAATTTGAGAACGCTTCTAGAATATTTTAAGTTTTAATTTCAAACAACAGCGTGGCGTCCGTTTTTTTTTTTTTTTTTTTTTTCATTTGACCCTTAAATGGAAGTATAAAAAGTCAAATTTCTGGAGCACGCTAGTTAGTAGATCCCTCAGTACTCAGTCCTTAGTTCAGTTCAGTTAAGTACTTTACCTCAGTTCAGTTTAGTTGATGAATAATTTTCCGTGTGGGTGAGTTATCTTACCGTGCTAGAGCTAAGTTATTAGATCACACGAGAAGTTTATGTATAAAAAGTTTCGCGGGAAAGTGACGAAATAATAAAGTGATAAGTTATTAAAGTTATAACGTTTTTTCAGTGTGTGATAGCCCATAAAACCGCTCCCAGTGAGAAATATTTCTAGAGTAGAATATTTCATTAATAGAAAGTGCTCAGACAAACTGGAAATTACGTGCCTAGAAATAAAATTATTGAGAAGAAATAGTGCCGAGTAAATTTTCCTGTGCGTATACACTGAAGCAGATATTTCTCCTGTGTACAATTACAAATTAAAGAACTAGCATGTCAGGCAACTCCAGGCTTACTGAAATCATACTTAATCCCCTTGCCAGAGCCTGACAGTGAGACCGGAAACAAAGTTATCGTCTGAATAATTTTCTTGTGCAGTGTAACTTATGTAAAATTTATTTAACACTACCAGACACACAGTCCTTTCCCTCCTTCGATTTAAACCAAGGAACCCTGAGAAAAACTCCACATCCGAATGGAACCGGATATGGTGAGTATAACTTCAATCTAGCTGTGGCACCTACTTGACTACAAGATTCACCAACAGGGAAAACCCGGGAGGAGACTGCGAGAGATAGCCGGCTTATCAAACATCCACCCGCTTCGCCAATACTACCCCTCCAACTTTGTCTTCTAATCAACATCTCCTTCTTTAATATATCGACGTTCCTAATTAATCAAATTAATTATCCCCTTCCTTAATCTAATTAATTCCTCGGCCCCTTAGTAGCCGTCAGGGAAAAGAATTCGGAATCTGGCCGGAGATTGATAAACCTCGTGACTTTAGTGAGAAACACAATTTATTAATTGTCTATGTCTTTTGCAAATCTAGAAGTCGCCGTTGTTTCTTTAGAAGACATGGGCCTCTTCTCTTCCGCGATGTATAATCAGAATTATTCACAGTGAACTTCTCGATACGCGCTAGATTCAATCACGATACATTATTAACTTCTCTACTTTATCTCGGCAATGTTCCACTTCCCCTACTATTAACCAAACACCTATTCAGCTGAACGATCGACCGCCAAGGGTGGCCGAGGTCGTTAAGGCGCGGACTCGTGAGCGGGAAGTCTGGGTTCGAATACCGCCAGGACCGCCCCCCCCCTGAATGACGTTTTCCTCAGACCTCATTTATGGCTATATGGCAAATGCCGGGGAAGTACCCTAAACTTATGCCCGGAACGATTCCTTCCTTAAAAATAAATCCTCTCCCAATATATCATTTCATCTCATGTATCATCAGTGTTCATTGCCTGTGGTGCCTCTGTAGCAAAAACGAGCGTTAAACACCATTCATTCAGCTGAACGAAACTGTAACTAAAATGTCACAGAGTTAAAGTCTCGGTGAACTATAAAAGATCACTATATCAACTGACTAACTAATTACATCTGAATAATTTATTAACTATAACTCTCGACTGCTTAACTATTTAACTGATGAACAAAGACTTTGAACGGATCATCCATTTAACACTCTACTCAACACACACTGCTTGACACACAACACATTACTGAGGCCTCCAAATAGCTATCTTATATAACCATAGTAGTCTGCCGGTCTAGACGCTACTTTCGATCTTTCAAATTCTTGCTTTAGAATAATCTAGAACCTCTTCTCTTATGCATTCCCATTGTTTATTGCGACTTCATATGGTTTTTCTGGTCTTTCTGATTGGCTACAATATTATGTATCATTTATGAGTCCGTTTAATTGCGGTTCTTTATATCGAATGTCTTTACTGTGTCTTTCTGAGAATTTTTTGCCTCCTCGCACTTACTTTTCCATGCATCAACAAAGTTTTATTTTTCTTCCTCTTAGCTAACAGAACAAAGCTCTTCCTGCTGACCGTGTACAATAGAAAATCTCCGACTCTGAACCTTCTTAAAAATACTCAGGATCTAACGGTACTTGTTCCGTTTGACCCAAGGTTCGCTATAGAAATGTAAATTACAAAGGGAGTACAGGTTTTATGTCCCTTTTGTCAAGTCATACACAAAATATTTTAGGTACGTGCACTCTTGCTAAAGAGTATTATGAGCATTACAACACATCTTCAATAGTACACGAATCAAGTAAATTAATGCTAATATGATTAAAATCTAAATTATGCAGAATTGATTATTGTGACCCTTATAAATTATTGAGGGAATTGAAGCTAATAAATGCCGCTTCACATTATGAATATGTCTTCGTCATATTAATAGGTTATGAAACGGTATTTATCTCATATTTTCGTGGTAATATTAATGTAATAATAATCGTAAATATTTTGTATTAGATGTAACCGTTTCGTTGTGAGGACACAAAGGGGTTAATCGTAGATGATGATGATAAACTACGAGGCCCGACTCTACTGTTTCGCGCGCTCGGAGTCGCAGGATAGAGAAGGGGGGGATCAGGAGGAGAACAACTCTCTGCTGCATGGGCTCGTCGACATGCTTGTTGGACATCTTGCCTCTTGGTGCCCTGTTTTCGTCGCCGACATTAATTTAGAAGTACGCAGATTTTTTTTGAATAGTGTTTAACTCTCGTTTTACACCTGAGACACCACAGGAGCTGAACACTGATAATACATGAGAGGATACTTTTTAATGAAGGAAACGTTCCAGGCCAAGTTTAGGATAACTCCCCGGCATTTGCCATTTATGAGGACTGAGAAAACCTGGAAAAAAACCTCAGTCAGGGAGGACGGTCCTTGCGGGATTCAAACCCCAGACCTCCCGCTCACGAGTTCGCGCCTTAACCACCTCGGCTACCCGTGGTGGTAAGTACGCGGATGTTCATGTAATATTCTCGAAGCTCAAGATATTACCTCGCATCAAAAAGGAATGTATATCGGAACGGCTGTCGATGTACGACCTACTGACTGCTGTAATTGACGCCGGAATGAACGTTCAGAACTACTTCATTTTGGTATTGTGAGCTGAACGAAATCTGAAGCTGCCGAAAACTGCAAAACTATTCACTGCAACTGCTTACTGTAAAACCATGAACTATTACATCAAGAAACCACAAGCTACGTATCACCCCCACTTCTTCAGATTGCTCCTTCCTCTAAATTGCGTGCTATCTGCTCTTTCCTTCCCAAGATTGCGTCCATAAACTGCGTGCTTTTCTAAGGAAGTTTCCTCATATATACTACATTCGAATCTGGGTCACGTGGCTCCCTTAGCTCAAACAGGGCTTCAGAACTGAACCCATGGACTCCAGTCCTTCAAAATCCAAGGCTCCGATTGGTGAGTCCAAACACAGTTAAGACGCTCATACTCAATATTTTAAAGTACTCGTTCCTTATAGGTGAGCGTTTGAACACGCGTTCACGCTATGCGAGAGTACATTAATCTTTTTTACCGCTTCTTAAGGAATGTTCAACAGAACCTAAAGGATTTGTCGCCTCTCTAGAATACAAAGGAATGTTGTTCCTGCCCTTTCTCTACAGATACTTGTTTTTACAAACACCTTCCCTGCCTATTCATATCATAACATATGGGATATTAATTGCACCATTTACATCAAACCTATGGCAAGCTATCTCCTTTTCAATTTTTATACCATGTGTGCTAGATATTGATAGTAGAATAAGTTTCACGCTATTTACCAGACACAAGACATCATGCAATATACGTTCGCTATAATTTATGCAATATGCAAATTTGTTTCCTTGTGGGGCCTGGGGCGAAAGATCCGTTTCATAGATTATATTGCTTAGTGATAGTATTAATATTTCATATAATAATTTAATTTAATAACTTCTTGTTAACAAGAAAATGTTTCATACAATTACTTAAATGTAATCAATTATCGAAAACTTCATCCGCACCTTGTTGCTAAGCGCTGGAGAAACAGTTGGTATTACTAAATTTGACCCATATTTTCCTCATTCTACGTCGACCAGATGTTTCCAGCAGGTAAAGTGCCGGCTCCTAAATAAGGGTCGCTGTAGTTAGTTGTGACTTGTAAGTGAAGGTGGTGTGTAAAGTGAAACAGTAATTAAAATGTGCTCTGTAGAAGAACGTGTTTTTCTAAAGGAAAACATTTTTGCTGAACGTGGAAATTGCACAGCGAACTAGGAACAACATTTCTTTGCCGAGTTTCCAAATTCTAAACTACCACACTGAGATAATTTGGTTGGTTTTATTAATAAATTTCGGGATACAGGTTCAGTCCAAGTAATTACACAAGTGCAAGTTTTTGAAAATAAATTAAAGCGAGGGAATTTGTGTCTTCAAGTAAATGGTAAGCATTTTCAACATCATGTTTAATCAAGTGATTTTCATAGTATTTATTTAATTATCTGCATTGCTTTTCAGAATTGCATACGCAAAAATGAACATTATAACCGTACGCTCCCCAGTACTGCCACCTGAAATTCCTCCTTAGGAGAATCTTGGTTACACGAGAGAAGCGAAGCGACTTCTCAATGACCCGTTACAACTCAAATGCTAACAAGAAAATTTTGAAAGATTATGGAATGGCAAAATATAGCAGAAAGGGCAAAACCTTATGTACATATTTTTAATCATTCTACTGCGAACTAAGGACGCTGATATTTAGCGGCTTATGGCGTGTTTTAATTAAGAGCGAACCAATTTTTCCTTTATACATCAAAATTTTAAAGTATCGCGGGTAGAGTTCGCATATATTAGTAAACCCTATAGGCGTCAGAAAACCACTTGTAGAATAATTTTCTTAAGGATATATAAAGAGGTAGTTCCCTTCGTTTATGGGGCTACTGGATTTTAGCTAGCTACTGTTCAGGTATTTTCCACGATACTCGACAAGACGTAAAGGCATTACGTAGTGGACATTATTAGATAAACCGCCACGGGTGGCCCAGGTTTCGTGAGCGAGAGGTCTGGGGTTCGAATCCCGCCAAGGCCGTCCTCCCTGACTGAGGTCTTCCTCATTTCTCATAAATGGCAAATGCCTAGTAGGCCCACTAAACTTAGGCCTGAAACGCTTCCTTCTCTATAAAACAATCCTTTCTCAATCTATCATTTCATTTCATGTATCATCAATGTCCACACCCTATGGTGCTTCAGTAGTAAAAACGGGCGTTATACACTATTATGCATAAGATGAGTCAATGATAGCTCCTTCATTTGGATAATGCCACACATCGTAACAGTTAACAGAATCTTGTGCCGAGCGAGTTGTAACGTTTTTATGTTTTGCAAATACAGTGCCAGTTACCTACATTTGGGCAATTCCAAGAACTCGAAGACAGGTGTAGACAGCTTAAAACATCAAGGTCAAATTTTAATTGCTACCAATTTTACCGCGACCGATGGTTGGTCAAGTTGCCACAGCGAACCCTGGTATAGTGAGATGTAAAGAATATAAATTTGCATCTATTATACAGCTATGGAAAAAATGGGTTTAAATATTAACATAATCATACAATCCCAATATGCTTGTAGCAGTTGATGAGCAGTTAGTTATATGCCTAGTAAACCAGCTAAATATGGAATCAAATTCTAGATACTTTGTGACAATGATACAAGTTATGAATGGAACATTCATTCATACACTAAGAAAACCGGGCAGTGTTCTTGAAAAGGATCAAGACCTAATGTTTGTGAAGGATTTTTTTATGGGTTGAAAAGACATAACATTACTTGTGACATCTTTTTTACCTCTTATGAACTAGGACAAATATTACTGAAGGGAAATATAAGTATGATTAGCACAAAACGTAAGTACAAGCCTTCCATTCCACCAAAATGATTGAAAACAAAAGGAATTCCAAACTATACCTTAACATTTCTCTTCATTTTGGACACAACGCTTGTATCGTACATTCCGAACAAAAACAAACGTAGTTCTCCAAAGCACTGTGCACAATGTACTATAAGTGAACTATACTAGAACAACGGGATCTGTGGACACAGACACATGGTGGCCAAGTATACTGAAAAAAGAAAACGAAAGAGTGTCCTATTGTACTCTCAAATATAATTGACATATCTGTATAAAAAGCATAAGTATTATTCAAGGCACCATAACCTGAATGGAACCCGTATATTCTGCATAGAAGAAGACTGGCTTCTTGAAAATCTTGGTGAGTTGCTCATCTAGAAGGAAATATGGAGACGAAGTCATTTTCCAAAAGGAAAGGGTTGCTATTTTGTTGATTTGGTTTATTTATGGACACTCTTTAACATCTCAAGTCATCAGCAGCCAATTCAATTCAGGGCGTGAAACGGCAGGGAAATTTTTCTCAGAGGCCTCTTTCAGGCTTGAGGTTCTTTTACATGCCGTAAATCTACGACAGGGGACCCACGGCTTTACTTCCCTTCCAGGGGAAGTCATACTCAGAATTTTACGCCGAAAAATCCATTGATGCTAGCCTAGATTGAACCCGCGACCTTGAGTTTAGGAGGCAAGTATGGTTTCCACTACACCATCAGGACCGACGAAAGGCTGCTAGAGACGTTATAGAAAGATTCCAAACATAATGTACATCTACCTCCTCAGCATCAAGTGAATGTTCCACTGGCATTGAGAAGAAAGGAATAGGTCACCTTTGTCCAAAAGCTGAAAGGAGGAGTTCTATAAAGTGTACTAAGTGTGAAAAATCCACTTGTAAAAAAATGTAAATAAAAATAGCACGGAAAACTTGAATTCACATGCATAATTTATGAATACTTTGGGCAAGCTCTTATGTTACAGTAATTCCAATTATATCATTATTGATTTATATAGTGTGTTCAAATGAATGATTCTTAAATGACCTACTTGTGATATTAGTGCACATATTAGTGCACATATGAAAATGAAGTTATACATTAAAGCCAGAAGTGCTTATTGTTAAACAAGTGAACCGAATCTTTTTGACACGAACACCTAAGGTGTATAGTAACATTTAGCACCGCAGGAGGATTAAACGGAAGAATTAAAATTATTTATCTTTAGCAATTAAACTAACTTAATACACTATCACACAACACACAAAACACGTTCGCACAATCCTAGAGTTAATCTCGTACTGACCGCTCCTCCGGCTCCCCGGCCGTAACAAGACGAGAACTACAGAACTCGGTCTAAAACGTTATTCTAAAGGTGTGCATATTAAATGATATCAGAATCAGACAAATACTTCCTTTTCTCTACTGCAGCATTAGATGTTCATTAATGATTAATCCTATAATAAACAACAGCAAGAGGAACAGCTGAAAAAACTAAAACCCATAATGATAATGTAATAATGTACAATGTGCTCATAAATTACATATTGAGGCATTTGCCCACTCTCTTGCAAATAGCTTTAGCTGCAAATGACACTAATGTTTAACGTTCCAGGTGGAAAAATTTCATGCTACTGAAGTCCTACATTACTTCTCGGTAGGATAATTAAATCTAAAATTCAAATTAATAATAAAAAAAATAAATTTAAAGTATGGAATATAACCATACTCATCTACGTCACTCGTTAATTTCAATTATTCGTGGGTTATGGGATAGAAGCAGTAGTATGTTCAAATTTTCCTCAGTATTCTTGTCTGTATGCCGTGGCCGGGCCGATGTTTTGCGGGCCATTTGTATATTTATATGTAATCTGAAAATTTAACTTTAAGACAAAAAATAAATAAAAAAATGAAATACTCAAATTACGGAAACTGTTTTCACTGCTGTGAATCCAGACTTTGAGAAGATGCCAAAATTTTACAGCTTTTAACTTAATGTGTTTGAAAAACAGTGGCAGTGTTTAAATGATTAGGTAACGTATAAAAATAAATCACTAGGTCTGGATAGGTTCAAGTTAGAAATAACATTAGCTTTTTACTGAGGTAGGTGAAACGAAAATATAACAGTGGCACATCTTGATTCTTGATTCAATATACTCTGATGAAAGGTATATTGTAAATGATTAATAAAAAAAGAATGTTGATTGTGATATTCCTGTTGTCACCTTTTCTTTCCATTTTTCTAGCAGTGTTTACACACTGCGGGTCTGTAGGTCCTGGTGGTGTAGTGGTAACCATACTTGCATTCTAAACCCAAGATCGCGGGTTCGAACCCGGCCAGGATCCATGGATTTTTCGGGCGTAAAAATCCTAAGTATCCTTCGGAAGCGAAGTAAAGCCATGGGTCCCATGTCGTACATTTACGGCACGAAAAAGAACCTCAAGCCTGAAAGAAGAGGCCTCTGAGTAAAATTTGTCGGCCGTTTCACGCTCTAAATAGAATGTGACGCTGATGACTTGAGATGTTAAAAAGCGTCCTTAAATAAACAAATAAAAAAATAAACATTGCGAGTCTGAAACGAAAACAACAAATGTTTCCTTTTTATTGCAAAAACTAAATGAAAATTATTTTAAATTTATTTATTGTTACTTTGATTGCATTGGTCTTCTCGCAACGTCTGTAGTTTGAACGTGAATGTGTAGGTGTAAGTTTTAGGTGATGAGTGAAATGAAATTTATTTATGAAGGCGCAAATGAGCTCGGAGTCCCTCGCTCCTTTAAGCTTTCTGGTATTTACCTTGTTAGAGTAAGGAAAAACCTCCGAAAAAAACCTTAACCAGACAACAAAACCTAATCGGGATTCGAACCTTGGAACTCCGGATTAGTAGTTGCAATCTCTACCATTATACCTCGGAGGCGGTCTAGCACTGCTTGATCCAACACACAAGGGAGATACAAAGTTGGCTCACATGTAAGCTTGAAGAAAATATATATAGAATGCTCCTATAAAGCTAGGACTAAACACTGGCAGATCTCATTCTAACAGCGCTGTGGTGGTACTGTTTTTTCAGTCGGAACTAATTGGTTCTCCATGCAGAATTACGATAATAGCTTGAAAGCCTTTTTATATCGTGCGATCAGTGATGCTTTCCCCCGCAGCACAGGGTTTTTCCTATGCTCTAACCCCCACTTGTTTGTCGCGCCCTGGACGGAGTAGCATTCCGCTTGCTTACTTGTTGACGTTGCTGACTATCACAGTTGTAGCGTGGCTATTCGGGTGTTGTTCGTTTATTAATTCCATAATATACATAAGGTGTATTGTGCTTCGTGTGTTTACAACAGCACAGCGTGTCTTATGTATGATTCATTCAGGACTCTGCCACTGCTCACACTACGAATAATTCTATGAGAGCAATTCACAAAGTGTTTCCAGAGGACAGAGTTATTAGTAGGGGTTTATGGTCTCCTTAATCTCCCGATTTAACAACCTGGGAGTGTTGTATCCAGGGTAAATTAAAAATGTCGTGTACAAGATGAGTGCACACACCATAAATGAACTGAAAGATAATATTCATCAGGAAATTGTCCAGATTTCTCAAAATGTACACAGCGAGTGATGATTAACTTCCTAAAAATGCCAAAAATGTGTGTAATAAAAGCGGGCAGTTTCAACATCTCACTTGATAATTTGGCAAGAAATGAGCCTCTTAAATTAGTTTGTGTAATCTTGTATGGTTGGTTTGTTTTATTGTTTTGCCCTTCCGCTAATCATCTAGACTCTCGGGGAGGGGGGAATAAAACTGATCGCAAGGTATAAGGTAATATTTATTAACGGACTAACAAACAATTTTTCCAGAATTTTTTTAATTGCATCCTTAAGAACTACACTTCCAGTTGTTTTGGTATATAATTAAGTTATAAAACCAAACTGTACTCTTTCAATTTTGCTTTTAAAATATATTGTTTCCTGTGGCTTCACCTTTTATCTAACGAAAGTATCCAGCTATATGACGTAAAACATATTTTCAATGAATTTTGCATTCTTTAATTCCATTTTGGTTGAGGCCACATTTCAAAGTCTTACGGCAAAAGGGAAACTGACATAGTTTTATTAACTTTTACGTTCCTTGTAACAGAATAGCTTACAATAACAAAAAACTGAAGAATCCATAGTTGCATAAATGAAGTCAAAGAAAACGTAAAAATAATACAAAATAGTTAGAGAAAAATATTTTTTTTATCCAATGTTAATTTCGTACACATGGTTTGTAAAGCTCATAACAAAATTATATTTTATGATTATTGTTTAAAATTACATTTACTTAAAATTCTAAAATATGCTTGCAAATATGCACTTTAAATTTTCCAAATATTCATTTAAAGTGCAAAAATATGCACTTATGTATGCATTTGCTAACTTATTCATAGTATCAGATCACATGAAAAAGCCCGCTAGCATTATAATAGAAAATAAGAAAGCATTAGGTTTAAGAATTTCATTCTAATTTCTTAGTTATTCCTTAGGGTATGAAACTTTGTGACACAATTTTTACCGTGCTTTCAGTGCCAGTTTAGTTCTTCTGTCCGTAAAAATAAAACTGTGCATAGAAAATTTCCCTTCCATATCAAAGGAAGCGAGGGGAAAAGAGCTGTAATCTAGTAACCAACTAGGATTAACACTCATATCACTATCATAATTTTGAAGCACCGCTGCTCCTTCAAACGTCATTATTTGTGAGGGCTTTCGTAATTTGTGTTTTATAATTTCCAAATATTTCCGGAAAATTTCTGTTTTTCTTTCGTAGGTATTCTGTTTTTGTATGCTTCTCTGTCTATATTTTGAATCATTTGAAATTTTGTGGCATCTAACCTAGAAAATAGGAGTTATCTTGAGCATTACTTTCTAAGAGCGTCAAGAAACCAAACAATGCCTAAGAATTAATATAGAAAAACGAATATTAACTCTAATAATAATAATAATAATAATAATTTAAAATTCGATAAATACTAAGCATTATATGTACAAAAAATGCACACAACACATTTGCACAGCTGACACGTTTGCAGCATTGCTACAGCAAGGATTATATTTATCTATTTTTCAAGTAAAGAATTATCGTAGTTTTTTTTTTGTCCCATTTCGAAATTTTTCATGCAACTGCTTCCTTCTTATATGTGGACAACTCAAAGGCTGCTGAGAAAATTTCCCGTCAATTACCAATCCTACTGAAGTTGCGCTATGTAAGTAAAGATGTATCTTCTACATGTTGTAATATTTTAAGTCACAAAACTAAAGTACAGTGTTCGCAACAAAAATAATTATAAATATGCACGACATATTCCTTTAGCTTCTGAATATAAGTCGTTACGGGTGGTCGAGGTCGTTAAGGGGCGGACTCGTGAGTGGAAGGTCTGGAGTTCGGTTCCCACCAGGACCGTCCTCCCTGAGTGAGGTTTTTTCCAGGTTTTCCTCAGTCCTCATGAATGGCAAATGCCGGGAAGATACCCTAAACTTTGGCCTGGAACACTTCCTTCCTTAAATATAAAAATCCTTTCCTAGTTTATCATTTCATCTCATGTATCACCAGTAACTACCTCCCGTGGTGCCTCAGTAGTAAAAATGGGCATTAAACACTGGCAAACAAAAAGTCGGAATATACATTAACGTATAAGATATGCACAATTACATAATTATTAAGTTTTATTAACTTATACAAATATGCATTTACATATATTTCTCATCACTATTCAAGACAGTTTTAACCATGTCATCTTGGCCAATCTTGCTTAGCATATATTTTAACTCCAGATTAATAACATTGTCTCTTGCTTCTAGAGGTAGCACAGTCACCATAATATTAGAGATATTATTTTGTTTTTCTAAATAAAATAATGTCGGCTTATTATTATACTCTTTTTCTTATCGTTAACTTCAAATATTGCGACTCTTGAGTTCTCAGAGCATACTGTGGGATCTACAGTTTCTGTGTTACCTCTTTTTTCTGTATGGTAATGTCTATTCTCCAATTACTGCCTGACGTAAACAGCAGTGATTTTTTTTCATGAACTTCCGAGATATTTATTATGTAGGGCGTTAGCAATAATGATTTTAATGATATGCTATTTAAAATTTTGTATCTTCCCCTGAGAGAAATTTCCATACGCAAGTGGCAGGATTTCTTTACTATTGCAGAATCTGAATGATTTGTGCTTGTGGAGTGTCCTGGGTGCTTCCATTAGCGTCAGTAGTGTATACCGCTTTTGCGAAAGTTGAACTAACGACATTTCTGCCACCAGATGTCGTTAGTGTCGTTTTCCACCCCCGCCAAGTGGTGAAGGGTATCTGGTGCCAGAAATACAGATATCCGGTGCGTCACAAAGGCGGCATTTTTTATTTATTGAATATATACATATGTACACAAAAATGGTTTCCCATTAAGTTTATGTGTGTGTATGGGGAGGACTTCGTTGAAAAACCTTGAACTAAACGTTTGCACAAATTTCATCCACACTATTTTTATCACAAATACACTCCAACTGTGGCAAAACTTTGAACTAAGGTTAGCTATATACAATTTTTGTTATAAAATGACTGGTTTCCCTGTAATAAAATATGTGGTAACTGTTCTTTTGGTAAACGTTTCACCATCATTGCTGCTCGTTCTTCGAAGGATGTTCCTGGGATGTACTGTGGGTGGTCGGCGACGGTCCTAGGTCCCAAGCCAGCCGTTTGGCACGGCATGCTTTTACGCGGGTGTAAACTTCACGACGTATCGCCGTTAGCCGTTTCGGAGAATCTTCTCTCCTTGGTACACGATGTAAAAGGCAAAAGAGTGAGTTTGTTGATGAGTTCTGCAGAAAGGTTGTTGAATCTTGTGGGTAGAAATACTTCTTTCCCGTTCTCGAGGCAAACAAGCGTTCTGGGTCCGTTCTTGGTGGAGATGGTCCGGATATCTTGCACGATATATGGGTACATTCAACTGTAGCGTAGACATGGAAACAAAATCCGAATTTCTTTGGCTAGTTGGCGTAGTGCATCGTGGATCATGTTGAGTGCTCCATGGTTTCTCGGTGCTGGGATGACAAGGCACTACCTTTTTGATAACGTTTGCACCTATACATAAGGAAATTCGATGGTATAACGCTCCGCCAGCCTGATTTAAGTAATATCTGATGACATTATGCAGTTCCATTATGCCAGTTTCGGACGAAACGGTAGAATTATTGTAGAGGAAAGCCTACCTACAAATGGCAAGAAATCGCCCTAACCATTTCTTAAATCTCTGTTCATAATTTTAAAGTCCTGCTGCATCAGAGGTACCCAGTTAAGGAGAGTGAAGGACTTTTCAGTAGTCATGTAGGTATTGTAGCGTTTTTCATACTGTACAGATATGCTTTCGATGACTTGCACTAACGTGTTGCCCACCACCTGCGGTACTATCAGATTGCAGTAAATGAACATCTCATAAGGGAAGCCCAAGTACGGATCCACAGCATATTTACCAATTTCCTGGTCAACTACGTTGGTGAAGGGTTCGAATTCCATCATCTTGGCCAGAAATGGGAACAAAACCAAGACGTATATGAGATTCTTTGACTTAGGTGGATTATTGTGTCAGGCTTAGCAGGATTTATAGTGTCAGGCTAAGGAGGATTTATGGTGTCAGTCTTAGGAGGATTTATAGTGTCACTCTTAAGAGGAATTCCAATGTCAGGCTTAGGAGGAATTCCAATGTCAGGTTTAGGAAGAATTTTAGTATCAGACTTAGGAGGATTTAAAGTGTCAGGCTTAGGAAGATTTAAAGAGTCAGGCTTAGGAGGAATTCTAGTGTCAGCAGGCTTAAGAAGAATTCCAATGTCACGCTTAGGAATATTTTTAGTGTACTTAGATGTCGTAGGAGGATTTTTAGACTTGGACTTTCACGTTTGGTTCGTAATTTTTTGCGTTTTAATTCCTGTTTTCGATATACTTCTCCGAATTCTAGAGGACGTAACATTTTTCACATAACCTACAAATTTGCTCTCGGGAATATGGATGGTTTGTGTGGGTTTGGTGATAATGCTGGCAGTTTTTTGCTATCGTTATAAAGAAAAAGTCTTCGACTTGTAAATGCTCACGTATGATAGAGTTCACAATGCGTACAAATGTTTAGAATTGTGAACTATACTACGTGGCTATTGAAAGTTAAATTTGGAATGTGTCTGGAGTAGAACATACCATACATGGTGCCATAGTTTTGATTATCGTGAATTGTAACGTTATAGAAATTTACAGAGTACCTAATATTTTGCAGTGCTACTTCCCACTATCCTTTCAATACTATTCTCTCGGGCAATATGTTTCAAAATCTACAAGTTGTATTGTCGGTGAAATGCTCCGTAGATGCAAAACTCACGAGCGTGAAGGAAAACGGTTATTTTTTAATAATATCAAATCAATAGTTGAAGCCAGGATCCCGAATTAATCTTGTTTGGATAACCTCTCCACTTAATTAAAAATTGATTTTTACGACCACGATCTGTAGTGTGAAGTATTTTTTCCATTTTGAGCGGTTTCGGAAGAGCAAACTTTTGTATTTCCAATGAGTAAAAGATGACGTCTATGCCTTCACCATCCAAATCCTTTAATTTATGCACAACAGGGTTATCGCGTACCGCCTTGTCAATTTGATAAATTTCATCTGTCCAGTTTTCCTCGTAACACTTAGTAAAGTTCATTTTCTCCTTAGATACGAGCACGTGTCTCCTACATTAAATTTAAGTTCACGCACCTAATCCGCATTCTGACCATGAATATTTTCCTACACCTGCAAAATGTTGCCGTTATTGACATACTTTGGAGCCATATTTATGGACCTGTGAAATGAACTATTGTTGGGCTATTAAAGTGCAGGAAGAACTTCTACGTATTTGTAGGTGTTTTTGTTTGTTTGTTTGTTTGTTTGTTTGTTTGTTTTTGTTTGTTTGTTTTGTTTTTTTTTGCTTAAAATGTTTCCAAATTTTCGTCTTAAAGTTCTATTTAAACCTTCCACGACGCTGGCTTTGACATTAATTTTGTAGTGTAATACTTTACGCCATGTGTGACTAAAAATATTTTAAAGGTTTTGTTGATGAACACATGGTACCTTTATCGGTTTTCCCAAGTTGCCAAAGCATATTTTTTAAAGAAATACTTCAGTCACCGCCAAGATGTAAGCGTATGGTTTGTTGTACTCTTTAACGTTGTTCATTGCATTTAGATCGGTTTCCCAAAGGTCGCCCATGTTGGTCAAGTGATAATTTATAGTGGGGAATCGTTACTTATCGGTTTGTGAAATGTATAACTATCATGGATTCGAAGAAACTACTCGATATTAGATTCTGGTATATCCGTGGCCTTGTGAAGTTTATCTGCTGTACCAAAACCCGCGCAGCGTTCCGGATTGGAATCGATTTTTCAACGCGTTCATAGTTTAATTATAAGGCTGCTCCCACAATTGCTTGCCAAGGTTACAGGAAGAAGTTGACTTTTTTACTGATAACCGACTTTTACCTACTTTCGTCTTTGCTATCTTTGGTTCCTCCTTTACCTCAATGTCGTGGTACACATCATCGGGTTCAAGATATGATTCACTTGTGACATAAGATCGAGATAGTTTACCAATTTATATTTTATCATCCGCAATTTTTCGGGATCTGTCCAATGTGATTGCTGTACTTTATTCATTTCTCTTGTTAGTTTATTGATTGGTTTGTCTACCAGATGAAGCTTTTCGACAGCTTTTGGCTGTGAAGCAACTATGATTTGTTCATCTTAGCTCATTTAACTCAAATTTGACATGAGTGCACTATCCATTGAAGTCAATTATTTTTCTTTAAGGAAAGTCGTTTGTTGATTAACTTTCTCTTTCAAGTTTCATCTTTCTTTAGGCATTTTATAGGCAAACTGATATGACCTTTGCACACGTTGAGTACACACTCGGATAAGGCCTTTAATAACTCCGGTTTAGCGCTTTTCAATAAACTTTCTCGCAAAGCGGTTTTGCCTTGACAAACACCGTCAAGTTAGCGTGCTGTCTTGCTATCAGTGAAATACTCAATTTGGAATTGCTCATCCTGCTGGTGTCTAAAATAATGATTGAAATGTGCTCGTTGCTCCTTTATTTAAACACTCGAGTGCATATTGTGAACCAGGGGGCCAAACCTTCGGAATGTGATCAACAAAAGCGATACCCGTACTAATTAGGTACAAAATAAGAAAGCATTTCTCCTGGGAGGACGCGGGTTCGATGCCTGTATTGATTCAGAATGTACTGCGTGCAATCCAGCACTAGATATCCGTGTTGTTTTTTTTTTTTTTTTGTAGCCATCTTAAATGCCTCTAACAGAAATCTAGAATTCTTTGGCTTAATCTGTTGGCACATTCTATCAATTTTAATTTTATCTCTATTATTTTTAAATATGATAATATAGTTTGCATTTAGAGATATAGTTCGAAATTTCTTTCGTTGTGAAAACACATTTAATAGTAATTTGTAAATAATTCCAAAACGTTTGTGTTGTAAATCTCCAGTGAAATATTTTGAAATATTTTGCCCGCCTACTTCGTACATTAAATCAGCTAAAATTAATAAATCCCCCTCGTTAACAGTCTCCAAATCTGATGTGCCTGCATGCGTCATGAAACACGAACTTGGTTTAGGACAATATTCCGCTGTATGATACCACAACACTTTTCCCAACGGCTTGTCAAACATTAGGCCTGCATTGCTAATTAAACTTTTCACAAATTTAGATTTACCACAACACGAAGGACCTACAATTAGCATGGTGCACGGGAAATTAAATTCATATTGTCGGTTTGTATATATTGTGGAGACTGACGAAGGATCGGTTAAACTCGCCTTCCGTTATAGCGGTACGGGTAGGAATCAACGTTTTCACACTGTACGCGTTTGTTGATCATCATTCTATAGATTTTCACTGAAGGCTCTGTTAGTACTGTACCTAGAAACTTTCTGGAAATCTGTAAGCCTTCCAGTATTACTGATATTGAATTTTCCTTCAAAACGGTGCTGGAATTTACATTTTTCGTATTCCCCGAATAGGGAGTGATGCCTTTAATTTTGCAGACACAGTGGATCCACCCAGCGCACTTAACTTCTATGGTGTAACTTTTTGGGCCGGTAGATATAATATAAGCATTCTTACTATACTTCTCTATCTCATCAGTCATACTGCAACCCGTGGGAGGCATTCATTCCCCCAGTCTCCACAGTTTGCCACTCAGTGGCAATTACAGAATCTGTGTCGAAATAAAATATGCGTTCGCCCAATCTCCTAAGACAGGAATATAATTCAATTTACATGGGCCGTTGTGCATGCAGCTATGACGATGTTAGTAGCGGAATTAAATTTCCGATTCTGCTCACTGCATCTCCACACCACGTACATCACTTCCTCTGTAGCAGGCAGGTAAGACTATACCTTTACACCTGGGTCGTTAAATACGTCTATGAGCCTCGAATAATCTTTCACAAGCTAACATATGTACATGTTGTCTCGTTGTCCATATTTTCCCCAAAATAAGTTTGACATTAGTTTTTCCAACTCTCGCCTGCCAGGATTGCTTTCAATGGCGTCTTTATCGAGTGAAACGCCTGTTTTTCTTTTAAAAATTGGGCAACGTACTCATTTTTCTTGGCAGGAGTGTCGCAGTCTTTAGGCCAACTGGTTGTTATTTTCAGGAACTGATTAACAGGGTCCTGAAAAAGGTCCTTTTCGCCAGTGGAGGGATCATAGCACATCATATCATACTCCCGTATTTCATAAATACGAATAACTGTATAACCTTCCTCTAGTGTGACTTTAACTTCGTCCACTACCCTGGTGCCTATCATACATCTTTCATCCTCTGCATGTGTGCACTCTGTCTGACTCTCCATCTCTGCGCATGCATGACACAGCGGAATCGTTAATCCGTTAGTGCGCGATGACAGGACGGGATGGAACAGTTTTACCGGGGGAAGAAATTTACATTTTACTACACTACCCTAAACATCGTTCAAATTTGTAAAATTACATATGTGGATTTTAGGATGTCCCACGGGGTAGGCTTTGGTCTTGTTGACGAATGGGTACCAACTGCACACGTCATAATAAAACATTTTCATGTTTCTAGCAGCCTTAAATCTCAATCACGTGGTAGTCAACATCTCTCATCAGCTTTGTGACCTTTGGGGTGTCCTCATATCTGGAATCCATGGTCTCGTCACACATGTTGTATAACCTTGGAATTCTATTCGGGTAACATCGTGTGCAGCCGTGGAAAAACACCCATGAAAGAGATAGACACATTTGGTTTTTTTGTACCCATCCACTTTATGCCCTAAAATTAATTTATCGACACTGATAAGCGTGCTTATGATAATGGATTGCTGCTTCTCTAACTAAAACAGCCAGATGCACCCTACTCGTGATTGCTTATGAGCTAAACGGTACCCACCTCTTGGAATTACGGAATTTTATTTCTAGGCATGAAACGCCTGCTGTAAACGGTCATACATACATGTTCAATAGTGACCCATTCTCTAAACGGTCAATATCGTTCTTGTCGATGCATTGTTTCCTAAATTTAGAAATCCCTTGACTTAAAAGAAATATATCAGTATATAAGCTACCATTCTTTTTCATGTTGAAGACTTGATTTGAGAACACCATCTCACTATGCCACTGTTCGAAAGTCTTGCGGGCATCTACACAATTGCCAACAGGACAGTAATATTCCTGCTCCGGTACAGGATCAACATTCTTTTCGTTTTCCTTTGTACTGAACAGGTAAGAAAAATAACCTTTACATTCGGGGAGCTGAACAGGCTTTGAAAAACGCGACGGTAGTATAGGAATGAAATTCAGTGAGTCTAGAAATATCACATTCTTACGCTTCATTCTGCAAATTTTACTTCCTTTCACGATGAGCTCCGGTACTCAATTTAAGCATAGACAGGTTTGGCACATATTCAAACAGCGGAATAAGGAGTGTTCTGAATGCACTCGAAGTCTATGAACATAAATATGAAATTCTTTCGCAAATTCGGCGAATTGTACGATTGAATGTAGCACTCATGGTTAGCATCCACAGGTACAAAATACCAGAAGCTAAATTCCGCCAGAAAATCAATTCGGACAGGAATTCTTGAAAGCTTGAAAAATGCATTTAACAGTCTAAGGAAAACAATAAACTATGCCTGACCATAAACGCGCAACCTTCGAAATCCACAAAACAAGGGAATACTTTAACAGGGGAAATAATAAAAATACCTGACCCTAAACGTCAACAGAAAAATTCCTATTAAGATCGAAATTCACAACTTTTTATTCCATATTAAAAGTCGAATGCATACTGAGAAATATTTTTACAACATCTATCAAAAAAAAAAAAAATTATCCCCACCCCACAAAAATAAATGTAGAACCCCCACGATCAACAAATTTTCGTTACCAAGGATAAAAACTTTTAAAAGACTTCGCCACAGTAGAAAACTAAAAGATTCACCTACCCCCATGCACAACCGCAAAATCTCCCTGAAAATGGACATTAAATAAACCCAGATGGTCAACCACTTAAAAACTGGAATTCTCAAAAAAAAAAAAAAAAAACAATTAACACCCACCAATCCCCGAAATACGAAAACTACATTAATCCAAAAATAATGTCCCTTCTTCGGTGGGTTTTGTCCCAGGAATGCATGGCACCAAAGATCAGTAAAACAGTCGTTAATGCAGCTATCCATGTTGGAACTGCTCACTCTTGTTACCTGCCATTGAATGTCGGTAATGCAGGAACTTGCAATAAAGGTTGTCGGAGTCGGGATAAGCACTCTGCTTGGGGTTTGTTAACAATCCCTGTGTAACCGAATGCTTTAACGACCGGTATGATATTTCAGGATAAATTTAGTAATGATACCTTCTAATAAAGTAGATACATTTTACAAAATGTGCAGTGTTGTATGGCAAATGTAGAAAGTCATTTGAATTGGCGATTAATTGTTACTTCCTACTCTTTGAATAATAGCAAATATTCTTGGTTGACACACCATCTGATTCGTTCCTGTTATACTAAACACCACTAATTATAAATTCATTAATTCAGCTAGGGGTACTACACACCAGATTCTTCAGGTAATGGACTATCAAAATGAAAGTCAATCGTTCCATACCGGCCATATAGCAGTATACTGAAATATACATCTCCTAAAATTTCGGAATATCTTCAAATGTTGATAAATACTGGGTTGCAAGAAAGGAGACAGTGCTCTGAAATGAATATTATACAAATTATTAATAACATTGCCAATTTATTAAATAATTCTGTTCTTATTTGTAGGTGTTGTCATCTTTATGGCTAATAGTATTACCAAAACCACTACATTAAATAAACAAATCTCATAAATAATGTATAAAAGACCTGCTAAATGTTTTAAAACAAGAAACTTTAATTTAGATGTTTTATTAGAATTGTGTTATGAGATTAATAGATTAAGAGTACGGATCTTTAAATTGAAATTTTTGTGGCGTTTGTGCATGTAAATACAGTAATAATGAACATGTATTCCTCCTGTATTTTATATGTGAGAAATAAATATAATAATTTATTTAATCTTACATTAAGAGGTAAGTAGCTTTACTGATGATAGAATTGTTTGATACCCATAATGCATAAATTGCTGTTTTTATTCAGCTGTAATAATTAATAGTCGTTGGTCATTTCACCCTGTATTATCATTGCCTTTCACCGGTCGTTATAGAGAGAGTTTCTTCACTTAGCAGTTACATTTTAATTTATTTTATTTGTGCCTATTTGTGTTACATTAATGGGCAGTCTCTCGTTTGGTGTTATGTATGATTCTATTTCACGTTTTGTTTTGATTAAAATGACTCTCATAGTAAGGGATTTCGTTTTCTCGTTTAAGTGCACTTACGTTTCTTTTGAGCCATATTATATAGCATTCAGTATTTCAAACACGATGTGTTGCGCTGATTATGATCTCACCGGTGCGTGAGCGGAAATTTCGCGTTTAATTTCATTCTCTTGGAGCTTGCAGAGATTGCCACAAATCTGAACATTTTACGCATTACATCAGCGGTTTTGTAGCTGTGTCACGTGATCTCTAATTTCGAAGATTCCGCTTGCGTTCATTTCATACTTCGAATTCTACACCATCCGTTAAATTTGCGAATCTCATACTATGTGCATTCGGGCTGTCATGGATTTTTTTACATTCACATGATATAAAAGATTGTTTTTTAATTCCTCTTTGGTTCCTTTCTTTTAATCTATCACACTTATTGTATCACTGATGGGATCTCGTTACAATTCTAGGGTCATATATATTGTGATGGATATAGGTATAAAGCGTGCAAACGTTTCCCTACGAGAATAGCATTAAATTGCTACGCCTTTTTTGTATAAGTTCTATGAAAGCAATATTTTGATAATTGTTGTCTACGAAGTATTTACGGTGAAAAATATAAATAATTGGCACAAGCATTAACACAGGTGGCTCACGGAAAACAGACTCTCTTCTTTGTAAACAAAATTGGACATTTTATTAACTTATATGGCTTCTGAGCATCTGTGGTTGAATATCCGTGACCATAGTAGATGTAACAACGGACAGGGCTTATTTTTTTCGATTGGCAATCGATTCCGTAGTACATTACTTTTCCTTCATGTACCAAATTATTTGAAAATTTCTCTCGTTTTCCTAAGTATACATGCATCAAATTTATGCAATTCTTTGTTGCAAAGAATATATTTTGCAAGGCACGGCTATGAACACAAACCGCTTCCTCGCGTTGAAAAAACCACCATCTATGGTTTGCAATTATAAGGCTTTTTTCTTTTTCCAGTTTCTTATTTCATCATTATCTGACTCGCCATGGACTTGGCTGTATACACGCTTAGGCTGGCTAGCCATGGCTGGGCCGGTGTTTCGTGAGCCACTCTGTAGTTATATTTGATAGGTAAAGTTGCAATGACGATATCTGGATAAATACATTTGTGCTAGGCTAATACCTATGGATCCTTTTAAAATATGTACACGATATTAGTAACCCCTTCTCTACCCGCCTATTTTAAAAATATTCCATTAGCGCAAGTTTATAAGCAGTTACGATGACTATTTCGCTTATGTGACGTCATCATAGAATCGATCGATGAAATGAAACAAAATTTAGAATTTTGACACATCACAGTCCGATACCACAGTGAAATTATCGTTATGCTTTATCATGTCCTTTTACCGCTCGAAGTAGATTTATCTTCTGGTCAAAATAGTCAACTCTGTATCCTCATCATACTTCCTGCGCACAAATCACCGACCACTTTTGCCAGCAGCTTGATATCATTTTGCAAATTATATAACAATACATGCCTAAGCAACGCTAAATTTTATTCTGCAAGCATTTTGTAAATTATGTAACATTGTCTGCCTAAGCAACCATAGATTTTAATAAGCACGTTGTTCAGAATGGTAAAGTGTTTTCTCTGTTTTGTTTTTCTCATTTCGTATTAGTAAATCGAACGGTAGCAATTGTAATACACGAATTTCGTCTATTTCATTCTCACGATTTTTGAATAATAGGTATTTATAGGCATATACAATGGTTAATATTCTGTGCGCGAATTTCAAATATATATATTACTTTTATTCTTTTTCTGTTCTTGAAATAATCCTAAACCTGTTTTTGGCTCTTCTCCATTGCAATTACCAACATTCGACATTCATCTCTTATAACATGACTTGAAAAGTTTAAGTATTCATAATACAAATATAAAATTATTTCAATTTTGTAAACCAAGTTGAGGGGAATTATATTTAAACTCTTATTTAATTCGTGAAATAGTCCTAATAAATATCACTCGAGATAATGCTTTTTTTACATAAATTTGCGCACTACATTCGTGAATTTATCGGCAATCTCTAATCTTCTTGTGATATTACTTGTGAATATTTCACTTATATGACGTCATCGTGCAATCGGTGTCGGTCTTGGTGCTCTAGTAGTAACCATACTTGCCTCGTAGATCCAAGATAACGAGTTCATTTCCAGCCAGGGTCGATGGATTTTTTTTTTTTTTTTTTCAGTGTGTAAAAATTCTAAGTATGGCTTCCTTCCGGAGAGAAGTAAAGGCGGGGTCCCATGCTGTAAATTTACGGCACGTTAAAACCTTAAGCCTGAAAAAAAAACTTCTGAGCAAAATTGACCGACCGTTTCACGCCCTGAATGGAGATATTAAAGAGCGTCCGTAAATAAACAAAATCAATAAATCATAAAATCGACCGATGAAATGAACAAAAGTTTGAATTTTGACACATCACAACCCCATTTCTCAGTGAAATTATCATAAAGTTTCATCAAATATTTTTACCGCTCAAAGTGCATTTGTCTTCTGTTCAGTGTAGTTCAGAATGGAAAAATGTTATCTTTGTTTTGTTTTTCTAAATTGGTATTAGTAAATCGAACGATAGCGTTGGTAATAGTGGACTTTGTCTATTTCAGTGTCACGATTTCTTAATGGGTAGGTATTCAAAGTAAGTATAACATTTTAAACAATTGTTAATATTATGTGTTAGAATTTTAAGCATGTTACTTTTCTTCTTGCTCTATTTATGAATTAGTCATAAATCCTTATTTGCTCTTCTCTGTTAGCATTACTCACAATCGACATTCGTCTGTTGCAAGATGGCTTGAAAGAGCATAAAAATATTACAATTTTATAATACAAGTTGAGGAAAATTCTATTTCAATTCTTATTTTATTGGTGAAATATTCATAACAAATATCAATCGGGAATTTGAGCTTTCCGGCAATCAGATATTCTTGTGATATTAGGTGTGATAACTATACTTTTAATGCGTAGGGCACGCACGCAATGGAGAAAAAAGAAGAAGAAAATGGGAACAAAATTTCCCTATTTAAGAATAATGATTTTACAGCTTGAAAGTTGCAAATTTTATTTATCCAGAATGCTGCAGGTTTACCTAAAGTTGAATATCTGTAGGTCACGTCCCATTGTAAGCACATTACTCCCATTTCCGTGGTAGATGCAACAGACACTTCAATAAAAATATAGGCTTAATTTATTTCTACAACGATTTGGAAAAAACTTACCGGGCGTTAATGAATTATACCGCTTTACTTTCGGATATTGTAGAGGGATTTGAGACATGTAATTTGAAATGGGGAACCTTATGTGCTGCCGGTTTAAAAATTCATGGCACTTAGTTTCTAAAGAACCAGTACACCAGTGACTTATGCTTCCATACAAAATAATACCTCACAATAACGGACGGAAGTTGTGGGGCATTCTCTCTGACGCAGTCGACTGACGTCATGTAAAAGCACATAAAATCTAGTTGAGTCTTGATTACTTCTTTAACTTTGACATCTTATACATGAGCACACTTCTTCAAAAGTTTAAATAAATAAACGGCATACTTTATAGGGCTCGAAACTACAATCCACTTATCCATTAGGCCACACAGTCACCACATAGGTGGATAACCGCCCATTCCGCTCACAAGTACGTGTCTTAATGACCTTGGCACTTGTGTCGGTTAAACGACTAGTGCAGGTTTCTCTTCGCTATATTAATATTTAAAAACAATCTCCTGGTGATACTTAACAAACTTTCCCCTTATTTGGCAATAATAAATCTCCCGTGTAATTTATGGTGTAGTTTCAAGAAAGTTAAGATTTTTAAGGGTCTGAGGTATGCTCCATCTCTCCAATGTCAAATAGTGCTAATAAAGTGGACGTTTTTCCAAATCTATAGTGCTGTAATACTTACAGGTTATATGTGAAAGTTTCATACGACCCTTTTTATCTATGCTTTCATTGGAAAAATATTATTTTTATATGTAATGAATGTTTACTACATTTTTGTGCTTTTTTCTATATGTAAATTTGATAAAAATTACTTTATGGGAAAGTAGAGGGTTAAATTTAACACTCTTAACTTTTCTTACACCTTCACTGAAATATAGGTATAATATAATATGTAGGTTGCAAACCTTATTATCATAATATTTCATGTATTGTAATTAGTAATGTAGATATCGTATGTGTATAATACGGCATAATGTTAACATGACTTGTATATCAACAAAAGAGATAGTTTACTATTTTTTTCGGTTACGGTAGCTTGGAAGGCCAATAAGATCATAAAAATCTATACAGTAGAATGAATTTCGAAGGTCGCATATGAAGCACTTTTTTTAAAAGGACTGCCTTTTAGGGTTAATAAAATGAAGGACTTTTAAATTCGTTTAGGGCTTTGGCTTGGAAAGGCGGTTGTAGCATTTTAATTAGCCAATGCCAAAGAAAGTTTTAAACTTTAAAAAATAGCTTAAACCAGCCAATGGCAAATGAATGTTTGAATTTTTAAAGACATGCGCGAAAGTTAGGCATGCTTTTATGATTCTTTCTTCGGCGTCGTTAAGCCAACGATTGCTTGATTTGAATTTAATATATAAGAATGCGTTTGCTCCGCTGACTGAAGCATTCCTCAGTAAGTAGTTCTCAGTTCTCAGAAGCAGTTTAAGATCTATACGTGGCAAGATACACGCAGTTCTGATTCAGTTCGCACACTCAGTTCTCAGAATCAGTTACGCACAAGCAATTCTCTCTTGACATACGCAGTCATCAGTTAAGTTTTCAGTTTCACACGTCGCGGTACTCATATGTAAGTTTCACACCGGCAAGAAGCACTTGTTATTCTGATTCCAACGCAGGCACCCAGTTGTAATACATACAACTTTCACTTTCACTTCAAAGTTCGATTAGCAACAGCTAAGCTTGCATTCGATTGTAGTTAAGTCTATCGTACGCAAAACACCAGAGGACGCGAAAGATTTAGAACATAATAAAGAACCAATGTTTATATATACATTATGTCGCAATTCAAAGTTCCAAGTCAGAAAATGCTAAGAAAAATAGAAATAATCTGTGGAACCAGTTGGACCAATGTAATTTGATTTTCAAATTAGCGTTTTTTAATTGTACATTTAATGTAGTTATCTACAATTTGTTTGCAAACAGTTTAAATACAAAAATAAAACACTATATCCCATAAATCGTTTTAAATTTAGCATTCATTTGTATTTGTTTTGTTTTGTTTTGTTTTTTTTCTTCATCTATTCGACTGTTAGCGGAAACTAAAGCCGGACTTGACATTCATAACTGAAAGATCACTTTATGCACATGTTCATTTATGTTTATCATTTCATTCGCTAAATATTCGAAAGAAATATAATTCCAGTTCCAGATGTTCCCCAGATAAATTATGGAGCTCATGTTATATGCAGTTAATTAGAATACTTCTCAGTGCATTTCAGCTGCATAGGCTGGAACATGTTCTTCTTCTACAAACTCCTAGCTAGAATCACTAGAGACATCTAAGTTTTTATAAAGGTACTGCCTGTATTTGCAGCTTTCCCGCAATATTTAGTTCAATAAAATCATCAAAATGCATTAAGTTTGGAAATAATCACATTTTCCAGCAGATGGACTGTCCCTAATCAGTATGCTTTTGTTTCGTTTTTTCAGTTTTTACCTACTTATCTGTTAGAATACTCATCATTAAAAAGAGGAGATTCCATGGCTTTTTAATATCTAACAGAAAAACATTATTTTTGCCAATTCCATAGCCCCTTACGTTTTACAGAATCACCTACATTAGCACCTAATTAGCAATAATAATTAATAAATCAGAAATTATTTTCCTGCTTTGGGTTTATCTCTACCATTATATATTTCAATATATGTGTTCTATGCAGCATCGTGTATCACGAGAGCTGTCTACACTGCTTTCTTCTTCACTTGCTGTTCGCTGAACTGTCATCCTGTTTTGGAAGGGATACAGAATGGTGGCATGATTTCACCTGCAAGGTGAGAGAGGTAGACAGACTGATATTGATTTGCTACTTAGTGCCGGATATTGGTGCTATGTGTCAAGCCGGGCTGGAATAAAATGCCCCATCTGCCTCTGGCGACCAGCCAGCTATCCACACGTATATTCCAAACCTTATGCAGTATTGATTAGGATGAACTGGTGGTTTGCATCGAACCTGATTGCAATCACGACATCTTCAGAGAAATAATTTAGATGCATACGCATACAGTTTGAGCCCCCAATTTCAATTATGGTGATTGTGTGTTTTCGATGTCCCCAACGATGCCGCAACGTCACATTTTCGCTTTTCAATAACAGGAGCAGTGGGGAAAAAGGGATCATCCCCACGCTGCGGTGTAAACACACAATTAGAGTGTGGGTATCGCTTTCAATTTTGTTTCAACACAGGGAAATGAATAGGAGCCACAGGAGAGAGTCCATCGTCTATTTTCGTTCTTTTGTTCAAAATGAAATAACTGCTGACACTTAATTAGCGCTCCGGAGATGTGTCCAGGGACTCCGTCGTGTAATTGACTACAAAATCTAGGTCCAAACCTCTGGACTTCGAATGTTTATAAAGAGAAATACAACAAAAATAATAAAGTGTAATCAGTTTAGGGCAAAAATATTAATACTGCTCTTAAGATTTTAAATGCTCATTATAAAGATTAATATATTAAATTATTAGCTTTATAAAACATTTAGGACTAGTGCCTATTGAAATAAGTTAATTTCTGTTAAGTTAATAAATCGATTATTCTGAATAATATGTTACGTAACATTTTGTTAGGTGTATACATTACAATAATATAAACACATCATACACTGCAAATATTTAAAACACAATCTTCATGGTCCCTTCATATAACATTTAAAATTTACCGGTATACAGAAGGGTCACGACAAACCGGCCCTCAGTGACTTTGGTCCTATGCACTTTCCAGGCTGGGTTGGTGGTTAGTGGTTTGTGGGTCACCTGTATTAACAGTCATGAATTTGCAGTTTTCATATTTTCACGCTAATTAAAGACTTTATATTGCCGAAAGGGGGAGAATATTGCTTAACTTGGGCTTATACTCTGGACTTCCGTTTTTACTATAAACTAATGTGCAGATATTGTTGGAAAAGATCAATATGCATTCATGTGTTAAATATTTCATTGGCACACCAGTAATTGCAAATATTCTAGGAACTTCAATCTGTTATTCTGTACATGGACATTTGTTACACTATCTTCCCTTTGTATGCAGAACATTGCGAGAAGAAATGGTTCAAGTTTCTGTTGCGTGTATGTACAGCTGCTGAACACCTCAATAGTATTTATGTGCAAAACATTGTTTTAGAATATGTATGGCAAACCACTTACCATTTGTATATTTAAATACCACGTATGCAGGAAATTATTATTACTCGTATAATAAACATAAATATAAGAAGTACTGTAGATGAAACTAGTGCTGAAATAAACATCAAATACTGGCACATTTCTTCGCGAACATTAAATAAAAAATAATAGTTGTATATTCTTATTTGTGCGTATTACACCAACATTCAATTCTGAGGGATAGGATGGAACACTATATATAAGCAGTATATTTACATTTTACATGTAGAGCGATTAAAGCTGTTGCAACTGGCAGGCAGCATGGTCGAAACGAATAGAAAATGCAACTATGCTACCATTGGTACTCTTTAACATTCATCAAAAGCCTTTTTCAACCTTACCAGAATCTAAATTAGGTATACTCTATACACGTCTATGCTGTTGTGAAAATTTTGGTCACTCAATCGTGGTTTCATTATGACAAATATGAATGAAAATGTGCTTTGACTTTTAGACCAGAAATGAGGATTGCTGCCTATTGGAGATGTGTAGAGAGCAGAGGTAAAAGATACTAATCGTTTCAACTTCAATTATTGGTGGCGGACTCAGTGACTAACTGCCTACGTCATACTCTTAATAGTAGCTGCAAAAATATCAGTACATTGAAGCAAGCACTTGATTGCGGTTGTTTCGTTCGGCGCGTAAAATAATCGAGAAAAAGGTTATATATAGGAGCGTTCTCGGCGTGACTTAGAGATGTCGTGAAGGTGGCCAAATAGTTATGGTAGTTGTTAACTATCATCCTTTAAATGGCGCGCTATAAAGTTTCAGATTCATAAGTGTAGTCACCTGTTTGTGACGATCGTGTAAACAAACTGGCCTTAAAATTTTCTACAAACTGGATAAAACTGAAATATGAGCTGTGATAAAGTACTTCGTTTTGAAGGGTTTAACCCCAGTAGAAATACAAAAAGGAATTCGATTCCACCTTAAAGGAATCTTCTCCTTCGTTTTCGTGGTCTGCTAATTTAAGCGTGGTCGTACATCCATTCAAGATGATAAGCGCTCAGGGCGTCCCAAAACTGCTATGACCAAGGAAATGTTGACAAAAGGTTTTCAGTGTGTGTGGCATCCAGTGAAATGTTCAAAATTTCAGAAAGTATTCTTAACGTCATTCGACAATCCTCTCTCGCAAAAACAGAAGTGGCATTTATGTTTTCCTCCGTTAGAGTTCAAACTGAAGGGTCGGATCCACCTTCCTTTGAAATTGGTTGGCTCCCCTTTTTAGAAAGTTTAAACCATCTTCGAGCTTTGCTATAGGGAAGAATAAACTTTCCATGGGCCTACTGTAGCATTGCATAGGCCTCAACTGAAGATTTGTTAAGACAAAAGCAGAATTACAGAGTAGCGTATTGTTCGTTGTGTGTCACCCAATTTTCCTGTAGATGGAGCTGAACATGTCTCAACTTGCACACCACTCACAGGCGGGAACCTGGTGATACAGCAATGAAAGTAGACCTACGTGTATATAATGCATTAAGTTAACAAAGTATTGTAATAAATTTCAGTGCGAGAAATTTTCATTGTAAACAAATTAATGATCATTCTTTATTGAACAGACCCTGTACTACTGCACTATCACACTCATATTTTCTAGATGTAAATTTGGAACACGAATTGGGTTAATGTTAAAGATATGCATGATTTTATAGTAATAGCTAGGGAGCTGGCAAGCTCTGTACCTTCGAATATCTGCTGGCTCCTGTGGTGGACGGTGATAGTGTTCGAAGGCGCTGAACCCACCTACATTTTGTGATATAACAATTTACTTAGTGTGTGCATTTAGAAATTCTGTTAACATTTATGTATTCAACTAATTATGACTTGTACAGAGCCAGAACTGAGGGCAAGTTATATTCTTGCTGTAAACTGTTTAGCTCAAACTAGGTAATAATGATTATATTATTACAATGCTGTTTATTTGTTCATTTATTGTTGTATTGCTCTTAAAAATACACCTCGACTTTTATAAATAATGCGGTAATGTCATATATGACCATTTGTTGTAATTGTAAGGATACAGCTATTACAGTAACGATATATATAGCTGTTTATCAATTATTTTATATTCAGTTGCATTGTAGAATGCCCCTTTTGTTTCTCCGGTGCAACAATAACCAACCCCTCCGTTAAAGACCCCCCTGTACAAACTTAAATAAAGCCTGCATTTCTTCCTGACGTTTTTGCATTGCTTACCACATAAAATAGCAGAGCAATAAAACTTACTGGGCTTCCTAAATATATTAAAAAAAATCTATATAATAGTTTTAATATTGCAAACAGACAATTGAAGTTCTTCGAAAGAAATTTGCTATACAAGACAAATTTCTCATATCTGAACATGCCCACCATTTTCATATTGCATCCGATGGCCTTCACTTTAATTAAGTTTTTAATTTAAATGTTTCCCTCCATTCCATAGAAGAATGCAATTGTGGAAATAATGTGTTCTGCGATTACTGCACATTTTCATTAACTTGAGCAATGAAGCATTAGGTCTGAAATTCATTAGTTATATCTAAAAGTAATTTAATGTATAGAGAGTATTGTTTTACTTTCTTGCAAAGATATAATAACAGATATTCCTAATCTTTCAACGCAATAATGAAAATATTTCAAATAGAGTAATTTTAGAAACATATAACAGTTAATATAAAACAAAGAACGAAATTATTTCATTTGAAATAATATTTTTATAGAAAAATTTGTTCAACAGTTTGGTACAAAGTCCTACATTTCAGATAGCAATGTCCTCTTTTTGAGTTTGGTTATCCGATTACCCTATCCTTCCCATTTGAAAGAACAGGCAATAATACGTTCTATAACTGTGCATGAAATTATTATACAATTCGGTCATTAATTCCATGAAAGTTTCTGACTTATTGACACTAGCTCATGGCTTTATATTTTGCTAAAAATGAAAAATTATTAATATATTTTTAAAATTGATTGTAATTTTATTTTTCAGAACTTGAAAAAATTGAATATCTCTTATCTTCGACATATGAACCCGGCTATTCTGTTGAATTTAGTACCAACGTTCTCCAATCTCGTCTGTTTGAATCTGCGCATGACTCTCACTGTTGATCCGGTAAGTCGTAGCATGTAATTAATTGAGATGCATCTCTCATAAACGAAATATGCATTTGATGAGCTCACATATTTTTGTTAAATCTAAACCAAAGAGTTCCTTAATGTTATGCATTTATAGTAGGTTTGAAAGTTCGATAAGAACCAAGAGTGAAATCTTACAATTTATCGACGTTATTTCAGTACTTTTGAGGAACCCAGTTTGATAATTTATTTCTTTTAATTGTGTAAAGATTTTAGTATAATTTAATTTAGATTACATTGGATGCATCATATTTTTGTTTACATTATGCTTTACCAGTATCTTTGGCTTTTTTCCAAGTATGAGTTTTTTTTTTGTTTTTTTTTTTTTTCCAAAATTCACATTTAGTTTATAAGAACAAGTCAATAGCAATTTTAAAGTATCATAGGACAAACATTTTCTAGGCACAAATATGTCTTCAGATGTGCTCTTCAAATGGAATAGAAAAATCGTAAATAAGTATGGTTATGCAAAAATATGTATTTAGAATTATAACTTCAAAGAACTGAAACAACGTATACAGGGATGTCCCATTTGTCTTGCTTACCTAAAATAGCCTTTTTTCTGATGCGTCAAATGAAAAATTGTTTTTAACAAAAGATTTTCAACATGACGAAGGCGTTGTTGCTGAGAGTTTACTTTTGTGTATCTCCATTAATGTAGGAGATACGGAGTGGAACTTCGTTTTCTTTTATTGGCACCGTGTACACTTTACTCAAGAATATTTCTTTCACCTTCAAGAGCTATTCAAAAATATATTATACTGTGCCATTATTGTCAAGAAAACCTAGATGTGCAAACGGCAAAGAGTGCACAGTTATTGAAGAAACCGAACTCTTTAATGCCTTGGTTGTATAAATTGCTTACCCAATGCAATACTGTAGTAGAGTTCTGGGTCCTTTTTATGATTTCCGATTCATATAAACACAGGTGCCCTGAGAGGAGGATGTGGATAGCTAATCCATCTCCCTTTCCCCCTCAAATTGTCGTTGCTGTGGTCATTTTGTAGTAAATTAATAAGTTAGTACAGCACTGATTTGTTGTGAACACATTCTGTAAAAGTGTAAAATTACAAGATGTACATATATGAAGAGAAGGTAGAAATACTACTGATCTACGGAGAATGTAATTTGGCTTGTAATATTTTATTCAATTTCATTTTTTCATATTTAAATTTTCTTGATTAAAGTGGTACACTGTGAAATATTTCTGAATAGTTTTTGGAAATGTTAAGTATATTCTTGAGTAAAGTGTGTATAATGCTATTTAAAAAGAATAATTTGTATCCCGTATATCTTACATTGATTAGGTAGCAAAAAATTATACCCTGGGCAAGAACTTCCCCATAATGTTAAACAAATTTCGAACAGTTTTTTATTTGACGTATCAGATAAAGGTTGTTATGTCTGAGCAAAATAAATGGGACACTCTGTATGATTTACTTAAACGGCTCAGAAACATTACCGCAAAGAAGCGAACAAATGACTCAATCTTGTTTCGCACGCTGTTGCACGAATTTAGTCAGGAAGAGAGGAGATAAGTAGTAACTCTACCAGATCGAAATGAATTACGTCACAAAGAGACGGGGCATGCTACAATTCCCAAAGGTTTCATCAATCTGTGCAGTTCCCTATTAGCACATTTATGAACATTTCAGCACGAACAAAAGTCATAGCTTGTGAACTCATTTATTTTAGCAACAGTAAAACTACACGTGCTTCATATTCCAGAAGCTCTATATGTGTTGTAAACTACTTAAGTTTTCAGACTAAAATATTAGCAAAAAGCAGAGATAATAAGTAGTTAATTTATCTTTTGGCTATTGTGATAGTTTTCTAAAATTAAATCACCTCGGAGTGCGTTAAAGATATTCTTGATACCATTAATCATCATACCATATGGAAAACAGAAATTTACCCCAAAGGAACCTATGTTGCATTTTATTGCAACATACAGTGAACCTTTACTAGCCACTGGCGATAAGCTGCATTCTCAGCAATCACTATAAATAATTCAAGAATACTTTTTATTATTCTGGAAAGCGAAAACTCTTAACAGTTTATGTCAGCAGTAATGTTCAGAAAGCAGGCAGTGTTTGAAGTATTTACGCTTTTGATAATATTAGTGTTCCTATTTTTTACCCATGTTCAACAACTCAAAGTTTGGTGTTGTGTGAAATCGTCGTTACTCAGCACACCTTGAGTGGAAATATAGAGGTATTTGTTTTGTACAATGTTATCATTAGTCAGAATGGAAACACCACAGCAAAAGGACCAGGCTGTTATTTGTATGATTGAAACACGATCAATCGAAACAGTTCAACGGAGTTTTCTTCGATAATACGGTAGTGATGCACTAACTGATAAGACTAAAACGTTTCAACGAAACAAGGAATATTGACAAAATGAAAACGTCCGGCCGTTCAGTCCTGTCAGAAGGATATGTCAATAGGATCCGTGTTTACTGTAGTAAAAAAAACCGTAGTTAAGAACTGGCTATTCGTCGAAGTACAGTGTTCAAAGTGATACGTAAAAGATTTCGATTATACACAAACAAGATTCAAATTCTCCAAGAAACTGGGATCGTGTTGTGAATGCGGTCGTTGCTCGTGAGAGGAGGAGGGGGAAATTGGGTGGTGATTTAATTACCTGTACTTCTGGACTAGGAATATTATATCTCGGGGAAATTCTGGAATTTTGTGACTCGTTTCAGTCAGAGGGAAGAGCAGGATACATAGCAGACTACGCAGAAACATGAAAGATTTCAGTTGACGCTGTTTTTCATTGTTATTATATGAATATCGGATTGTTCGTACTGGCTTGAAGACATTTCTAAGATCTCAATTGACTTCTAGATAATGCTTAATGGTTCACAAATGCCGACCACTTTAACTGACTGCTGACTATTAATTTTCTACAGACTTCGCGCACTTCGTTTTTGATTCTCTATTCTTAAGCCCATTGATTCCAACTAGCAACTGACTATTCCTTCCTCTTCCTCTCCGATTCAACCACGACTTATAATTGATGACTGACCACTGACTCCTCACGACTCATAACCACGACTGATAACTCCTCATCTTACTGTCTACCTTATACTAAACATATAGTTTATTGTATTGTTATGCTTCTCCTACGCGAAATATAATTTCTCAAATACGAGTATTACTGATCTCGGTGCCGCCTCATGGGTCATCCCTTGATATCTATTATTTTACACGCTCGTTCCGATTCGTTCAATTTTGGAATGTTTCTATTGGTTAAGTTCGACAATTATCTTAACAAAATCTTCTCACACAATGGTAATTCCAGGAACGGACATTCCTGCCATAAATATGTGGAAACATTTCAGATCTGACATCTCTTCAATTTACTTAGATTTTCCCATAATGAATTCGCGATAGATCACGTCTCGGCCATAAATAAGAAGCCTCTATTTGTTTCTGAAATCCTGTCAGAATCCTGTTGACGTATCTAGATGTCACTGTTAAAAGACCATAAACATAGGCTAAATGGTATGGTTGACATTTTTTTATCTCTCGAGAAGTCCTTGTTTACAAAAGCAAATTCTTTCCCTATTGTTATTATGCACTGTTATCTATTGGAATAATAATTCTCTATGCGCTAGTTAAAAGGCACATTCCGTGTTCTCGGGTCGACAAATTGCTTACCTAAAAACTTACAAAAGAAACAAGTTCGTAACCCGGACAAAGGATATCCAAGATTTGTAAAGATTTAAACAAGTTTGAAGGGAATGAAGATTATTTTAAAAGTGTGCGTTTACTGACGATCTTCCACATTAATTGTAGAATCATTACAATTGTAGAATTTGGGGAGATGAACCACCGCACGAGATCATTGAACACCACATCGACTCCCCTGTGATATTTGGTAACGGTTTGATATACGACCATGTTATGAAACCTACCTTCCCCCCGTGGAATACACCATTACTGGAATTATTTACTTTGAGATGATAAAAAAAATTGTATTTCCACAGTTGGATTATTTTGAGGCTCATGCTGGATTGATATTTTACCAACAGGATGGGATCCCACCCTCTTACAGCCAGTTTGCTCTAATGGTGTTTCATTTTCTGTTCTCTAACAAATGAATGGTTGAGGAGGGCCGATCCCATGTCAACCACGAAGTTTAGACATTACGCTCTAAAGTTTTAATGTTAGGATATGTCAACATCTTTGTGTGCTCTGAAAATTTTAGTGATCATCATCTACATGAAAAGATAATTGCAGAACAACTAACATAACTCCCGACATGCTGGCGCCCACATGGGAAGCAACTGAATATTGTTTGAATGTATGCAGAACTACGAACGGGGTCATATTGAAATCTATTAAATGTCAAACAAAACTTTTGTATGAATGCTTTCATATTATCTGTATATGAGAGTTTACTTTTTACTTTTAGTGTAATAAACTTTATCGAAGCCCCGTAATTCTTTTGTAGAAACATTGTATGTTACAAAAAATTAGGCAATGAGCCGTTGGGTTTCGGAATGTATCTAAAGTGGGCACTCAGAGAAACAAAATAAAACCGAATCCTTTTATAACATCATGTAAGAATAACACTCTTTATTAATAGACGTAACAAGCTAATGAAGTTCGTTATCAATGGAGTCTAACGGTATTATACCAAAATTATACTCCACCCCTATATCTCAGATGGAATTTTACCTATTAATCCTTGTTCGAATTTACCTACGTTCAAAGCTTTAATAAATTAAAAGCATTGCAGAGTTTAACTGACAGGGTTTGTGTACCCTGTTCGCATTGATGAAGATCTTGTAGGTTTGAAAAAAACCACGTTAAAAGTGAAAATAAAGACTTTGAGAAATAAAATGAAGACACTGCAGAAAGGGAAAACCGATAAACGATACAAAAGCAGAAAGTCATTATCTTTAAAAATCTATCAAAAGTTTAAATTTGTGCAATGAAATGCAGCGACTTGTACTAAAAGTGGAACTATATAGAGATACTAATGTAATTTTTCTTCGTACTTGTAACGTCTTATTAATGTGTACACAAGCCTACAAGCTATGCACTCGTGAATTTATCCACTGGTGACGATAATATTACATACTATTTGATACGATTATTTTTGTAATATACATTATTTAATAAAATATAGATAATAACTTATATTTAATTGACTTATATATTCGATTGCTATAACGGTCTACCGCAGCGGTTCTCAAACTGCGATTTACGTACACCCAAGGATCCACAAAGTCATTTCACGGGTTTCACGAAGCATTAGAGCATTTGTTCTTGAATGTAATAGATACAAATAATAATTATGAGTAAGCGAAAGATAATACACATTTACGTTTATTGTAGAAGTGAAATAAATTAGAATCAACTGTTGAATGTGACTATTTTTTCCGGACGAAGCCTTCAAATAGGTATGTCGAAAATGTGGACCAGACAGAACCTGGTCATCCTATTTCTGACAACAACATGCTTCTTTCGACAGTGAAATGCGTAGGATGTGGCTGTATGTCACTTTTTTCCAGGCTGTTAAAGAATGCCATGAAAGTATTGGTGCCTTTCGTAAAAAATTAATCTTGTGAAAAATTATTCTCTACATTTTTTGTTTAAAAATTTAAAATATAGAAACCGTTTGGAAAACGTAGAATTAGAACTCTGATTGCAAATTTCTCCTATTGTATTATGGCATCTAAATGAACTGCAGCAGCAACCCTCTCAGTCTGGAATTAAAATTAACAATTAATGTTGTGCCATTACACGCGTGGTTTTTTCTCCCACGTTTCAGGCCATCTAGGGGACCAGTAAATGTCACCCACTGATATATTGTCCGCTATTAATACCAGTGTCTTTTGTTGTATTATATACTTTCCGAGTTTCATATTAAGATTATTACAATTTTGTAACAGTACACTACGATTGAAAAGTGTGTATTTTTATTTGCTTATATCGTTATATTTAATGAAAAACTTTAAAAAATATTAGGATGGAAATTTAGGGTTTTGAACTTTGAGTTAGATTTTAAGGATCCGCAAAAGCAGGAGTTTTTAACAGAATCCGCGGTGAAGAAAATTTTAGAATACAGTTGGTCTGCTGTGTTCTAAACGAAACGTTTGCAATATTTATTTATATAAATGTCTAGAGTCATCTACGTCAACTTAACTGTAGATTAATGTAAAAACAATTACATAATGGAAATGTTAATTTTAACACGGGCGCAATGGGATTTAAAGAGGTACATTTAATTAAACATACGATTATAGAAGTGATATTCCATTAAAAATAAATTACTGTGTGTGCTGGACGCTGAGGAAATTAAAGTTGATTAATTTGAGTTTTTTGATAGCTAGGCTATGATGTTGTTGATTAATTTGTGTTTGTGTGTGCATGTAAATGCAATGTGTTTTCAGATATTCCGCCATATTGGGCATTTATTGTTGCTATTGCCTTCTCAATAGTTAGCCAATGAAGCAGTAAACAATTTTAAATCGGTAGTGACGGTTTAATATGATAGCAAAAGCAATAATTTCATTTAAATAAATGATCCTGAGTGGGGTTTGTTTTAAATTTTATCATTGTTGCCAATATTCTTTTTCTTCCGGCAAAGCCCACTTTATCCTTTATATTCATTGATTAGTAGTTACTCTACTTCGGTAGATCGTAATATGATATTGATAGAACGCAGTGTCATCGATGTGAGACCTCTCTCGAGAGAGAGAGACTGGTTAAGTTTTACTCATGGCTCATTTTGGACATGACGGATAGCTTTGTCACAGCTCAGGGGAAACTCGGTTTTATCCATTAATCCACGTTCACACTGAAACCTTGATAAAAAAAAAAAAGATTAACGATGACCAACGACAGAGCTGGGAATTCATGTTTAGCTTTCGAACGAGAAACAGAGGAAGTTATATATAAGCATCTTCCGAAAAGTATTGTTGGCGTATATTCACCATTAATTTTGGGAACATATCTGTATAATAAGCAGTGTTATTTTTATTATAAATGTTCAACATTTTAAGGAAAATAATTTTAAACTCTAATTTATCTCAACTTGATTACTTTCCTGTCAAGATACCAACATATTGCAAGGTTTTTATGTAATTGTGTTGATCACAAATGAAGGCTAAGTCATAAGTGTTGACTGCACGTACATTTTCAATATGGGCGAGTGTCCCTCTAGCTGTCGATTATGGTCGTCGTTCATTGACGGTAATAATACAAACTGTTGCTTAGCAAAGTAAAATATCTTGAAAAAGAGATACTGAAAATACTGGCCAATGCCTGCATATTTTGGAATATTCATCATTCTAAACAGAGCTCTGCTATGGGTTTTAAAGCCATACTATAAATGACATTTAGGTGGTGTTCAAAAAGGAGAGATTTTGTTGTGACTACCTTCGCTCCCCAGCATGTATCCCTGTGATTTTATCTCTGAGGTAAATTAGATGAGGTGGAATATAAAAAGAAACCAAGGCAATCTAGAATATCTGCAGTTATCTCCACAGAAACTTACTTCGTATGTCTGCTTTACAGAATTCAACATCCTCTCGTTAATGTTGAACACGTTTTAGCATTGGAAATAATTTGGAAGGAAAATCTCCAGGATGTGGCCAGAAAAATGTAATGCCACAAAATGATTTACATTTATAAAGTAATTTATTAAACAATCACTAAAGGTTAATGTAATTTAAAATCGTTTTAACTACAAAATTATGTAATATGTCAATCAGCAATACAGCATTTAAACAAGTAACAAACTCTCAAAATGTTGCTACAAAAAATATGCAACAATTGAATAAATTTTCCTAAAATTATTTCATAGCAAGAAATCAATAAAGACTCCTTCTCGGGCACTCAATAAAAGACTTAAATACTGCCCAAAATGTACCACCAGTTTTAACACACTGATTTTTTTAATGGCGTTTAAGCCCCGTTTTTACTACTGAGGCACCACAGGTGGTGAACACTGCTGATACATGAGATTAAATTATATATTCGGAAAGGATTTTTTTCAGGAAGGAAACGTTCCAGGCCTAAGTTTACGGTACCTCCCCGGCATTTGCTAGTTATTAGGACTGAGGAAAACCTGGAAAATAACCTCAGTCAGGGATGACAGTCCTGGCAGGATTCGAACCGCAGACCTCCCGCTCACGAGTTCGCGCCTCAAGACCTCGGCCACCCCTGGCGGTACACTGAATGTTAAAAAACATAATTCCCTGTCTTTCCAAATAATTATAATTGGAATTTCTACACCAATACAGCAAAGTGCGGAAGCAAATATAATAAAATGTTTTAAAAGTTGCACTATACCTGGGCACAGAACTTAACCTACGGAGAAGGCTCCGAACCTAAAAATTTGGAAGCAAAGTTCTGAACAAACTGCTATGTACCACGTTCTGGAGACGACTCAGCATTCTAAAGAAGAAAGGAAGATCATGCTTCCCTCACAACTTGCAGATAGCGAGCCCACGGTCCTGTGCCCTATGACGTAAAAGCAGGGCCGAGGTAGCTAAAGCACGGACTCGTGAAAGAAATGTCTGGGGCTCGAGTCTCTCCAGGACCGTCCTCCCTGACTGATGCTTTTTCCAGGTTTTCCTCAGTTCCTATGTGTTATGTGTTCATGAGCTCTGCGGGGTGAAGAACGGGGAATGGGGAAAATAAATGTCAAGACTGAGGGGTTTGACATTACGCAATTTATGCAATAAATCAACAGCTCAGACTCACCGTCAACATGACCGACCCCTCAAGCTTACGTACTATAGCGTAAGTTTGGTTATATGTGAAAAGATTGTGATTTCTTTGAGCAGTGGCCCCTCATCAGACAGCATTACCATCTTCTGAAAAGGGATCAAAAGGGTTCAAAATCGGATTCCAAATTGGTGCTTCCGCTAATAGGCTGCATGTTATTTATCAGTAGCGTTTATATTGTACTGTACCTGAATACTACTGCTTACATTGTGTGTATGTTTTGGAATTCCTTCCAGAACTCATGAGCCCAGAACATAATTATAAAAACAACGGGTGTGAGAAAGGGAAAATGGAGTTCGGAACCAATGAAGTACATAGTATGAACATAAAACTCGACCTACGATGCTGTTAACTGGATTTGCTGAATCGTATTGAATACACATTTCTACAGTGTTTAGTTGACAAGTGTGCTGAATACACCAATGACTTCGCTCCATAGTCAAAAATTTAGAACGGCAGGAAATATTGGGCTTCTTTGTTTATTCCATTCTCATTAAATGTCTTAGTCAGATTCTGTCGGTCGATGCATAAAAAATCTTAGTGAATTATCATTTCTTTGTTCTAATAGGCCTAATTTCTGTCTGAATTTTTATATTTTAAGTTCCTCCATTGTGAGAAGACTACTTACATACACTTTAAATTTTCGACGTTCCCCATATATACTTAATATAAACTGCTAGATCTGGAGAAAAATCGTCCTTAAACCAACATTAATTATGCTGCGGATGAATTAGTAGTATGAGCTGTGGCATTATCCAGCTGAATAAGTGCGTGAAACGTTCCTCATATGCTAATTCATCACAAAGCGGCCTTTCCATTGTAATGTTCCGTGACTATGCGGAGAAAACAAACTTCATATGAAAAAAATGTATCGGGGATCAATTTCCCCATTATTAATGCCAATTACTAAAGCAAAGTTTTCTGTTACATTATGCAAGCTGTAATTAAAATTACTGCAATTTTGCTGCTCATCTTGAGATCTTTTAGATGGTCTTATCTACTGTGCTAGACTTTTCAGAAATTTCTGAGTACTGTTCCAAGGCAGCTCTGCTTCATTCAGTTTTATTTTGTATGCATGTGGAATTTCTTTTATTTTCCTAATCATTCATATAATCTTTTTCTGTTAAGCTTAACAACATTTGAAAAGGCAGTCAGAAAATGTATACCTATTTTAATTTTTATTATTTTTTGCCCTCTATGACGCAATTTCCTGCGTTTTATGCAGGTCATCAATATATACAATGATGCAGTGAATAGCTAATCATAAGTTATTTAATGTAATAAATCCGATTTAAAATTTTAACTTTCTCTATCACAAAACTGAGTTATATTTTATTATTTAAGGACTGCGTATATAGGGTAGAGTATTATTTATTTATTATGTACACAATGATTTTATCACGAATTTACAATATATATATATAATAACTATAATAATATGGGAACTGTAAAGAAACGCCTGTTTTATCCTTAATTCCTAATATTATAATATGTTCCAATAGGTATTAGCTCAGATAGGAAGATCATGCCCAAATCTGGTGGAGCTGAATCTGGCATGCACACCAATTTCGGATAAGGGCCTCATCCAGCTTTGTTTGGCCGAGGATGGAAGGCGCATTTCACAGAAGCTGGTGCGTCTTGTGATTGCAGAAACAAGCGTGTCAAAGGCAGGAGCAACAGTGGCACTGCAGTCCTTAGCTAACCTCAGAGAGTTCGACTACGATCACATATTTGACGTGAGTATCCTAAGAAAACAGTATCCTTTTTATAACTAACGGTGTATCATTTCCATAATGCTATTTTTAGATGCAATAAACTGTCAACATTTTTTATTTCGTTAATTTTGTTATATTTTTCACAGGAATGTCATTTTTAAAATTATACTTTAAAAATGTGTTTGTGATATGTATGTATATATAAGATATTATTGAATAAAGAATCATAGACAAGCTAAACCGACACGGGTGGCCTGGATCGTTAAGGCGCAGACTCGTTAGCGTGAGGTCTGCGGTTCGAATCCCCCCAGGACCGTCCTTCCGGACTGAAGTTTTTTCCAGGATTTCCAAGTCCTCATAAATGGCAAATGCCGGAGAGGTACCCTAAACATAGGCCTGGAGCGCTTCCTTCCTTAAAAAAACAATCCTTTCCCAATATATCATTTCATCTCATGTATCGTCAGTGTCCAACGCCTGCGGTGCCTCAGTAGTGAAAACGGGCGTTAAAAATCATTCAAAAAAGAACAAGAAGAAGAAGAAAAGAAAAGAAAAAAGGACAAGCTAACAATATTTTGGTGCTTGTAGCACAGTAGCCATGTACAAAACGTTTGAGGCACTTGCGGGAGCTGATAATGGCTTCTCAAATGATCAGCCGTATCAGGTTAATAAAGTGATGTGGACATCCATGTGATGGCACAAGCTACACCTTTATCAATTTGACACGGTAGATGGCAGAATTACTAAAGTCATCGTCCTTTAAAGCTTCAAAATTGGCATTATGGCCAGGGGCTCACACACTGGATTACAGAGAAGAAAAGATAAAGAAGGGGAAGAGAAATAAAGATAGAACAAGATAAAATGAGGAACGTGAGTACGTAAAGGACATTCTAAAGCTTGACCAAATGAACTCGACACCTCACGGACGCACACATTTACAGGAATAAATGAAGCGAATGTAAATGTACTTTTCATTATGTAATCGAATATACTTTCAGATATTTTTTCAAGTATCGGGTTATTTTTTTCTGGCACACATATTAACTGTTACAAAATTAGTACTTAGCACAACCTCATTCTGGTTTATCTAAAAGTTGTATATAATGATTTTTGGGTAATAAGAATTTGAGTGAGTGTATTTATTTGAATTCTAGTTCGATCATCAATTTCTAACATGCTTTTCCTTTGAAATGTCTCTATAATTCAGGCATAGTCGGCCAGCATATTTGTACTTCATTTGTCTGTACCTCTTTTCCATTCCAGAAATTTTCGGACGAAAAAGCCCACTGATGGCTTTGAAGTTTTAAAGACATGATACATCCCAAAGTTTGTGTGAATTTTTAAGATCATGTTTTATACCACAGTAGTTTTCTGCTATATAATTTTCAAGGAAACTGCAAGAGAGTTTTGAAATTATTGCCAAGACGGTTTTTTTTTTCCAGCTATTATTTTCCTTCCGTAAAATGTTGATAGTGCATTTAAAAACGAAACTAGTTTATGAGTCTTTAAATTTTTCTCCTTCAGTTTCGTTTCACTAACTTTGGAAAATTTAGATCTAGAGCAGCCCTAATAATGCAAGAGAGGTAAATGTAATTTTTCACAATTCACATTTTTTGTTCATGTTTTGCCCACTGTTTCTTGTCCCTGCCGTTACATTCACACAATAAACAGCACAATTCAGTATCTCCAAGTTGCAAACAAGTATTAAACTCGTCAACTTGAAATCGATGCATTTTTTCTAAAAGCAATGTAATATTTTCTTATGCCTTTTTCATATCAGCGTCATGCTCTACAGGGATTAATGGGAGCTCATTTCCATTATACACAAGTGCAATTTATAAACCAACTTGTCTGTGAACAATTTCCACTCATCTGGACGGTGTTGATGTCTAACCTGTTATATCTTTCCAATGAAAAAATAAAAATGCCTATACCTACTCATACTCACGAGACTATGTTAGCCAAATACATTCAGAGGAGTGGAATATGATGTATTAAAACTGCGTAATTGAAACATTATTTACAAATAAAATAACGTGGTACAGAGTAACCCACCAAAGAAAGAGGCTTCTATGATATTAGCTGTACACTCGCTCGAGGCAGGCTCCCCGTGGTCGGGCCGGTGTTTCTTGGGTCGCCATTCCAGTAGAATTGTTCCGAAAGCATTTTTAGGAAACTTCTACGGATTCTTGAGAAAAGTACAAAATATAATCTTTATTTTAGCAATAGAGTATGTTCTTTTTCTAAACACTTTAAATTTACTACAGAAACTGTTTAAAGCACCACGTTGATAGCTTCAAATCTGTAATATGTGACAGATGTCCACACCAGGATCGCTTAAATGTATGTGTATGCAAATGACCAATTAAAAAAAATTACAATAAAAATGTTCTAATGCTACAGGTAAAAATAAACTCGCTGACTGTTCATGGTCTGTGAGCGGTGGTGTTCTATAGTTTACTTACACACGATTCTAATACAAATTTATGGTTTGTGAAAAAGCCATTCTGCCAGCTTCCTATTAGATAAGACAGAAATAGTCCAATGAATTTACAATAATAAACCGGAAAACTGCACAATTTCAGGAACGAGTTTGTCATGTGTATATAAACATGCATCCGGGGCTCTTCGAATTTTTAAAGTCTGTCTTTGATACTCAACTCTTCTAATTGCCTTTAAGTATTTTTTTAACTATTCATCTCTTGCCTGAATATAGGTGCCATTTCAAGCCTCTTATTGTCCCGTTCCCGTAAAAGCGATTGCAAAATCCTGGTATTTTTGCATGTTGTTAGAAAACCACCCCTATTTGATTATGAGGATGTTCCATCTATCGGAAACGAAAACACGAAATATTTTAAATGTCCCTACAATTATAAATACAACAGGTTTAACCCTCCTTCGAGCGCAATTTATCTGAGAGAGATATTCACCGCTTTTTTCGGCGTACTGATATAACTGTTAATACAAAACGACTCCAACTTTTAATAACTTCTTTAAATCCATTGTAGTACTTCCTTGCTCATTATTGATCAGCTGCCTGTTACTTTTGTTTAATTATCAAGTGAAAGTGTCTGTGAGATGCAAAGCTCCCGGTCATGTACGTAATTGTTACTTTATTCTTCTTTGCTGTCAACCAAGCTTTCATGCATACATTGTCACACATAGGATAAGTATGCAAGCTAAATTACTGCAACGACTTAACGAAATCCCTTGGAATAAACCATTATTATAATTAGCTACATATTTCTGTTATTGTGTAATGAAATAACTTTTACATAAAGCGTTCTAAAAGTTTTCGGCCTGACCAAAAAAGACAAGATTTAACAGCTTTTTTCCCGACATAGTTACATTGTAAATCAATACTTTTAGTCCAAAGACTTTACAACTTTTTGATACCCTCAGTAAAGTAAAATTTGACCAACTGTGAAAAATAAGCGCCGTCTATCTCAGATCGTCAGATTTGATGTAAATCTTCGTCCACCCAGTCATTTCAAGTTTGGGAACAAAAAGTAATCACTGAGAGCCAACACGAAGGATATATAAGCAGTTTTGCAGCAACAATCCCAGACATATGTGATTATCGCATTATCGAGAAGGAAACTTTCTTTTTGGTAAGGTTATCCATAGCATGTTCCTAAATCCTAATAAATTAAAAATCAAAAATTACATTATTCCAGGGAAGAAGGCTCTTCGTTCCCTAATGACGCGTCATTAAAAACCGTCCATATTCCCCTGAGATTCCTGTCCTCTGCTTTGGAACCAGAGAAATAGAAAACATCGAACTCCAGACTTCAAGAACCAAGGCAACTTTAGAAGATCATCATCTAATCAGCTAATTAATTTTTCAGCATTCAAAAATTACAGACAATTAAAATTAATCACAGCACATATCCCCCCCCCACCATTAATACCGTTTCATCCTTCAGATGTTCCAGTATGAAGAGTAATATTCCCCGGTGATGGTCCTGCCCTTATAGAGGTAGTCCACGAGCACCATATGTGAAAAGAAGGGGGAAAAATTTTAATGTGGAATCTAACACTTTTTGTATTTCTGTTGGGGTTAAACCCTTCAAAACGAAGTACTTTATCACAGCTCGTATTTCAGTTGTATCCATTTTGTGGAAATTGTTAACATTAGTTTGTTTACACGATCGTCACAAATTACTGACTACACTTACGCTTGTGCATTTTTACAATGCTCCATCTAAAGGATTATACTTAACAAGTATCATTGTAGCTTGACCATTTTCGCGACATTCCTAAGTCACGATTCATGTATATAGACATGAATTAAGTGCGCTTGCCGTATAATGATGAGTGTCACAAGAAAGTCAGCATGTTGTTTTTTAAGAACTTAGCATTACATTGTCAAGACGTTTTCTCTAATATTTTCATAATTTCTATTGCTTATATAAGCAGTGTCCCTGAAAAAAAAAAAAAAAAAAGGGCAACGAGGAAATTCCCACTCCTAAATACAGGTCTGCACATCGTTAAGTTCATATATGTTCCTCATCATACTTGTCCCGAGGACTGATTACTTAAGGTAATAAAACTGTCAACTCCGTAAAGATTTCCAGGCGCTATGGCCTTCAAAACATGTGGTGACAGATTTATGATTTTACAACAGTTCTCTCTTTTCTCTGCACTCACATGTTCAACACTACAAAAACTCAGTCAGTTTATGGCCGTGGAGCTTGGAGCAGCGTGGTTCTTCTGCTGAGAACGTGGCATGCGAATAAAAAGTGGCGCGAGGTGTTCGATATTCTTATTTAAAGCCTAACGCAAGTGTAAAAATGTATATATTAGAATGATGGGCACCTAAGTTTTAACGCGTGTAATGTGTAAAAATTGAAGTCGAGCAACATAAATCCGATATATTAACGTGTGAATACATGCACTGATTTTGTGAAATGTGTAATATATTTGAACGTTAATGGATTATTTTATAAAAACAAAGCGCCGACTGTAAATAAATGTTTTGTAGGAAGGAATTCTAGCAGGGACTTGCAGTGTTAGTGTAAATCGAAAATACCTAGATATTTACACAAAAAATCCTCTGTGATTGTTTTGTTTCTTCGTTCAAATCCATTCAACCTAAACTTTAACCGAGTCGAACTATTCGTAATATACGTTCAAACTTAACGACACTTGCTTAACGCTGTAATGCAAAGTGTAACGGTACATATGAAGTGTATACAACACACGATAGGGGGAAGGAGGAACTACCGGATATGTTGGTGAGGAACGCATCTGAGAGCATGAAGCGACAGCGAATTCTTACGACGAAGAAGAACGTAGACAAGATTCTCATTATAGGTAATGTTTATATTATTATACTTCTCTAATGGTTTTGCATTTCACGCGCCTAAGAAAGCTGGTGTTAATTTATGTTTAAACTCATTATTGAAAGAAAGTGTCGTATATCGGCAGACAGCGTTTTTGGCGGCTATATGTTTCTAATATACCAGAGGTGTTAAACAAATGATCTATCTGAGCACGAAAGAAAAGAATTACAAATATGGTTTTGGTTTGTCTTTCAGTTCAATATACTTCATTCAATTTTCCTACAATGACTGTGTACCTTAGAAGAAAAATATCTTCTGATTGGTATGAAAACAGACATCACTTGAAAACCGCTGTTCACGAAGAAATTTCTTCAAGACTCGGAAGAGGTAACAATCTTATGGGTCAAGTCCGAATTATAAGGTGCATGCCTCAGATCTGAAGCTCACGTTTTTCAATGTCAGACTGTGCTTTATCCTACATTGCATTGGCTCTTTGTCGTGGAGGAGAAGCAACTGGGAAATCTCTTGCACTGACATTGGACATGCAAGTTCTCAACTTTACTTCGCAATTCTCTGGAAGCTGGTTCCGTCCAGTGTGGGGGTCATCTTCAATGAGTTTTACCCCACGTAAACTGTTTGTTGCAAAATTTGACTTATTAGTATGGTGGTGCAGGCACCATAAACTGCAGCCATGTGGTACTATCCCTTTTTGTGATAAATGTTATGGCCGAACAGTGCACCAAATCATACAGTTTCTTTCTGCTTCTTTCAATATTAGACTTGCACTGAGCTGAGAACGTGCAGGCATAACCTTGAAACATGTCACAGGATATATACAGCTCTCTTTCATACTCAGGTATTATAGAAACACGTGGAATGTATTTGACAAACGAGCAGAGTCAAGCGCTTTTTATCTTCTCTCGCCTAAACATGCTTCTCTTCTAGGATAGTGTACCCTGTGGCCACGTTTTGTTTTGAGCTCGATGGAAGGATAAAATAAAGATTTCATTTAGTTCATTAAAATTAGTATTTACCTAAAAGGGGGGCGGGCTTAGCTACGGATGTCCATTGTCTTCCGGAATTGTGACAGTAGTGATATATCTGGCAGGGGATAATATCGAAGGAATGTAAAATTCTCAAAGTTCTAGATAAATTGTTTACTAATGAATATGTCATTACTTTCTTTCCAGCCCACGTATTTACTCGCTTTAGGGAGTTATCGCAGTTATCAAGCATAGTGGCCTGTTAATACTTATCCGTGCAGACCAACGGAGAAAACCTAGCCGAATTCCAAGTAAAGTGACTTTAACATATATATTCGAATAGTTACCACATTAAATGTCGGCCTTATAGCTCAGCTGATTAGAGCGTCGTGCTACAGTTGGGGAGGTTGAGCATTTCATCTCCTCCAGGGGCTAACTTTATATTAAGCATGTCGACCTGATAGCTCGGTTGGTCAGAGCGTCGTTCTAAAGTTGGGAAGGTTGAGCTTTTGAACTCCATGGGCTAACTTATTTTACTGTTCATAATTTGTTTACACGTTCCAATATAATAAATGTTACTTTTTTTTACATTAAAACTTAGTGTTAAAACAACAGATAGGATGCGCATTTAGTCTATCTTAGATTAGCTTAAGTTTACAAAAGTATACAAAACTTTGTGTTAAAAGCAAAAGCGTATGCTAGTTTAGGTTACGTTACGTTAGCTAAATTTAAAAAAAAAAAAAAAAAAAACTATATATGCAACATTTATAGTGTTAAAAGCAAAAGCGTATCATTTTCTGATTATTATGTACTTCACGTGTTACATTGCTACATTACAGTTTCCCATTTGATTTCTCTGTATATCTAATGTGAGTAACTATTTAACATGGATCCCAAAAAGTTAATTTTTGGCGTACGATTTTTTTGCTCTGCATCTGTTTTATCCGCCTGCATTTGTTGCACACTGTAACTTGGGCTCGGCTCTCTCCGTTGCCCCTCGTAGAAGTAGGTTAGGTGTGGATGCAGTCCAAGTTTCGTCGGTCTGCACGGGTAAGTCCTGTTTATCCTATTCTTCTGTAGCTGTTTCCTCCTCGCAGTCACCATTGTCTACACATTGCGCGCTCGGTATTGCAACCACTATTTCAAAGCTTCGAAAAAAAGAACTGAGATATGACGAAGTAGAGGAAATAGTACAAACTGGTTTAAGACTTGTACTCATCAATCTTTAAGGCGTGTTTGCAATTTTTATTTCCTATATTACCTTCATTCAAGTAATTTAAGCGTTTCACTTTCAGTTGCTGTAGAGTCAGATAGATTTCTGAGATAGTTGGGTTCAAGGTTTCTAAAACCAAAAACATTAAAAGAGAATGACATCTTTACCTGCAATCTAATGTGTTCTGATAATTTGTTGCTATTACATGAAATTAATAGAGCTAGACAAACATGGCCATAATATTTCGCATTAGTTGATGCATTCAGATTCCGGTATGAGAAATTTCATCAGATTCCTTTAATTAAAACTCCTAAAAGCCAGTCATCTCAAAATGATGTCGTTTTCTTGAACCTTCCAAGCAGAATTTTTAATGGTGTTTAACGCCCGTTTTTACTACTGAGACACCACAGGCGGTGGACACTGATGATACATGAGATGAAATTATATATTGGGAAAGGAATTTTTTAAGGAAGGAAAAGGTCCAGGCCTAAGTTTAGGGTACCTCCCCGGCATTTGCCAGCTATGAGGACTGAAGAAAACCTGGAAAAAACCCTCAGTCAGGGAGGGCGGTCCTGGTGGGATTCGAACCCCAGAACTCCCGCTCACAAATCCACGCCTTAACGACCTCGGCCACCCGGTTAATCCAAGCAGAATGGCCCAATAGCAGTCTCTCCACTCCACTTCTTGAACAGTTCAAAGCTAAAACGGAACGAGAAAAATTAATGTGATGCAATACACATTGTGAAAATAGGTACGATAATAGGCCTCCCATATGTAAAACTTCTCCAAGTACATCTAAAAGGAAGATAAAAGAAATGAGAAGCAGTTCAAAATTATGTAAATACAAATTTGATAGTAGATTTTAGTATATTGCAAACTGTTTCAGGTGAGCGGGTTTTATTTAATTTATGTGATGGTCAGGATATTTTTTTGAGAATGTAAGTGCCAGAGTATGTGTAATATATAAACTGAAACTTATGTGTAAAAACAGCAGTAGTGAAAGATCATTTTAAACACCACATCAGGTTCTAAAGGTGTCTTGTTTGAAACAACATAAAGTTAATTTATGAACTTCGGTGTTTAGCGAAGGGTCTTACTAGTGGTAAAATACTGTGTGCCATTATGAATTTGCCAAACCCTCCTACATAATGTTTCAGATACATAATTATACACTGGATGTTGTTAACATTGTAGCAGAAGCAGCGTAAATAAGTGAAAATGTTGCCTTTGATGGAAGCTGGCAAAAGGGGACTACATCGAAGAATGAACCTTGTTTTCCATGAAATTAATACTTTCAAACATTTGTCCCATTTTCTCAGAAACTATAAAGGATAGTTGCATGAACAATTTACAGTTAGTAACACTAACAATGTTAGACATATGGATCCTCAATCATTAAAGTTACTTTTGTAAGTTTTGTGTAATAACACTTTTTATACGTATTGTAATCAAAAATGTTATACGAGGTCATAGTGGTTTGGAGAAGAAATTATAAATAGCCTAGAAATATGGTTACAAATCTCATTCAACACCGGTAGTCTTTAAAAAAATGTTTGATAAACGGGGTAACTTTAAAATCCATTCACTAGTTTCTGAGAAATAGGTTGAAAAAGTTGCATATTTTAACATTGTTGATGATTATTGTTTAAGAGCCCAAAACTTTGTTGAGATAGGACCAACACCTCAAATGGAATTCCAATATATTTTTACATTTTCGAATAATGCTCATTAAGAGTTTTTCAAAAAGTATTCATACTAGGTACTTCTTGTACAATTTGCCAAGGAATCAAAAGAAAACAAAAAGTTATAGCGAATAATACAACACTCCTTCCTTAACAAACTGCTCAATGTCTAAATGCCGTATTTAAACTGGTGACCATCAGCTTTTACAATATGCCGTTCGATCATAGAAACCATTTAAGTAATTACTTAACCGGATTGCACCGCTTCCATAATTCAATACTGCAGATCTTCTAAGTTGTTAGGTCTTATTCCACATACTTTAAATGGCCCCACAAAAAGAAATTCAAAGGCGACAACTCTGGGGATCTTGTTGGCCACTTTAAGTGACCTCTCCTACCAATCCATCGCTGTGGAGAAACGTAATTACTGAAGCACATTCTGTTTATAGTGAATTGGAGTTCCATCATGTTGGAAATAGATATTATTTCTGGGTAACCCGTGTTGGTTTGATGGGGAAACAAATTTGCGGTAGCAGATACTAAGTGATTTCGAAGCAAAACCAAATATCTATTAGTGCTTAGCGCATCTCTAAAGAAGAAAGAACCAATGAAATGCTCATCAACAATACCAGTCTAAACATTAGCTTTCTGTGGATATATACCGTCTAACGAAACATTGCAGTTTTCAGGTGAGGCTTGTGTCCCATGAATGTGATCCGCTTCCTCTCGCTGCGTTAGAAAGCTAATAAAATAATTAACTATGAATGTTTTTACTATTTCTGTAATATAACAGTATCCAAAAGTGGCGCAAAGATCTGCATTGCATCTGCGCTATCTGTTGAGCTGCCTTTTTGCGCTACCTTCCCTGTGATAATTCATCTCATATTCATCGCATTCTTCATCACCACTCACAATAGTTATGTTTATTACAATCCTTTCAACTTCCCCTTCCATTAACGGATCACGACGGCAATAGTCTTCCTCCGTATGTTTTACAGATTGGCAGCATTTTATTCATTCTTCTTTGCTAATTTCGCTTATTGCTGTTGCAGCCATTTGTTCCAAAACTGACAGTGAAATGGAGCCAACATTTTTAGATGCTATGTTTTGTTTCACCAAATTTCAAACAAGTTCCTTTAGATTTAGGTCACAGTGGTAGGGTGGTAGCCGTAGTAAAGTAAATCTGTACTCTTTTAAAATCCTTTCCAATGTGTGTACAGGTTGAGGCCTCATTTGTTTAACTATTTCTATTAACTCTTATATAGTTAAATCTGAGTTTGCAGTGATATTTTTATTTTTTTTAAATAGGAAATTATAGAAACGTTTTTATAGCCCATTGTTGGTACTTTATTTTCTCATGCTGTGTGATACGATGCATTGTCTAAAATAACAATGCTCCCAGATGCACATTTTGTTTAACTATTAATTATACTTTCAGGTATTTCTTTATTTCATTATAATAATCTGCAGAATCTTGAGGCATCATAAATCAACCCTGCTTCTACGATGAACCCTACTTCACCATCAGCGTGAACAACAATAACACTCTGTCCAACACTTTGGTTAATGTGCACACTTTGCATATCATAACGATACCATTACTGGTTTACAGTATAATGAGTATAAATACATGTTTCTTCCGTATTTGACCCTTTTTCATTTATTCTTTGCGTTCTCAGATATGCTGCATGACGCGCAACAACGTCAGGTCACTCCATTAAAATGTTTCGCAAGGTTTTGCACTTCTTGAATCCCATACCTTTCAGTATTCTCCATAACGTATCTTTCTTTCCCCTCAAATGGTATCATTTTCCGTAACAGCATTCAGGAGTTTTCGTAACTTCAGTATTTCTTTTCTCTGCTTATAAAATTCCAAAAACGTTCTGCTCACGACATATGTTGCAAAATCGTCAAGTTAAATTATCTTTGGATTTGGACGGCTTTTACCTGGAGTTGACCAAGTTCTCCAATGAGCTTTAATTTCTCGCCCTCCTTCGCTATATTATGCACTGTTTTTTTAAGTTCCCCCACTGCCGTTGCTGTCGTTTTTACAGCATTCTTTAATGGAACGATGATAGCTTTCTTCTTTTCTTCTTTACAAAACTGTAGTACATTATATATAATATGTCTGCTTTGCTAGGGCATGACTTTGCGTGATAACTTTTACGGCGAGGTTTCAATTTGCCATTGTTTGCACACACTTCCAATACCGACTTGCTGACTACGCGCTCTGAACTGCTGAACGTCAGAAAATGGTGACGTATTACACTATTGTATTCATGTTGATGCTGGCTACCGTCTGCAATGTTTCTTCAAACAGATAATACGTGTCACTCTCCTCCATTCATTGTCTATTTACGCCTGACCAGTATTGGCAGTTCTGTATGATGCAGTGGCGGCTCGCGCTAAAGGGCACGTGTCCTCCCATTAATTTTAAACCTTTCATACCTCTAAATAATTATGCATAAGTTTTCAATTCAATAAAGATTTTAGAATTTCATAGACGCAAACGTTGAATGTTTCGGCACCTACATTGTAGTGTATAGTGTATAAACTACTTCTGCGAATACACATCAAGTTAAGGCATTAGCTAGCAAATAAATGCACTATTTTTATAATTTTGCTATTTTAGTGTATCATTGCACAACTTTAATAACCCTAAAGATAATATTGTATTAAAATATTCCTATATAACACACACAACATTAACATTAATAATTAACAATATTTTATGGCACAACATAATTTTAAATTTAAATTTATGAATGAAAGGGGTGATGCTGCATTTGATCTACAAGTCGCGTCCGTAAATAAATAAATTAAACCTACAGGCCGTGATATGTTGCACTTAATAGGAAAAGATCGTATTCTGAGTTTTGGTTTTACGTTTTCCATCTGTACATTTTTTGATAAATTATTGCAGAGAATGATTTTTCATTCAAATAAGTTGTTACAAAGGCATCATACAAAAGCCATAAAAGTTTTATGGCTTTCTTTGAGAGTCCGGAAAAAAAATACAGGCGAGCCCCAGCCTACGCATATCTCTGCCAAAATCTGCCTGCTCTTGCCAAGGAAATTGGAAGGTATTGTTCAGCCTGGCCCACAATTTCGACTTAACTATATGAAAGCTTCCTCTGGAACAAATACTTACCTTTAATTTGATTACAATTTGCTTTCCCTGAAAAACACACACATCGTAAATTTGTATCATCTTTCCTTTTTTCGTAATTCGTTGTTTGTATTTATGCATTCCTTGTCCAGAATATAGGCTGTTAGCAGTATTGTAATATATCGTGGATCCGCTGGGAAGGCTTTGCCAAACTTTCGTGGTCCACGGATTACAGTTTGAGAACCGCTGGTGTAAAGAATTATTTGTGGTTAAAGAAACAAAATATGTTGCATTTTGGCATTTCACTCCGGTGTTCAGTAGGAATATCGAGAGCGAGTTCTGGCTGTTAAATGCCTTAATTAGGCTAATAATATCCACAATAAATTACTAACGTTACGCTCGGGGGCTCTATCCCCCTTTATTTCTGTTGCGGCAACTGCGCTTTTCTAAATAGCAGCCGCAATTAGACGGCCTGTGTCTCAAATAGTATTACTGCATTTATATCCATTGAAGAATATTCAACGAAATGTTTGGAATTGAACTAAGAGCAACGTATGCTTTTCGTCTGTATGACTTTATGATTTTATTGTAATTTCTATTAGATTAAACTACTTCTTCGTAAAATTATTAATGTGCTGACCAAAAATACACCTTGTACGTATATCACTGTGTTAATTTCTAGAGGATTTAATAATGCTACAATCTGGTGTATATCCGAATATTAGTTACTCCAGTCATACATAATTTTGAATTACTGAAGATAAATATTTAAATATTGAGTATATCACAGCTGATTTGTTAATTTATATGTTTGAGATAATTGTACTTAATAGCTAAGTTTTCGTTTATCCCTTTTCTTGTAAAGTATATTACAGTTAGCGAATATAAAAACGGAGTTCATATTAAACTCAGTAACTAGCGGGATTGGCAGAGGAAGACGTTTCTTCTTCTTCTTCTTCTTCTTCTTCTTCTTCTTAAAATTGTTTCTCCGAAAACAAAATTGTGAAATACAGTGATGTTTTCTGATCTTCATATAGCGCTAACCAACATCAAAGTTGCGCAGGATGTTTTCTTCTAGCCCCTGAGCCCGGTGTACAGAGCATGGGTTTCTTTCTAACACTCTGGATGACTGATTTCGACACCTCTTTTTAAAAGCTTTCGAAAATATTATATTTATAAAATTTAAATTAATAGTGTAATTTTGAAGTACTAAATTACCTGTCCCTGAGTTTTTCCAGCTTGTGGTCTTTTTGTGTGTTACTGTACCTCCCAGATATATCTCATACCAACTTTGCTGGGATTTAAGGCCAGCAGGAAGATATTGCCCACATTTATCGAAGAGCTTGACTTTCTTCTGTATCAGCAACCGTTTCGTATCTCCCACACACTCTAGCCTTAATACCATAATTCACCTTCCTGTCAATGTCACAGGCTCTACAAAAAGCAGAGGATACAAAAGACGGCCGCTACGGAAAAATCGAGACAAACAGGAATTTAGCTCTGCTTTAGCAAACCTTTCCAAAATGATGGTGCATATATGAAAACGTCGCATTCCTCACCGGGTTTTATCACAATTTATATATTGCATATTGTCATACTTCTACCTTACCGAAAACTGAGTTATAGGTCTCAGTCAGTCTGCCACCCTATCTCACTTTTGTGCCTAATAACTATCTCATTGCCCTCCATAAAACTTTTCTTCGTAGCTCTTTCTCCCATTTCAACTGCTCTTTTGTTTCCAGCGTGTAATCCACGAATCATTAAGTACCACATACTGTCTCCGAAATTCACTTGAATTCCGTTTTAGTATCTCCAAATTCTGCGCACTCTTTCTCTTTTCTAGTAAATGCTGCGCTCACCTCGCCGATAGCTGTTTCGTTTGTTAATGATTGTGCAAAATACTATACATCCAATCTTCATATAGATATAGAGCTTCAGCAATCTCCCACACTTTGTCTTTCATCGTGATCCCCATATCGTGGATTTTTTCAATCATTTTGCAAGTCGTTACCTTGACATGACATCCAAAATGATCCCCATCGCTTGTTGTTTGTGTGGCCACATCTAAACTAGCCAAACTATTTATACACCTTCCTAAGATAAGGTGAATATTCGCTGTAATATTTGTCCAGGTTCTGCCTGCTTTCTCTACAACGGCTTGACGAAACTTAACAACATTGCATGAACATGTTTGGGCCATTTACCGTATATATCAATGAGTACAATGCGGTTCATTTCTCGCTATACCGTTCATTTTCTATTGCACAATAAACAAATAAAGTGTGCATCGAAAAGTGCCACCCTTTAAAGACATACAATAAAAACGATAATTGCAATTTTGTGAAGAAGTAGCAGGATTTTATTTGGAAAAAAAAAGAGCAAAATATGAACGTTAAACTTTTTTCTAATATGTACATGTGGACAACGTTTGCACAGATCAAGTAAAACCTTTTATACTGACGTGGAAGTTATTGCCACACCCTCCATATAAATTATAACCATTATATTAACTTTATGTAATTTTTCTATTTTAATTATGATTGTAGTGCCATTTTTATTTCCTGTAGGTGTATTGAAGTGTTGTGTATGATGTTTTTTTCTTACGAGGATGGAAATACTCCCTAATTTCTATTCTTGGCCTGTAAATGAGAATAGAGAAATCTATTTCCCATCGTAAACCATATCTGTATAGAATGCCCAAGCAGACGGAAAACCGATATTTCCTGGAGAAATTCTAAAGCGTGGCAGATTTTCTTTTGTATATTATATAATTATGATAATGATAATAGATCCAAAAATGTCTTTAAATGTAAAATATGGGCGGAAAGGAATTTTTTCGAATTTCTGTTGCCCTAATCGCTGGAGAGTTTTGCTTTCATCATATTAGGTAAGCGTAAGAGTAATAAAAGCATGTACCAGCTACAGGGGTGAAGAGACAGGCAGATAAACTCTCTAAAAGAATATAGCTAACGGTATCAGTTGATATTGACATGCAGAAAGTCACGTAGACATGATAGTTCGAGAGACTCATAGACACACCGCCACGGGTGGCCGAGGTCGTTAAGGCATGGACTCGTGAGCGGGAGGTCTGCGGTTCGAATCCCGCCAGGACCGTCCTCCCTGACTGGGGTTTTTTCCAGGTTTTCCTCAGTCTTCATAACTGGCAAATGCCGGGGAGGTACCTAAACTTAGGCCTGGAACGCTTCCTTCCTTTAAAAAAAATCCTTTCCCAATATACCATTTCATTTCATGTATCACCAGTGTCCACCGCCTGTGGTGCCTCAGTAGTAAAAACGGGCGTTAAACACTACTCAAAAAAAAAAAGACTCATAGACTGTCATGTTTATTTACGCTTGTAATTTTGCGGCCAAATATGAGTATCAGTTCATCAGTTTTTCAGTTCAGTTCAGTTATTGCATCAACTTTGAGTTATCAGTGATCAGTTCAGCTCAGTTTTCAGGAGGAGTTCTCAGTCAGTCATCTTTCGTCATTCAATTAGGGTAGAGTTGCGTCAGTTGTAACAGTTTTAGAGAATAATAGTAGGCAGTGTCGGAGATATCAGTACCTATAGTAAATATTAATACTCCCGGAAGATTAGTATTGAGTATCAAAGGATCGTAGTGCTTTAAATAGTGCTGGTAAAGTAATTAGGAAGCTTATAATTAGTGCAGAAGTGACACATATAGACGAGAAATTCTCCAAGAAATAACGGTGGCACATTTCAGTGGAATACACTTCAATAAATCGTGTGTTTTACAATAAACAAATTTAATCATTCTCCAGTGAAGTACCTGGTAAGCTCCTTTCCCTGTGATTTCCTGATCACAAAAATTCCAGCAAAGAAGATAAGAGCTATTCGGAGCAATTGCAAGTCGGCGGAAAATCATCGGAGAGGAGAAGAAGAAAATCATTACCCCTGAGAATCCAGTTAATTAATTAGTCAATCAATCAATTATAATCCCTACATGGTCTTCTCCCCACCATACATTTAATTTCTCCCTTTTTAAAAAAAAAAACCACCGCAATACCTATAGGAACTAAGAAATTTGGATATATTTTATCAGTTCAATAATCTGTTCAACATAAATTTCTTTTATTTATAATAGTAAATATAAATAAATACAGTTTTCACACTAAATAAATATTTTTTTTTAAATTAAGCATTCTTCTTAAATCTTATGTAAGCAATTATAAACAAAACGTGAAAAATTACTTCTATTGTAATGATATAGAGAAAAAAGCAAGCACTTTGCTTTGGGTTACAGTAGCCAGTTCATATACAATCTGCATCGATTAAGGGTGGGTATCAAATCTGAGTAATACTATTCCCGCAAAACATAGCAGCAAAGGAACGGAGTGCGTTCGATGGCGCTATGTTATAACGACTCTGGTGCCGTCCGCCACATGCGGGCTGCTAACCTCTCTGCTTTGTACTCGGCGTTCGCTATCTCTAGATTATGGGTTCTATTGGTTTTTTTTTTTTTTTTTAATCCAGTTTAAAGTCGAAGTTCTATAGAGACGGTGAATGAAGGATGAAAAATTTTCCACAACTCGTCTGCTTCTTAGGTCTTAGTTTCAGTAGATGTTCGTTGATACCTAGTTGCACCCCCATCCATGTTTTTAATACCGTATCTACATCTTTTTGATACCCAAGGAATCTCTTCGACCTTATCGCTTTTATGTTAATGAAATCTCTTCTGCCTGCTTATGGACTGAAGGGAGAGCATGCTGAAATTTGATTCTATTGTCCGACTGCAGCACACGTATACGTATCTGAGAATGATCCCCAATGCTCATCGAACCTCCATAGAGTTCCACCCCGCTGCATTGCCTTTGAACGTGGTGCGGATCGCATTCTTTTGTGCTGTCTGGGCAGAGATGGCTCAAAATATTTCTTGCTCAGGGAATGTTTTACCTTCAGCCTTCTCTTATGCCTGCTTTTCTAGGCAAAATTTTGACAATTTTGAGACCTTAACGCACATGCTATAGAAGCCAGGGATTCTGCTGTTAACCACAGGCTTTGTAGAGATGTGGGATGAAACTTTCTGTGAAGCAGTAGTAAAGGGATATTTTTATGTGTAGGAATAATCATGCACAAAAAATAAAGTAAAAAAATAAAATATTAATATTTATTAATATTTATTTAATTATTAATAATTAACCATAATAAAATGATAGACTCACCATGCTATATCTGTGTGATTTTACTATAAATATACTGCCTAAATTATTTAATTCACTGACCTCTAGAAATTGAAGCATTTTGGGTACAGAACAGCAAATAGGGACAACAAATTAATTATTTAACTGTGGTTGCATAACGACCTCACCCAATGTATTTTTTAATTTTAAATGTTTTTCTATAGGAGGGAAGGTTTGAGGCCTTAGCCTGAAAATAGAACTCAAGAAAGGCAGAAGTAAAGTAGTGAAGGTTTTATTGTTGATAGATGCAAAGTAGGTCCTCAAAGAAGAACAGAAGCCCTGATAAACTTGCTGATACTAACTATACCAATACAGGTAAATGTCGCACACTAAGTTATGGTTTTATATAGTATGGATGAAAGCAACATCCCATCCCTTTTTCAATATAAATATAGCCTAACTTTGTGCCCTGTATTTTGCAATATGTTTGTTAAGAAAACAAAGCAATAGTCCATTTGGCAGTTTTTCCGGACAGTACACTGACATACAGAGAGGAATTTTATGCTGGAGTAACGAAAGGAGTCTTCTATGCCTTTATTAACAATTGCATACCAGTGGGGAACGGGTATCAGCTACAGAGACGTCAGAAGATGTTTTATAAAATTTATTGTATAATTGAGTTTTGAGCATTATTGTAGTTTTGAGCTTTTTGTCTTATTGTGGTCATATTACACATATTGTAACAAGAAATGAAACATTAGTCGCCAATTGATTGTTGTTGTAGCTATGCTACATGTTCACACTAGATTTGTTGTCTTGACATTCGAACCTGCAATAACTGCATTTAGGAGGCGTTTTGTTATAAATATGCAACACTATAACACAAGGGTGAGTGACTATAAATCAGACATATGTGCAATCCTGTTTCACAATTCTACTAAAACAGGAGTTCTTGATAAATGCGTAAGCACATATTCTTGTCATCGAAGAATGTGGTGATGAACCAATGGTAGTTCTATTCAATGAATAGACTAGTGAAATGATATTGCAGCATATACTTAATTAATATATTGTTTCCTGAAACTAATTACCAGTCGACTAAACAGTGCACGGAGGACATGCTAATTAAAGGAACTGATTCGAGTAGTTAGTTTGTAAATATAAATACAAAATTGCATACAATATAATTTATATATAAAAGACGTGCTGAAAAATCTGTGGTCTATATGCAAAGTATGTGCATGCTTCAGTATTTTTGGGTATAATTACAAAGAGCCGCGAGAAAATGTAACTCTTAATACGTTTAAAAATATTCCAAAGAAAGATCTATGCTATTTATACCAAAGAAGCAAGAAGCGAAAGCATATGAAGGCCTACACTTCGCTTAGTAAGTTGTACATTTGTGCCCTGCCCATACAGTAAAAGAAGATTCCATTGATCGCATTGTGAATCTGAATGATTTTTTCATATACATGATTCGTTATATACGTTCAATCATTGCGCACTATTATTTTACATTTTTTTTATTTAATTTATTTATGGACGCTCTTTAACATCTCAGGTCATCAGCGTCGATTCAGGGCGTGAAACGGCCGATAAATTTTGCCCAGGAACCTCTTCTTTCAGACTTAAAGTTATTTTACGTGCTGTAAATCTACGACACGGAACCCACGGCTTTACTTCCCCTCCGAAGGAAGCCATACTTAAGATTTTACACCCTAAAAATCCATCAATCCTGGCAGGGATTGAACGCGTGAACTCGAGTTTAGGAGGCAAGTATGGTTACCATTAAACCATTTGTATTACATGTATATAATAAATAAATAATGTATTACTTTTCTTCGAAGGCTTTTATATCTTTTATAAATACTTAACCATTTGAGTGCCTAATAATTTATACATGTCATAACGATTGAAGAAATATTGATATACCCTTGCTGCTAAAACACTATGAGCTCTATGGAGTCAGTCACTGACCCTACCTCCCCCAAACTGGTACTATTGTGCTGCAATGGTCATTAGTATGCTACTGTTAAGGAAGTTCAAATTATGTTCATCTTTAACCGAACACTTTAAAGTAGCACTGGTATTATATTTATGTTCCCTTTCTATTATAAACCCAATGGCATACAATGTTTTCATTACTTTTATCTCATGTACCCCATATCATGCTATTCTTATAGTATATACACCATAACCACGCTTTATAATTATTGCATAAATCACAGCTAACTCACAAGCGGACAGCCAAAATCCGTGCAATTTCAGTTTCGAATTTTTATTTCTCACTGTTCTGACTGATGCAAGTTAGGAATGCAAGTTGGATACTCTTTTCAGACAAATTCCTTTCTCTCACACAGGCTTAAACCACTATAAGCTTTTTCATTTCAATTGTACATTCCCAAGATTCACTAGACATTGCAAATATAAAACCGTAGTAATTAGAACACAAAACACTGGCGATGAGATAAATTGACAAACTGAAAACATTGCAACTAAAACTTAAATGCTGTGTGCTTCAGTTCTATTTTGACAATAGAACCTTCCTTTTGTTTAGTAGTATTTGAAAAGTTGATACTTTACAGAGCTTGTTCGATCTTCAAAAATTCTTTAGAATGGCAAACACAATATCTCCTTAAGTCTGTTAGATAAGGAAAACTAGAAACTTCTTATAACCTTTTCGAAAAAAGCGCAAATGAACTGTATTTCCTGCCTCCGCAACACCACTCTTACGCCGACCAGTTATTAGATTTGTGAAAAAGCTGCCACAGTTCTTCAACCTGCATATGAACCGACTCATGTATTATAGAAACATGTGTTTTCTATAAGCAAAACTCAAGCGTAGAAATTTCTTTACTTCATACGTAGATAAATAGCCCCTGCTGTGCAGTAGACACTGCAATGGTTTTCGCAATATGTAGCATGAGGGAGCTTTAAGGGTGATATAATTTTGATACTTAATTTGTGTATCAAATGCCAGTCGTGATGGTATTTATAAAGGCATATAATGGGGGGAAGAGGATGGACGCTGATTGATTTGTTGATTAAGTTGTAGATGTGAAGTTAATCTCTTCTTCTCTCGATGCTGCACCTTGTAGTATCGCCTTGCCTCGGCTTCTTAACTCAATAAAATTGCTGAAGTTTTGTGCCAGAGGGAAAGAACAGGGAAAGTAGGCAGTAGATGAATAAATACGTGTTATTATAGTTAACACGATTTATTTACGCTTTGGTATATTTGCCACTGTATCGGGTCGCCTTCAAGCCTTGAAGAGATTAGGAGTGTCCTTAATGCCACTCTTGCGCTATCTAAGTTGCGACCTATAAGTTCAATTCTGTACGCCTTACAGGTGATTTAATTCAACTGTTCGCTACTCACTTCACTACTACGCCAATACGTATTACGTTACAATCTAACTTTAATTCTATATCGTTCTCTTCGCGTAGTTATCTAACTGTTCTATCGTTAGCTGTATTAGAAATGTTGATATACTATTCTATCGCTACCGCTCGTTGTGTTATACTCTTACTATTGTTATTCTCGGCGTACTAAACATCGTGCTATACGTCACTGAATTATTTTCTTCTACTCCTTTCTCCTAATCCTCTCTCCAAATAATCATCCTGGAATCTCATAAATGTTCACTTTTATTAAAAATACAGTCGTTCGGTCTCTACGCTATATACAAAATTTATAATATGACTTTTGAATATTTTTTTACACAGATGGTTTCCCATTGGTTACTTTTCATGCAAATAATCTTCTTGAATTTTCCTATTGGCCGTGATCTTAGTTCTTGATTCACCCAGATTTTAATGATTGCTTTTGATCTTGAGTCTTTAATTGCTCTGTTTACTAGTAATTTCTCGTTAGGTTGCCGTACATATGTGCTATTTACTTCAGACGGAGTTACCGCCACGAGTGGCCGAGGTCGTTAAGGCGCGGACTTGTGAGCGGAAGGTCTGGGGTTCGAATCCCACCAGGACCGTGCTCCCTGACTGAGGTTTTTTCCAAGTTTTTCTCAGTCCTCATTAATGGCAACTGCCGGGGAGGCACCCTAAACTTAGGCCTGGAACGATTCCTTCCTTAAAAATAAATCCTTCCCCAATATATCATTTCATCTCATGTATCATTAGTGTCCATCGTCTGCGGTGCCTCTGTAGCAAAAATAGGCGTTAAACACCATTCATTCAGACGGATTTGCATCAGGAGTTTTTATTACATAACTTGTTTCCTCATCTAATAAAAGGCCGCTCTCATGAAAGAAATTCACCAAAAGTCCCTATTCTTCTACTTCAAGACCTAAAGGATCGACCCTTGCTACAAGAAACATAACATACACAAAAGATACAAGTCCTGAGTGTTATGTGGTCCAAGCAAAATATAACACTGTTAGTTTCCATAGGGTTCAGGCAACAAGGTTCATTTTTCAGTGTATAGGAAATAGGTGCAATGGCCTACATACATACAAGGCTCAATATTTGTTACACAAACAATATATTATTTATATTATAGTGATAATCGGAAAGTGTAAGGAATTTTCTCTCTTCTGAAGGACAGGATCTTTAAGTAGTTTCCTTCTAATTCTCAGAAGGGCTGAAATTAACTTCACTCTCTAGTGACAGTTCCTCAGTTTCTGCACACCGGGTTCTAAAGTAGAGAGTTTTCATAAATATATGAAGAAGTTTCATTGATTGTTAGCGAACGGTTAAAGAATGAGACAAACTTTGATGAACTTTTTCCTAGATCTGAGACTACATTTAATCAGTTGTGTTATTTTGATATGACACGCCTGAGGAATGAGGTACATCACTATGTGCTCAGGGAAACAACGTTGTAACGTCTATGCAATCCCCTCCATTGCATATTTAGTGCTAACAGAGATGGGGTGTGTAAGTGAGAGTAAATAATTTATTTGTTTACTCTTTATTTATTTATTTATTTATTTAGGCACCCTCAAACATTCTTGAATTTATGAGAAACAAAGTTTTTATAGTTTTGCTCAATCTTTGATGTACGAATGTAACAGTGGCAAAGCTGCAGAATTACCAGGTATCTTGTGGCAATATATTGTGTTTAGACGAAAGCCATAACTCTGTACACTCGGAACTCTGTGAAATGGCCGAGGTTGTTAAGGTTTGTTCTGCACTATACTTCGGCATAATTGGAATAATTTCCAACTTTAAGAGCCGATCTATAACTAAGTAAAATTTTTTAGTGTGGAGGTAGATTATAATTTTATACCAATAGTTTAATGTTATATTCTTACTAGGACAATGGAGTTCATTTATTACATTCGTTGAATTTAATCCCATAAAGTGAAGCGGTTTAATAGGCCCCAGTTAAGTGCCCCAGGTTGGTCAACAATTTTGAAGCAATTTGTTGTCGACGTCGAGTCGCCTCACATTGTGATGCCAATTTTGAAGCGGTTTGGTTGAATGACCGCTTCGGTGTTGTTGACTACGTTTCAATTACAGCAATTTCTCAGGGTGAATTGTGCTATTTTGCTGACTCGTATTAGACTCGTATTTTGTTGACATACAAGGCAATGTTAACATTATGCCGATTATACAAATACGACATGTACATTACTAATTACAATACATAAAACATTATGATAATTATGTTTGCAACATATATTAATATTTTGGTAGTAGTGGGCCTTAAGGACCGTTTCAATGGAGTTATTTATTGTTTTTCTGTCTTCTTGATCAATAAATTTTAAAAACAGCCCGGAAAATACAAGAAGAAACCCTTACCTACAAAACAGTGTGCTGCTGCTGTTACATTTCTTCTTTCGCGGTTCATGCTGTCATGGTTCGTTGCCGTGTTTTGAAGGTGCAGCAATTGGATTACTGTGCATCGTATAATATTTCTTATGTGATGTACAAAACCAGCATAGGTATCAAATTTCAAGAACATACAGGAAGATAGCTGTAACTATATTCGTGGCTACACTATAAAAGTATTGATAGTGTCCCTCAGTATATTCTGCATGCAGGAGTATAGTAAATGACACTGGTAAAGGAAAATCTTCAGTACGTAAAAGTGAATGTAACGAGAAGTAAATTAAGCATCGGCAAGCAACGCACTTTAGGGAACAGGCATATGCGACAGTGTTATGTGCAAAGAAAGTATAGCCATGAGTTGGCATGCAGACGTGTTGCACCGACTTTTTGTAATGGTAGAGAAACTACTTCTCGCACATTATCTCTCATTATGAATGTCTCAGAAATGTCGATACATATTCCCACAGAAACAAATTTAATACGGTTGCTTGGTATATTCCAAAAACTCTATCTGGTCTCTACAGCAAGATTTCCAATCTTGAAAGTCTGATTTCCTAAATTTTGGGATTCGTTGTTTTTCTTCCATCAGGTCATTCAATTTTCTGAAGACCGAAGGGGCTAATAAGACATCGCTCACGGCCAGCTGGGCTATACTAGTGTTATAGCGAAAGGGTAACACAAGAGTCGGTGTGGGAGATTTTGAGTGACAGTGTAATAAAATCAAATGCACTTAAAATATTATATACTCACCGAAGGGGATGCTGGAACTTACTGCATTTCCACACATTTTCATCTGCTTATAAATTTACCCATTGTCTATGTTAGTTCTTATACAGGATTTAAATTTATATCTTGGCGAATGTTATTCTTTAGTTCAAACTGAAATATAAGCTTGGTTAACCGCAAAACACGTCAAATATAACAAATCTATGGATATAGGAAATATTCTGCATTTAAAAAGTTCGTGGCGAATTGCAGGACCTCAAAGAGCCCAGGAAACGAGTTAACTTGCGCCTTTTCACGATACTAATGATTTCTCGTGAGGCTTTCTATTTCTGATGTCTGCGTATAAATTTTTGCACATGATAAAAAAAAATGATCCTAACAGAGGAATTGATTATGCGGGGCAAAACATTTTCAGACATGCAGTGTGCATTCTCTCTACAAGATGTAACTTTACAGATGTTTGCAATTCTACTCCATCAAAGACACTGCTTTCTAAATTCTCATATGTGTTTTGAGCTGTGAGACAGTATTCCTGTTTCAACAATCCCCATTATAATAATAATAATAATAATAATAATAATAATAATAATAATAATAATAATAATAATAATAATCACACCAATTATTTTAAGGAATTGTTTAACATTACCATTTAGTGCATATAATATTATAATCATTATTTTAATATTATGATCGATTATATATAAACCATGAGTCCCGTGTCGTAGATTTATAGCACGTAAAGAACCTTAAGTGTGAAAGAAGAGGCCTCTGAGCAAAAATTATCGGCCTTTTCACGCCTTGTATTGAATGGGACTCTGGTGATCTGGGATGTTAAAGAGCGTTCTTAAATAAACAGAATAACTATAAGTAATCAAAATGACCGTGCACGGAAAGGAATGTTACAACTAAGAGGAATATGGAGGTTCTAAGTTGGTTTCCAGTTTTTTAATCATTCATGTCATCAATAAATAAAAGTTATTGCAAATTCAGTAAATAACTTAATCATTTTGTAGAGCGACTCGCTTACATTAGTCTCCAGGTTAGCTGCAATGCTAACGCCTTTCTCATTATGTGTAGAACGATTATGCAAGTAGACTAACATAAAATGTATAGATCGGTAATATTCTAAAAATGCCTGTCGTTGATATAAACTTTTCCACAAATTCGTCTGTAGTCATTCCATTTGCTTTAAGCGCATAACAATTTAGCAGAAGTATTGTTCCTAACCGATAATAGCTTGCTAGAGTTAGAAAATGATGATTGTTAGTATTTGCTGAATCACTGGATATCCTTTGTACCCCCAACCTCCGTTTTGTATCGCAGAGAGATGGTTCTGTATTACGGTCATTTGAACCAGGAAGCAAGCATGGTATTCAGAATTAAAATATAAACAAACCCAACAAGGCCGCTTCATGTAATGCGTCAGATATTTCGAGGAGTTTGAACAGATCACTGAACGCAATCTGATACCTAGCAATAATTTGTTTTTTATTGACGAAATGAACGGGAAAGTAGTATCTAGTATGCATTAAGCCGTTGGATTAACGATATTTCCGCCACCAGAGCGCTAGTGTCGCTCTCTTAATCCCCGGATTATTGCGCTAATCCCCCGTATTATCGTTAATCCATCGACTCATTCCATAATAGCTTTTTTTTATTCATACCAAAATATATAACAGCCCACCATTTTATTAAAAACAAAATGGCGACGGTCGTTACAAATGTTTAAATACAAAAGATCCAGGACGTGCTCCCACGGATTATCGTGATAATCTATCGTTTTTTGTGGGGTGGTGGTTGTGGATGCCTTAAGAAGGTATATTTAGTGTTAATACGTTGGGAAACATGCAATAAAAGTATATTTAAAATTCAAACTGTGTTGTTTTAATTACAACTATGAGTCATAAATTGCGAGTGTATCAAACAACGCTGTAATCATTCCAAAAATGAAGGAAATGAAATACGTATTCAGTTAAAGCTTGATTGCTAATGACAAAATGCATACGTGCTATAAAACGTGAAATAATCATCTAATATATGTGTGAGAATTACATTTGTTGTTTTTTATTATCTTAATTTGTTTACTATTAATTATTTATTCAAATATCATATATATAGTATAACATTGAAGCTGTTAATGAGATGAATTTGTCTTTGAATAATTAATTTATAAAATAATATTTTCTTTACAATGAAAATGATAAATGTACAATGTCACACATGCATACCCTACGATAGAGTTGACATTTTAATTTAGCTGCAACATGTTTAATTTATTAAATGGTTGCTGAAAATGATTTAGATTACATTACAATATATAATTTATTGATAGAACATATCTGTTCTTATATAACAATTATCATGCGCATATGCATACCTATGATTAAAATAGTATTGTATATAATCTATCCGGTGCGAAATATTCAATGTCCAGCCTTAAACTACAGTTTGAATTGAAAGAGCTCAATCGGAAAGGAATTCCTCTGTAATAGTCGTATTTACATACACATTATTTTTCTAATGTTATTTAATATAAACGTGATGATAATTCCGGGGATAGGTAATTTCCATATAATAGAAAATAGACGTTGATTACTGTTATATACTATCAATGGTGTGAAAACAACGTTGTAATCATTCAAAAAATGAAGGAAAAGAAATACGTAAAGCTTGATTGCTAATGACAAAGTAACTAAAACATTATCGTGAAAATAATAATCTAATATATGTGTGGACATTATATGTGTATGTAAGAGCTGCAGAAAACGTTTCGCTTTACTAAGCAAAAATATATTACTCCCTCTATTTGTAGAAGGACACAGACAATGTTACTGTAATAACAGGCGGCAGTTTATGACTAACATCACATTGGAAATCTTATCCACAAACATAATTATGCAATTTAGCCGGATTTTCTCACATGCAATATTCAAAACTCAAATGGGTGTAGTATAGTTTGTAGATATTTTTCGGGGAGGTTCATTTGCAAGTTGTTTATTGTTTAACTAATTAAAATAACTCATTTTAGCTTTATTCAAAATAATATATATTATAAAACTTATTGTCCATACCGGGGATCGTCGTCATCCCGTTTCCTTTAGGGAAATGTTATGGGATAGGAATGAATGGTTGTTCAGAAAGGATCCAAACCACAAAAAATTATTCATAAATAATAATATTTATTTCTATTATATAGGTACATAATGTTATACATGTGTTGTACTACGCTTCAGCATTGATCTGGAAGGTACGTCTGAGAAAACAGAGCACATTTTCTATAAAAACAACCACAATGGCTGTTTTTTACATTCGTTGTTATGCACAAAAAATTACATCGTTTATTGATGATAGCAATAAGCTCTGATTTTTGCAGGAAATTCGATATATGTTTTTGCGTAATTTAGAATTTCTAAGAATAAAAACATAAAAATGTCACGCGACATTGAGCATAAATTCATGATTTACATTGTTTCAAAAACTGAGTACCTTTTCTATAAAACAAAGGTTTAGAACAAACGATGCACAACCATTTAATCCACAAATGAACGGGTACTTTTTATATTCGTTGTACTCATAAAGCGTTTACTATTATGCTCTTTGCGACACAAAAAATAACATCGTTTATTGTTTGCAGTATGATAGTAATAAGCTCTGATCTTTGCAGGGAATTCGATAGGAATTATTTCTTCAATTGAAAGATCAAAATCATGCATGTTTTCAAGTATATAAGTATAATTAATATAATCTGTGTCTGCATGCAAGAAATTTAGACTTATAGACTTATCATTAGCAATCAAGCTTTAACTAAATATGTATTTCATTTCCTTCATTTTTTGAATGATTACAGCATTGTTTTCATACAAGCGAAACGTTTTCTACAGCTCTTATAAACACATTAGCGCTCACACATATATTAGATTATCATTTTTCACGATAATGTTTTAGTCTCTTTGTTATATTCAAACAAGCTTTATGTATTTCCTTTCCTTCAATTTTTTTTGAATGATTGCAATATTGTTTTCACACTATTGGTAGTATATAACAGTAATTAACATCTATTTTCTATTATATGGAATTTAGCTCCCCGGAATTATCATCACGTTTATATTAAATAACTTTAGAAAATAATGAGTATGTAAATACGACTATTGCAGAGGATTTCCTTTCCGATTGAATTTTTTCAATTCAAACTGTAGGTTAAGTCTGGACATTGAATATTTCGCACCGGTTAGTATATATATAATAATATTTTAACATCATATTAAACTTGTTTAACGCAGGCCGTCTCTTATGGACCTTTTAATTATAAAAAAGCACCAACAATTTTGTCTTTGCTTTATATATAAAATAAACGCGTTGCAGCTAAAATAAAAATGTAATCTCTATCATAAGGTGACATTGTTCATGATAATTGTTATCTATAAACAGATATTTTCTATTAATGTATTATATATTGTAATCTGAATCATTTAACTATTATCGGCAACCAGTTAGTAAAATAAACATGTCGCAGCTAAATTAAAAATGTCGTCTTTATCGTAAGTTATGCATATGCGAGATTGTTATCTGTGAACAGTTATCAACATGCATTTCCTACAGCTAAGTGACGGGAAAATTAAATATTTCGCAGAAGGAGAAGCTATTTTCTGAAAAGACGCCATACATTTCGCATTATAACGTGATATAATTTTCATGCACAGTGAAGTGAAGGAAAATTAAATATTTCGCACCGTTGTTTATCAATCAATTAGTTAATAAATAAAATGTACTATTGTGCCTGTGATTTTCTATTAATAAAATACATGTAATGTTCTCTAAAACAAATCTAATATTAAAAGCAACCGATGAACGGGGGGAACAATAATATAATTGTTATCTATTAATGAATTATATAATGTAATCTAAATCAATTTTATATTAACAGTTACCAATTAATAAAATAAACGTGTTGCAGCACATTTACATTAAATAGCTATCAAGAAAAAAGTGTGTAAATATCGTTGTATTTGAGAAAAGTGGATGAATGACTTTTGTGAAAATTGTTATATTAAACGTACGTTATCCGCATTGAAAGATACTCGACCATCTTTGCTTCGGTTACGTGAGCGCCACGACAATACGGGTTGGTTAATTTCATACCCCAACGTTTACAACCGTATACCTGTCCTGGTTGCAAATAGACATGTCATTAGCGAGTCAGTCTTAGAACAGGAAGGCGGAGTGTATAACTGTGGGGCCAAAACAGGTGTATTTCACCGCGATTGTCTTTTGGCGTGATATCACAATTTTTTTTCTTTATGCAAAGGTTAAAATTTTAATTTGTAAATATACGTTTACCTAACAAACTTAGCCCAGTTGAGAAACGAACTTAATACAATGCCCTTGTCCGTATAAAAGGCTGGCGGCATAGCGTAAAAGTTAACGTTTAAAGCCTGACCTAAATTCCAAACATAAATCTCTGTGTGACTGACTGACTGACTGACTGACGAAAGCGATAGGCGAAGATGGTGAAAGTACCTCACAATAACAAAGCAAGTAAGTGACGGATGTTTCCGGACTGCGGGGACCGAAACATAAGGTAGGAGTTTTATTTAATTCTGTGTGTGTTGATTGCTTTAATTACATTAAACATTACATTTTTTAACAAACAGATTGTCTTTTTAGCAAACAAATTGTATTTCAAGTTGATTGATACACTCGCAATTTATGACCCCATAGTTGTAATTAAAACAATACTGTTTGCGTTTTAAATATATTTTATTGCATGTTTCCCATTAAACTTTCTTTTTTAACAAACTGGTTGTCATTTTAGCAAACAAACTGCATTTCAAGTTTGCGTAGCGTAAAAGTTAATGGTTTAAAGCCTGACCTAGAATCCAAACATAGGTCTCTGTGTGACTGGCTGACGAAAGCAGTATGCGGAGATGGTGAAAGTAATGGGACTGCGGGCGGCTTCGGTCACGTGACTACCGGGGATTGGCTACTTTCTCCCCCACCTATTACAGCAAAATAACTGCTCTAGTTGCAAATATCAAATGTCATTAGTGAGAAGGAGGTCGTCGGAGCAGAATTAGTCTATGACTTTCGTCCCCGCGTATTTCACTACGTTAACGATCGTCTTTGGCGTGATATCACGACTTTAGTTGTAATTAAAACAATATAGTTTGCATTTTAAATAGTATTTTTATTGCATATTTCCCATTAAACTTGCATTTTTAACAAACTGTAGTCTTTTTAGCAAACAAATCACATTCCAAGTTGATTGATACACTCGAAATTTATGACTCATAATTGCAATTAAAACAATACATTTTGCATTTTAAATATATTTTTATTGCATGTTTCCCAACGTATTAACACTAAACATACCTTCTTAAGGCATCCACAAAAATTGCATGTTTCCCAACATATTAATATTAAACATACCTTCTTATGGCATCCACAACCGCCTCATTTCATAACAATGAGGTTTGTCAAGTCACTTGCAAAATTGCGTGTTTTGTATTTTGTTAGTTATAGAGGTACCAAATACACGAAAATATTTTATTGCGCAACACATCTGCGCCTACATCTGCCCCATTGCGCCATCGGTTTAACGATTTGCCGACGCTGGAAGGTAGGAAATTCTTCGTGCGCAGGTGTTCTTTTATTGCCTTCTTTATATCGTTCTTTGCTTTATTTATTTATGATAATTCCGGAACTACTTATTTACAATGAAAAGAAATATATTATCGTATACAAAAATATCCTGAGAGTCCTCCTTAAACAGAGGGTACCGAGACATATGACCTTTAGTCCTCTTGGGCTGCTTTCATTAGTGCGATGCTCTACGGAAGTGTTCAATCCATCATATCAGACGAAGGAATGCCGAAATGTTTCGGCAAAGTGGGTTCCTTGAATTCTCAATGGGGGTCAAAAGGCTGCAATGTAAGATTGTGTCAGATGTTTTTGACTCATTACCATGATAAAGGAGAAATGTTTCTGCATCTAATCATAACTACGATGAAACATGCATACATACACCTTCTTTTCCTGAGTCGGTAAATGGAGGGGAATCCACTCCTGTTAAAGCAAAAATTCGCCAGTCGCCTAAGAGGGTTCTCTTTACATTTTTTAAGACCGACAAGGCATTTTATTTATCGATTTTCTTCATGTAGGCCAACAGCCAATGGAACTTTTTACTACCAGCCTCTGATTGAGGCAATAATTAAAATAAATAAAGCTTATTGGCAAAAAAGACGTCAACAGCCTATTTGAGAAATTCTTCTCCTTCAAGACAACGCCCGTCCGTATGCAGCTGCTTTCACAAAGTAAAAATTTCGAGGAAATTTACCAGAGATCACCGAAACACCACATAATCCAGATTTATCACTTTGCAATTGTCATATCGTTAAAAGAAGCAAAGGTGGATCTACAATTCGATAGCGATGAAAGCGTGGAAGCATTCTTGCCCAACTGGTCTTAAACAATAATGAGTTTAGAAACTTCCTATCCACTGTGAAATTATGTAGAAAAATTATATTTATCCCATTTTTATTTAATTTGGTTTCATTTAATTACTAAGAAAATCAAATGTATGTATATATTTCATTCACTCTCGTAGTTCTAGTGGGAAGGTTTATTAATTTCAAAATATGTTATGGCCGAGCATGGCTTTGCTGCACAAGAGCCAGTTATCTATTGCTCCTGACAGGGTGGCTTCAAGTTCGACAACGATTTGGACAAAGATTTTCTGGTGTTAAAGTTGCAAAGTCGTCAAAAGATCAAGGCAATAAATTCCAAGAAACAGAAGTGTGTGGGTTAAGAAGCGAAGGATAAAGCCCAAAGGTTTTCGCTTGGAAACGTATACCAGTGCAGAACTATCATTTCGGCGCCTTTAAAACAAACGAGAATTTCTTACGTTTATATTGTAATTAATTTGTTACATAATTAAGTAACTGAGAATGTGCCGTTTCAAGTGGCGCGTCGTCATCTGTTATTTTCATCCCTCTTTTCCTCGTCTTTCCCTTTTCCTTTTCCATTTTTTATTTTGTGAGTTCTTTTTCCGGAATGTTTTGGAACCGTGGTTACTAATTGTTTTGAGCATGCGCTATAGTGAGTGATGATTGCTTTGGATTAGTGACGTCATCATTGCTTGAAATTACTGTATTCATTCTGTGGTCGGGCACCGGTTAAGTTCTGTATTTCGTGATTGTTAATAATATTATAATTTTATGGAAGGTGAGTGCTTGTTTTTATGTGTTAGATGAGTTAAGATAGTTCAACAAACAAATGTTCTGGTTTCTAAATGTTATTGCACTTATGCTTTTAATGTGTAAATATATGGTGGTGTCTCGCTAAATGCTAATACGCTAAAACAAATTTAAAACATAATTTGTTGTTTCTATTCTCCTATAATTTTGGGCAGACTGACATTTGTACGATCACGTTTCGGGTGGTTTCTCATTCAATTAAGATTTCAAATTGCTTATTTAATTTTTCTACACGGCATTAGCCTGAGAGTTGACGAAGTTATATTAATAAGAGAATGCAGCAAGGAAACGGTGCATCGTCCACACTGAGCAGTACCCATAATGGTTTTCCGCATATTAAAAGGCCGTGCAATTAGCCGATACTTTTATCGCTCTCCCGTAGTTTATTGTTCATGTATTACAGAAAAGAAAATCTGGGTGAAGGTAGGCCTGCTTTTGTAAATGTTTTGGAATATGCAAAAAATCGAACGGGCCTTTACTCTATGAAATTTCATGATTTTTCTTGCCCTATGTTGAACATGTTTCTTCCTTCTTGTGTAGTCCGCCTTTCGGAGAAATTTTAGCGTATCTTTCAAAGGCACCTGATAGCTGACTGGATGAACGGGTACTAGATCCCCGGCAGCGACAAAGGAACTGTTCTTTGCTCTTCCTAGACTACCAGGTTCTCGTATCCTGTTAACCAAATGGATACTTGGAAGGTTTCTGTTGCATAAACCGGGTTAGAGGTATGTGCCTGCATCTCGTATATGCTATTTTCACTCAGAATAAGCGGGTCAAGGCCATTCATTTTTCTCCCTTCTTTTGTCACTCATAGTTACCCCCTCTCCCTACAACTGTTTTCTGTGAACAGCAGATCACATGATAACGCGGATTGTTCAGCTGCTAGAGAGGGGAGAGGAATGTGCCCACATGCTCAGCACTGGCAGAAGGGAAAGAATGTATGGTGACCTTGACCCGCCTATCCTGAGTGGGCTAAGGCGAGCATCAGTGGTCCTGGCCTAGTATGAACATGTTGAAGAGAGAGAGGAATAGAAATTAAAATGACGTTCATGAAATTAAAAAGTTCGACTTTGTCTACTATAAATTCCACTTCAGCTCTATATTTGTGCAATTTAGCCGTCACAGCTAACGGGAGGGACTGAAGAAACCTGGTGATATTTGAAATGTTCCGTATTAATATTTAGTATTTGAAGCACGAATGGAATAGTTATTTTCTTATTTGAATTCTAACTTACGCTACTTACGCTACCTACAAGAAGGTTTTACATGAACCCCAGTTTCTCTGAAATGTCGCTAAGGTGACATTTAAAAATTGCTTGATAAGCTTTAGAACTTAACAGTTGTAGTATTTAATGTACAGAGGGAAAACGTCAGAGCGAACAATGAAAATAGTATTAAGTAGTAACAACCTTTTTCAACTTTTTTGTATCACAATAAATTAGAAGTTTATTTATTTCATTTTAATTTAATTATAAATGCTTTGCGACCACTAACGCTCTCGGAAAGTAGCATAAAAGCAACAAGAAGGGGAAAAAATAATGTTTTCTCCTTATTCTTCTCTGTGGAGATAACAGGATTAGGAAGACTATAACGAAAGTAAAAATTTTCCTCTTAAGGATATAGATGAAACGTAAAAAGGAGAGAAATATACCAGCAAGAAAAAGGGAACAAAGGAATTGAAGAATGGAAAATGGTTTATAAACAAGAAGTTTAAGAAAATTGGAACGCTTTGCTATTGTTTTAGTAATGTTACTTTTTATTGTGTGGCGGTAAGAAACATACAAATGTAGTAAAAGAGAGGGAAAAAGAGAAAGAATAAAGGATTAAATGAAAGGAAACAGAAATAAGTAAATAAAATTAAGGCAAGTTTTTCTTTCTTATTTTCCTTCCTTTATTTTTTTCTTAAAACAAGAAAAGCGAAAATGATTGTTTTTATTATTTTTTATTTTTTTATTTTATTTTATTATTAAATTATATTTTTGTTCGTTAGTTATGCCACTACATAAATATAGTGTTAAAGAACGACTTTTTATGTACAATACGGATTTTTGCAGACAAGTGATAAGACAATTGGCAAGAATATATCCTGGCAATCATGTGTCAGGTAGAGAAATTGCCCTCCAACTTGTTAAAATGTTACGAGAGAAGACAAAAAATCTCTCGATGACACGAAACGTGTTCCGCAACGCCGTGTTCTTACGGAAGAAAACATTAAGGAAATACGGCAATTTCAATTTCAATAAGAAAATGTTGGCAATGTATTACCGCTGAGGAACATATTTTCAACTTCTCATATAACACAGATTAGTGCTTGTTATTATCAGTTTTAAATACTGGATTATTTTATGCTTTCAGTAAACACATAAATATTAAATAAACGCATGGTGACTGTATCTACCTTTTTCCGGTTGCTGCAGCTGTACTTCTTCAGTAAACAGCAACTCAGGCGGCCCGCAATGTAAATAACCTAGATGTATTTCCCAATAGGGGTGGTCAGTCTAACATTAATTCCCTGAAAAACAAAGTTGTTCTTTTCAGTTTTATGTTATGTGCAAATGTGATTCTGGCAGACACAACTGATACAGACAATACCTTGCTTTGAAAGGAAGATGTAAACAGATGTAATTGAGGACGATGGGATTTACGATTTTTTATATTTTCCCTATATGTTCTCTTTGCTGTATTTCTAATGAGTGTAACAGCTAGAAACGGTTTATTTATCAAGAAATGCGCATTGTGAGGTAACGAAAATATATTCCCAATAAAAGTTGTTGATATAAGTGTTGGGTCCTGTCGGTTAGACCGTATCTATTTGTATTGCTCGACTAATAACTACCAAAATAACATTTCATTTTAAGTTCTGTTCTAAAATATAAAGCATATCTCCTCTGTTTAATTAGCAAATAACCGTGCTCACTGCCGAAATATTTTTTTTTTATTATATGGAGTTCTTAAAAAAACGTTTCACTTATAAGATAATGACAACCAATTAATTCAATTTTTTTACATGTATGAGGTGTGCATCTTCTGTTTTAATATGGTGTCCACCAATCATCATTGTCAAGTACATCATTCATTCGCTTGCCTATTAGCTAACAACCGGTAAAGGTTTGGTCTCCTTGTAAAAGCTTCTCACACTTGTTAATGTTTCGTCACAGCCTCCGCTGTTCTGCCCTGACGTTAATTCTATTCAAGTATCACAATGACTCACATATTTCCTATGAGGTTTAAGTCTGAGGACTATGAAATTTCTGAGTTGGCGTTAAACCTGTACCTATTGCCATATAATTGTTCTGTTTGATGATAATATTTTAATATCTTCCTCTGGGTATTGCCCAAACGCTGGGTAGCATGCACGCCTCCAGAATTTGAATGTATTCTTCGGAATTCATGTGAAGATACAGGTTCACCAGTTTCCCATTCCATGATCATAATTTACACCCAGATTGCGACATTCATTCTGCGGCTTCTAACTATGACGTTGGCATTTTGGGGTCAAATAACGAAGTGTCTGGACGCCATAGGTACGGACCGATTTCATCTAATGAAAACGCCTCTTCATCCGACCAGTTATAAATTTCCAACATTTTTAATTTTTGCTGAGATATTGCAAGGCAAAGTCTAATCTGTTCTGGGTGTTCGGCTGTTAGTGCGTGTTTTTTTACTAGGTGTTTGATGATTAATTTCCGTTTCATGGAGGCATCTTATATTTGGGCGATGCACGTTTAGGCGCGGGCAATTCCTAGAGCCGAAGAAAGAGGATTTGCTCAATTAACCTCCACTATAGTTTGTTCCGTTTCGTCTGTCATCTTGTTACATGTCCAAGCTTAAAGCCAGATTTCCAGTTTTCTTCCCCTTATTCCTACAACGCCAAATCCAGATCTTTACCACGTGTTTGGCTTTTTCAGTTTCGATCTGGATTGCAGCTTCTCATATTTCTACCATACGTCCTCTAGTAACAGTTATTTCAGAGGTTTACTCTGGCATTGTTATACATGTTTCAGGCATATAAGTAGAATAAAATAACTAAGGTAGTCGCTCAAAGCGTGGCTTTCCACTCCCACCTCATTCGCTTGTTTTTTTGTTTTTGTTTTGTTTTTTGTTTTTTGATTATTTAAGGGCGCTCTTTAACATCTCATGTCATCAGCGTCCCATTCTATTCAGGGAGTGAAACGGCCGACAAATTTTGCTCAGAGGGCTCTTCTTTCAGGCTTGAGGTTCTTTATCGTGCCGTAAATGTACAATATGGGACCCGCGGCTTTACTTCCCTTCCGAAGGAAGCCATACTTACGATTTTTGCGCCCGAAAAAAATCCATCCATCCTGGCCGGATTAGAACCCGCGACCTGGGGTTTAGAAGGCAAGTATGGTTACCACTACACCACCAGGACTGATATTTGCTTATGTGCAGGAGTGTAAGAAAGGTAACAAAGATGGGGTCGAAAACCAACATAACGTAGGTATGACCTCGCTCCCAGCTAATAGTATGTTTCCCACACCTGCTCATTTTGTGGGATAGAAAGTCCATGGAAACGACAAAACATTTCTCTTTGCGGAATGATTAGTAAGGATATCTTTGTCCTCGATTGTACCAGCTAGTTTTCTTTAATTGGCACTAACTTCAACACGAATGCACATTATAGGAACGTCGTTGAACTTTTCTGTATTACATTTATCGTATTTGTTTAAAAAACTGTGTATATCATAGAATACCCAAATAAAGTCCAGCTGACTTGTCTAAAACCAAAATATCTCCATTTTTGTTTAAAATTAATGACAATTTACATTTACGCATTCTATTTAAATCAAACTTATTACAAAGGAAACCTATTTTTACATTAAATTTTTACGCTTTTTTCACTCTTTATACTCGAACGTAGAGACCAACTTATTAGCACAGTTCCAAGCCGAAATTTGTTTTCCCGATAACCTGGCTTTAGTAAAAATGTGCTATTACAATGGATTGTTGCAAAGCGCTATCGAAAGGAAAGCTGAGAAGCCATTAAAAGATTAGCACAATTACATCAAGCACAATAGTTTTATTCAATAAAGCCTACATGTATGCACACGTAAAAGAGAAAGGTGCCTAGAGAGAGAGACAGCTGTTCTTCATCTAAGCCAGTTCTTATAGTGAATTATTATAGACGAATGTAAACACAATTTCTAAGCGAAGGTCTGTGCTGTCGTCGATATTGTCTCCGTGGGAAAGTGAAATCTGGGGCAGCCTAAGTGCATTAGGCGAGCTCCCTCCTTTTGAATGTTATTGGCATTGTGCTGCACGGCTTAAATGGTGAGAAAATGTGATGAAAGCGTTTCCACAAATTAAACGTTCAGAAGTCTATACTTGTAAAAATATTTGTTGAGAATTTCATGAGTATTTAGATACTAATTACGCAAAAATAACTTTTATAAGTGATTTCTATTGTGTACTAAGCTTTCTGTTGAAAATGGTTGATCTATCAAGGGTAGGCCAGAAACTTAAAGGCGGGTTTTCTTGTTCCGGTGATACGAGGATGGGTATGATCCTAAACATAGGTTCTCAGAAATGTTATCCATTGCGATGCGCTGAACATGACTTGTTGCTTTACCTTTAGATAATATAACAGTCGTGAAGGGACTCAAATTTACGAATTTGAGAATTTTAAAAATGCTATTGTGACAATAAAATGCCCCAAGGCAATTAAGAAATAAACATTAATAGGAGTAGTATGAACTCGTAGCATATAATTGTTAAATATAAATATGAATGATAGGCTAAAGACACTCAAAAAATGATTACGGTTTTTTTTTCCTGTTAAACCAAATAAACTGGAAAAATGAGGACAAAATGTACTTTTTATTATGTATCTTGGCTCATTAGTTTTTTAAATATAAATATTTTCTTGTCAAATTTGTTTTTTGCAAGGAACATACTATTAACTTGGGATTCAAACTAAAACAATGGGATTTTGCTTGTCACTAAAAGATAAACCTGTGCATGAGTTTTAAAAATGTATGTTTTACAAATTGCAAACATTTAATTTTTAAATAAATTTTTTCAACATTTTTATACAATACAATGCAATTAAAGTGAATGAACATTTCAAATAATGTACATTTTGTTCATACGTTATGCAGGTTTTCTTTTCACCCATTAATAATTAATGGACAAAAGCATACATAGCATGAAAATGTTATTGTATGTTAGGAAGCGCACGGTTAATAGAGTAGCTAATAGAGTAGCTTTCCCATTCACCATTTATAACTCCCAGGTACCTTATAAAACAAAATCCTGTTTCTTTTCGATCATTTCTGTAATGGTCTTACCTACTGACTTTTAATTACCATATATCTAGACCGAGTCTATTACGGTAGGATATTATTCTGGACTTCTCAACGTTTGCTAATGCCCAAGGCTTATGACGAGTTTGTTTGTTTTGTTGAGATTGTTGCCCCAATTACCTAAGTGAATGACTTTTGGAAATAAAATTTTAAATTGTAAATTTATCCTTGGTAAAAATATCCCAAATTATATAAAGATTTTTATTTGTCAATATTTTCTTTCATGAGTGCCTTTCTGTACAGTGTTTCTTGAAGTCAATATAATGAAAAGAATAATACTGTTTTATATTTATTTTGATTGGGAAAAGAGTTTAATTCTGTTTCATTCTTTTGGGCTTCTGGCAGTTTGCTGCCACACTGTTAGAGAATCACCAAAAGGTTTCACTCACTTGTGATATTTTACTTAATGCTATTTCATTCTAAATTCCGCTTAGAATCGCAGATTCGTATTTTTTGCTATTAACGTTTTATTTGCCTTTTTCTTTGGCTTTCTATTTAGTTTTTTTCTATATAACCGGTTGAAAAGTAAGTACCAGAATATTTTTGGCCCGTGTTTCGTGACAGGCCCTCACACCCTCTCATGCCCGAGAGTGAATGTATTTATATAATTTAAATAGTAATAATTATCAAATATTTTATATAGCCTGTAGTAACAAGCTTAAAATTTCATGTATTAGAAAAATGTATTTGGTTACCTGGACGCATACCTACTTGACGAAAAGGAAAAGGCTGCTTATTGTAATCTCTTGTGCTCTCACTTACTGATAATGTCTCGAGCAATAATTCTCTATATTGTGACAAAAATACGTGCATACCGGTGTCCGGCATGAGCGAAAAATTGGATCTTTTGAATCTGTAGTAACCAGAGATGCTCCGAAACCCGTTAAAGATAGAAAAGGGACAGGCGATGACATCATTTCATCGAATGATCATGGGCTAGCCAATGAGGAGCCAAAAAGTTTATGAATTTAAAGCTAGCGCATTTGGGAGCACAAGAGCTGACCAATAATATTTGAATATTTTGAAGGCTCAGAATTCGTGGACGCTAGTCTGTGAACCCCATGAGCTCTCACAAACACGTGGGGACACTTTTAATTTAGTAGGTATATTAAGTGGAAGACGACGCAATCCAAGGGGTCAGAACAGTACAGTAATTACCAGGATGCAGTCCCAGATACAGTAGGCAAGTGAAAGACAAGAGGCATGCAATGTGGTATGAGGGCGTAGATGCAATTTCAAGCAGTGTATGTAGCTCGTGACGTTAATGTTAAAGAGGTAACGAACCAGGTGACCGACACAGGGTGAATATACACTTCTAGGCAATTAATGAAACAAACTGTCGTGTGATTTGAACCCTTCCCTTTCATCTCCCTCCTCCCGTGACTACGAGGGCACAAAAGGCAACTTGGGGCCCCAAAAAGACCCGGGATACGAAGTGGGACCCCCAGGTAGACATCCAACAACAACTACACCAATAACATCAACAACGACCATTAATGTTCGCAGCTGAGTGCAGCGCGCGCTGGTACAAGATCACATCTGTCGCCTGTATAAAACACAGTTCTCGGGGTATGGTTGTGATTAGGTGTTAAGAGAACAACTTTTATTTCTGTGATATTATAATTCAGTTCGCAATTAGAAATTAATAAAACTCTAGTCTCTTTGTAATTTCATGCTATTGATGCGCCAGCTTTATTAATTTCAATGAGCTAATGAATTAATTTTCGCTTTAATTTATATGTTAATATTGAAATAGAGAAAAAAACTACAGGAATAACCCCCGCACCATAGAGCAAGTAAGGGCAGAAATTAGAAGAAATATTGAAGCAGAGTTATTGCAAAATTTGTGAGCGCAAGCCTCATTAAAATATGTTGGAAACGTGTTACAGTAGACGGACATCTCTTTGAATAATTTCTGTAATGCAAGTTAGTTCTCATTATAAAATAAAGCTAAGATTGTGTACATGCTATTATTGGTCAAAGTTGTGCGAGTGGAGCTTGTATATCGATGAAGCTGGCGACTGATGCGAGCTTGACCTTGTGCAGCTTGCGTTCAGTTGCAGGCAACTACGGAATAGAAATACAAGTAACTTCACGAATACAATATTTTTAAAATTCTGTAAGAAATTAGTTGAATTCAAAGGAAAAAACCACAAGCAGGTGATTTTGTACAAGCCTGGCCCACATTTGCAATGCATATTCTCAATGCTCAAAGTGGCTTATTTCATGGGAAACTGGAATAAAAACAATATAAGTTGACACGTGGAGTTGAATTCAAAGGAAAAAACCACAAGCAGGTGATTCTGTACAAGCCTGGCCCACATTTGCAATGCATATGCTCAATGCTCAAAGTGGCTTATTTCATGGGGAATTGGAATAAAAACAATATAAGATGACACGTTGATTGGATGGATTAAACATTTCACTTATATTAAAAACCTTCAAGAATAACTGCAATTTTGTAGCGTATTGCTGGAGTGGCTTTTAATGTTAACCTCGGACATTAATTTACTGTGGGAGTAACTAAAACCTTAAACATTTATGTTATCTACTCCGCATCAAAGCCAATGTAATATATGAGTGCAGATTATTTTGCCAGAGAACGTAATTGTGGGCCTCGGCTGGAGTTTCGAAAAGACTATAGCGATAACGTTGCTTTTATACCCTTCCTCCTTGCACCACCACCCCCGAGTTTTTCTCTTAGATCGATAGCCACGCGCGGGTTATTGCCCTCGGTAAGTACACACAAGGATGTACTCACGTTCACGAGTTTATGTTGGTGACCCACTTTTTCCTTTCTAACACGTCCCATTTTCCACTCTCTTACAGGCCATCTGAAGTTTCTCGAATTCGTCATCAGGAAACGCCCAAACATAGTAGAGAACGGATAGCTTTGTGACCAGGAGCGGAAAAGAGGTCTTTACTGCAATACGTTACACACTTGTATGACAACAGGTGGCTCTGACTTTTTTTTTAATGGTGCTTAACTCCCGTTTTTACTACTGAGGCACCACAGGCGGTGAACACTGGTGATACATGAGATGAAATCATATATTGGGAAAGGAAAGAAACGTTCCAGGCCTACGTTTAGGGTACCTCCCCGGCATTTGCCAGTTTACCATATGCCAGTTATGAGGACTGAGGAAAACCTCAGTCAGGGAGGACGGTCCTGGCGGGATTCGAACCCCAGACCTCCCGCTCACGAGTCCGCGCCTTAACGACCTCGGCCACCCGTGGCGGTGTGGCTCTGATGGTACTCCATATGGTCTCGCTACAAGAACGTAAATGTAAGGACAATGCTTGCATAGTTTGAGCCTACAGCCTCTCAAGACTTGGGTTGTCTGAAGCGACAAGTGTTTTGCTATCACATTAATTTTAAAATAAAATATTTTGACCACAAGAGACTGCAGAAGAATTCTGGAAGAAAAGGGCCAATGGAAGTGAATGCATTTGCTTCAATAATTAAATTAATAACACGTTAACTAAAGAAACAAACATTTTTTCGTTATTCTAACAGAAAAACAGGTGCCGTTTTCAGTGCATTTCATATTGGATAGAAACCGCTCTCTTCATCATGGAAAAACTGTTAGCAAGACCATGATTTTGTCTGTAAGACATCAAATAATTCACATGCTAACAAAATGGTAGTTCAGAACGTTTCCCCAACTCCAGCATGCATGGAATTGAAATTATAAAGAGTTGAAGGTTTTAGTTCCATTGTTTCTACAGCTGAATAGCATACTTATTAAAACCATTTTCACACTAGAAGAGCCGCAGGAGAAATTTAAACTATTAGTATTTCTATGTTTTTACATGTTTAGCACAAAATATTTTGCAGCTGTTGCAAAAGCGTATACATCTAAGCAATATACATATAAGGCCAGCTGCAATCAAAATGGCCGCTTTATGTTTTGCACGCCAGTTGGCACTGATCTCTATATCAGTAACTGTTACCTGTCAGTAAGGCTTAGACATCTATTAAATGAGTATTTTTAGGTTTATTGGTTGTTTGTTACTGTGCTATTTGGCTCTTTTCTATCAGGAAATACTGATGATAAGGGGAAAATATTGATAGTGTAGTACCAAGGAGTCTATTATTATTATTCCATGGCATACAAAGTCACGGTACACTTCTTGTTCCCGTACACCAGTAGAGGGCGCAGTGGTATTAGACACCGAGGTACTAAACAAGGTGCCGAGAAGACACTCTGACTGACTCTCCTATGAAGCGAACGAAGTTTGAACTTTGCACTATAATCGATAGTAATAGAAATAGTAATGGAAGACTAGCATCAAATAACATCTTGAAAGAAGCAGAAAGATCAATACCACATTCCAAACGTAGCATATTAGAACAATTGGTATTTATTCATTATGACGCTATGTTTTGTCATATAAGAAGATGCACTGAGACAAAGCTGCCACTTAGCAACGCTACCATAATGTATATGAGTCACATCTGTTTACAGAACATCATACTATAATCTTGGCTTCATTTGTTCATTATTGATTTACCTGTCACGTAGCAACGCTATCATAATGTATATGCTGAGGACACTTTCCCAAACGTTGCTCAATCTATAGTTCAAGGTACTCAGAAATATATCGACGCCGTTGTAAGGCGTTTTGAGCAACTGTTGTAACTATAAAAGTCTAAGATGATTGGTGCTCATCATTTTCTGTTTGTGTGAATTCAGTTTTGTTATGTTAACACAGTTTTTTCTTTGTTGGAGTGTGTAAACATTTCCACAGTAGATATATTTAATATATTTCAAAGTTAGACAGAAAAACTACAGTAATGATAGTGTAATGCTCTGTAAACAGATGTGAGACATGCCTTTTTAAATTCTTCCCGAAGTTCTGCCAGTGTAGCTGATTTTCTACGGCATACAACATCCTTAAAGGTTTCCCATAGGTAGAAGTCCAACGAAGTTAGATCTGGAGAACGCGGTGGAAACTCAATCGGACCTCTTCGTCCTACCCAGTACCTTGGAAGATTGTAATTGTCATCAAGATACGCACGTACACCTCGGTGGTAATGTAGTGGTGGACTATCCTGTTGGCAGTAAAATTCCTCATTTGCATAGGGTGCATGGATGGCTGGTAAGACGCATGTGCGTTTCATGTTCAGGTACACTGGACCAGTTACTGTTCCTTCCATTGCCTTTGAACTTCAACAACTTTCGCGGTTTTACAATACCACTTCAAAATTTCTTTCCGCTGTTCAAACGAAAGTCTTCTTTCCATTTTGTTGTTGCAACGTAATGTGAGTTACATCTGTTTACAGAATATCATATGATAATATTAAGATTCATTTGTTCATTGTTGATTAACCATTCACGTAGCAACGCTATCAAAATTTATATGAGTCACGTAGTTTACAGCATATCATTTACACATTATTATTATTATTATTATTATTATTATTATTAATAATATATCCAATATATATATATATATCCAACTTTGAAATATATTAAGTAGATATCTACTGTGAAAGGGTGTAAACATTTTCTGGCACTCTCGGTATATTTACACCTGTTCTACAGTCAACTAACCGTTCCAAGAATAACTATAACACGACCCATACAAGAACCAAGAGTTTAGTAGAAAGATTAATGGGAAACGGAAAAGAATATTCCCATGCCTGTATTTTAAATTAAAAAATAATTTAAGAAACACAACAAGAATCGTAACTTCTTGCGCTGTATAACACTGGGCTACAAGCTGGATATATCTGGGAATTGGAAGACCTGGAAGGGGAAAGACACATTGTTGAGGTTCCAGCAATTGCAGAAAACAAAAGAGGAAATGCAATTAGACAAGAATTCATAGGAATATATTTCAGCAGTTAAATTTATTTTTTTCAGGTTACAAGTTCTTTTTTTAAAATCGCTAATTCTATATTGTGTTTCTGTTTAAGATACGCTTTTTCATTTTTTGCTGCCTCCAGCTGATGTTTTAAAAGTTGGCACCTGAGTGCGTTTTTCCTTTTTCATATCTCAAATTTGTTTCTCCAGTGCGAATAAATATCTCTTTTCGATTCTTAACTCGGCTTCTTCTATAAAAGAATTTGTTTTCCTTTTCTTCGTTCCTGAAATGAAAGAGAAATAGAAAAACTTAGGTTATGGGTGTACATAAACATTTCAAACGCCATTGTGTAATGTACTTGATTTGTATTCTTTTTAACTTGCCTTCACTATTACAATGCTCTGAAGAGATTTTTTATGCATATGGATTGACCATCATGGAAGGCTCAGAGCTTTACGATTCCCTGCAAAAAAAAAAAAAGTAATATTAACAAAACCGTAACTACTACTTTTTATGTATAAGTAGTGCTTTGTTATTATGGATTCATTTGTTACAAATTTAAACAAAAGTTTATTAAAAATAAAAAAAAATCTTTCTGTTTATTTTTACCTGACTCATTGCATACATCATCCTCCAGCTGATAACCTTCTGATTGTGATAGCATCAACATGTTGCTATCAATTGCATCTTGCATCTCTATATTTAAATAACTGCAGGAAGCCACTTCTGGGTTATTGCCCACGGGTTTACTAGTAGCTGTCCTTCACCTGCCTTCAGCAGATTTTTTTCAGTCTTTTTGCGCAATTAAATATTTTCCCACAATTTTTTCAGCCGACCAATATCTTTCTGAGAAAGAAGAAAGAAAGGAATCAATAAATAATTTAATTTTTTTTTTGGCAATGATAATAACAATGTCTCGTTCTTATGCCTTTCTTATATGCAATTACACTGTACTAAAGCCATAAGACGCATGCGCACTGCAGTGCTGTTAAGTTTCATTGGCGAGTGGTTTGAGGTGTCAGCTTCACACGAAAGGCACTGATTGAGTTACACATTTAATATGCCTCAAATGAGTAACACCAGGAATATAATAAGTTCAACATATTTAAAATATAGAAAACGCAGACTGCATCATATCTCCAAACACTTTCATCAAAATGTACCTTTTACAATTCGGTGCTTTTTGACTCTATTGTTTTAGTACGTATGCTTGTGCATGTACGATATATGTCATACGTCATGTCATATATTATGACGTACATTAAGTATGAATGTATTAACATTATTTCAGTTTCTATAGCTTTATCAGACTTATTGGAGCTTTTCTGATATCTCATTAAAAACATAATTTAAAATATGTTACTCTGAAGTGTAGCAATTGCTTTCGCGTCTCTTTCCTACAATGCATTGAATTCTGCTTGCTGCATTATGTTACATGCAAGAAAGGATCACGATTCTTTATCATTGTTGATAGTTTCACAAACCTGCAGACAATTACATAAGATACACAAATCCACATAAATAATAAAATTTACTTACATTTGCATTTTCAGAACTGGGATTGAATTGAAAGCATATTTTCTCCCTCGTTTCTTCTTTTTTGAATAAAAAATGCTATCAGTTTGTTTATTTTCAATGATATCTTTATATTGATAAACAAACTCCTGCAAATACAGCCTTTTTAATCTGTAAAATGCTTTCTTTTAGGCATATTTTATGTTGAAATAAATAACACGCTGTAATAATACGTTGCCGCCACGTTGCCTACAAACATAAACAGTGTGCCAGTAATAGCTGAATCCATAACCTGCTTGGCCAGTAATCTGCGAAAAAGATACAACGAACCGTGACAACACAAAATGCAGTGATGCCATATAACATACTACTACACAACTTCTATAAGAGTTGTTCATCATTAGAAACAGATATAAGTGATTCACTTAGCATTTAATTATAACTTAAGTGTTACACTCATTTATAAGTGTTAATTATGAATACACCCTAAGTTGTTTATTTATGGTAACAGTCAAAATGACAGCTAACGACTCTTGTACATATAGCTCTGATCCTAACGGTGTTAATTAAGATCGATCATGTCCCCATGATGTTTTATAACTCTCAGATATAATCTATCTCATTCTTGTTGTAGCTTCATGCTATACATTGCTCGTGGTGTTACTCTTTGTGCTTCTTTTTAATGATTTCTGTGTAAAATTATGTAGTGCTAATTGGAAACTGTTTCAAAATAGGGAGAATTTCAAATGAAACTCTCGCCACTGTAAAGAGATCTGAAAGAGAGGAAGGGAAAAGAAAGTTTTCAAAGTTGGTCTTCTGTGTAGCTTCGCCTATTGAGCTGTATCAGTGGAAAGAAAAGTAATGAAAATAAAACGTGAATAAATGCAGAATTCCGTGAAGTAGAGATCCAAAGTTGTATGCGACCGCTCACGTTTATATCAGTGCTATACAATTCATTCACAAAATATTTACATGGGTTCATTTCAATAGTGGGAGAGTAAACGACAACCATGCATCGTACAAAACAGCAATAGGATCAGAGAGACATGTATATAATGCAGTTTTCGTAAGTGCATGTATGAGAATAAAATGGAATATATAAGGCATTTTGATTTGTAGGGTGTTTCAAAAAGCCAAACCGAACATAGTTAAATTAAAAATCTTCTGCTTTTTTTAACTAAAGTATCAAATTATTCTCATTTGCTGATAACATAGATATTATAAATTAGGACTATTTTAACAAAACTCAAACGCCATTTATTTCTAAATGCATTTTTAACTGAATCTACTGCTTCAAATAAGAGACTCATATGATGGTAAAAGCAAAATATGACAGGACAGATTTAAGGAAACTTAAATTCTTATTTTACATAATATACATAATTATTTACTATTTTGCTTTCGTTTTCAAACGGACAAATATTAATGTCATTAAGAGAGCACTTAAAATGGTGTTACAATAAAAATTATTACAATAAAAAGAAGATTATTGCTATTTCAACGCTTTAACCAGATTCAAATTGTTGAAAAATAAGATGACACATTACTGATTGCACAAAACAGGGCAAACAATGTTTCAGTATTTTAAATAAAAGGAAATAAAAACGATACAGTGAGTTTGCTTTGATTGCCAGAAAAATCAATATTTGACAAAGCTTTTAATAGGGGAAATATTTTGAGCCAGACAAATCTATTAAAGCTTAAAATAGTAACAAAAATAATCTGAAATAGTACGAATTATACAAGTCTTAAATTGGTTCGAGGCTTGGGGCAAATAAAGCTGCATCAGCATTGAGAGATTACATAAGCTCTTAAGAGTAGGATCTAAAGAAAGAAAATGGAAAACAAATCTTTCTCATAGGCTATTTTCCGATCCTTGTGGCTCTCAGAATAAAAAAAAATCACAATAATTATGACTATGCATAAGAGTTTATCGAAAATTCAAAGGTTTTTAAGGAAATTCAGCACTTCTCCTCTGGCTGTGTCCATGGCTACTTGCCTCCAGATAGCGATTTTAGCCTTATTGAAAAGTAACTATGAAAACGTCAACATGTCCCTAGAATATTATGCAATTTCGGGATAATTTGGGTAGGTAAAAATTTGGTGCAAGGACTGACGTACTTGTTATAATGAAAACTAAATTTCTGTTTAAAATATCGGATTCAACAGTACTACATTATATACGAAATTATATATTATATATTGTTCAAAATACCTGCTTTTCTTCGCCAATAGAAGTTGAAGTGCTGAAACCTGGAAAGAAAAGTCCTTCAGTGGTGTTTAAATATCAATTGGTGATTTTGTAAACATAACCAAAGCTAATGACGTGAAGAATTTGATTTTGAAAACAAATTCAGTAATGATAATTAATTTGATTAAAATGTCTTAACAAAGAAATGTCAATAACAACTAACAAGAAAATGTTTTAATGTCAAGAATCCTTTCATTAGTATTAAACGCATTTCGGTATTTTTCTTTTCTCTTTAGGATTTTATAATCAGGAAAATGCAATAACGATATCCTTTCTCATTAGAATACATAAATACATTGTCGTAACACACATTAAATTTCTTCAATATGACTTGAAATTAGTTTTACTATAAAGCAAATTTTTGCTCATGTGCTCATGAAGATGAAATTTTGATTTGACTAACTTAACAATTAATTGTTAGCTTTTTGTAGTAGGATAGTTCGCGAAATGTAATAAATTTAACACTTCATTAACTTTGCAGGTCTATAAAATAATTTATGTATTACGTGGTTATAAATAAATATAAGAAACCTGTATGTTAATTGGAGTTGAATTTTGCAAATTTTTTGTTGTAATTTTGTTGCAATAAAAGAAGTTAAAAGCCGTCTTAAAAAAAGAACTGTCATGTTTAAGAACCCTTTAAAAGTGGATATACAAAATAAATAAATAATAATAAAAAGAACAATAATTTCAAAAGGGGTATCTACTTTGATTTTCCAGTAATTCTCCATTATCTTCTCCCTATCGACAGGCGGTAACGTCATCGGATCTACACCGCTCAGTCCTAGCAGGTGGTCACATGGGATGGTGTGTTGTAAAGCGTTTCTGTAGCGTCTATTCATGTTGTATAATAATTACAGCACTCTCAGAGCATTCACTTGAGTATCAAAGATATTGAACTTAGCTTTGCTTTAATTGCAGTTAACCAACACTGGTAAGCAATAAGTAATTCGCATACAGTGTTAGTAGAGTTCGGTTGTAGTAGTCACACCGACAAAAAAGGAGAAAGAGCTTTCATTTCACAACTTTCTTAAAAGAGATAAATCTCCGACCGAAATTCAGGCTAGTTAAAGCGAATTAATTGAACTTCATTCCGAGTAGTACATCAGCTGGTTGTTTACGTCACTTTGCCGAAAATGACTTATGTTTTTTTCGAACACTTATTAAAAAAGAATCCTTGACATTAAAAAGAAACGTACATTAAAATCAACAGCTATCATTTCATTGTCCGTTAATAAAAATGTTGATCTTAAAAAATGAGAATAGATCAAAATGCACACTTAAAAAAAGAAAATGGTACCAGAAGCAAAAGTCAGGCTAGTGTTGTCACGACTAAGGTTGTGACTTAGGGGGTAGCTACTTAAGAGGGTGATGGTAGAGACAAAACCCAATAACGCCATGCCAACTCAATAAATTGTAGAGGAGACAAGTCCCCAATCTGGATTGTGATTACAAATGATAACCCTGATGGGCCCATACCTTTTATGAATCTGTCGATTATAGAGGGTGTAGTCAGCAAGTCGTTCTCCAAAGACGACAGGCAGAAGACGAAGACCAAAGACAAAAGATAAAGACCCCGAGCCGTATCTGTGTTTCCCTTTATATCGTTTTACGATTTCCTATGGGGGTCTCATTGTGACACAAAGTATACCAAATATGGTGTACCACCGCCTTAGATTTAAATTATTTTAACTAATGAGAAAGTATGGTGTAGGTATTTGACCCTTTCCAACACTGAGTGACAGATCCAAGCTCAGCATGTTTTGCTTGTTACCAGGCAGAGGTTAATATCACTATAAAATACGTGTAAGCAGCCTCTGAAGTGACTGACTGACCGCTGCACTGAAATTCCCTAAGGTGATCACGTTAAGGCAAGGTATGAAATATAAAGTCAAACCAATTTAGCTTCCAAAAATGTTAATTTGCTACATCCCTCAGCAGTACATGCGAGAGTATAAATTTTGTTCTCATTTTCGAAGAATTAGAAATGTCAAGGAAAGCGACACCAATAATTTTAGAAAATCCGGCGAAAACCACAGAGCTCTACGGATCTAGAAGTAGGGTTTCAATGTGAGATGAGTGTTGAATGCTATCGCGATCAATGTGAAAAAGAAATAAGGTAGCACGTTATATTTCATCTACACATTTTCTTAATTGGAGTTCGTATTCAATGCACAAAATAATGTAGGATGAACCATTTGAAATGTTGGATGATTCCATAAGCTCGGAAGAGAGTGAGAGTGGTGGTCCTATTGATAAGAATGATATCACTAAAGAGACTTCCTTAATTGTCCTTTGGGGATGTTTAGTAATGTTGTTTAAATGTTGCTAAAAGAGCGTGGAAAACCTAAAGCAAGAACCACCTCCCTATAGGTGACCACAGAATGCACTGAAGAACATAACCGTAATATGAATTATCATGAAATTATTAATAGAAAATCTTCTCTTGGTGTGCTTGTTGCACACATTAATGGATGTTCACTTTTCAAAGGCTTTGCGGCTTCTTGTGGTCTACGCTTTTTTAAGGAACTCACTTTCTACATATCTGTGAAATTTCTCATTGCTACTGCTATAAAAATTATTACAAAAATACCAAAATCTTTCAAATGTTAAAAAATCAACTGTGGACAAAGTATAGTTGAGGTAGGAGAGTTTAGAATTATTTGCCAAACATGTCTTGTACTATGTAATGCGCGTCTGTAGTAAAAAAAAAAAATAATTGGTTTTGTTGTCGTTAAAAATTATTTAATTGGGCGAGTCAGAAAAACCAGTGAACTATATGACTACAACCTTAATACTCTCTTGAATATCATCTTCATATTTTTCGGTACAAACTGATGGCGCTTTATTCCAGACATCCTTTCACGCTGAAATTAACCAGACAAAACGTTGCAAGTGTTTTAAGATGCTCTGTAAGCTAAAAAATGTTGCTTTGCGGTACTAGCAGCATAAGGGTTCAAGTGACGTCATCTTCTTAAAAAACGATAACTATAACTAACACTCAGCTTATACTTATCGTAGCAGATACTAAAGTATAATGTTAAACCATATAATGTATCTAGATTTTAGATACAATGATAAGCCCTTCTCTTAAAAAACAAGCAATACTATTTTTATAATTTTGCTAGGGATTTTAAGTAACATAATAATCTCTCCTGTAAAGTTCTGAAAGTGGCATTTGTTAAGATTTGATAAAACGTTCCTCAATTATACAACAAAAAAATTCTATTAGGGTAACCAGGAAGTGTAAATCTAGCAAATAATGCAGCAGTATACGTTTTACACTGTATCTCAGAAAGTTTTAAAGCTATCAATGTGAAAATGTTGAGAGATATAGAAAACTTAATTAAGATTCTCTGTAAATTTTAATTATCTGATACACATAATTTTTTCAAATTTTTAAAATAAAATCTTTAAAAAAAAACTGAAAACACTGTCACATAATCAGGCAGTTTTCTTATTTACTATTGATGGAATTGGAATGATTTTATGTACTTAGATTGCAGACAATATGCTCTCCTGGGAACTATAATAATTTAACTATGCTAGTTGCTTGAAAAGAAATTAACTTTCAAACTAAAAATAATAGAACTGTTTTTCATTTCTTATTGGTATTGGTTTTTATCAGAGATATTTAAATATTTCTAATTACCATTCTTCACGTTTGCATACATTATGTGTTCAAGTTTTCAACAATATTAATCAAGCCAATCCTGAGAAAAATGCACATTTGTGTCAAAATTTTCAGTTATCGGGAAATAATATTTATTTTTGTTTAAAATGTTTAAACACTTTTATAAGCGTTAGAGAATTAAAATTTACAGAGCGTCTTTCGTAAATTATTCTTAATATCTCATGAAAATTTCATATTGATAGCTTTATAAGTTTCTTAGATATATAGCAAAATGTACACTGCTGCATTATTTGCTAGATTTGCACTTCTTGGATACCTTAAAACGTGTATATTTCAGAATAAAGAAAAAAAATCACTTTTAGCTTCAGGAAGAATTTTATTTAACAATTTTATTTAAGAAATTGTTAATTAAAATACAAAATTTTAAGAAATATATCAGTATTTTATTGACTACCACTACTAGATGACAACATTCCCAAAATTAAGGGAAGAAAGAAAAAAAAACAGAGAAGCAAAAGAATACAAAATTGAAACCTCTTTTCATATCTTTGAGGATGACTCTCTTTTCATGCCTCTGGATTTTATGGCTAAAAAACAGATACCGAAATTATCAGACTTAAGTTTGTGCATATTTTTTGCATATTCGCATATTTTCACTATAAACAAAGTAGCGTATTATATCAAGTATTTGCGGACAATGGTGTGATTTCGTCAAACGCACTTCATGTACAATGATTGTGCTTACACTCGTTAAACAAATATTTATATATTATTTCACTTGAACTCTACCTTGGAGTTTGGTTAAAAGAACCACTAACATTTCCAGAAGTAGAGCAATGAAAACTCTGCTGCAATGTATTCGCATAGTTTGTGGTGCTTAGTTCGGCATAACTACAGAGTAGTTCTTCTCGAACAACAATGCCGGGAACAGATATCGGGGCACTTTCGTCAGCTATGCCACGGACTACTCAGTTATGCATCTTTCGCCTATTGGACTTTAAACTTCAGAACTTCACAGTTGGAACTGGCAGGCAGTTAATTGCATTTTGATTGCCACGTATCTAGGGGTGTTAATTCATTTCACAGATTATTAAGGGATCTTGAACAAGCAATTTAAGATAGGTAATCTAATGTCCGTCTGTTCAAATTTCAAAGTTATGGCATTAAGTTCTAAAGGACCAGCAAGCCACTGACTAATGAACTTTTCATTCGAAATGATACCGTACAATAACGGAGGAAGTTGTGAAGCATGTCTATTTGGCGCAGTAGGCATGATATTGGGATCAAATAAAGGCGTATAATTGTTACAGAGTTCGAGCTTCCGTGTTTACATACTTTATTATAAACTAAGTAAAAAAGATTTAGTCCGTAGGACCGGAATCTACGATTTTTCGAAACTCCAGTATATCGTCTAAGTCACAATTTCAGATGGATAACTCTCTCTACACTAATCTACGTTAACACATTAAATAAATTAATCTTAATCATTGCCGTTCTTATAATAAAAATTTTGGTGATGAGCTATTAAATATGGGATTTCCTCGCTCGTAAAACAGGTTTTATCAGACATTTTAATGCAAGTTTTTATCCAATCTCTTCGCTTTAACACCAACTTACCAACATTTAATTTAACGTTTATACAGCTTTAGGGCGTTCTAAAAGCTCTCGATCTGACCAAGAAAATACAAGATTTAAGATCTCTCTTTTTTTTTAATTTTTTAACATAGTCACCTTGTAAATCAATACACTTAGTCCAAAAACTTTCGAACTTTTTAATACCCTCAGTAAAATAAGATTTGACCAAACGTGAAATAAAATGTTTGGCTCAGCTTCAATTTCATCATTTGATATGAATCTTCGTCCACCCAGTCATTTCTACATGTTTGCGAACAAACATTCATCGCTGGAACCTAATATGGGGAATATGGGAGGTGTGGAAGCACTTGGAATTGAAGGTCATATCATTTTGCAGCAACAATCCCAGATGTGTGGGAAGGCGGAATATCGTGATGAAAGGGGACTTTTTTTTCCACTGCATGTTTAGGCTGAATAATGTTCTTCAATTGGTTCAGAAATGAAGCGTAATACTCCCCGGTGATGGCCCTGCCCTATTGCAGGTAGTCTACGAGCATCACATTACGAGAAACCCAGAAAACCACAGCCATGACTTTTCCTGCTGGTGGAACCATTTTGCTTTCTTTGGTGCACTTTCACCTACTACTACCCACTGTTTAGGCTGCTCCTTTATCTCTGACGTGAAGTGATGAGTCCATGTTTCATCTGCTGTTATGAAACGTCGGAGAAACTGACTGAAATTGCGTTTAAACAACTCTAAACACTCTGGGAAAATTTATTCGAATATGTTTTTGGTCAAATGTTAGCAAAGGCATCACACATCGATCGGAAAGCTTTCTCATACCTAAAACTTTGTGTAAAATGCAGTGGACACTGCCAATCGGCGTATTTGCAATGCCAGCCAATTCGCTCACCTTTAATCAGCGATCTTTGAGTATGACTTTGTGAATTTTTTAATCTTGTCGGTTGTAGTAGTTTTTGGAGGCCTTGAACGCTTATCATCTTGAATGGATGTACGACCTCACTTAAATTAAGCAGCTTACTTTTTAATAGTCGAAAATGACGGGGAAGAATATTTTAAAATGAACATACTCATTTGGTACTTTTTTGGGAAAACCCTTCAAAATGAAGTACTTTATCACAGTTCGTATTTCAGTTTTATCCATTTTGCAGAAAATATTAACACTAGTTTGTTAACACAATCGTCACAAACAAGTGACTATGCTTACCCGTCTGAAACTTTACAGTGCGCCCTTATTTTATATAAAAAAATTGAAATACCGGTAAATAGAATCACTTTTAAATATATTTTTGAGAAAAGTGGATTTTGTATTTTTTTAATTATTTTATTTTAGTTATTTTTTGCCCGGCAGTGTATTTTTTTTTTTTTTTTTTTTTTTTGCAGATAAGTGTGATAAATTCATTTTCCTGGATTCTATGCAATGCTATTTTTTAAGTTATGCCCCACCAATTAAAATGTGCTCGAACTGCCACTGGTTTAGGATAATTCGTTTTCGTAAATACTTCTGCTATCAAGTTGAACCAAACCAAAGCTCAACAAATGCTAAAATCTTTGGCGTATTCTATATATTGGAACTGGTATTAATGGTGGCGTTTTAATTGTTTACGAGGGATTTTAGTTTGATGGCATATAATTTTTAATAATGAATAATTAATTAGATGATTAAATTATCTTCTAAAGCTGCCTCGGCTCTTGAAGTCTGGAGTTCGATGTTTCCTATTTCTCTGATTCTAAAGCAGAGGATAGGAATCTCAGTGGAATATGAACTGTTAATTAAGGAAGGAAGGAAGGAAGGAAGGAAGGAAGGAAGGAAGGAAGGAAGGAAGGAAGGGCATTCTTCTCTGGAATAATGTAATTTTGGGCTCAAGTTTAAATTTTAATTTATTGAATAATTGAAGGATTTAGGAACATTTTGTGCGTCTGTCGTGTGGTTACAATTCTAGTGCTATATGTACGGTATAATTTTCCCTCAGGTTCGAATTCATTGCCTTCACTCGGAGATCTATAGACCCAATTTTAATTTTGATTTTAACTTTGATTCTTCTGTTATAACTTCACACAGTTCGAAATCCTACCGTCACCTATAACTTCGCGATAACACTTTATCATAACAATAATCACTTCGCCTTAAAGACTTATTAAATGAACGGCTATAACCTTAGCAATAACTCGGCGTGACTTGTACTCTCTTGCTCTCCTTTTTACTCTCTCATTCTCACACTTCTGTTACTGTTCGGCTACTCTTACACTTCTGTTCATCAGCGGTTACTCTTTTATTTCTGTTACTCTTCTGTTACACTTCCGTTCCCACTTACTTTTTACATTCGATATTAAATCTATTGTGTGTATTCGCTTCGCCCCCCGAAAATTTTGATTTCCTTTAAATATTATTGAACTTGGTTCACTTCTAGTTTCCTATTGGATCACAATAGATATCGTTTATATTACATTCTCGGTCCTATCGTTAGGTTTTGAAATGTGTTATTGGTTGAACCAGTTCACTTTCTAAAAATCAGCGTTCCCACGTCGGGCTTATCACCAGAAAGGAGACATCTGCCATATATGCGGTGTCTTTGTGGTTATTCCCTTTTACTTCTCCATATTTAGATTAATATACTAAAGGTTTGCGAAAAGGCACGCTTCGGCCATATATCTGCGACATTTCTTTGAAACTGTCGGAAATAGCTAAGCTTTTGGTTTCTTTTAAGACACCTGTTTCCACATGCAGAGCTTCTTTTACATATGACAAATTACAGTAACCGATTGAAATCATATTTCGTGCTAGACCCCTTATTTATTACCCTTTATTAAAGGGTAATAAATATCTTGTCTCGTCGGCCGACCTGTCTTGTAGAATTTGCAGAGGGGTAAAATGGGTCCAGTTTCAACAAATGGGTATCTTCTTTCGAGGCGAGGCTATTGTCCTCTATCTACCGTTCCGATAAATGACCAGCATATCCTATTGTTATACAGTCTGCCTTTTTCATAGATGTTCAGAAATGTAACCCTTGTCGGAATATTACCTATTGAACAAAGACTGTTCCTATGTGCATACACTAACAATTGTAATATTAAAATCCTGAATATAATTGTAATATTCGTACCGTTTATGATTATGTCATCCTTGACCTTATTAAACAGTATCTGAAATCAAACGCAATTATTATTATAATGGCCATCAGAATCAATTATAACTAAAATAGGACTTTTTGAGACAACAATTCCTGTTTCAATATATATTTGTCTCAGAGGGACGCTAGTTGCAGTTTATCATCCTTTTCGGTACCCATTAGTATAATGCAGTAAAATTGCAATGTTTTTCGTATTTATAATATTTGCATTTAACGGATCTGCACGGCAAGGCCCATAAGTAATTTGATATGCATGTTCAATTCCAACAAAGCTCGCCAATCACTCATTGCTCTCTGCATCATAGTAAATGCATTAGGATTGACAAACCGATCCCTAAGGCAGGCTTATCATGGATCCTGCCTTAGGGCAGAGCATAGTTGATTAATGGAAGGGTACAGGTAACCTGGGATTGGGCGTTTATACAGATTGCTCCAAATCGATTAACTACCTACAAACCGCAGTTATATACCCGTATCTCTTTACAGGGCATTTAAAAATTTCTGTAAATGAAAATTGTCCATTATTATTAAAAAAAATATTTGAAATAAATGTATAAGTTCCACTTATCGCATTGTTATTAGAGTGTTGATTCTCTAACCGGGGGTAAGCTCCTTTATGCTCCTTATCTCGTTTACTTGGCTAGAAGAGAACCCCGGGTCCTGAGAGCACGATCTTATTTAAGTTCATAAGTAGCTGCAAAGCTATAAATGGTGCAGACAACATGCTACCACTATACATCATATTGCACAGTGAGCACAAAATAACTGGGAAACAAATGCTATAATGAAAAAGTTTAGTTTTTAATTAAAGCGTGATCTTATGTTATTTTATTTCAGGATAGTTTGACAATGTAGAATACTATTAATAATTGCTTTAACGAAGGAATATTTATGTTGTCAATTTTTATTAATTAACATACATTCTTGTAAAGCTTATTATACACAAATATCTCAAAATAATATGAATTTAATTAACACTTAATATGAAAAATACAAAGTACACAGAATTATACAGTCAACTTATAATCCTATACTATTTTTATTTATTAGTTATAAATATTTTACCTCAATTTAGTAGATGTTTTTAATTGATCCAATATCTACAAAAATGTTTTTTTCGGGGTACTAAATTCATTAAAATGTTTTAAATCGTCACTGTAATAGTTTTCTACATATTTAATTTCTTAAAATGTTTATCTCTCTCAAGCATTTCTTTCTCGCTTTCCCTAAATAAATTCCCTTTTTGTTTATATATATATACATATATATACACTATTAATAGAGTAATAAAAACTTCTAAAAAGCATAAAAACTCATAAAAAACACTCAGAGTGCAATATAAAAAGGTTCACATAAAATTTCACACTAAAAACTAAGAGTTCATTTTCATCACGTGACCAAGAGCCAAGCTCGAAATATAGTGTGATTTTAATGTTCAATTTTACGGTTTTTAGTGTGAAATTTTATGTGAACCTTTTTATATTGCACTCTGAGTGTTTTTTATGAGTATATATATATATATATATATATATATATATATATATATATATATCAATAAGCTTAAGTTCATTATCTTATTCCCAATAAATGAGGGTAAGTTATTAAATAAGTACAAACGGATATAGAACTTAAATAAATAAGAGCACTGATATAAAATAATTTTATTTCTCTGGATAATCTTCCTGGATTAAGGCATTTATCCCATCGTTTAACAAGCTCCTGAAATCCAGCAGCATAAAATTCTTTGAGCTTCTGTCGAAACCAGGCGGCGACTTCTCTTTCTACAGCTTCATCGTCTAGAATGTTTACCCGAAAGATGATGTTTAAGAGGGGCGAACAAATAGAAGACAATTGGAGCAAGGTCGGGGCTATACAGAGGATGCTCCGGCTCTTCCTACTTGAAATTTCACAACGTTGTTTAAAGCGGCGCGTTGTGATGAAAAAACAACACGCGTTTGATGAGGAATGCTGGTCGCTTCCGTTCTATGTTTTACGAAGTTTCCTGAGCATATTACAGTAGGATTTGGCATTTACGGGTGGTCCTTGAGGCCGGAATGCGGAGTTTTCCTTCGTGATCCCAGAACACTATCAGCATCACTTTTCAGGCGGATGGCGTTACTGTAAACTTTTTTTTTTTTCGCGACACAGGATGTTTCTACTGCTGACGTACACTTTGTTTCGGGATGGTCATGTTGAACGCAAGACTATAATTACGAGGTAGGGCATGTCGCATAGCAGCGGCTATAGTGTCTATACTCACCCTCTGCTCGGTTTAACTCTTCAACTCGTAAATTCACCTCTTTGGAAGTCTCCCATTTGCTGACCAACGCGGTGTTCATCCTCGATACGTATCCGTCCTTCAGAGAATTATTTCTTTATGAATATTCTTTGATTCCATGTCTTTTGCCCACAACGAAGCGCTGTTCGAGGATTGTACACTCACTCAGAGGTACCACCATATTATAACTGTTGCGTCGCTATTGTAAACATCGACTGTCTCGTGTAGAATGTCACCAATAGCTCAGGTGCCTCGTTCTAACATTTAGTGTCCCACATTAATTTGTAACTTACTTCATGACTTACTTTCGTACTTGAGCTGAAAAAGTACTGCATTTCTCCAAAGGCGATTTGTCTCCCAACAATCATGCTAATAAACTATTTCAGATACTATCCTTCCCTGCAAACATTAGACATATCTCTATATTGATCCTTCCATCTATTCCTTTCAATTTTACACTGCCGTTGAGTCATGCAGATCCTTTTCCGTTATCCTTATTACAACATTGAATACTTTTCCCTATTCCAAACATTTTTCATGCATTACGTGAATTTAAAGATGTTTTATCATTAAAGTCACCAAATATTTCTTGCATTCAATTCCTCCAATCCTTAGATTAATTTATTTCCAAATGCATTCCCTTTAAGTCCCTTAATTCCATATTTCTCCATAACAAACACTTTTCAAAATCTCTGACCCAGATATCTCTTTGTTTTAGCCTTTCTTGCAAAACTAAACATTGTTTCAATATATTTTTCTCCTTTCCTGTTGACCCTGAACCAATTCTCTACTGTCTTTTACAGTATTTTCCCCTTCATTCCTCAGTTTCAGCTACCGCATTGTGTGAAACTCTCGGGCAACCAAACTGATTGTTGCCCAATAAAGCTGGATTCCGATTACCATTTCTTTCCGATACCGAGCGCTCCTGCAAAACATCGGTTTCCATCCGCCTGCCGTCATTAACTCTCCTACATTTGTGCGTCTATGTATACATAATATTAATGGAGCAAGGAATACTTAAATACAAATCAAAAAGCTATACACCAGTAGAAACAATAATTTTATCAAAAGTAACCTTGTTCAATGGTTAACATATTTTTTTTAACATTATGGATTTAAATAATTCGAGGTTTGAAAATACTTTTGAATCAAATCTCCTAAAAAGAAAGTATAGTATGGCTTTTGGAACGGTTTATGTCATGGATTTGCGGGAATATCTCTGGAAATCAACAAGAAGAAAATTCTAATCTTATTTTAATTTTATCATTAAAATTAGAAGATAGATACCACGTTTTTCACCTATAAATTACTATCTAACAATGATTTTATTGTCAGTAGTGGTGTTCTAGCGTAACCATATTTGCCTCGTTGACCTCGCTTGCTCCGCGGGTTCAATCCCGGCCAGAGACGATGTATTTTTTCGGGCGTAAAAATCCTAAGTATGGCTTCCTTCGAGAGCCGTGCGTCCCTTGTCGTAGATTTACAGCACGTAAAAAATCTCAAACTTGAAAGAAGAGGCTTCTGAGCAAAATTTATCGACCGTTTCACGCCCTTAATTAAATGGAATCTGATGATATGAAATGTTAAAGAGAGTCCGTAAATAAATCAAATCAACAATATTCTAAAAACTGTTAGTGTTTTACACAAATTCAGAAAAATCCCTACATTAAATGGCCTGACGTTTGTAGATATACCAAGAATATAAGATTTATTATAAATAGCTAATTGTTCTTCAAGACGGAAAACTAAACTTTGCTCACTAATGTCTAAGCGACGAAAACCTGTGTGTGCAGAAAGTCACACATAACAAAAAATTCTACCTGCAATTATTTGTAACATTGTTTTGTTAGAAGGTGGGAAATGCAGCATGCGCTCCTGACAGCATTCTTGGCATACTCAATAATTCTTCTTTTGTTTGTAAACAGCGTAGTCACTTCCAATGTCACAAGTCAATTGCGGAAGCATCTCGGTAGGATAATAATGACAGAAGTTTTAAGGAGAGTTTAATTGCTTGGAAAGGAATAGGAGAAAATGAATGTTACGAGGTTTACTTCTGGAAAAGTTTCCGATTTCAGTAATACGAAAAATTACTAAATGGCCATCAAATTATCATGTTATTAAAAGTATAAATGCCCACGTATCATCACCGCATCCCTGGAGGTTCATACCATAAAGCATTTCAGCCTCCCTTTTGTGCAGAATAAGCGTGTAATGGCTGTAAATTGTGTGATCATATGATAGATAATATCTGAGTGTACAGTAGTTTGGTAATGACAAGAAGTTAGTGGAATGATGAAAAAATGTCCTACTATGCCTACATAACAAAGCATTAATTCCATTCTAAGCCGAAATCAACAGGGATATTTATTTTATAACGCTGGTATTAAATCGCAATTAGTAAATATGCTACACACGGTTTTTTCCCCAAGTGAATATTGATTAATGAACTGAGTTACACTGTAACACTTTTAATAAATGCAACATATTCCCTCAGAAAAGTTCATTGTCAGCACCGATTGTAATTTGTCTCGCTGCATATTATGCGGGAGAATGCTTGACAATTGAAAATGCTTCTGGTTAGTAAAATGACTTTTCTTTATCATTTAGAATGCCATAAAGTGAACTGTAAATAGAGCATACTTTGAAGTATTTTAAACGTTATCCAGTGCGTAAATTATCAATTTACTCCAAACGATTTTTCTACTGTTTATATTGCTTCTAAACTCAAGATCACGGGTTCATTCTCGGCCAGGATTGATGCATTTTTTCGGGCGTAAAAATCTTAAGTATGACTTCCTTCAGGAGGGAAGACCTGTCATAGATTTACGGCACGATAAAGAACCTCAATTTTGAAAGAAGAGATCTCTGAGCAAAATTTGTCGGCCGTTTCACGCCCTGAATTGAATGGGTCGCTGATGACCTGAGATGTTAAAGAGGGTCCATAAATAAACCAAATGAAATAAAGCTCTTCGGGACAACCAATACGAAAGCTGCCATGCCAAAGTACCAAAATTTTGTAGTTATATGACATTTCAAAACTTCTGTAATAAAAGTGGAAAATATAAAGTACTGTCATGTTTAAACTGATTGCTATTAACAGAGGGATCCAATAAATAATCCACCCTAGCAACACTTGGCTGGCCTTCTCGACGGCCGGTCTTGCAGTTTCCCTTGTTTACGCATGGGGTCTACAGCGCATATCTTCGCTTATAAAGCACAAACGCATTGGCGCATTAGCATGATGTGGACAAAGCAAAGTGTTTTTATTTACGGTTATGTGTTAACAAAATCGACACATAAAGTTTGAGGCGGATGAAAGTTTCTCAACATCAGCATCATTGTGCGTTACAAAACACGGTGAATTACTTATAGGAGAACGAAAGTGTAAAACTTAAACCAAAGAAAAACAGACGTTTAAGGCATTGCGTTCTGATGAATTAATAAAGTGTCTCTCACACAAACGCTTGTTTAGTAAGTTTTAACGGAGTGAAAACCATATATAATTACTGCAATATATTAACTATGACTTGGTGATACTGGGAAAAAGTAGTAGGCTTTATAACTAGTTTTTAGATCATGTACACGATAGTAATGAGGTTTGACTACATTTTCAGATATTAGTGAATTCACAAAATAACTAATATGGATCTTAGAAACATCCGTTTAATTCACAAATGTCCTCTCTTTGATAAGAAAGTTGAAGTAATCGTATATTATCGGTAGCCATTTTAAGACATAAACATAAAGTAATAATTATTTTTTAAATCTAATTAGTAAGAAAGCCAATGTTTCTCTTTTCCAACACGTTTCAGCCAGAGCACTTTAGAAGCATTCAGTAAAGTAACAGGACAGAGTGTTTAATACCGCATGACTCTCCCCCTCATCTTTGATTAACGCCATGCTATGCCTTTGGGAAACTGTAGTTGTAGCATGAATAGTAAAGCCTCACATTGTAGAGGAAATGAAAATTAAACATCCTCATAAAATAACATCTTTGTTTTAAATAGAGCTGTATGAAGTGATGCTTAATTCCCCCACCATAGATATGTCAGATATATTTGCCAAATGAAAAGCGAGAATTTGAGCATTCACCTCCTTGGCTGCACATATAAATCATTTTATTTTAGCTCCCAGAGTAGGCGCATTGCTCTGCGATGGTGCACTATGGATTTAATCGCTCTGCAATTGAGCGTACACTAATAAAATAAATCTGTTTGAAAAAAAAAGAATTTTCACATAGAAAACATCAAGCCCATAAACCAACTAACCTTATGCAATATATGCGGTATTTGTCTTGAAGACATAAAATTTTCACTTCATACCAGTAATTTTGTTTACTCTTATCGCCAATACCGGAATAGTATTGAAATATGTAACAAGAAACTGGTTCATAACGATGAAGGTTTAAAATTGCTTTTCATTACAGTCTTTAGGACCTAGGCTTGCATATTTATACATTACAAACTCTTTGCTTGTGTTTTATTTGAAATCTCTGGGGAACCAAATCTAATCAAGGTAATATACGCTGGCGATGAGGAAATAAGTGTTGTTCTAAATGGGTACCATCAAATAGATGCATTATTAAAAGGAAAACCTTCGGGCGCGAACAAACAAAACCATGCCAAAATTCTATTATAAGTCTAAGTCACTTTCATATCTTCTTGAAAAATCTAACAGTATACATTATGTCCCCTTCAAGCCAAGGAACTTTTATCTGAAGAATTATCTTTTATCATTAAAAATGGCCATGTTTTAAGTCCCTCAATCTGCTAAATGTCATAGTGCGCTAAAACTTAATAAATATATGCCACTTGTACTATATTCAAGACAATATTGTACGGTTTGATCAAATGAAAAGATGACAAGCATTCCTGATTTCAACACGCATTTGCTAAAATAACTGTTGATGACCTTGAGGTATAGATCCCACTGCTACGGAGGCTATTGTATCTTCTCCTCAGATAATGTCTTACAGTGATAACACTGAAAGTTTCTGCAAAGTAATATGCATAGCAGTAAGCCAGATAATGCAGTTTACAACAAAACTACTGTCTAAAATTCAAAAAATGATTTTGAATTTTAGCTGCTAAATATTGTTTAAAGTTAGCAGTATGAATTTAATGAATTAAGTATACCAGGCTATCGGGCTATGATATTTTAAGTTTTTAAATGTTATTAACGATAAAACAATGCATAATGTTTTCGGAAATTATGCACCGTCATTAAGAAATGTGTATGATTGGTTTGCGGAACCTAAACGTAGACATAATTTAATGCATTAGGATCAACTTCTAATAGAGTCCAACCAGTGGCAAAAAAGTTGATACTGTGCATCAAAAACTTAGAAAGAACAACCAAATCACCTGCGTTGAGATTTGGGCATATTTGGGGATTGGATATGAGCTCAGTACAAAGGATTCTCTATACTCATCTTTTTGTGAGGAAGCAATGTGCTGGGTGAGTTCCACATAATTTGATAGAAGTTGAAAAACCAGCACGGGTTGTTGCAAGGAAATTCCTAAAAAGTTTTCAGGCCGGTCAGATTTTATTTTGGACCTATCAGATTATGAAACATTTATTTACTGTTAGAAGCCAGAAAATAAATGATAATCGGCACAATGGATCTTTCCAGACGAAGATAAGCAAACAAAAGTCAAAAGAGGCCAAAGCACTGGCAAGGAAATAGTTGCCTCACCCTTTCATCGCTTTAGTGCTGTCATATCTATGCCACGGGATGATCGTCGTATTGCAAAGTGGTAAAACAGTACAGAACGACCTTGAAACGTACCATCCTTCACAATGACAATGCGTCGTTCCAAATTGCGCAACATAAAGTAGACCATTTGGTCAATTCTGGTATTAAATTGCTATTCCCTATCCACCTGATCTAGCAATATGAAACTTCTGATTTCAGATTTTCCGTTCAAAAATCCGTGCCTCAAATACCTCGGCCATCCGTAACATTACAATCGATCTTCATGTAACATGCGATAAAATGTCACAGTTGACATATCCTACTTATAATATTTGCGTGTTTTTAATTAAGGTACACAAAAACAACAGTGGTTTGCATTTAGGTAATACTTCGCCAAAAGCGAGAAGTGAGGCTGATTTTCCAGTCATACAAATTGTAAACATATGCTTATTCTGATTATTCAAATGATGACGATGATGATTTAAAGGCGCAAAACAGCGAAGGTCCTTTGCGCCCAAAAATAACTGGTATTTGCATCTTTCACATTTCCCATTAGTTCTTTCTATCTTTCACTTTTATGTATTTCATACCCATGCTCCCTACGTGTTGCAGTTAATATGACATTCTTCGATAAAACGTCAAACAACATTGTTAAAAAAATTACTCACTTCTTTTTTATTGAATATAGCCTATTTACATTTACGATTATTAAGGGTAGTTTTCAGTATATATTTGAGTTTCATCGTGTATGTTCATAGCTCTTTTTATGAAAGTAGATTGGGGACGTACTGTCAAAGTTTTATCTGAGATTATAAAATAATAGTTTTAAAGCTAATCGACAATGAGAAGTTCAGCTTCAATAACCTGAAGGACATATGCTTTTTCTTAAGGGGAATAAGTCTGCAATTTTCTGTTCTTTCCTGAAGTCCCAACTAGATGGTTCTCCTTGACTCTGTAATTGTTCAGCAGTATATGTACACAATATTTGCTGCTCTTACACCAGGTGAAATATAGAAACAGTACTGTCATAGGTGATGTATTATAATCTTCCAATGCTTCACAATTTACTATTCCGGGAATTTTTTTTTGAGTAATGTTTAACGCCCGTTTTTCCTACTGAGGCACCACAGGCGGTGGACACTGATGATACATGAGGTAAAATGATATATTGGGAAAGGATATTTTTTTTAAGGAAGGAAACGTTCCAGGCCTAAGTTTAGGGTATCTCCCCGGCATTTGCCAGTTATGAGGACTGAGAAAAACCTGGAAAAAATCTCAGTTAGGAAGGAAGGTCCTGGCGGGATTCGAACCCCAGACCTTCCGCTCACGAGTCCTCGCCTCGGCCACCCGTGGCGGTCGGGAAATTATTGACACACTACAGAACTGCCACCAAGTTCAAAAATTTTCCAATGAGTTACATATATTCTCCGTCTTGTGTGTATTCTTAGGAAAGGGGGAAAAAAACCCGAAAAGATTTATTGCTGTATAGTTCGATTTATATTTCAACACAAAACACGTCCTTCGTATATTAGAATACAGAACCGGTAATTAAGAACAAGAAAAGTAGATAATTCTTAATGTAATAAACACAAAGGCTCACTAACTTTTCTACCGCTGATTTTACACTTCAGTAATTCTACTAAATGCGACAATACAAGAACTAAATACCGCGCACGAAGCTAGCCTTCCCTATCCAGGTCTATAAACTTCGAGACGGCCTAATTACAATCTCTTGATGCCACATTCACGTTGTTCATAAATATCAGCCAACTTCAAATGCGCATTACATTTTTTTGGTTTATGTGTATGTATATATATATATATATATATATATATATATATATATATATATATATATCAAGTCGGGGATGTTTCTGCAGTCTTCGTTCATATTTCACTTAAGAGAATTTTTTATTCAATTTTCAGATATCTACTCATTTCTTTGAGCATATTTTATCAAAATTTTCTTCCTGAATCTCCTATTTTTTATAATATCAAATAAATAGTGCAAGTGTACGTTAATTTGAAAGACGGAATGGGAAAATCTTATATTTTCAGAAGCCAAAGAATAAAAAATGAAATTGGTTAAATAAATATCACTTTAGCATTTAACTCATAGTTATAAAATTGTTTTGTATTATATTCTTATTTTACCCGCGGGAAATATTTCATGTAGGTGCCCATTAGTATTACGTTTGTACTATTACTATTCTTTTTTCCCCATCCCCTTCTGCCATTGTGCTCCTGAACTCCATAATTTCATCACACAGAACATTTAACAAGAACGAAGCACTTTCATGAGAAGTAGCGGTTGGGCACCAATGCTCCAGAGAATTATATGCATGAAACACGTTCAAGGGAATGGTTTTAATTAACCTCACGTTTTATTCGTTACCTTTAGTTAAAAATATAGCGCCTCCAACTGCACTTTTCCTCTTCACCGTAGGAGCGAGTTATAACCGCACTTTTCACACCATTTAGAACTATTTTTGTCTACGTGCCACCTATATTAACTTCTAGTTCTTAGAACGAATCTAAAGCCAAAAGCATTAGGTAGGCTATACTAATAACAGTTATTCGAATAATATTTCCATTTTTTAAGTTGGAATAATTTTACAAGCCCAAACGAACAATTAACTTTCATTACACAAATATTTGCATTTAAAACAATCTTGAATTATTATTTGTTTACGTTTGCCGATTTTGATGGAAGAAATTGGTGCCTTCCCTATCACCCTGACGTAGCAGAACATAACACTACAAATAAAACAATAACTTTAACATGGTGCATTGTTAATTTGTATAAAAAATAAAGTTATCAGCAGTTATGGCTCAGTTTAAGAAGACAGAGCGCTCCCTTCCTCCTCACTTGTATCTTGCAGAATATCAACCCAGTTCAGTGAGCTGAAATTCGAGTGTTGTCGGCAGCACTCTGTTCTTAATATCTTCCTATGCCGTCGACAAACGTAAAATAAACAGGTGGTAGAGCTGAATGGTTAAAATGCATGTAATGCTGAGGATGACTACCCCTTGGCTATTTCAGATGTCTCATATTGAGAGCGGATGTAAACATTGACATCCACGAACAAGTGTGGTTCACAAGCTACGAAGCTAAAAATTATTCAGAAACTTAAAAAATATATATTGAGCTTTAACAATGAATGCGAACCAAGGCATGTTGCAAATTAATGCAGGTTTTACCCGCTACAGCATGTGCAAGAACTCAAACCCAACAATCTGTAATGTAGCACGTTTATCTGAAAATTGTCTGTGTATCAGGCCTGTAGACCATCCGGCTGGCAGCCAATAGGGTGTGAGCATTCAAATGAATATAATTTATGTATTATATTCTCAACATATTTGGAATAAATAGCACATTAACAAAAAAAATTAAAATGGTATTTTTTCTTTAGTATGTAAATTGTTTTAAAGCATTAATTTTTCAAATGGTTTATCTTATCCGTTCGTAGTTGACTAGGCAGTGGTCAAAGAAACAGGAAATTAATTACATAATAATAGAATTTCAAGGGAAACAATGTGTTTTCATATTTGACTTTTAGTAGAATAACTTGTTTACCTACAGCATTTCTAAAGTAGTGAATTATGCTTTGGAAAAATACGAATATTTTAGCATATTAATTTTTAGATAGCTGGAAAAAGATCAGCACCAGCTCATCTGATTTATGCATTAAATGTGTGTGGGTGTTTGCGTAAACGAATTTTGTTTAAGAAACTGGGTTTATTTAAACGAATAGAAGATAAAGAACGTAAAAATATAGTGCTCTGATGTAAATCATATTCAATTTTTTTATTTAAAAAGTTATGAAAATATTATCTTTCGAACTTAGCATTTGCCTCTATATTTTCAGAGGATTGTCTCAAAGCTACTATTGTTCAGATGTAATAAATCTTTTTGAAGATGTCAGATCTTGCTTTCGTGTTATAGTGATACCAGGTAGATGGAAATATGCTACTGCGCAACATTTCTGGCGCCTGGATCAGCCAGGCGATGTCATCATTTCCATGATTTGCTGACTCTGAAAGGTGGGAAGTGCTCCTTGCGTATTGTCTCTGAGGCGGGATGCATAATTCTTGTTTGTTGCTCTCTTTATATTGTTCTTTGCTTTATTTATTTTAATAATTCCTAAACTGCTAATTCCCAATGAAAAGAAATGCAGCATAAATATTCTGAGAGTGCTTCTTTGGCAGAAGATACCGAGATAATCATTTGTGCTTCTGCTAGCCTATTGTTTGGGCCATCAGTCAACCCTGCAAGCTGGCCTATTGTCTTTGGTTCTGATAATATGTTGTTTGAACAAAAGAAACAGCACCAGATGATTATCCTAAACATTGCCTAGAACTAGATAGTTTATAAGAAAACGAAAATCTTAAATTTAGTCGCTGTGCATTGTAACCATTACAATCTCTGCGATACTGATATAGTGATCAGCTATCCGTTAACAAGAATTTTGTATACGATTGGAGTACAGTGGATGTTCGATATTATCCTGTGAAGGGAAAGTTTTTAATAGTAGCATTAAGAAACTAAACTAAATGCAAATGCTTCATATGACCCGTCAGGGCCCAGTACAGACCATAGCCCTAAACCTGGTATGTCGATGTTTAAAAAACTTATTAACGCCTTTTCGAATGGTTTTAATGTTTCCATTGACCACTGCCTCGACATCGAAAGTAATAACTTTATGGAATTCCAATATTACAGTTGGGCGTCCTCTGCGTGGTCAGGCTTATTAAATTGTGTATAATGTAACCCTATATTTGATACGAATATATATATATATATACATATACATATATATACATACATACATACATACTTTACATACATACATACATACAACAGTAATGAGAGAGCGAGAGCCTACATTTGGACTCGTGGCAGGCTCAGTGGGGATTTGCCTGCCCTGTTTCTAATCGGTTCTGTTTCCCCTCCACTTTATCGCCTCTCCATATGCCCGCTAATCAATTTACGCAAAGTCTTGTGTTGTACTGAAGTCTAACGTTTGTGAGACCACGTGATTCAGTGTTATAGAGGGTTAGTGTTGTTATGATGCCAACATTCCATATACTTCAGCACACAGTATTCATGTATGATTCCTATGTGACAACAAACTCATGTAAAGAATTTTTTTTTATTATTTGGTTTATTTGCGGACGCTTTTTAGCATCTCAGGCCATCAGTGTCCCATTTAAATCAGGGCGTGAAACGGTCGACAAATTTTGCTCAGAGGCCTCTTCTTTCAGGCTTGAGGTTTTTATTTTGTGCCGTAAATGTACGACACGGGACCCACGACTTTACTTCCCTTCCGAGGGAAACCATACTTAGGATTTTTACGCCCCAAAAAAATCCATCGATCCTGGCCGGGTTTGAACCAGCGATCTTGGGTTTAGAAGGCAAATACGGTTATCATTACACCGCCAGGACTTACATGTAGAAAAGTGAGGCGACAATTTATAAATTTCCTGTTGTTCTTGTACTTCACAGAGAAATGTTTCGTAATCTTGTGAATAGATTTAGGGAAACGGGATCTGTTCTGGATAAGAAACCGTCAGTAAAACGCCTTGTTCTTACGAGAAAAAACTCGACATCGTAGAAAAGTTAGAACGAAGTCCAAAGAAATCTCTGAGAAAGCTTAAACAGTAACCAGGAATTTGACAAAACGCGGGTTCGAACCCGGCCAGGACCGATAGATTTTTTCGGGCGTAAAAATCTTAAGTATGGCTTCCTTCGGAAGGGAAGTAAAGCCGTGGGCCCCGTGTCGTACATTTGCGGCACAAAAAAGAACCTCAAGCCTGAAAGAGAGGCCTCTGAGCAAAATTTGTCGGCCGTTTCACGCCTCTGTGTCGTGTAGCGACACAAAGCAATAGATAATGCGATGCAGAAAAAATCCATTTTGTACATGAAATGCCATTGAATGTCCTAAAAATTGATGTATGGTGTGCTGTGAATGCTCACAGAAATCTATGAGCTTGCATTTAAGGGGCATGCAGCATGCTTTCCGGTGCCAAGCAAATACCCGCTAAGCCGGTCACGTGTTCAAACGAGGGCTCTGTAGTAAATAAGGAAATATGGAAAACACTCTAAAGATTTATGTATATAACGTTCGTTAAAATGTTGCTAAATGTACCTAAAACAGTAAGAACTAAAATAGGCACACAATTGACAAGTTATTTCGGATAGCTTAGTATCCTTCACAGTATACAGATCACCTCTTGAATAGCACTAAAGAAGGATACTTAGCTAAACGAAATATCTTGTGATTGGTGTGCCCATCAGTTATTACTGTTTTTACGTAACAACTTCACAACGTTTTAACGCACTTTATGTAGTCCGTCGTATAACATGCCGATTCAGTCAGCATAGCCACTGGCGTGTCAACAAGCTTGGTGACCAAGTAATGAAAAAAGACAGGGACGCTGTTAAAACTAAAGGGAGTTTACATTTTTCGCCGCCTAAAGAAATATGAGCGTAAGAAAGAAAAGAACATGGTAGATGAATTTATATAGGATCAAATAAGACTTCTAATTTATTAATTTTATAACTCTAGGAAGACCGGTGTTATCATTAGCAAGCTCAATAACGCACTTAAAGAAAGAAAAAATTCAGAATGTGAAAAGAAACCTCAGATTCCAAATAAGAAATTTTGAATTCAAATGGAAGTGTTGTTACAAGGGGCTAGTTGCTCAAATCCTTGCTAAGTTTCCACCAGTTTCATTATTGGTTATGGACAACGGTAGTTATCACAGTGTGCAACAGTCAATTTCTCAATGAAAATCAATCAGGATCCTGTACACTGCAGATTACGTAAATATGTATTTCCCTGTACCTGGTAATGCTATAGTATTTGGTTACTGCACTCTCCCAAAGGCAGAGGCCTTAAGGCTTTTGGTTCACTATGAGTAAGAAAAGAACATTTGGGGACATTTTTATACAAGCTGATGTGTGTGTTTGTGTTTTAGGTACCAAATAAAACTGAAAATAAGGAAATATACAATTTTAATATGTTCAGCCACGCTCCGCTAGATGTGATAGTTGAAATGACAGCATTCAAGGCATAAGATTTTTTTTTAATGTTTGGGCTATAAGCTCTGGAGTTTGACTTCTTTAGGTAATATCATAAGAAATGTAGTACCTCTGTACAATTAGAAAATCTTTCTCAGTATATTAACCAAATCCGATGAGAATGACAACAGAATACTCTCCGCATGCTTGTTTGCACACATCAAGTGTGCAATCGAACTACAGGGCGGCGCTTCATAAGGGAGATTCATAATTAGTGACAAATTTTGACCGTTGTGTTTCAGCAGTTGGTGTCGCAGCACCGAACCGGCTACGGTTACATTTACAGAGACTGCATTCCTTGTTATCTCGTTTGCGTTAAGTAAAACAAAACAGAATAATGAGGAAATCTGATTTATTAATGATATTTCAACACTAACAATTTGTGCAAGTGTTATTAGATCTTAGAAAGCAGAGACTAAGATTTAATTCTACTAGAAAATTTAAATACTTTTCAAACATTGTGATTAACATATTTTAAACGAATATTAATTAGGACAGTAACATATTAGGAAATATGAACTATTTTACGATTAAGAAGTTCACAACTCCAAGATCTATTTCCAATGCTCTCTGAAAAGTTGTTGCATTCTGCTAAATCAACGAGTAATTTGTCATTTGAAGGAACTAGAAATGGCATATGTAGCTCTACTTCGACCGTCATCAGTAATCAATCGCTGCCTCGTCCTCCCTGGGTGCTTGCAGAGCCCGGATCTGCATATTTTCCATATAGATAACAGAATAACGTATGTCGGTACTTATAAGCAGTAATACACCATGTAGCGTAACTGCACACATGGTAGCTAAAGTGAACCATAAGATAACTGCAAACATGCTTATACATGGCTATCAATAAACTAACTCCCACATGTTCAACGCAAAATAATCCGCCATCTATGTAGCGCTGCTTCCGAACACTCTGAATCTAGCTCTAAACTGCTGTTTACATGTACGGTCCTAGTACGAACATTTCATATGTATATGCCTAGATATCGAGTGTTGACGTGAATGGTAAGTTATCACTTTGTTACTCAGGAGGTAAATCTAGCTAATTTGCTTACAAATTCCACTAATCTGTTACTCTGAGAATACAAATATGTATTTCCATTGATTAAAACCTAATCATTTTTATTTCAGTGTTCAAATTTTCAATTTTAATAAAATCCCAATATATATTACTGCATTTCCTACAACTTCTATATTTTTGTCCTGACAATTGACAATCGCGCAAGCAGTAATAGGCATATAACTAGAAAAGGAACAATACTTTGAGAATAAGATATCAGCATAAGAGTGACGCGAGTTTTGATACATGATGTCAGAAGGAGTGGATAGAGTTGGTAGCTGATATGCAGAAATCTGCTGTTGCTTACATAGGAACAGTAGGTAGAATTCAGATTGAGCAACACTGTATGGTAAATGCTAAGACAGACCTTGTAGCCCATTACTATAAATAACACCATGAAGTCACAGAAAAACTGCCGTTATTTTTAATTTGTTTTTAATAGTGCTTAACGCGCGTTTTTAATGCTGAGGTATCATAAGCGGTAGGTAAGGATAAAATGATAAACAGGGAAAGGATTTTTTAACGGAGGAAACGTTCCAGGTCTAAGTTTAGGTACCTCCCCGGCATTTTCCATTTATGAGGACTGAGGGAAATCTGGAAAAAATCTCAGGCAGGGATGACAGTCCTGCTGGAAATCGAAACCCAGATCTCCCGCTCACAAGTCACCACCTCGATCACCCGACGATAAAACTGTGTATAACGCTATAGTAAATACGGTTGTACAATTTATTTAAAATTAAAATTTTGGTAATTTAATATTTTTAACTAGGAATATTTTAAAAAATTGCCTTTAAACTTTTTTCTCAGTAAGCTTCAGCATATTACTGTAAATTCTCACGTTTTCTCTTTATATTATCTCATTTTAAAAAATACAAATAATAAAAGTTATCGATATTTGTGATAATAGTGGATGTTTATTTTTAATGAGGAAAACCCTTGGTTTCGAACAAACAGACCGCACCAAAATTAATTTAGAGGTTTTTTACTTATCTCTGAATTCAATGGCGATTTGCTTTTAAATGTTTCTGTAAAAACCTGCAGTTGACCAGACAAATGTCACTTTGAAGCATGCGATACAAGCACGTGCATGATATCGACTGGCGAAAGAAGTGTAATTTAATGGAGCGCTCTTATGAGCAACTCCGGCGATTTACAGAAAAATTAATGTCACCGTTAAATTCTGGGCTGTTTTAAATAGATTGAATTGTTCGATTATTTGCCTTTTAATGTTGCGTTTGAAGATGCGAACAATATATATGTTTCAGGTCATTCGAGGTCATTGAAAGTCAATGAAGAACAATATATTATGTCAAAGACTGGTCAAACATTTCGGTACCTGACTTATCATAGCACGTATTCAAAATGACCGCCTGCGGTCAGCCTGTCTATGTGCAAATTCGGAGGTCCTCGGTACAATTCCGTAATTTTTTTAACTCCCGTTTTAACTACTGAAGCACCACAGGCGGTGAACGCTGATGATACGCGAGATGATATGATATATTGGAAAAGGATATTTTTTTTAAGGAAGGAAACGTTCCAGGCCTAAGTTTACGGTACCTCTCCGGCATTTTCCATTTATGAGGACTGAGGAAAACCTGGAAAAAACCTCAGTCAGGGAGGACCTGGCGGAATTCGAACCCCAGAGCCCCCGCTCATGAGTCCGCGCCTTAACGACCTCTTCCACCCGTGGCGGTTAGTTGCCTGGGTAAGGTTTTTCCGGAGTTTTTCCTGACCCTGTAAAGGTAATGCTAGGTAAATTCAAGTGTTGTGGACTCTGGGCTCATTTATGCACTCATTTCATCAAACATACATTCATCGTTTCTTATAGACCTTCGAGCGGTTTTATAATAGTTTTTAACGCCTGTTAAGTATCACAGGCGCTGGACACTGATTGTACATGAGATGAAATGATAAATTGCGAAAGAATTTTTTTAAACAGTGGAAGCGTTTCAGGCCTAAGTTTGGGGTACCTACCCGGCATTCCCATTTGAGGACTGAGGAAAACCTGTGGAAAACCTGTGGAAAACCTCAGTCAGGGAGGACGATCCTGGTGGAAATCTAACTCCAGATCTTTCACTCACGAGTCCGCGCTGTAACGACCTCGGCCACCCTTGGCTATTAGATCTTCGTTGTTTTGAGGAACGTTAAACTGTAACGAAACTTTTTATTTTTCAAAATGATGACATAGCATTGATACGTACTGTAAAATGATCCTTTGCGGAAAATATTGCACGTCCAATTTCATCGGGGCTTTTCACAGAGCAAGCTAAAACGGATCTTGGAAGTGTGGCACGCCCAGAACATCTCTCACGATATAATTTGCGCTACTGCTCTAACTGGACAAAGCTCGCTATAAGTAAAAACCATATCAACTTTCTCAACACAGGACTTCTGAATAACTTCAAGAAGTCTTCGGTACTTCACTGAGCATAAATTCAGAAAGGAAATGCACGAGTTGAACGTTTGTATATATTCGACATGTAACATATTAATGTGTGTTGGTTGCTGATGTGCAGATTTACAGAAAAAATGTAGTTAACCGGTTGTTTGAAGTAAAATGTTTCTCTTGGTCATTGATCTTCAACTATCTTGAATGATCCTCAAAACACAATCCTTGTACACATCTTACAATGCACTATTAAAAGGTAAATAATAAAGTGTAACAACCCACTTAAAATTACAAAGTTGACTCTCATATTTCCTCGACACCTTCACCTACCAAAATCCTTACAGTATCACTTTATGTCCCCCTTCAAGCCAAGGAACTTTTGGGTGAATTTTTTTCCTCTATCGCTAAAAAGTGTCCTATTACTTAGGTAGCCTTTTAAGTGTCATTATCAAATATGTACACAATGTAAGATAACATACACAGGCAGTAAAAACTAATACATTAAGGCGAAATATATGACATGCAAAAATGGAAACGTTTTCTTCTTGACTCAGTTTATTAAAACTATTAAATGCGACACACGGTAACATTGTATAGGATAGGGTAAATGCACGTTTTTCTGTACTGTTATTCCCACTTTACTTTACCTTGCAAACGCAAAGCCTTTCTAACTTAATGTCGTTAACAGAATGTTGCCCAGGAATTGAGAACCATCTACTCTAACAGGCTGTGCTTCATAGTACATGGCTGGGAACGACGCCAGCGGATTAAATCAGCAGTTTTAAAGCTGAGATATTGTTCCACGGTTCTATGGAACATTCACTTTCTTCTTAATATTAACAAAAATGTAAGTATAAAGTGAATACTTTTGCCCCACTCGATCATTATTTACGTGATAACTTTGTTTATATCTGCTATCTCCATGGATTCTTTTGATAATCTTAACTCTCTTGTTAACGTTCGTTGGAGCTATTTATATATTCAATGTATTTCGAAGCTGAATGTGACCATAAGCAGGAAGGTGTTATTTCTCGGCTCATTAGAGCATCTTCTGTTAAACATGATGTCTTTCCAAATATTTTCAACAAAAGTTTGTCTTTCATTGAAAAAAAAATGTGTTATAAGAACATTCTGATTATTGTTCTTTCAAATCCGTAGTTTAAAACCAGGAGAGAATGTTCTCATAATATCAGGAGCATGCGTAAAGCAACCGTTTCTTAATCACCAACATACGCATTTTATTCTCTTTTCTGTTTTGTTTTCTTAACAGTTCTACCGGAAACGCGAGTCTGAAGTACCAAAATAAAAATAAAACAAAAACAGCTCAGAGGAGAAAAATGGAGTAAAATGCCACGAAATGTTGCTCTTCTTGAAAATAAATGTATTTCTAAAAAAAACTATTAAATATGAATATTCAGCCCACGCTATAAAGTCGTGCACGTGTAATACACATTTAATAAACAAAATATAAATTTTCATCAACTTTAGATCTTTACTGCTAATTTCAGTACCTACTCTCATACGTGCTACTTATACATTTTTGGCCACTTCTGTATCTTAATAATTAAGTACATTCTGAAGACCTCTGGATCAATATGACGCGGTAAGCATGGGGGCAGAGGAAAGGAAATACGTCAAACTTAAGGCAAACCAATGCGCATGGTCAGTCATGCTTTTTCAGTATTCTTTCATACGTAAGTGAAGCAATAAATTATGGTGTAGGCAGGATTTTCTCAAGCAGGTGTTTTCAGTTTGTATTTGGAATAGCTTGGAAATGAAAATTTGCTATGTAAACAGAGTCCTCGGACTGTAAGAGCGTGGTTCAAAGGGTTCTTCTCTTTCATCTTACGAAACGTTTCGTCCAAGACTTAGGTAGACATTATCAGTGGAGTACTCGACATAATCTTCCTGGAGACAAAGCAGTGACACACTCGTTAATAATAATAATAATAATAATAATAATAATAATAATAATAATAAACTCGATTTTGGACTATTTTAGTCCGAATGCTGTTTTAGGATTTTCTTCTCTTCAGCCCAGCTTACAAAATTTTTGGTTGTGAAAGCCTTTCGCAGAGAAACAACCGCCCAATTATCAGTCAGTCAGTCAGTCAGTCAGTCAGTATGCTGTTTTAGGGGCAGATTTGGGAAGTATTTCGGGTTTGAATTTATATGTTAATTTTTTTTATTTTTTTGCAAGTTAGGGGTTTTATTTTATTTATTTATTTATTTATTTTTGGTGGGAGAGGGTCTTCGGTTTCCATTTTTATTTGTCGGTTTGACTTTTAGGTTACCAATCGGTCGAGGTATTCTTGAATTGGCTCTGGAGTTATTTGTTGTTCGTCGCATATTTTTATTAAAGATAGTAACGGAGGGTTATTAGTTGCTGATATTTCTTATTTGTTGGCATGCTGTAGGTTTTGTGCTGTGTTTATCAGCTTTCTTCTTTGTAGTCTATTTATTGCATTTGATATGTATTTTATGCATTTTACTTTTACATGTTCATCTATTGGTGTAATGTTTGTCGGTCGGTATAGTTCATTTTTGTAGGAAGGATGGAATCTCTATGTTCTGCGTATGCATTTTCTTTCGAAAGTAGGTATTTTTTTCTTGGTGGTGTTTGATGTGATTGGGCTAATGGCAACTGCTGCATATATGAGTACCGGTCGGATTAGTGTTAGGTAAATGTGGCGGAGCGTTTGTGGATTTAATCCTTCCTTTTTTGTGTAGTTCAGGCGGCGTTGGCTTGTTGGAGTTTTTCTCGGTAATGGTTATTAATTATTAGTTTTACCCCTAGGTATTTTACTATGCATTGCAATTTTACGTTTTTCCCGGCTATTGTTATTATTGTTTCCATTTGTTCTTGTTTTAGTTTGGGTTTTGTTACCATTATTTGATTTTTTGAGTGTTTATCTACCTATATGCGCCTTTTATTAGCTCATTTTTCCATTTTTTTTTTATTCTTTTTCCCAGTCAGGTTTTAGTACCTGAGAATTGTGTTGCTGTGGACTAATAGGCTGTATCATCAGCATGTTGAAACTGTGGACGCTTATTGTGGCGTATCGGCTGTGTATAGAATGTAGAAGAGGCGCTGCCTTGAGGGATTTCGGCTCTCACATGAAACGGTTCTGAAATGGTGTTATTTATGACAATTTGTCCTGTTCTTTTCTGTAGGGGGCTGATTGTCTATCATGTGATGTGCAGAAATTTTAAAGGTGTGCATCTTGTAGTATAGCAAACCATTTATCCAGCAGCTGTCAAAGGCTAATTGGCAGTCAAATAGGCACGTTAATGTGAATCTGTTTTGGTTGTATGAATCTGGCAGTACTAATTGATCTTCTATTTTTATGTTGGAGCGGAAACATACTTGCGTTTTTTGTAGTATATAGTTTTCTGTTAAGTATGGTTGCATTCTATGGACTATTGTTTTTTCAAATATTTTGGATAGCGTTGCTATTAGCGATATTGGTTTGTAGCTGGTATGTGTGTTGGGTCTTTTCCAGGTTTTTTTTTTTAATTAGGATTATTCTTGCTTCCTTCCATTGGAGCGGGTGATAGTCGTGTGTTAGGATGACGTTGTATAATGCCGTTAATAGTCAGATGATGTTTGGTGGCAGTTCTTTCAGTAGCTTGTATGTAACTGTGTCTGGTACTGGGACTGTGTTTGCAGTTTTTGTAGGACTCGTATCACTTCTTTCGTGGTGATGGCTTTTCTATTTAATTTTCATCTTGCAGGGGTTGCATAGTTTGTTTTGGGGTGAAATGTTGTTGTTGATGAATTTAATCTAAATTGTGATAGTATATATACTTAGAATGCCTGCGGAACTGAACTCTGATTGGTTCGCTTGGCTAAGGAAGTTTAATCTAAGCTGAAGCTCGGGAGTGCTTCTAACGGAAGTTAGTTATTATTTGGTTCCCGTAATTTCTTGATCTTAATATTTTGTAATGCCGGATACCATACTGAATGCAATTTTTGAGCTTCTTCTTTCTTTTTAAAGTAGCTTGTAACTTCCAATTGCTTCCCGATGTAAACGAGGATGATAGTGATATGTTGAGGCCAGTATGTCAGTATCTTAAAAACCAATTACATGTTCAGCGACGGCTGATTTATCCGTCTGACATAGGCGGTAGTGTCTCCTGTGTTCCGAAAGACGTGTATTAATGCTGCACTGTGTGGTACCAACGTAAACCCCATCACGCAAACATGGATGGTATTCTGTAGACACCGGCCTAGGCAGGTGGTTTTCTTTAGTCCTTTGTGGAGCGGAATGTATTTCTCAGCTGTTTTATAGGTTTAAAAACTACCTCTAAGTTATGTTATCTTTAAGTACCTGAAGATGATGTCAGTGACGTTTTTCAGAAACGGAAGAAATGCTGTGCCCTTTTTCTTAGACAGGTGTCAATCTGTTTCGTGTTCTTTTTAGGTGCTTCTCAATTCCTTTGCTCCGGAACTGCTAGCTTGTAATACTGATTCAGGTGTTTTTTCTTTCGTCCCCAGGAGCTTTGATTCACAGATGCGAGAGACTCTATCTACAAGAGTGTCAATCATAGCATTTTTGCCTCTGATGGTGATTGGGAGGCTTGTGAATATATTCGTCTTTATGCACAGGCTTAAGCCAAACTTTGTGCCGGAGGGTACCATCACTCTTTTTGTTCACCAAAGCATCCAGGTATTTATCTCCATCTTCATTGTAAACTGGATTGTGTTACTCAGGTGCTGCAGGAACTCGTGAAGAGCAGGCTTCCCTTGGTTCCACATTACTAAAGTGTCGTCAACATATAGATTCCAATAGATCAGCTCTTGTGGAGGGTCTACAAAGCTGCATTTCGAATCACTCAAAGTAAAAATTGGCAATGACGAGACTAAGAGAGCCGCCCATAGTCAAGCTATCAGTCTGTTCCTAAAACTCATCATTCCAATGCAAATATGTGGTGGTCAAAAATGGTGAAACAAAGCCAAACATTCTTTGGGAAATGTTTCTTTGATTTCCGTAATGGCCTCATTAACCTGGACCATAGTAAAATGGGACACGGCATCAAAACTCTCCAGTAAATATCCAGCTTGAACAGTAAGTCTTGAGTTTTTCAATAAAATGCCCAGAATATTTTATGAGACTCGGTATTACCCACAAGGGGTTTAAACATGTTGGCAAAATACTTGGCAAGTAACTGACTGACTATAGACTGACTGACTTAAAGGAACTCCCTACTTGTGAAGTTTCGGTAAGCCATAAAGCCCAAGAGGAAATAAAAGTTCAGTTCTCTTGATGTTATACCGACCCTTTGGGGGTATTTTTGAATGGTGTTTAACGCCTGTTTTTACTACTGAGACACCACAAGTTGTGGACATATGATACATGAGATGAAATGATATATTGGCAAAGAGTTTTTTTTTACAGGAAAGGAATGTTCTAAGCCTAAGTTTACGGTACCTCTCCGGCATTTTCCATTTATGAGGACTGGGGAAAACCTGGAAAAAACCTCAGTCAGGGAGGACCTGGCGGTATTCGAACCCCAGACCTTCCGCTCACGAGTCCGCTCCTTAACGCCCTCGCCCACCTTGCTGGTCCTTGGAAATATGGAAGATTGTTTGATAAGTAGGTTAGTTTGCCGTAGAATCTGCGAAGTGGTATCTTGAGTATGCTTTCTTTATGTTTGTCAAATAAAGTTTGATCTTTATTTACGTAGTGTCCAAAATCCAAGATTACTGTTTATTACCCTTGTCAGCCTGAATAATAACAATATTCATGTTGGGAATGATTTTCTTCAGTGATACTTTCTTCTCGAGTTAGGTTTGACTCTTTTCGGTGGCTGGGCTTTCTGTAGGATCTTAGAGATTTCTCGCCGTATCTCTTCGATAAGGTTGGCTGTAATTCCTTTACGCCGGTTTCAATGCTGGCAATAATTTCTTCTACTGGAACGGTTGAAAGGGAAATGGCAGCATTACTCCCTTTTGCATCGATAGAAGTTTCTGCTAAGGACAACTGGTAACTGGAAAGGTTGACCATGGTGCAGCTAGTGTCTACAGCAGAAGCAGGAAGGTCGTCAATGTTGCGGCGATGACATGGAGTCCTGTGTTTCTCTGTAGGGTGAAACACATGTCTTGAAATTGCAGTATAGTTTTTAACAGTGAAACTAAGGTTGTAAGAATCCATCGGACCAATGAACTTGCAGCCCACTTTACATATATGACACCGATCGTGAAAGCCTACGTTCTTCAAATAAAGGTTATTTAATCCATTGCTATTCCTTCTTTGTGGGTATCACTCATGGCTGCAGTGTAGCTGACTTCTGAGACAGGAACGCCCACAGGGCGCCACTACGTTGTTCCAGTAAAGAGGAGGGTGAAGGTGATACGGTTACGGTACAACAAGGTGAGATCAAATGTATGAAAAATAATTAAACAAAACAATGTCACTTGTTTATTAATTTTATAAAATGCGTAATTGAATATTGGAAGTATAACATATAGGACTAGTCTTTATATTTTAAACAGCATATTGAAATTGTTAATATTTTAGTGGGAAAATACATCTTTTAATATTAAAATATAAGTACTACAAAATAATATTTTATATTATTTAGTACATTTCAAAATGTTACACAATCAATATGTTAATCATGTAAAAGGTTAAATATTACAATTTAAAAATTAAATTACTTACTTATTTCAATAGTTGTTTAATAATGTCTCCTTCATTACAGTAATATCTCTGAGCATATTATGAACAACAAGCTCATTCAACATGTTCTCGCTTGTGAAGTTTCTAAGGTAAATTTTTATGCGCCTGAGATGGAAAGTGATCATTCACTGTTATGTTGGTAACATACAGCTTTGCTAGAATCTTCAATAGTTTTCTGAATGCTGGAAATAGCACTGAGTTGCAAGCTTTAATTTCCCTGACAGCAGCTGTTGGGGACATATTAATGGAGACTAGATGAAAATATCAAAAATTGAACTCATCAAATCCTTTTTATTTCACCACATTCTACATTCTATGCATACTGTCGCAATAGGGTCTTCATTATTTCAATCTGTGCTAAAGTTGGAACGTTGACTTTAGAACTGACGTCCTGTAGCAAGTTCTTGCGAAACAAAAGAAGATCTTAAACATTAGGCCACCGATGAAAATGGGTTGCGAAATTGGCCCATTTGTGAGGATAAGGAATCATGAATAATATATGAACTGGCCAAATGTAAAGGTACGGAAGAATGAAGGGAAAAGTATTTATCACGTCCCTTTTACCGAATCGAACAGGGGCTGTGCTGGCAGGCAAAAAACGAAAGGGAATATGTAAATTTCTGAAAGTACGGCAAATCAGTTCTGAAAAAGCTGATAACCGGAAAGGTTTGTTGAGGAAGAAAATTGAGTGAATCCAGCTGTGTGTGTGAGACTTTCCTGATGTTATTTATTGTTTGTTTTTATTTTATTAAGTATATACAGAATGATGTAATATTCTCTATCAAAAGACCCAGTGCATTATAAAAGCGCTTACGGTCCGTTGGATCCTTGCTCCAGTTGAAGTTGCATTGTAATGTGCCAACGAAATATATTTTCTCATTCTCCTCCCTCTCCTTCTCCTTCATCCACTATTACTACTACCTATTACTATTACTACTACTGACACTACTACCACTACTACTACTACTACTACTACTACTACTACTACTACTACTACTACTACTACTGCCACTGCAAGTATTATTACTGATACTGCTACTACTACTTGAAAGGGCATATTTTGATTTACTCGTGCTTGGTACAAAAGTATAAATATCGGAAATCTATATTGGGGTATTTCGAACAAATCCCCATTTTGTTAACTGAGTATGAATATTTACTGTCGTGAATAACTCAAATGAAACTGCACTTCTGACCCGTAATTTGCAACTTCGCTATTGCCATCGTCATAATTTCGTACTGCGAACATTTTCACTGTGCGCTGTAACGGTGTACAGGATTACCTACATTTTCCACGAGATTTTATGATGGTATTACTGACGGATCGTTCCATACTCCCTTCGGGTAACTACGAACTAAATCATTCAAAGACAGAAGATGCTCAACCGGGTGTTTTGATGGAGAGTGCTGAAGTAGCGGCCATTCTGTGTGTATCTGTCACTCGCACTCCATTTATAACCCGGTACTGAAGTACCCACAGCGAGTGAATTGCGTGTTCTCTCTTTTCAATCCTTATCAGTTCTGTAAATTGCCATGAGGGTGTTCTAGCAAATAAATTTGAAAATGCAATGGTAAAATTTTGCGTTTTGTTTGGAAATAATAATAATAATAATAATAATAATAATGATGATGATGATGATGATAATAATAATTCCCATAATTTTGGCTTAGTACTACTTGTCAAACATACTGGAATTATTCTGTATGTATGTTTCCTAGTTTAATTCTTTGTTTCTTCTAATAAACTTTACGTTTATTTTTTTGCATAAATCTTTTTTTTTCATTATTTTACATACAGTTTTTTTTTCCGGATATTGTAGTTCTTTGCTGCAATTGACCCGTTTTTTTTTTTTTTCTATCTGGCGACTCACTTTACTTTCCTAGATTTTCTGTTTCATTTAATTTTTAATGCTCTACTTTGAAGCTATCTGTACTATGTGCTGGAAGAAAATCCTCCTGAAAGATCACATTTTTCTAATCGACTCGACAGCAGAACATATTAACGTATAGTGTTTGGGATCATTCATGATTCCCTATAGTTAATTGTTTTTCATGTGCCACAGAGCAGGGGCTATGTAAAATCATGTATAATATAATGCTATTAATTCCATGGGCTACTTGTGCAAAATCCATAGCGATATACAAAGGGAATTTTATATAAACTCTAATATTGCTCTATTATTGTAACATCGTTGGGCTGGTTTTTGTGTATGTTTTCGATACACTATATATTTTAGAAAACACAACACCCCTCAACATGTAATTACGATTGGGTACACAACACATGCTGCGACTATGTATTCTTTTCGTGACGAATAGGGCGTTATTATGCTACGGTCTTTATGAAAACAATAGTTTTTCCTTATTTAGTGTTTTAATAAGTGTTCATATTTTTTACGAGTGTAATAACCACAAATATTCGTTAATACTAATATTAAAACCAATCAAATAAAAAAATAAATACACAATTTTATGAAATGAATGTTCTACCGAACGGAAACGGAACAAGAGCCTGTCCACAGCCTCCTATAATGCATGATTGATTTGTAGGCAATCCTTTCGAGTTCTCGTTTTGCTCATTTCGATCATTAGTTTAAAATACACCAAATAAAGTGCATTTCTGACGTTTGTGAAATAACCTGAGTGTATGAATAATCCGCTATTCAACTTTTATTTTTAAATGAATTAATCCAAGAAGAAAATCTCTACACATCGTCATGTTTCCTAAAGCCTTCTAAAAATGATATAATATCGAATCAGCAATACTGAACGGCAGCACATAGCCCACGTGTCTTTAAGGGATCAATACAAATTGTCGCGCAGTTTGAACGCGCATGTCAATTTCAGTGACATGATGTAGTGCCCAACCTGTTGAACGTCTGTGAAGGAAGTCCCAACTGCGCTGTATTTTATTCGTTAACCAGATTATAAAAGTAATAGAATTTCGTGAGAAAATTGTGGTTACAACTTTCAAGATTTAAATGTGTATAAGGAACTATTACATAAATACGATCACCGGCACGACTGGCCGAGGTCGTTAAGGAGCGGACTCGTTCGAATCCCGCCAGGACCGCCCTCCCTAACTGAGACTTTGCCAGGTTTTCCTCAGTTCTCATAAATGGCAAATGTCGGGTAGGTACCCTAAAATTAGGCCTGGAACGTTTCCTTCCTTAAAACAATCCTTTCTTAATATATTGTTTCCTCTGATGTATCATCATTGTCCATCGCCTGTGGTGCCTCAGCAGTAAAAACGGGCCTTAAACAATATTCAAAAAACAAACAAAATACAAATACAGGCAAAACAATACTGAACATGCTTCGGGATTTTTACATGACGATATTTAAGCTTTCAATCAACACTACTATAGATAGCTACCTTATCCTTCTTCATACTTACATTTTTTTTTAAGTTTAATATTTGTTTGACCTTACATATACACCTGAGTGATGCAAGTAGAAGCAGGAACATGCTGAATTCCAGGAATGAAATGCACAGTGCAACAATACAATTTTATTGAACTGATTCAAAATGATTAGTAATTAAGTTTTAATGTTGCTTCCAAGTTCTATCAGCACAATTACTATCAAGCTGTTATAAATAGCGCTGTTCAGATATTATACTTAGATAGTCGTTCATTATGCATCATATGCACCAATATTTTTACTTTTACACTACTACCTGTGTAGGAAATGAGAATTGACAAAAACTGAAGCAGCTGGTTGCTGCCATTTTGGGATTTGTGGCAAGGCTATTATAGTTCAAGAAAGACTGTGGATACTAAGAACACACACGAGAGTTGTCACCTCTTTTTTAAAATGTTGAAAATGGTGCTGTTATTCAACAGAAAATAGTTCCAAACTTGACTCATGTTGTCCGTAAAAGGTAGACCACGAAACACACTGCCTTCTGCCACTTCAAAATATAACAGCTGAGTTGAAAATAACTAGGTTACCATAAGTTACTTGCGATTAGATAGTTTAACAAATCAAATGGCATGGTTACCACATTCTCTTTTAATATTGGTCATACCCAGGACTGAGATCATTTTGTAGGCGGAGCGTAGTTTTCCTATGTTTGCAAAAAAACAAAACAACCAGAAAATAATGCAATTTCAGTTCAAAAATATCGGCTTCAAAATGCAATTCAGAACGTTTTGTTGCCCTGGTACATGGTTCTGAAATAAAGCTTTAACCTAGACAAATTGTCCCCAGATCATCTGCAGAAATATAAGGAAGGATGCATCTTTTATTATGGAGCGGCGGTTTCCCCTTAGAAGCGCACACAGTTTCTTGGTACTGCTGCCTGCTTTAAAAGCTTATAAATGACTTGCGTTTCTTCCAATCTCTTTAAAATGTGCTACATGTGGCAATATTAATTAAATATTTGTTATATTAAGAAAGAATTGAAATCTTGTTCGTGCACAGGAGCATCGTTCGATATTGATGCTTCTAGAGTATCGAGGGTACCTAGCTACTGAGAGCCCATTTCTGCTTGCGATAAAACCCATGTTTCAGAATCTTGCCTCCCAGAGTTTTGTCTCAAAGATAAAACACAATGAACTTGATGCTTCTATTCATTCAATGATGACTATTGTGTCAGATTGATGGGCCCTGTTCCACAAAAGAAAGGTCTAATACATTACAAGTGTATCGACTTGTAACTTGTAGTTATTAGTAAAATTCTGCTCCACGAAGGTTTCTGCTACTCTTGCACTTTACAATTCCACACTTACAAATGTACAAGTGATTTTTTTGTTGTTTTGTTCCACAGAAGTATTAGTATTAATCGAGCACTTTGTATAAATTTCTCTACAAGTGTAGAAATACTGGTAAATTCAAATACTAGCACAAAATTTATCATTTTTTTAACGATTTTGGGAGTCAGCTGACCCAAATGTACCAAGAATTAGCGAAAGTGATGATAATGATGAGTAGTAATATGTATAAAGAAAGAATAAATAAGTATTTTGTATAATGATAGTCAGGTTAAATGCATTTAAAGTAGGCTTATGATTGATACTGCCATTTCTTGTTTCAAATACATATTTCAGACTAGCATCTTAGTTAATGTATTTTTAAGGTTCTTGTTACATGCCACCAAAATAATTTCTTTTCATTCTTCATTCTCTTTCATAACAATCTATTTTGGCACAATTATACAAGTTTTTTTTTCCTGAACGTGATTATCGAGCAATGTAAAGAAATAAATAAATGTAAATGATCAAATGAAGTAATATAATAAATGACCGAGAGCAATCGGGAAGCTCGATTCCCATTCCATCTCTCGATTAGTGAAATTGATGCTCCTAAATGTAGCTGTAAGGGACCATTGTCTCAAAGTGGATTATTACGCTTAAATATCGTTGATGCATAATGAAGTATTTAAATTATCATCATATCTGAGAAAAAATAAAAGACCTATTTAACAGGAATGACAATAATCCGCGCTGTACATTAAAAATCCTATGGAGTGGACATAACCGAAATCAAGGTATGGCGACGTATGACAAGCAGCTGTTCGTCCATCTTGCCCATCACTTGTAACTTTTTACTAATACTTTACCAATGTTGCACTTCTTTCGTGTAACAGAAGTTACAAGACCATACTTTACCAGGACCTACACAAATACACTTGTATGTAATAGACCATACTTTTGTGCAATAGGGTCCAGGTTTTTAATGATTTGGAAATTAAAATGCTATTCTATAAAAGACTGGAAATTGTGAATTATAAAGACAAAAATGTAAATAAATGTATTTAAAAGGAATGAATAAACATGCTGTAAAAACTCATATTTCTAATAGCTTTTGACAAAAGCTAGTATGAAAACATTCATTACGAAATGAAAGCAGTCTTGAGAGTAACCTAAGGTAGCGGCATATACCCCCAAATCAAAATCTACCTTTAGGCTGTTAAGGAAGGTATCAGATTCACAACAGAGTTAATGGAATCAGTTTTCTGATAGCTCTTAAATTTAAAATTACCCAAAACATAAAGTAGCTTTAAAGATGGCAGCAGTGGTCACAGTCCATGTAAGCGAGGTATTCCAATTAAAAAGCTGTACACAAACACCAAAGTGGACAAAAATAAGTTGAATAAAATGTGTGTTTCTTTGCAAATAATTAACACTAATGGATAAAATATAGACATTAAAGGAGCAAAATTGTTATGTTTATTACATCTTATTTTATTTGAATTTGCTTTTCTTGACATTGATAACGTTAAAACATAATTGTGAAAAGAAATAACCTATATCCGTTGGTTTTCCCATAAATGAATTAGATTCAAATTGACACAAAGACAGCACAGGTACTCAATTTCAAGCTTTTACATTAAGAAATAATGCAATGCAAACTTTTCAGTGAATTAAATTTACATGTACGATCTGATAGGGTCAGCGTAGATTTTTCAGTTGTTTCTGTCTGTGATCTTGCGGGCAGTTACTTTACATCTACTTCAAATGCGCAATGCTCACACAAGTTTCTACTTGCTTCACTATCTGGATATGGTTTTCACTTTCTATCGTCGCCGGTAGGTAGGTAGGATGTAGTAATTGCTAATATTTGTAAGAGAAAAATGATTTCAAGAATACTTTTCCCATAAAAAACGACCCTACTATCACACTGTAACAACTATAAAATATTTTCATCAGTCAAGCGCTCATTTTGTAGAACATTAATTTTTAGAGAAAAGAATTAAATGATAATGTTTAATGAAATGCAAAGTTGTGGTACTCTGAGGCTTTTTAAAAATATAAGATATGATGGAAATTTTCTCTGAAAACTGCATTTTTTGTTTTGAATCCCGTACTTTGTAAGGGAGACCTTCAATTGACGCTGAAAACGTGTTTAATGATTAGTGGATTTTAGGTACTTTGAAAAAATCAGAGCTTTGATATTTTGTAATTTTTTTTATCTTTTACCCACTGTACTTTTTTGGAAAAGCGGAAATTCCAACAATGCCCCTCAAGAGGAAGTACAGTAGTGTTGCCAAGTCATTTCAGTATACAGGATGTAGCGGAACATGTAGGAAAGCTCTAAGAAATTGATAAGAGTACCTAAACACAAGTAATGAATTTTCATATAAACATAAAGTAAATTTCGTTTAGTTTCTAAGACAAAATCAAAGTTTGTGGTGTACTGTAAACAAGCTACTGTAATTTTCTACTCTATTAAAGTTGTGGCTGATATGTTTTGTATTCATAACCACCTGATGACAGTTGCAATAGCTGAATAAACTAATCAACTACTGCATTCACAAGGTATAAAAAGTAATTTAATTATAGCTAGTGGGCGAAATGCATTACCCTAATCAAGAAATGGCAGACATGCACATTCTGTATGACGTGCTTAATTAGGCAAGGTGTTTGTATTCTGAAAGCTAAAAAACTAAGTGTGTTTGCAAATGAAGTACTGCATGATTGAGCTATTATTTTGCTCTTGCTCCTAGAGGGATTTAAAATCAGAAAATCCGAATTAATTGGATAGGTTTCGCTGTTCGGTATCCTGGCCTGTTCGTTCTCCCTAACTCAATGCAGTGGCGTATCCTGACTTTTAGGCTAAGGCATGCAATTTGAAAAATGTTAGTACAGATCAACCAGATAAAATAATCATCGACTTACAAGGAGCCATTTAGCATCAACTATTTATTTTGAACTATGTGGATGATTGAATTTATTAAATAATTCCAATAGAATTTTATTTATTTATTTATTAAGGACGCTCTTTAACATCTCAGGTCGTCAGCGTACCATTAAATTCAGTGCATGAAACGGCCGATAAATTTAGCTAAGAGGCCTCTTCTTTCAGACTTGAGGTTCTTTTACGTGCTGTAAATCTACAACACGGGATACAGGCTTTACTTTCCTTCCAAAGGAAAGAGTTTTTACGACCGAAAAAATCAATCGACCCTGGCGGGTTTGAACCCGTGAGCTTGTGTCTACGAGGCTATGTTTACCTCTAAACTACCCGATCTTTGAGGAAAAAATTCCTATTTAATTGGAATTTTCTACTTTTTTGCATAACTCGAAGGCAGGATTTCATTTATTCAAAAATCAATAATTATTCCTGAATTCCAATTTAGGCTGTGTTATGAATTTTTAGCATTAGTCAGACAGCGAACAGAATCGTGCAATGTCAACTGGTTTATAGTTATCCAAAGGCAGTTTTAGGTACATAAGCTGCAGCTTTCACCCCTCTCCTCAATATAGTGAATTCCCTGTCCTTTTATATACAGGTATTATTCCTTCGAGCCCCTCTCTCATTAAGATTTGCAAAAACCACAAATTTGTGATAATATTAATAGTACTGAGATTAGTGACCAAAGAACCCAAGTTGTCAGCTGTGATTTCTCCATGTACACCCTTTGATAAAAAAAAGTCATCTTGTGAATTCAAAATTCTTCTAAACCCTACTCCTTATAGCGCGCAGTTCACAAGGTAATGAGCAAAGCTGTATTGTCATTGCAGCAGTTGTGTTATTTGGCATGCACTAAAGACGCTGTCTAGTGTGTGTCCCGTTAGCTTTGTGGCAGAGCGTGCAGTGATGTGGTTAAGAGCGCACGTTTGCATGCCGGCATGAAACATCTTTGTTTTAATAAACCTTTTTAGCGTATTATGACAAATTAGTTTCCAAATATTGTTTCCTATACACAGTAAGCTTTAACATTATCATGTTCATAGATACTTATTATAATATAAATACATTATAATAAATATTATAATATTCCCTTCAGAATTTGTTATATCCAAACACAAATGTTGCACACGTACTTTTTGCACTTACAAGAAGGACAAACAATGGCTTATGGGCGCAAATTCAAGAAGCCTGGGAAGTAGCCTCTTGTCCACACTACTGTATAAATCTGACATCTATGCCCCGAAGAATGAGGACAGTTGTACATGCTGAGGGTTCATACACCTGATATAATTTTGAGTTTATTTCTATGTTTTCACTTCAGAAGATAAATATTCATGTATTTATTTATAAATAATACTTCAGTTAGTTTGTAGGTTTTTATGTGTACATAGCAAATGTCATAAAACTCAAATGATACGTTGTTATATGACATAAAGCAGCATAGTGTTCTACATATACACTTATAAAACCAATAATAAAAAAAAACTGTTGAGTGGAATTTGAACCCAAGAGCTTACGCAGAAAAGCAAAGCCTTCTAGACCGCTAGGCCACTGCTACTATACCCCAATATATTTTTCCAGATGCGTATGATTGTGACCATTACGTTTACAGGCAAAGCGCCCACTGCAGTGTGCACTCACTTGAAGTGAAATCACCAATGCTCCTTCTGCTGCAAGTACAACGCCCGAGCGGCCAGTCCTGAGCGACAGTGTAGAGAGTGAAACTTAATCACTCCACGCACTTGTGTCTCAAGTGCAATTTTTTTTTGTTAAAAATAATATCACCTATGTGCTGTCCTGTGAAAGGTAAATTAATAGTGCATTGTTCACTAATTTACGCTCGCTTCTTTTTCGTAAATATAAATTGAAACGGGGGAATAAATTGCTGTAATGAGGGCATTGTTAGGCGGGTGAAAAATTCTAACGGTGGGAAATTAGCTCTTATTCGAATTCGCAGCTAATTCATTTACACACCACTAACCTAACCTGTCGCTAACCTCGGGTAAATCCTGAAACCGGTATAGTGAGTAAATCATTGTAATTGTGGCAACTCTCCTTTAACTCCGGCAAAAACAAACAAACAAACATGGGACGTAAAGATTTGAACCCACTATCTTCACAACTATAGCATGTCGCTGTAACTTCCTGAGGTATCGAACCGTTGCTGTTGAATCCTATTATCCAGCTCTAGCTGTGCGTTACTACCTTCGGCTCTCTCCGCTATCGCTCGGGACTGGCCGCCAGGCTGTTACACAAGCAGCAAGAGGAGCACTAGTGATTTCCGTAGGACGTGTACAGTTAAATTGTGCACGCGCTACATGCGCTTGTGAATACAGCGTTTACGAGCGTCCCCGAAGTACTCCGATCGACAAGTAAAATCTAATGGTTTTTTTTCCCCCCCTTAAGATTTACAGTACATAGTTCGCAATCTCCAAGCATGAAACATATTGTGTCTTAACAATGTAGATAGTAGTAGAAATTCTAAAAGAAGTGAAAAAAGGTGCAAGGAAGGAACCTTTTCTTAACAGTGTTTAACGCCCGTTTTTACTGCTGAGGTAGCACAGGTGGTGTACACTGTTTATATATGAGATGAAATGATAAATTGGGGAAGGATTTTTTAAGGAAGGAAACGTTCCAGGCCTAAGTTTAGGTTACCTTCCTGGCATTTGCCATTTATGAGGACTGAGGAAAACCTGGAAAAAATCTCGGTCAAGGAGGACGATCCTGGTGGAATTCGAACCCCAGACCTCCCGCTCATGAGTCCGCGCCTTAACGACCTCGGCTACCCGTGGCGGTGGAAAGGAACCTGACATTGCTAGTTAGGCTGTGGAATGTTACTGAATTCGCGATTTTGCTTATTCGAATGTTACATGATTCAGTTTTTTTCCCCCTTGTATCTCCTTGGAGTTCGGGTTAATGAGCCCAGTTTAATACAATACAATTGGTGATTTCAAAACTGTGTCACACTTCATTATACGTTTAAATAAATTTCATTAAAAATAGTCATAATATACTTTAGAGAGTGATATGTCAGTAAGCACAGTGTTAAGTAGTAATATAACGGTTTCAAGATAATTTATTTAAATGAGGACACTCGTGTATTGTTCCAAGCAAAATTCCACCCTCCTTGTCTTTTTTCAGAACTCCTATGTAACCCTATCAAAGAAGGTGGGATTGGCTTTCATATCTAGGAGCAGTTCTTTTTCACTGATGACCATTGCTAATGCAGAAAGACGTACTGGTTCTTCGGAATTTCCCTGGAATGGTTTTCTTTCTTTCTTTTTTATTTTTTTGCGTTTCAAAACCGAAAATTAATATTCCTCCAATGATGATATTGATGGAACAGATTTCACAAATACACACAACTTATTAACTTCTTGTAATCTGCTATGGAGATCGAAAACTACTCCTAAACCCTTTCTCTTGAAATGTTCAGAATTGTGCAGTCCCCTTACTTTAGCTTTCAGTTACATAATCAAAATTTTTCGCGTATATTTACTGCGACGGAAAGAATTGTTGTTCCTAAAACCTTTGAACAAATGGTGGGAAATTGAAATGATCTAGGAGCTCCAAAAACGATTAACTTTTGCAATGAAACAAAGCGGAATTCAAGCTGCACCGATATTTTGTCATATATTATATAATAAAGTGTCTTTTATTCATTTTCTAGTGTCGTCGTACCATCATATTTTCGTTTTTTCCTTGGTGGTGTCGTCTCCCGTCAAATTGTTTCAAAACCACTTACAGCAAAGTCCCCTTCAAGCTACTAGTTCCTTTTGAGCAGTAAGTAATGTCCAAATATTTAGCTTATAAATGTTAAAATCTACTCGATGTAAGAGTACACGCCTTCAAATAAACGCAGAAAGAAATTCAACTAAAGGTAGCCTAACTTTGCTAAAAGTCCGTCTGCTTCCTTTGTGACTGTCTCCCAATCCCCAAAGGAATTTAAGATGGTCTGAAACAATTCAATTAATCGTGATGAGCAACAGTGTACACTAATCAACTGGAATAGTTCTGCAGCGTAGCATCAAGTCGGGAAATTGTTTATGAAAGAACTTATCTAGCAAATTAGTTACGTATGTTGAAGAGCTTAAAAAGGATCGACAATCCATTTTTTGTTAAAAAAAAAAAAAAAAAAAAAAAAAAGATGCATCAAGCATTAATTGATTGTGACTATACGAGATATAATTTGTGTGCGTAACAATATATAACAATTGCCTACGGAACGATTTCTTTCAACTCCACTCAGTTGACCTGTTAAAGCCGCTGCTCCTTTCTACGTTTGCGCAGTAAGTTACTTCTGCAGTCAAAGTTGTTCAGAACACGTATGGCCACATTTACCACGTTTGCAGCACTTCGATGAGAACTAATTTCTCATTAAAGCGCGGACTCGTGAGCGGGAGATCTGGGATTCAATTCCGGCCAGGACAGTCTTCCTGACTGAGGTTTTATTCAGGTTTTCCTCGGTCTCATAATGGCAAATGCCGCGAAGGCACCCTAAATTTAGGCCTGGAACGTTTCCTTTCTTTAAAAAATCCTTTCCCAATATATTATTTCATCTCATGCATCATCAGTGTCCCACCTGTGGTGTCTCAGTAGTAAAATGAGCGTTAAAAAAAAAACTTAACAAAAATAGCTAACGGCACTGAAGGGGATAGGCTGGTCAATTTTCTATTTTCCACATTTTTGTATTTTGAATTGCGAAACTTTCAGAGCAAGTACTAAATATGCACACTTCACCCAAATATATTAATAATTGTTATTAACAATTTCTATTGGTTGCAAATAAATAAAATAATAAGAGAATTTACGATATACACACTTATCGATAATTCTGAACGTATGAGAGATAGAGCACTGGATATTTTTCTTTTAAATGAAGCTGGTGCCATGAGCTACATTTTTTGGGTATTTTTAGTTATTGAAATAGTTCCTACTGCCCACCCTCACTGAAATATAAATATAATATATGTATATGTTGTAAGCCTAGACTTATATTTTATGCATTTAATTAGTAATGTAGATATTATGTATATATGTATCATGAAGTATAACTTTAATATGTTAATTGTATGTCAAAAGGGAAAGCTCTTTGGTGTAACTGTCTACGGAGGCCAACCAGAAACGGAACAGTCAAGGAGGCAATAAACCGCTATACAAAGAAAAGGGACAAGTGCTATCCCACTTCTTAAAGACCTTCCGTTGGCGAGGATTAATAAAGTCCAGACATTCGAATACGTTAGGGCAGTGAACTCGCCAGCCGTTTGTATAGTCAACTTTAAACCTACCAATGTAAATAAATGTTTAAACCTTTCAAATAGTAGCGGGTAGCATGCTTTGATATGTGAATTTGAACCAACCAATAGTATATTTATTTTTTGAATTTTTAAAGCAAAGCGTGCTTGTGTGACCCGACTTGGTTAAGCCAATGTTTCGTTAATATGAATCGAATATATAAAGATACGTTTGCTCTGCTGGGGCATCAGAGGTTCAGATAATCATACAGCCAGATTTTCAGACGACCAGATAGTCAGTAGAACATGAGACTTGCTCGGGTACGTGAAGTTATAGACGCAAAATAAGCTCTACAATAGATGCGAGCACTGCAATAAGTTCCACTTGGGACGCAGTTCTCAGTTTAGTTCAGAAGTTCAGATCAGTTTACGTAGTCAGTCAGTTCGGATAAGCAGATCAGCTCATATCATCACTTCACTTCATTAATTCAGATCATTTTATCGGTTAAGACGAGAGCATCATTTAAGTGCAGAAGTTCAATGCAGATAGCAGAGAATCATTGGAGAAGCTCATTTCCTGAGTTCATGCAGGATAAGTTCTACTTTGGACGTATTTCTCAGTTCATCTCCTTGAGAGTCGCGGTAGCTAAGTTTATATTCGACGTAGTTAAGTTCTATCGTACACAGAACACCAGAGGACGCGAAAGATCTTGCGAATATTAAATTACCATACATATTCATATCTACTCATCGCGTGATTATTAACACAATTGATATCCTCTCCCAGTCCTATTGAGCACTAATCACAAAATAACTGAACGAAAAACTGAGATATTGGCATGAATCGTGGGTAACAACACCAAAGCGATCAATAGTCAATTAGCGATACACCGCTACAAAATATGGCGATTAACAACTAAATCGATTCATAATTGGCGATCAACCTGTTACCACCGACCAAACCACTTCGTTCTGTATAGTATATACAAGGCTTTTACGTATAAACTATCCCTCACGCGTGGTGTTTGATTCTCGTCAGCTGGGCGTTATGCGCAGCTTGCTGCCGACAGGATCCAAAAGACGCGCGTGCGGCATAGTTTTACATGAAATTTCTGTATTACTGTATCAATATACAGTTCCAATTATTTCTAATTAAAAATAATGCATAATTATAAAGTAATCATTGATTTGGAACCTTCTATTTGTCAGAATATATTTATTACATATCAAACTGAAGAAAATATGTTGATAAACATATGTTGTAAATTTTACCTTTCTATGTCCAATGGTTCAAATTTATTAAAAAATGAAGTTCTTAAATACAGTAAATATTCATTAGCGAGAAAACTGAGGTCAAAGTTTGAAAACACTTTTATGAAATGTTTAGGAACTTACAGATCTCCTTGTTTTCTAAAATCCTCCAGTTACGTATGGGGCACTTTGTTCTTCAGTTGTTTGTTCTTCCACCCTCATTTTAGCCTGCCTATCTGTATTTCTTGTATTTTTTTCTGAGATCCGCCCGTTACATTGTCTGGTTCTTCTTTCATCTCTCTTCCTGGCTACCCTCAAGGAATTGTTACAGGAAAATAGTTCATATTCTTTCTGCTGTTCTCCAACAGTGTTAACATTATTGAATTATCCTCTACCACTGCTCTCTGAACGGCCAATTCAATTCGCTGTTTACTAACAAATGTAGTCTTCGGACACTTGGACCAGATCAAATTGGTAACGACTCATTTGCAGTTTGGATTCTTCCATCAACACACCTTTCCAGGGGAGCTTCATTTCCTAGCCTACTCTAAAGAGGAATAATTTGCATTCATTACAAAAAATAATTTGTAACACTTATTAAATTAACATTAATGGCCTAACAAATTTCTAAATATCTGAAAATGACTCTGAATAATTAGGTCTAGACCCATGCACTGTAGAACACAAAAATCTTCACTGAAATTCACTATATTTGCAGAATGTATAAATATTAATATAATGTCAGTATACTTTTTAATTGGTTTTACAGAAAATAATATAGTTAACTTCAAGTAAAATACACAAATTTTTTATAAAAACATGACTAAAATCCATGTGATGGAAAGGATAAACACGATATTGATTTGTTTTTTAAATGGCTAGTACAATTCCCAACTTAGGGCAGCCAATACATCTTCTGTTCAATATAGACTGTCATATTATGATCTAAAGATGTACAAAAAAAATATATATAGAAAATTTGAACACAGGGAAATAGAAAATATTGCAAGGATGAGCTATTATGGCCAGAAGAGACAAACGGCTACTGTGCAGATATTTAAATAACAGCTGATTTGATAGATAAAGATCACAGTAAGACATTTTTCATTATGCATATATTAACAGGGATAATTGGGGCTACTAAATAAAGAATAAATTGGGTGATTTTTTATCAAAATACATCAGCCTGTCCCCTGAAGCCTAGAAATTGCTTTGCTAGAACCCTTTTATGTATATAACGTGACACAATAGACAATTGCAATAAACGGTATTTCGACCAATGGATGGTGCCGGGATGGAAAACAAAATTTAGCATCCGTTAAAAGGAGTCATTGAAATTTTCCATGTGGCGCGACATTAATTTTTACGGAATGATGTGACAAGTGCTTTTATCGTCGGGACCAATACGAAATTAGTGAATGTAGTTTGGACTTGCATTCATCAAGGCTTTTTCCGCATTCATTTCCCCTGCAAAGCACAGCAAGCAGAGTTTAAATGACATCACCGAATAAAGCCGAGACCAACATAGCTCCACGTGTCGAACTTTGGTGAATTAATAGTATCTGATGTTATGAGTGGGAATTTGAACTAAGTTTTGAGTGAACATTCATTTTTCTGTAGAGCGGTCAAATTCATTTTTCCGATTGAAATCTGAGAGCATGCAACTTGTTCAAGATGAAAGCGCTCCTGTCTCAATTCATTATATTTTTACTTATGGGGTCATTTAAAGACCTACTGATAACATAGAAATTCTTGAAAGAGTCACCTGATATGGTACACATCTAGAATATGGGAGAGGGTAAGGCGATGCTTAGAAGACTGTATTAGAGTTCATGTTGGCCATTTAGAGCCCTTTCTGTAGATGTTAGAAGTTTCTGTGAATAGTTACGTTAAGTTATCATTTAAACTTTATCATCACAGGCATTATGTAAAACCAAACAGTAACAACTTCAACTTAAAAAGAGAAGAAAATTGCCTATGGCCTGTTTTAGTTCACCAGAAATAAAGACTATAACTTAGAAACTATGCAAAATTGATCATGTTTGTACAACAATTGTTACTTGTTTTTAGGTCCTCTGTCCATATCGTAGAGCTTTCCGCACATAGTTTTACACTTTGTATAGATTCAGTTGAAAGCGCATCTTCTCTCAAAACTGTATATTTTAGTTTGCTTCATTATTAAAGTGTGAGAGAGTAAGAAGGAAGTGATGTGACTAGCTGAGATGTAATGATTACGTGCTTCACTTGACCCTTACTTTAAATGCTATAACAGACTAACGTGATGAAATTCACAGCCGAATGCTTCAATGCATGGTGTAGTTAATTTTCACTGGCTTTGATGCATTTGGAAGTTCCTTCTCAAAACAGTTAAGCATTAACATAACATAGATAACAGTGACTGCTGTAAACTCAACTACAAGGCAATTTTATTGTTTTATTGTGAGATAATTTGAAATAGAAACAGGTACCAAATGGTATACGTGTGTTGCACACCGTGTTAAAAGAGGAGATAGGTGTGGAGTTTCTGTTTGTGCAGCGAAAACAATATCAAGAAGACCACGAGGAGCTCTTAAATGTAATTTCACTGGCCGTATAACTGGTTCTTTTACGCCAATCCTACTGTTAGAAACTTTGTCGTAAAACTTCCATTTGCTGTGTCTGATGTTCCATCGTCAAGTATATTGGAAATACAGAGGTGAAGATAAATGTAACGTATCAGCAGGCGAAATCTTGTTAAGGAGAGTAGAGTGAAATATTACAATTATTGTGCTAATGTTTATTATAAAGATTAAAGAACTTTGAGAAATTTTCTGTGCGTCTGTGATTATTAATATTATTTTCAATCATGATGTGTTTTTTTTTTTTTTTGTCGAAACATAATATTCCTGTTACAAATTGCACGTTTGTTTGTTTGTTTTTTTTTTTCAGTATTGCAGATTAACATGGCGCGTGTTAAATTCGTATAAATAAAACGTACCTTAAATTAGGTAGATGAACATTGAGATAGTACTATAATTATGTGTTTAGTGGCCTCACGTTGGGCGCTAATTTGAGATAGATTTTATAATTCGGCGGTAATGTCAATGAATGAATGGTGTTTAACGCCCGTTTTTGCTACAGAGGCACCACAGGCGATGGACACTGGTGATACATGAAATGAAATGATATATTGGGAAAGGATTTATTTTTAAGGAAGGAAACGTTCCAGGCCTAAGTTTAGGGTATCTCCCCGGCATTTGCCATTTATGATGACTGAGGAAAACCTGGAAAAAAACATTAGTCACATTTAACGACCTCGGCCACCCATGGTGGTGTGGTAATATCAAGGGGACTAAATAAGTCCCGCGTGGAATATGCTAATCTTAAATGATTATTAAGTGGAGTGAAGAAAGTAATTAAAATGGTTGGCTTTATTTATGAATAGTTAATTTTAATGGATTTTATGAAATAATGCTGGGTCGCCAAGATTTTGGCCAGCTGATGTTGTCTTCCTCCTCCACAAACGATTCTTGTTACAAGGTTGCCTTGACTTAGCTTGTGTGTAATTATGCTGGAATTTTCTGATAGTGTACCAGGGGGAGAAGGAATGGAGGGGCAGGCTGAATATTAAGAAGCTTAATGATATTTGATTAGAAGCACAATTTTATTACTGTCCGAATCTCTCCCAACTCTGTACGTCACCGCAAGTTCCTGAGAAGATCGATGAACTAATATTTCACTTTAATCTAAAGTACCGAATTGTTCAATTTAACTCTGCCTAATCAGAAATGTTCACTAAAAATTCTACTATCTACTCTCTAATTTATTCATATCGGAAACTTATATTAATTAATGATGCAGTATGCTTTCTTGGAAGTAAAGTCTTCTCCTGTGAATGACATAGTATCTAAGCAATTAAGCGTAACTAACTGAAGCAACTAAATATGAGTTGCTATCTGATTGCAACCAACGAACTGATGTCAACTGATGTAAAGTGAAATCAACTGAAGTAATTAGTGTACTTAGGTAACTAACGCAACAAACTGACGTAACACCGCCACGGGTGGCCGAGGTCGTTAAGGCGCGGACTCGTGAGCAGAGGTCTGGAGTTCGAATCCCACTAGGACCGTCCTCCCTGACTGGGGTTTTCTCCAGGTTTTCCTCAGTCCTCATTACTGGAAAATGCCGGGGAGGTACCCTAAAGTTAGGCCTGAAACGCGTCCTTCCTTAAAAAAATATCTTCTCCCAATATATCATTTCAGCTCATGTATCATCAGTGCCCACCGCCTGCGGTGCCTCAGTTGTAAAAACGGGCGTTAAACACTACTCAAAAAAAAAAACTGACGTAACTAACATAACTAAAAAAGCAAACTAACTGATTTGTTGGGGCCTCGAAATTGTCTCTTGTATATGAATATCAAAGTCGGCCGGTAGAGACGATGTTCTTGATTTTTCGAATTCTCGCTGTAGAAGATTCTAAAACTTTTCTCTTAATTCGTCTTCTTATTGGTTACTGGACGCTTTCATAAGGTCTTTCTGATTGGCTGCTGCGCTGAATGTTTCTTAAAAGCATGTCTATTCGCTTCTCTTAGTACAATCTAAGTTAGCTTTTCCCTCTAAAGGTTGCGGGTTTTCATACACCCACGCTTCTCCAAACAACAACTTCTTTCAAATTTCCTTCTTACCCAACATAACAAAGATAGGGCTTCAGGATTGTATACAATAGAATACCTAGGATTCGACCATTCTTAAAAGCTTTTTTAGAAGCCTAAGGATACATGACGCATCTTACACAATGTTAGCTAGATAAGAATATAAGTTACCAAAGAGTACATGCATTTGTATTCCTTCTGATACATTATACATAATATATTTAATGTATAAATATATCCTTGTTAGCGAGTATTTATGGAACATTACGAGAAATCTTTAATTTCACATGAAACAAGCGAATAATGTAGATATGATTAACTATATACCATATAAAATTGATAACTGTAACACTATGAATTATGGTGGTGGGCTTCACCATAGCTTAACTCTAAACTAGGTATTCGATAACAAACGACAAAACAGCACCTATAGTAATATGTTCAAAAACTTTCAACGCATTTTTTAACTTAATGGGTAAAATCCAGTTTCCATGGTGTACTTAACGATAGTTGGTGAACGGGGGAACCTTTGATAATAAAGTTGTAGCCATGGATGTTGTGACACTCATTCTCATAGACCAGTGTTCTATCAATGGCACAGATATAATTAGGACTTAAACCAATTATCCACATTTTTAAAATATTTGGCATCCGATGACGCAGTCACTTCGATAGGCAAGACATTGTTTTCAATCAAAGGTAAAATATTTGCATGGAACACATTCCTTCTTAATCTTTATTTCCTCTACTTAATAATGCCTTTAATTTAAAAAGATCTTTAACCCTTGTGTTATTTACGGACACTCTTTAACATCTCACGTCATCAGCGTACGTCCCTTCTGAAACGCCCATAAGCCCCTTTTTCGTTTCGGTATTCCTCCCGCCGTTAATTCCCGTCGTTCTTTCACCCATTCTAAACTCGCATACCGGTTCCGAAACGCATTCATATACACATAAAAGGCATAAAATTCCCCCTTTATTTTAGCATTTGTCCTCATTTTCTACTGGCCTATCACATCTCCCTGTTCTCTTTTTACGATCCACCTTTTACTAACTTCATAGTTATCTTGCAGGACACTCGGAACCAACATTTACTCGTTTGCGAGGGGAGGGAAGCTAGCATTAATGTTGGTAGTCCAGAGAGGCATCTTTGGCTCTATCTCTCTTTTCTCTCTCTGTGTGTGCATGTTTAAAGCCAGGCATATATGCGATGCGTACTTCTTTTGCATATTTTTATACGTAAATATTGATCGTGTGACATGACCCTGAATTACTGGAGTTTCTCGATCCCCTGGAGATGCAATCGAGTTCACATACTGCTCTTCGCTCTTTGCGGTGTAAGGACTACGCTTTATGATGCTGAGTACTCGCATGTGCAGAGAAATCTGAAGGCTTTTTCACTCAAGCTGTTATACTTAAAGGAAAGAAAAAATAAGTGACGGCAGACCAGCAAACTGTTCTAAATGATATCAAGCAAAATAAGTACATAAAATTAAATGACAATTTTGTACTGACCGAATTTAGTATATTTTACCCCAACTATGTCCAATGAGGTGCCTGCAACATAGTTTTCTAACACCCTCATAATATTTATTTAGTTTCACAAAATGAACATTTCACTAAACGGTTTTTTTTCATTATATTCTTCCTGACCTCTTTTTTTGTTTTCAACATCCCATGCCCAATGGCATAAATTAAGATTATTGCGATAACTATTGATAGGGGGCCCTCTATCATTTTCAAAATGTGTAGCTTTGTGTTTGCCATGAATCATCCATTACTTTGCGGAACCTTGAGTTCTGATGTATCACGCAATAATTTCCTTTAATCAATTTTGTCGAACTCATATCAACCACCTAGCAGTTCAAAGCACTATACAGGCATCAAAAGTTACTTACCAGAACGAAGACAAAGGTTAACTCCGAAGACAGACGTTATCAGGTCACCTGCAGTATTACTAGGCGCCATAATCAATGACATAAGATCAACCAATCCCTGAGCGTAGTGGCGTTGCCATACTAAGTGGGTGTGTGCGGACGTGAACTGTACATATCATAGCAATTCTCAATGACCATTCTTGAGTTTTTGAGAAGTCCACACTTGCTCTATACTCTGGATAAAGTAATATTTTTAATATTGTGCTTTTTTATTTGAATATTGTTTGATGCCCATTTATACTACTAAGGCACCAAAGGCGGTAGACACTGATAATACATGAGATGAAATGATAAATTGGGAAAGGATTTTTCAAGGAAGGAAGCGTACCAGGCCTAAGTTTAGGGTACCTCCCCGGCATCTGTTTGTGACCACAGCGGAAATCCTGGAAAAAACCTCAGTCAGGGAGGATGGTCCTTGTGGGATTCGAACCCCAGACCTCCCGCTCAAAAGTCCGTACCTTAACGACCTCGGTCACCGTGGCGGTAATGTGCTGATTATACATATGTTCCTACTTTAAATAAACTGACTTTGCGTTTATGTATACAGAAATCGCTTGTACTAACATCTGGTACATTTTAAGCACAAACACAATTACACAATTATCTGAACTCTATTCTAATGTAGGACTGCTTTGTGTGTACATTCGTCTTGAACGTGCATTATATTCATCTCTTTGCTTGCATTTAGTTTACTGTTTTTAATAAAAAAAAAAAAAACGAATGTCTCACCAACTACAAATTTGATTCTTGTACATACGTATTCAGAATTTAGACCCTTTCTAATTATAATGTTTCAGCAATTGTATTCATATGGGGGGTAAAATAAAATGTTCTCTCGGTTACTACAGTGACAAATATGTACCGCAAATAACAACAAAACGGCATGAATTTTACCCAGTCTGTGACATGCTCCGTCCTCGTATGTCATTAAGTTTTGCGTCTACTTTAATCAAGAAAGAAATATGCTATCATGTTGATCATTACATAATGAGAGGGTAGAATGTCTGCAGGTGCTTAACATGTATACCACAGGTACTTTTAATAAAGGGGAAATTGCGGTTTTGATGTGCAAAGGCACAAACCATGCTATTAGGGAAACTGAAACCTGAAATTTGCAGTCAGCATAGACAGTTGTCCACATATATCCTTCCTGTAACTCTGCTATTGGAGCAAATATTAGCATCCAAAAACTACATTTTAAGCCCTATATTATTACTTTAACAAATAAAATAAAGATAAATTGAGATGAAGATTTCACAGAGGAAACATGGTGAAGATGACAAATTACTTGCTTTCGACAACAATAATAAAAATACGAGGTGGTATCCACAATATTCGGGACTGGTGCTGCCATTTCGACAGTAGTTGCAGTAGGGTTTTGTACCGCTAGGTGGCAACACATCTGATGAGTGAGTGTTTAAAGCTTCATGCAGCTGAGTAGATGTGTTAAGATTCTATAGTACTTTTCATATTGCTCTGTGTGTAGTGTGTGGCGATTTTATGATTGATCCATGATTAGAACATAGTGTGCATCAAATTCTGCGCAAATATCGGGAAAAATGATACGGAGACCATCGCAGTGGTTCAACAAGTTTTGGGGGGACAAAGTATGAGCCGTACAAGTGTGTTTGAGTGGCATGCTCGGTTCAGGGCAGGCCGTATAGCAATTGAAGACGATGCTCTCACCGGTAGGCCCGTTAGCTGTACAACGCCTGACATTTTTGCCAAAGTTCAACACCTCGTTCGAGGATAGACGTCGAACCATTGAAGACCTTGCTCATGAAGGGGGATTTGGTTATGGGACATGTCAACGAATTTTAACTGATGAATTGGGCATGCATCGTGTTACCGCAAAATTTGTGCCAAGGATCCTGACTGCCGATCAGAAGGCGCAGCGTGTTGAAATTTGCTCGGAGCTTCGTCAGGCCGTATCCGATGACCCAACTTTCTTGTTCAGGTTCATCACCGGCGACGAGAGCTGGATGTACATTTATGACCCCGAGACAAAACAACGATCCTCCCAGTGGAAGAGCCCGAACTCACCAAGACAAGAGAGAGAGAGAGAGAGAGACAAATGAAGAGCTAAGTCAAGAGTATGCTCCTCGTTTTCTTTGATACCTAGGGGATTGTACTCAAAGAATTCATCCCACCAAATGAAACAGTGAATTCCACGTACTACTGTGACGTTTTGCGACGGCTCCGTGAAAATGTGCGAAGACGACGGCCCGAACTTTGGCGACAAGGAAACTGACTGTTGCATCACGATAATGCGCCCTGTCGCAATTCCTTGTTCACCAGGAGTTTTTTGACGAAAAACAACATGACGGTTGTCCCCTATCCACCGTACAAGCCTGATTTGGCACCCTGCGACTTTGCTCTATTCCCCAAAGTGAAAATCAAATAGAAAGGACTTCGGTTCGACACCATTGAGAGGACTCAAGAAGAAACGCTGTCTGTGTTAAAAGCACCCTCAAATAACATGGCTTCCAAGATGCGCTTGGAAAATGGAGAATCGCCGGGAACGGTACATACGTGTGGAAGGGAATTACTTCGAGGGTGACGGCGGTCATTATTTTCAAAGTAAGTTTTTGGCCAGATGGCAGCACCAGTCCCGAATATTCTGGATATCACCTCGCATTATTACTGTAATATGAAATTTGTGAAAAGTGCCTCGCAAACATAGAACAGTGTTTATGTGGATAAATAACATCTCATTTGCGTCGTGTGTATGTTTGTGCAATTATAGAATACAATTTACCATTAGTTACTGGATTTTCCATATGCAATACACTACTTGAACATGAGCATTGCCAGCAAGTAGAATCTTTCGTATTCAGCAACTATGGGACGAAACCAGTGATGGAAGATAGTTTTATAGGTTATGAAAAGACATGCTGTACGATTTTTTTTCCATGCAAAAATTCGGCATTTTTCAAGTGTATTTTTAAAATTAAATGTATTTTCAGTACTTAACACACTACATTTATCTGTTAGTTCATTACTAAAATTGCCATGCATGATGATAATGTTAATTGGTCATAGGACGTCGAGATTGCACAACTGGTTGCATTTATAGAAGTTTCAACTTACGATGGTTCTTCCATTAACTGCGACCTACTAACATTTTATACAACATTCCATTTTACACAACAGCTCCAACGTGTGTTAAACCGTAAGTGTGCTTCATTTGCGCTTCACAGAATTCATCGAGCAGCAGCCGGTTAATTCCCTTTAGCTACTATACATAGGTGCGACTGCCCCGTTATCACGCTCACTGCTGGAATACTGTGAAGTGTTAAGACCCGCCGTGTCGGCGTTACCATGCTTGCTATTGTGAAGCTACGCTGCGTTCATACACTGTATCTAAGGATATAAAGTTATAAGAAGACAATAAAAAGTTCAGCAAATTGACCGCGTGTGTAAAAGTGCGACATGGTTTTTTTTCTTCTTTTTTTCTTTTTTTTCTTTTTAAAAAGTGCCATTGTTCTGGTACTGACTACTATTAGGGTGTCAATTGCGAGGAGTTTTTTGTTGCTTGAAGAGGCAAATTACCTTATGCTTTTTAAATGCTGGTTTGTTAACAATATTATTTTTGAATACAGAACATTTTGGACATCAATATAAAAAAACTAAGTGATGAGATTTTGGTTTGAAAAATAACAAGTAATTATTCGTTGAAGTCATTAAATTCTGGTATAAATACTTAAAACTCAAGCTCGAGTTATGATATGAACTATGGGAGTGAAAGAGGAAGAATCTTCCAGCTTAACGTTACACGAAATTCGAGTTTCCTTCAAGCCTCTTAACAATGATGAAGAACTCGGTCGAGAGAATCCAAAATTGTCCCCGTCATCTCTGGAGTTTAATCTGGTAACACTCAGTTCCCGAAATGAAAAGGTGACTTTTCTGCCCACTGCTCGGTTTTTAATAACCTATTATGCGTGCTTGAGCTTATTAGAGTGAAATAGTGTTCCGTAGCAACAAGTTACATTTTCTCTTATTGGTACGCAATTTGTGGTATAACCAACAGAATTTTTAATCAAATTGAAAAATACTGTATTACTCCGCATCAAAGCTTTTTCTGCCACGAGCATTCCTACGGGCATATTACGTTTCTGTATCCCAACCTAATTCAAATTGCGTTCATGGTATTCACTCCATGTACCCACTTCGCATGAAACAATCATGCCCCGTTTATCATTAATATTAGTCCCTGAGGAAGTACTCGAACCCCTGTGCTCTTGAATGATTGAAGCATACCTATTCCTAAACGGGAAGAGCTTGAGTTATTATGATTTAACTGCATATTTTAATCGTGAGTGTAGATTTCAGGAAAAAGAAAAATGCTCCGAGAGTGCGAACGAGTGCAATAGAGCTGAATATAGAAGAACCTGCGATCGCTAAAAATTTCATCGTTAGCTTCAGCCATTAACGTCGATTGAAAACAGCTGTCCGTGAACCCAAATCAATCACGGCTGGATGAGAGGGTTGGGGCACACCCTTCAACTCCTGCCATTCTTTGCTCGAGAGCTGCAACTGGTTCAGACGGATGCTGTTTGATGTATTGCAAAAGAAAGACATGTTTTTTTTTATCAGTGTGTATAAATGCCGAAACTTTAACCTCTTTTTTTTTTTTTTTTTTTTTTTTTTTTTGCAATTATTGATCATGGCCAGAGTATGGATTTCTAATCTTCTTTAGCTCGAGATTGAGCGTTTACAGAGTGTTGCTGCTAAAGTGAATCGGAGAAGTGATGTTAGGGGAGTTGGTCGAGCAGTGTGGTGCGCAGTAGCTAAACCCATATTTTCATTAATGTACATACCAAAAGCCAAAAGCACTAACTTAAATAACTTCAAAATTTGTTTTGTGTTATTAGACAATGCATGAAGCCTTGTGCATGATGTATCGTAATGTAAAAATATGACCTGTATAGTGTATGTAAAAAGAGATTGTCCTTCAATAAATCGTCATTTTAATGGTGTTTAACATCTGTTGTTACTACTGAGGTATAAGGAAGTGGATACTGCTAATATATGAAATTAAATGATAAATTGCGAAAGAAAAAGTCTCATACTTAAATTTAGGGTACCTTCCCGCTATTTTCCATTTATGAAGATTGAGGAATACCTGGATAAAACCTCAGTCAGGGAGGACATTACTGGCGAGTTTCGAACTCTAGACCTCCCGCTCACAAGTCCATGCCCCAACAATCTCGGCTACATGTGTCGTTGATGAACTGTGATATTAATATTACCAAAAAGCACAAATATGTAAAAGTTTAATATATAGTTTACAATATTTTTGAAACTTAATATTTATAATATAACTATAATATTTAATAAGACATTATTTATAATTTAAAATTTACTGAATTCTTGTGCTCATTTCTACTTAGAGAGTAGCAAGTTGTATTTCCAGTATAATTTTTATGGTAGTCGAGGCCTATTTGTAGCCCTGGGGCATTATCGAATACGAAACCTTCTTCCGGTGAGCCTCCAAAACAATTTTCGGCACTTATTTGGTGAATATCTTCTCAATAATCAGATACACTATATTATTTACGATATAAATCAGCCTTACTATTGTTGTGATAAAGCGTTCACCACAAGGCCCGCGGTTCGTGGGTTCAATTCCAACTGAAGACGATGCATTTTTCAGGACTTTAAAATCCAAAGTAAGGTATCCGGGAAGGACTATGAGTCTTGGGTACATTTATCGTAGTTCAAGAATTCTACATCCCCATGAACAATATTAAAGGTCGTTTCACGTCCACAATATTTTAGCTGCCTACTAGATGTTGATGGAGCGATGTGCTGCTACTTATCACTCTGCCCTCTATAGAGAAACAAGTGTAATAAATTCTCATCGCTGAAGGCAATGGTAAGCTATCGCAATATCTCTCCAAAACAAAACAAAACAAAACAAAAAATCTGCAAACGCGCATGATGATGCTTAGTGTGTAGTGACTTTTTTTTTTTTTTTTTTTTTTAAGGACGCTCTTCAACATCTCGGGTCATCAGTGTCCCATTCAATTCAAGGCGTGAAACAGCCGACAAATTTGGCTCAGAGGCCTCTCTTTCAGGCTGAGGGTCTTTTTTGTGCCGTAAATGTACGACACGGGACCCACGGCCTTACTTCCCTTCTGAAGGAAGCCATACTTAGGATTTTTAGGCCCGAAAAAATCCATCGCTCCTGGCCGGGTTCGAACCCGTGATCACGGGTTTAGGAGGCAAGTATGGTAACCACTACACCACCAGGACCGACAGTGTGTAGTGAGGAATATGCTAACACTGTGAATTACTTTTTTGTGATTATGGCACTGCGACCTAAGTTCTATTGTGCCAGATGAAGGATGATAGATGATAACTTGGCCGAAAGAGCTCACAAGGGACTTTGTGGTCTAAGTTTCCCAGTATTCACCTAAAGAACTAAAGAAAATCCCTGAAAATAACTCAGGAAACAAACACAACCGGAAATCGAACCCGGCTCACCACTTGGGAAGACTAGACTATGGTGGTAGTCAACGAATGATTTAATAGATGTTATTTATGTACTTAAAAATTTTCACAGTCTGTTAATATAGAGTCGCTTTTTGCACTCGCTGTACAAGTAAGATAAATATATATTTATGTAAAGAAAAGGTGATATGTGTATTTTGACTATATATTTTTATGATTGTTCACCCTTACATTGCAACGCGCTGCGCATTTGTTTGATTCCCAGCAGCAATATTCCATGCTCACCCATCCTTGAGTTAAAAAGAGTGTCAGTTGTTAAACATGCATAAAAGTTGAGTAATGGTTAGGATTTTAACTACATATTTTAGTATTTTTAAGCATACTTAAGCCTGCGGTGATATGTTATTAACTGAGGCAAAATATACACTCTTAACGATGAGAAACTCTGGATCTAAAATAGCCTACATATACTAAAATACTCATACATGGTTGCAGAGAAATTCATATTGATAAGCTACACTTCTAACTACAAAGAAGTCATTTTAAGTTAAGAAAACAAAATACCACCTATAAAGTGTGTGAGATAGAGTGCTTATTTACGTGTTTAGAAACCTTAAATGCTTTATCAGTTATGTTTAACTAAATGTTATACGAGGATAATTTAAAAACTTCTGCACATAGTTCTCTGCTTTAAAATAATACATATTAGGAAACTTCCTCTAACAGTATTCTTATTTTTGTTCTACCACATTTAGGTTCTTGTGGGAACGTGTTTTGTATTGAGGCATCTGGTCGGCTTATAAGACATATTTACAAAGTCAAATAAGTTGTAATTATTTTAAAGTTGGTAACAAGACATGGGTAGATGGGCTCATGACAGAACTGGAAATTTCGTGTAGAGCAATGTCAATTTTATTTAGGTATTTTCCTTGTACCGTTTTTTCTGGTGTATCAGCCATGGTCATTCTGCAAGATCCGATCTGAGCCATTCTACTTTTAATTTAAAAGTTCTGTTTTGTACAGTAGGCGTGTAATTACTTCGTGATTGACACTTGGAACGTGTCTATGTCGAGACTTTTTTAGTAGTGTTTAACGCTCGTTTTTACTACTGAGGCACCACAGGCGGTGAACACTGATGATACATGAGATGAAATGATATATTGGGAAAGGATATTTTTTAAGGAAGGTTGCGTTCCAGGCCTAAGTTTAGGGTATCACCCCGGCATTTGCCAGTTATGAGGACTGAGGAAAATCTGAAAAAACTCAGTCAGGGAGGACGGTCCTGCTGGGATTCGAACCCCAGACCTCCCGCTCACGTGTCACGTGCCTTAACGACCTCGGCCACACGTGGCGGTGCCGAGACTTGGCTGGCGAGAGGCTCATCTTACCAATCAGGTAACAAATACGCATTATCGTCAAAGGCATGACATCATCGGCGTTGCAACAGTTAACAGTTAAGAGAAATTACGCAGTAGCAATGCGTTTTCAAGAGAATGCATGAAAAGAAGAGGGTATTCTAAAGGATGTAGTGAACCATTTTATAATAAACTTTGGTTCGGTTCCTCCATTGATTATAGTGATAGTGCACATAATGAATGGAAATGGAAATTGACAGCGAAGAGGAGCAGGAAGAAGATGATCTTGAAGAGCTAATTCGTCTTGGAGACGAACAGTTAGTAACGGGATGTGGAACCGCGTACTGGCGCAGCCACGTGACTAGAAACGTCAATCTTAAGGTGATTTCTCGCCTACTATAGGTCAGGTATAGCTTTGCCTGTAATGCTCTCACAGATATTTGACTCAAAGTTGATGCGAAATCTAAATGAGTCCACCATTCTTCTGGCTATGCGTGAGCATTGTATAGTACTTTAAATCAACCTCGCATACAATGCAATTCACAAATATATAAATAAAATATTTACGAGAAGAAAAGAGGTCGGAATATAGGCGCCTCAAGAACAGAAACAAGTGTGGCTATACAGCTTACATGCCATATATACGCAGTACATGCAAACGTCATCTCCGAGTGTTCCATCGATTTTCACGTAACCGTGAGCTGTACTTGGAAAAGAAATGGGACACGATCGACTTATTTCACGTAAGATATTGCAAAGGCACATGAAAGCATCTTTGAGCTTCCTCGAGGGTCTGTATTCAATTTCCGGAATGTCAGATGACCGCATCCTTTCGCTGCGTCAATCAGGAACGCATTCACGTCTAAAATGCTGTAGAAGTGTGGTGCTGAGCTTTGCACCTAGTTTGGCGTTTAGCTTAGTAACTTCTGCACTACATATAAGGGTGCTTAATATGTAGTGTAGAAGTAATATATATATACTTAACTTAAGGGGAGCTTAATTACAGAATAAGTTAGGTATTAGGGTAGAAATTGTACAGTATACAGTTAATTTTGTTTTATATATAACTAACAAGAATTGGATTAAATTTGCGTAACTTATTTGCCATATAGACAAAAGAAATTTAACGTAAATTATAATTGTGCTGGATACCACTACACATTTTTGCCGGAAAGTGATAAAGTAGTTTTTGTTTTAATTTTGAATGTAAATAATAGTGTTGTTTCGTAATTTGTATTTTTGTTTTAACAGCTGGTTACTAGTTGTAGGTCAGTGCTGGCTTCCAGCATGTATGGCAATTTATAAATTAGTTTAGTGTATGAAGATATTTTATTGTATATGTTAAAGTAATTATTCTTATAGCACTTTTTCTTCTGTTCTCCCTCTATCTATTTTATTATAATTATTATTTTAATCACTTTTTATTTTAGTTATTTTAGATTTAAATAAATCTGAATAATATTAATGTAACAAATGCGAACATGTAAGTTTTCAAATAAAGAATAAAAGTTCTGGGATATACGCTCCGGTGCAGGAAACAAATAACCGGATGTAGTATTACAGATTTTTGTTTTATTTTATTTGTACTACATTCATATGTATAGAGAAAACTCCAGGCGTTAATTTGGAATTTCCCGTTTATATGAAAAACTATCCAGATACTGGAAATATATGCCTTTCGTTGAATAGTCCAAACATAGTTTCACATGTTTTAATAAAATTTCACCCAATTATCAGCTATATAATTTCAGCAAATCTCTCTGTTAAAATAATTGGAATCACTTGTTACAATGATGACATTTCTTGGCATATTTTTCTTGCCCTTTCTTGCTTTCAAATATCTGATTACAAGATAACTTTCCCCGAAGAGAACAAAAAAGAAAGGCTGACATTATGATATTTAGTATGGTATACGTTTTCTAATCTTACTAAGATATCTGGAAATACAAGAGCTCTCTGAATAGTTCTACGCCTCGATCATAGGTGGCTATGCAATTAGCAATTGTTTTTACCTTGATAATTCTGTCTTAAGCATTCATTTGAAATATAAAGTTATTGTTTCAATAGCTTTTTAGTACAGCTACTTTCAGTAAGCATGTTGTGGGTACTGCATAAAATTAATAAAATTGAGTATCGTGCAGTGATTAGGGTTGGTTGTAAAATAAAATGTGACTTAATGATAAAAGAAATGCATACCAAATTTTATAAACTTATAGAGACCCATTTCCATTTTCAGCTATTAAGAACTTAAGAATTTAAAATGGCCATACCAGCCTTAATAGTTGACCCATAAGACGGAACTCCGAAAGTGCAACTGCAGAATTAATTGTACAAGTAAATGATGTGGTATTAGACGATTGGCAAGTGAAAGAGCATTAAATTGCTGAGGCTACATGCACTTCAAAGAATTGAGTAGGTTATATTTTACGAGAGTTGAAAATGAGAAAAAAAAAAACTGCGCGAAATTAGTGCCGCGCTTGTTAACTGCACAATGCGTTCACATGAAAATATGCCACAGAATTTGGAGCTGTAACAGCAACAGAATTCATTTTGTACATCGCCATATAACTGTGAATGAGACTAGGCTGCACAATTACACACTAGAATCAAAACAGTGACAGAAGCCGGATGTTCATTGTCAAAGAAGACAAAGTTGATGCTAATTGTTATTTTCAGAAGACTGAAAACATAATCAGAGAATACTATTCTATTATTTTAAACAACTGAAGGAAACAAATGTGTGACAGAAGATCTGGTTTACAGAATAATATATATACATCTGTATATTACATATATACATCTGTATATATAGAATAATATATATATATATGAGAGCTCTTGTATGTGTATATATATATATATATATATATATATATTCATCAAGAACGTGCAACTACGATGGGGAAATTGAGATATTTAAAATATGAATTGTTGGAGCATTCACCTTGCTTCACATACTTGGTCTGTTCCAAAAACTCAAAAGTTTGCTATCTGGTGTTTGTAACGATAAAAATACTTGAAACGTTGATGAGAGATAAAATTTTCGCACAAATTCGTCGCTGTAACCAGTGACCATCCCAACTTTTCTTTTGGGACGAAGAAAATCTTAGTGATTGCTTTCCTTTTACGTCAGGACTACAGTTCCAACATCGTGGTGAAACCTTAATATCCATTTGTCTTCTTCTCTTTTTATGTTACATCCATTCAAGACAGTCAAACAATAAAGGACTTCAGTACAATTCTCTTGCCGCTACTCCGCGTTGCAGACACGGTCATCGGAAAAAAGCTAGATGATGGATAAATACAATATATCTGCACATCAGTCTAATTTTGTTGTGCTTTGATCGTTTTTGATTCTATAGATGGGAAAACATTTGGTAACCTGCCTTAAAAATTGTAGTATTCTCAAAGGTCGCGTTCATGCAAGGTATTGCATATTCCTATTAAGGTACACGTTTACTAAAGGAAGTTCAGTGCTGTAGTTCTGTTCTGCTCAAGCGCCTCAGGTCTATACATACCTGTACATACAATTTTACATTTTTTCCTGCTATTTGAGCATCAGAATCATTAGAGAGAGAAACCTCAGCTCATGCGCACTCTTAATTACGACCACTTTTACTTCTGCGATAGAATATAACGCTTGGAATATGTTTACGAGTAGGGTTAGAATATTTCATTTATTACCAAGTAAATCTGCAATTTTTACTGATCTCCTATGTAGTTAAAATTTATTTCATATGATAGCAACTTTGGTCAGTTTTCTCCTGAAATATATCATTTAGTAACTAATTAATGTGAGGGCCAGTCATTTAAAACCACACATAGATGGTAAAGGTAACGTGTCGGTGATCCTGGTGGATTTTGTCTAATAGAGAGGACAACGTAGTCAACCCTCACGCGTGCATGAATCGAGCATCACAGGTGACATTGTAGGCACCGTCCAATCGGCAGAGTATAATGTAATGACGTCATTTTTCGAATATGACCCACATATTGAAGTTTATGGAAAGAGAAGAAACTGGGTGTAGTGTCACCACGAAGTTGCGGTGAGTAATAAAAGTGAAAATGCCCAGGACTGCTCTAGGCTACCATGTACCCGTGTGATTTACAGGAAGTTGAAGCGTTATCTTAAAGGCAAACGGTTCACATACATGGCGCAGGCGCAATTCAACAAGTTCCAGCAGAAATTCCAGCACTTCTTCCACAGAGATATCCAGCATCTTGTTGCGCAGTGGGATAAGCGTCTCAACAGATACGCCGACTACATCTAGTTGAATCAAGGCAATTGTGTTTTTTCACCGGATGTCTCATTTAAATAACTGTCAGTCATACGTATGTTTAATAGAAATTTTGTGCAATTTAAGACACTTCCACGCTCAGCTAAGAGATATTTAAATTCGCCAGGAAGAAAATTCTTCGCGTAGCTTTAAACAGTGAACTTTGTGTTTTTCTAAGATTAAATATTATTATGAAGGTAAAGGACAGAATGAAACTGAAGTGACATACCACTTCAGATATGTAATGACATAATTGGAGTAAAGGAAGAATTATACAAGAAAAAACAGTAGTTTGTATCTAACCGTGTATCTGAAGCAATTCTATTTGTATTACTACTGCAATCGAAAACATTTTGTAATAATTAACATTACAGTTAGCCAACGTAACATATATCGCGGGCTAACTTTGAAAATGCGCCAACTCCACTTGAAGAAAAACGGTAGTGCCACCTAAGCACGAGAGATTTAACTTTATAGCCTGGGAAAACCCGCTTAGTAAGATATCTACCCAGTCTTCAGTAATGGAGGTAAACACAAAATCTAAGTACAGAAATATTAGTTTGTAGAGAGGAAAAACCCGCTAACTGCATATTGCTGCACATGGAAAGTATATACGGTGTACTTTTCTTGCACTGAGCATAAACATCTCATCTCCAAGTTATACACATAACTTCATGGAGAGTTGTCTTATATGAAAGTACTGTGCGATCAGTTTGTTTTCCCCGGAGTGTTTCGCTTTCGGGCGAGCGCGCCGCTCTTAGTCGGTCAAACGGCCAGCCGGGTCTGGATGATTAGCGGGAGGGTAATTCAATAACATGAATCAACCATAGAAGAAAACACAAAACAATTTATGAGGCTCATTGCTTATCAAATTATCAAATGAGGTTTTGAAACTGCCCGCCTTCATTCTCCACATATTTTGGCATCTCTTTAGGGAATTATTCACCACTCTCTGTAGTTCATTTTGAGAAATACGGACAATTTCCTGACGATATTTTTGTATGGTGTGCGAATTTGTCTTGTACACGGCATTTTTTAATTTACCCCAGAGAAGATAATCGCAGGTTTTTAAATCGGGACACCCTGTCTTGTGGAAACACAGTGTGAATTGCATTCATGGAATTATTAGCAGTGTGAGCAGCGGCAAATTCCTGTTGAAAAAATGCATGATCACGCTCCCCATCATTTAATTCTCGAGGCTAATATGGCATTCACATAAGTAAAAAATCAACTGTATGCTAAAAACAACAATTGGTCCTATGATTTTTTCACCACTGAGTTAACACACATGAATCGTACATAAAGACACGTGTGCCGTGGTAAACACATGAATCATAATACATTTTATGTAAACTGTCGAATCAAGAAACGAACAACACAACATATATGCGGGAGCAACTGCGCTACGACTACGACAGTCAGCAAGGTCAGCAGGTAAGCAAGCAGGCTTGGTACCTCTTCCACGACGCGGCAAACGAGTGGGGGGTTCGCTCATAGCAAATCCCGGGAAAAGCATCACTGATCGCACGGTAGAATCCATGCATAGTGATGATGAAAAGGCAAAGAAATTTGTCCCCGTTTATACAACGCAGGATTGGTTCCAAGAGCTTTAAAGGCAAATATTCTATCATTTTTTTTATATCCATTTGAAGTAACTATCTCAAAGATTCTAAAGAACAGATTATGAACACGTGTGGTGAACTTGTGATGACTCCTTGTAAAGAACGTCAAGTATTACAAAGAAAACCCTGAAATTATTGTTTTAAACACAACCATTCTCATAAATACAAGTCGCTGGCCATTCATGGTAAAGGACAACCTAGATCAGTGAAAGTTTCGTTCAGGCAGTACCTGGCCAATCGGCCTTTTAAATTCCTGAAGAGTTTCGTGGAAGGTGCAATGTATATAAATTCCAGAAAGTATTTCGGAACCTGTGATAGAAGACACCAACGAAGATTCCGTTGAGTGATCATTTTTGTGTATTAACATTTTCCCAACACAATTTTTGCACTGAAAATGCAAAAGACCGCCTACAAGTACATCATCGTGAAACATTCTTGTTAGTTAAAAGACAGGTTACTACTAATATTTTTGTGGCTCCCATAATTTCTTACAATCTAGCACCATATAGATTTTAATAATTACAAAAATTGCAAATTGATGTTTGCACATCCATAGTACCTTTTTACTTCTAACTTTAATTTTATAAAACTGTGTTGATTTTTAGGGATTTATAAGCAAGAAACAATGTAACTTTTCTGTGTAAAAATGTTAATAGAGATATAAAGAGATAAAGACATAAAACCTACATTAGGCACTATATGGCCCAAACTGCATCGTTTATGATATAAAACTATCTGAATTTTGTTCTTTAACTGCAATGGTTAAACTTTTGAGTGAGAGTAGAATGCCGCACACCTAGCTGAACACCAACTTGTTTCCAAAGCCTGTGTTCGTAGGCAGCATGTAGTTATTGCTTTAATACACAAGAGAGTAGCCGCATGTAAGTCAGTAATGTCCGAGCAGCACTAAAAACTAATCTAAAACAAAAGAAGGGAGAAATGTATTTGAGAAAAATTCAATGAATGCGCCAGAGCAAGCAAATAAATAGACTGCAGGAAGTACATCTTATCCTATGCACTTTAAGAGTATTATTTTTTATTGTTTTATTTTACTACCAGACATAAAGAAAGGTTACTTGATAGTGACTGGAATAAGGAAAATAATAATGGGGCGAAAGAGTGGGTAAATAAATGACCGCAGCTTGACCCCACTCTCCAGAAAGTCAATGACAATTTACTTGTTTTCGCTTGATGTTTTGTTACGTAGGTTAATATAATATTTTAATTCTTAGGCGAAATTAGTATTTGTTGGGACGGGCGTTTTTTCTCATTTGTGCTTCTAATATAACCAAGCTTGATATAATTATTGAGAATACCTACTGTTACTGCTATAAGAGTTAAGTTCAATAATCAACGTTTTAAAAATTGAAACACTTCAATACATGAAAAATCAGTTTCTTTAACTAAATGGTTTGTTGTCTACAACAATAGTTTAAATACGCCTAATAATCAATTTTTTAGAAGGAATGCTGGACTTGTAATACTTTCACTCGTAATACTTTCTTGTTTTGGAGAGTTTAAGCTATTAATAGTTTAAATAATAGGCTTATTTATTTTGTTTATAACTTGTCATTTCTTTCAGCATAAATTATTATAATGTTATATTTCAGTAGAGCAGGACACTTGCAATTTCAAAGTCACTATATAAAATTAGGCCCATGAGAAAGAGAACGGCGTAAGTCATAAAATATTGTAATAAAAAAATCGCATCAAATTTCATCTTAATGTTATTTAATTCTATGTACCTACTTTTTGGCACCAGTTAGTACTGAAGAAGGGAAAACAAAATCTACATAAAGGACTCGACTATTATTTTTATAATGATGCAAGTAGTTCTCATTCTAATTGTTACATTTGTATTCCATTTTATTTGAATACTGTCAAAATTTCATTGTCAGAGATATTCGCAATAATTCACACTAGCCACTGAATTCACTACGAATCACACCAAGGCTTAACTTTAACAGATTTTCATTCCCCTTCTCACTTATTGCTACTAAAACCGCCACGAGTGGCCGTGGTCGTTAAGGAGCGGACTCGTGAGCGGGAGGTCTGGGGTTCGAATCCTGCCAGCACCGTCCTACTTAACTGAGGTTTCTTTCAGTCCTCATAAATGGCAAATACCAGGGAAGTACCCTAAACTTAGGCCTGGAATGTTTCCTTCCTTTAAAAACCCTTTTCCAATTTATCATTTCATTTCACGTATCATCAACGTTCACCGCCTGTAGTGCCTCAGTAGTCAAAACGGACGTTAAACACTATTAAAAAAACTTATTGCTAGTACCATGGAATGGAATAAGCTTTCTTAATGTTACAGGATATGTTGGACGTTTCTTTCCAATGCTTTATACTCCCTTGAGTTGTCACATTCGTACCCTATTGCTTCAGGTTTTGTTTCATGTATTTAAACCATTTTGCCTTAAGCCAGTTATTTTTCTCTCCAGTGGTGTCAGTCAATTTATTTTTTATATTTGCAGAAACTGTACATAAATCTAGGAATGTCTTATTATTTTTTTCCTTGATCCAATCTTTTAATGTATACATTTGTAAGAACTTCTTGCTTTATTCAATGGCACTTTGCATGCTGCCAACCTCAATGCAGCTACTTTCTATACATGTGTGTTCAATTATTTGTATTTGAGTATTCTGAACTACGTTTAAAAGCAAATAAATATACCTCCCATCCGTATTGATGCAAACACCACTGAAAAAGAAGAAAGGTAACCCTTATTTCTTTTCTTCTCTACTTGCAATTTTGTTCAAGTATATATCGATAATTATTACAATTAAACAGTGCATCACTGCATCTACACACCTCACAGATACCAACAATCGATTGCAAGGTAAAGTGGTAGGCAAAGAGAATGTATTATTAAAGCCTTTAGGAACTAAACTGTTTTCACCTTATATTCACTAAGTTTCCCTGAATTTTAGAAAGCAGACAAGTCATCTTAACTGATTTTACCCGGACAGTAAAATTATTAAAATGGGCTTAAGACATATGATCATTGCTCCAAAACTATAACACCCCGAATTTATTCATTTTTACCAGTATATAGAAAGTGAAAGGACTAATTTTACCTCAAAAGTGGACTTGGCTGGTTTAACAGTAATAGGGCTATGAGCTATTACAATAAACGTTTATAAAATTTTTCTTACCTAGTTGTAGGAAATACATGTCATTTAACTTTGCTGAATACACTTTATAGCATATGCAACTTATGCCACTTAATGTTCAACGGATTTTTGCACACAAGCAATATATTTTATTATTTTTATAAAATCGTGCTGTATATTGGTAAAAACACGATTTTTGTCTGTAGGAGATATTTTATATTGCCTTATAAAGAATCTGCGTATTAAAATATATATTTTACAACAAAGAATCACGAATATAGAAAAGGATTAAGAATTGTTAAAACAAGTACAGGGAAATATTACAATAATTCAATAATTGGTCCCTTTGTTTAATAAATATGTAACGAAAATGCAGATCGGCTAGGTTACCTGTGTAAAGGAAAAGATTTAAAAATAAGTCATGGATATTTCCAACATTGGATATTCATAAATATTCCCAAATACAACAAACTTTACACCATAAATCTCTTATGCATTATGCCATTACAAGATAATATACCAGTTTTATAAAAGTTTTATATGTATGAGCATACAGAGGTACCTAATGCGGCTCAGATCATTATTTGATAATCTCAAATTAATTAAGTTAATTTGGACAACAGAAGAACAAAGATGTGGAAATTTCAGAAAATAAAAAAGAAATAGATTATACAACATATAAATTAATATGACTAAAAATTGGAAGTACACTTTACATACATTAAAATAGATTAAATCAGCATCTGCGTGAAACCAAACGTATACATTAACAGTTAAAAAAGCTGTAGGGGAAAAGATGAACAATAAACAACTACTTAATAAGCAACAAAAAGTTTTGTGAACAACACAAATAGAACCAATGAAGAAAACGAAGCAGCTAGACCTTAAATGAATTAATATTAAAACGTGTGGTAAACTAAACTTTAAAGAAGTGTTAGCAAAAGTGAGAAAAATACTGACCCAAAAAGGGAAAAAAATAAAATAAAATGAAATAAAATAAAATAAAAAAATTAATAAATGTAGGCGCGGAAATGTGCTGATATAAATAGACACATAACCTAATAGAAACTTGAGAGGGCAATAGAATTTCGCTGTAAGTGCTATGATACATGGAGAATGAGTCAAATTACTTTTGAAGAAGCAAAGATAGGCATAAAAAACATGGAATGAAAAGTTAGCAGGAGTAGGTGGCATTGCATTAAAAGTAATAAAGAATTATTTCAGTTAATAAAACGTCCGTTTAATTAAAGTAGAGGTATCAGAGGAATGGCGGACATCACTTATCTCGTCAATATACAAGAAAGGAAGCAAGAACAATCCTGATAATTATCGTGATATTTCGGTTTTAAACTTTTAGGTAGAATATACAGGTACATTTCTCTCTTAAAAGAAGCAATTCAAATTGAATATAATAGGAAAGAAGAAAGCTAATAAAAGTTATATACATTTAGTATTCATAGACCTGCAAAAGTCTTACGAAAGTGTGCCAATGAAGAAAATGTTTGATACTGGAAACATTAAGACTGAATATTATACTAGCTCAAGCTATACAATAATTTTACACGGAATCAGGTGACAAAAATACAAGTGAGGACAAAGAATTTCTATATGTTTTCTTGTAAGTAAAGAGCCGAGGAAGAGTTGTGGCCCACTTTGTTTCAAATATACGTAAACAGTCCCTGAAAGTGTGGAAGGAAATGTCAAGGAATGGGAATCCCAGTTAGAAATAAACGCACATACATATGCGCATACATATTGCATTTTGCGTACAATCAGATTATTTTATGACAGGATCTAGATGATGTAGAACATAAGGTAAGGAAACTTTAAGTAGAATATGAGAAATGGGGCCTTCAAATAAACATGAACACATACCCATGTGTGTATCGGTTCAAATTCAATAGATCCGTTAATTGAAAATGTCAAAAACTAAATTGGAATATCAATATGCAGGAACAATAAATAATGAGGAAGCAGAGATAAAGCAAGAAATGTATTGGTACTTTAAACTAATTTCATTGGAGAAATTGTATTGCAAACAAAGTTAAATCTACCATTGTAAAAAGTATTTTGATACATGGTTATCAAGAATTTAAGATCTGTGAATCTATACGGAAAAAGTTGAGAGTTGTAGAGATGGATTTCCTGCGCATGTCAGCGAAATTTTATAGATAGAATAAATTCCCCAACAATAGGATAAGACAAATAATGAAGGTAGGTGAAGATCTAGATGTTGTTGAATACGTGAAAAGGAAACAGCTGATACGATATGGGTACGTCCAACATATGGAGGAAGACATACTACCTAATTTAACAACGAATTGGAATCCGTCTGAGAGGAGGGGAAGAAGAGGTCGACCTAGACAGACCTGGTGTGAAGGAGCGACAAGTGCAATAGAAAGTGTGAAATGGAGGTTGTCCAGTGGCATAACAAATATAGATGGGGTTTGGGATGAGGAACACAGAGGAATACGTTGTAAGCTGGAAACAAGATAGACAACAAAGAATATGTATACAGCAATATATTCATTAGTAAAGGAAAAAAGAGCATCTTAATTTCGTAAATTACAAACAGATGAATCGCTGTAACGTCCACTGTTACCATATTTAGTAAACTCAAGGCTATTTGCAAAACATTGCACATTTACAAACAGGTTTTTAATTGTCTCTTAAAGTATTCATAAACATATTGCTCTGAACACGGATTTATTTTAATTTGTAGAGAACCCAGAACAACAGTCGCTCTCAATTTATACCTATAAGTGTGGAGGAAGATCTGGTAACACTGCAGTTATTCAACAATTTTGTTAGTTACATTACGTTAAGAGTATTGTGTTTTTATAACTTTTTAGCAATCTTCAAACGACTACCATTGTAAACTTCTATTAAATAAAGGATCATTTAAGGCATAAAAAGCAATCTGAAAAGTTAAGCTTTGTTTACATATATGAAAAAAAAATATGTCTTTCGAGTTGACTGAGCTAAATAAAGACCTTCTTTTACCAATCGATTTTCAATTAAAATCGAAAGAAGGGCAGAGATTGCAAAAATGGCAACGTAAGAGTGTGTCTTGCTGCAGATATCGAATATTTTAATTTTAAATAATACTCAGAATTAAATCTTTTACAGTTGTCAACAGTGTTCTACAAGATTCAAAAATTTAATGAAAATATTTTCATGTTTCTCGCAATGTTAGGAATTTAAATCTTAATGCTTTCATTAATAATTTATTTTGAACACACTTATTACGTTTAATTCTTTTATTTTCGTTCTATAACAATTTATACTGACTCTTGCACATTACACGGTACCAATGAGTATTGTCATACACTGGTCACAATTACATTACATTCATGAGAATCTTTAAGTGATGAGTTTAACATTTTCTTTTTATCCCCGTGTTAAGTTATAGGATTTTGATAGTGCTGAATCAATTTTTAATCGCTAAATTGGTCATAAAAATATCGTGTTGCTTAAGTGAAGGAGTCTCAACCTTGAAATTGAATCATGCGGCTCGAAACCTCAAGATGGGGATTGTGGCGTTCAAAAGCCGATAGTAAAGCACTTGAAAAACATCAATCCTGAAGGTGAAGGGGTTGTAACACCAGCCTTCGAAATTATACAGTAAATTACTGACAGTATACTTAGAGCTAATTGACTATCTAACTTGTTCTCTGAGCTGCATCTCGAATGCTTAAGCAAGTGGATGACTTGTTTAGTATAATACACGTTTTGTTTATTTGTTCACTTAAGGCCGTTACAGTATTGTTGTTAACTTGATATTTACTTATTTAGAGATATTAAAGTACAGGCATGTATCGATTAGCTGCAAGACAAATATTTAATAACATGAATCGCTTTGTATCCTTTAAGGGAAACACTTCTGATATATTGGCATAAAAATACAAAAACTAAAGTTAAGATTTTTGCACTAGAAGTTAGTGCGTAATGTACATCACACGGGTATATACTTTTTGGGTGTATGGCCGTTTTTAAATATCCTATTAAGGTATTTAAACGCTGTGGGCATGATCTTTTAACAGACCACATCTCCGTTCTAAGAGAAAGTGTCCTAAGTTCCATAGATATCGTTTTTACAGAGTTTGAATTTCGCACAGAATCTGTCACTGCCAGCTTCTGTTGTCATTTTGTATTATGTGCATACAGTAAGTATGTAAATCAAGGATAGTGTTTTTTTCACATTATATTTTTCAGATTGGAATTAATTTTCCGTGTAGTTCAGTAATGTCTTTTTCGAATGCATTAATAACTTGTTTACTTAAGTGTTATTACCATATGTTGTTGTGAATTGGGTTTACCAGCGTTATTATTGGTTTAGATTTTGTAAAATAGAAGAACAATGCATTCAGTATCTAGCCGATGGCATTAAATTTCAAAAATAAAAAATTATGAGCTATTGAAATGGTGTGCGAGAAGTAAGAGGCACGGAACCCAAATGAAAACTTGCACTCAGTTGGCACAAGAACCAGACCATTGTGTCTAAGCTTAGAATGCACATGATAGTTACAAGTACCGAGCAAGTTTAATATAGAGGTACTTGCCTGTCAAAAATAAAGATGGAAATTTTTGGGAGAAAAATGTGTAAAGGCATATATTGGATAAGTGGTGAGCACGATAGAAAAAGAAACGGAAAAAGTGTTGGAAGGAATAAGAAAGAAAACAAAATTGCAAGAAAAAAGAAGAATCTATCTTAAAACAGTTGCAGAAAAGAAAAATAAAGTCAAGAAAAGGGGGTGGACGTATAGTGCTGAGAAGTTGTTATACTATTTCAGCTTGAAAACTGTTTTCACATCAAACTAGCTTTTACTCAGTGCTACAGTTTTCATAAGTTCAAAATTCCCCTTGGACAGCAGTTTACATATGCCACAGTGCAGTTTTGAGATGTATTGTATATTTGCAGGTATATTTTATGTCAATTATGAAAAAATTACAAAAAAATGAAAACAAATGCTGCATGTAATAACCACTATATTTGTGTATAAACTGTGAAAATTTTAAAATAATACCAATAAATATTGAGGGGCGCATATAATTAATATGAAAAGTACTTCAAAGTGAAATCTGAAAATATCATGTAAAAGGGACATTTTAAAAATATCTTATTTTTGTAAAATATCGTATGAATTAAAATTTTTCTAATCAAATAGCTCTAATGGTGATAATGGCCTTTATTTTAACAGTCACATTTAACTTATAAGTATTATGTAAACTGAACGAAAATTGACAAATTTTAAAATTCATTTGGGTTTCGCTCAATAACTGGAGGAGGGTTATTACTTGAACACTTGTAAAAACAATAGACTAAAATCTACTTAGCAGTAAAATAAGTATCCTTTCAGAGATGTATCTGAATAAATAGTACCTAGTAATAAAAATGGAGGTAATAGAACAATTGCAATGATGTGGGTCTTCTTTGCCCTCCAATTCCTTGAATGCTTTCTCGTATTTTTTCTACCGAATATCGGCCATCCTTTTCCACCTCTCATTTTAAACTCTATTTTTACAACCTCAACAAGCCTCACGGGAACAAAATTCATTAACCATTAGAACAGAAAGCTAAGCATTGGGAATCTCTTTCTGATGAAGCAAGACGTCATATTTTGTGCTGCCTTGGGATTTGCTGGCGAAGAGGTGTATTCATTATGCTGTAACGTGTAGAATTTGTAGTCATTCTTTTCTGTTTAAAATTCACTCCGGAAGTCTCGGCATATTCCGCTTACGTTTGGAATACATAAGCAAGACAACTTATGAATATTAAGTAAAAGGTATGACAACTTAAGAATCATCACTGTCTTGAACGTCTGCTTCGCCTCTGGATTTATTTAGAGCTGCAGAGAGGGCCTTGCTTATTTGGCTAGTTGCAGTTTATTATGGATGTATACCCTGCTTTAGTTTGTTTCTCTTTCTGAAGTGCGCGTATTAATTGTAAGTGTTACGGAAAGAAAGCAAACTGAAGACCACGTTACTAATGGTGTCGCTGCTCTGTGATGCGTTTATAAGGCTAATATTACAGAACCTAAAAACTACTGATCATCCATATTTCGTTTCTTTTTTTTTTTTCTTTCTTTTTTTATGTTACGAATGGAATAGGATTCACCATCGTGATATCCTTGTGAACTCTGAGCCTGAGTTCGATTTCCAGGGATAGTTGCCTGAGTGGGTTTGTTTCCAAAATTTGTGATTCTGAAAAGGTAATTTAATGTACTAACGATCTATAACGGTAATTCGTTCCATTTCTAAAATCTGAATCTATTATAATAAGTAGAGGGCGCTAAACGCACACGTTAAAAGAAGTCAGAATAAAAATATTGTATTAATGCTTAAAAGCCTGTTAAAATAATGTTTTATTATTTCCTCAATGTTATATAAATTACAGTTCAGTAAAACCCACATTATCTGATCAATTTTCATATTCATAACGTAAAAAGATGAGGTGTATAGAAATGCATTATAAGTGTGCTGACAGATTAAATAAGTGTTATTCCTATTATTATATCGGCTGAATGATGACAATCAACTTTACTTGTGTATATGCACTTGCGTGAGGATAGATTAAAAATTGTCGTCATATATGTTTAAGATCGTAGGTCTGAGAGCTTAACTTAATAATTTAAAATTATATTTCTGTAAATCCACTATGAGAATTAAATTAAATTAATATTTCGCATTGCAAGTCTAATTTATACAACAATGCAAACGCGTAAGACTTTGGAATAATTTTTCTGAAAACTGCCTTATTCTGTCAGCAAAACAAACATACAGGTGATGCTCTTAGAGGTATAAAGAAACAAATGCTCCCCGTTTAAAAACAGAGGCAGGCGTTTTTATGAATTGCATCTTATAATATTTCAAAAATTCTCCAATTTTATACAACAAATGTGTGAAGCGCATATGCACGCTCAAACAAATGTGGACGCCGCAGCAAAAAGCTCAGTGTGTGATGCGGTTAGCAGATCTGAAATTTGTTACACATGTGTGTAACGCTCTGTTTGCCGTAAGTGGAGTCTTATATATTTGCAGAACAACTAGAGGTCGAGATACATTGACATTTTCCTAAATTTGAAGAGGTTCAAGATAAAGTTCTGTGAAAGGGCATGTTAAACCGTTAATTACTCTTCAAATTGAAACTTAATTGCCAATAATTCTAAGCGGAACACCTCTGTATTTAAACGTTTTTAATTTTGCTGCGCAGTGCTCTAAAACTTCTCAGTATATCCTTCACGAATCAAAAGAATTACGACCCCCCCCCCAAAGTACGTGAAAGCAGGTATTGGATAATCACCAACACCTTTTTGGTGTATTTTCGATGTTCTCTGTAACAAAAGTGTACACCTCAGCTTAAAACCAAACTTTCAGCTGTTTTTTAAGGAGTGTAACTAGAAAAGTGAATTGTTTGCTTTATTTTGCTTCCTATTGATGCCTCCAATTAAACCACCGATTTATAAAATTTCAAAATATTACACGTGATCCACAATTATAAATACGCTAGCTATTGGCATTTTTAATGAGTATATTATTTCAGTGAATATTTGAAGAATAATTGTTAATGAAATGGTGAATGAAAAAAGCAATAAAGTGGAAAAAACAAAAACGAAACTATATGAAAAATATTGCAGCAAAATGAGGATATCATTGTGAGGCGATTTGTGATCTGGTGTGCTATTGTTAACAGTGTTTAACGCCAGCTGTAGTATTACAGGTGGTAAAAAAAAAAAAATGTATGATACTTCAGATAAAGTGATAAATTGAAAAAGGAGTTTTGGGAAGTGTTTTAGGTCTGAGTTTAACATATCTCCTCTGCACTTAACCAGGACTGAGCAAAACCTGCAAAAATTATCAATCAGAGAATCGACTCTGACGGAATTCAAACCGTAGAATTCTCGAGTCTGTAAATAAGCCACCTCAGTCGACCAGACTTATTTGATAGCGCCACGAGTGGCCGAGGCGGTTAAGGTGCAGACTCGTGAACGGGAAGTATGGGGTTCGAAACCCACCAGGGCAGTCCTCCCTGACTGAGGTTTTTTCCAGGTTTTTCTCAATCCTCATAAATGGCAAATGCAGGGAGGTACCCTAAACTTAGGGCCGGGACGTTTCCTTCCTTAAAAAATCCTTTTCCAATATATCATTTCATCTCATGTATCATCAGTGTCCACCGCCTGTGGTACCTCACTAGTGAAGACGGGCGTTAAATACCATTTAAAAAAAAAAAGGCTTTTTTGATTATGTCATTCTAGGTCAACCTGTACTCCCCCCCCCCCCAAGCCTAAAAGGTTATGGATAGTTTTTTCATTCCCCGAATGTGCCTTGGACAGCAAGAGATCTCTAGCGTCTAGCCACCAACTCGTCAAAACCTTCCTTACTCGTAGTTCCAACAGTTCCCACCAGATGGCCGGTGTTTTAAGTCGTCTACAGCAATACCAGATTTAAACTTCAATAGTAAGATTTAATATTTTAGTTACATAGATTATTTTTGAAAACTAAGAAGTTTGCATGTAAATTTAAGGGGCACAATAAATAAATAATGCATTCTAAGTGAACATATAGAATATGAAATGTTGCAATTGTTAAAAAGTTAATGTCTTTTCTTACAGGATGCTGCGAGAAAACTGATTCAAAATTATTTCAGTATAGTTTATTTTTCAACTAATTAAAATTGTTCCATCTAGTGATTATATAAATTTATCTTAGTTTAATAGAACAAATGCCGTGGAAATAGAAATTTAAATTAATAACTTTTTTACATTCGAATGGCCCAAGCTGAAACTTATCTAATCTTACGATATATTACAATGTCACTATTTCATTGTAACTGCTTCGGTACTTCTTCAGTAAAGATATATTTTATTATATATTTAGATAACGCCTAATATAATAAGTATGCTGCTGCCCCTTGTTTAATAGTCCTTGTATTAAAGCTATTAAACTAAATTTTGGCATATTTATTGATGCTTTGAACAAACATTTTTTTTTCAGATAAGTTAAAAATTATCACGAGTAATATCATAAGAGAGTCTGAGGTTGCCGATAAATTCACGAACATAGTGAAAACAAATACATTTCGCGCGGTAAAGGGATTTGCTAAAACTTTGCGACAATTTCACTGCGATATCGGGCTATGATTGGTAAAAATTCAAAGTTTTGTTTCATTTCCTTGGCGATTTGATGATGACGTCACATAAGTGAAATACGAAAGAGTTCCTATTTTTAAAAGTTGGGATATGCAAGATATGGATAATTACGGACCTCTGTCCATTTTACTCTCATTATTACACACATTGTTGTTGTCAAATGACAGGAAATTAGTTAGACCATAAGTGCGAAATGAATAAATACATTTTCTGAAATTTTGTAATTGTTAAAAGTTAAATGTGCAGAGTTCATAAATGTAATTTGTACTTGTGCGATCTACCATCCAAAGATTAAATTACTACAGAACAGAGCAACATTGATGCCATCTTGCGGAATGAACCGGAACTAAGCGTGTGACTGGAAGGTTTTGATCCTTGAATAATCGTTGGTTTTGATGGGATGAGGCATAGATAATCGCTAATATAGATGACTGACGCAATGTTAACTGTTTGTCCCCAAATAGCAGTGACCTCGACCAATTGCGGGAATACTAAATGATGCCCGCAGTAGCACTTCTAGTGCCCTTTACGCAAACTATCTGTAGTACCCGTATAGCGGATTTTTTGCGAACTATTTAATAACCAGTAACGTTGTCCCATATGTCTTCTAGTTATATGGCTTATAGAAATGAAATCGCATTATTACAGTTGCTCATAAATGGAGCCTTTGAATGGTAAAATTATGCTCGGTTTATGAAAAACTGTTATTCCATCATTTAATTACTGTAAACAACCTATTAACTTATTTCTTTTGCAGTTTGCAAAAATACAATGCATAGTTTCACCCAAAGAGTGAAAAATACAATAATTGGAGGTAATATTATAGAAAAATTTCATTCAGCATTTTCAGTGTGTATAAATATTTTAGTAAGGTAAAGAAAAAGGAGAATTAAAAGGAAAGGCTTACTATTTAAAATGCAACACCAGTACATATTTTTTCTATAAAAAGTTTTTATTTGAGCTTATTTCAAAATAATTTAATTACCTTAACTTCTCAAAAAATGTTAAACTTTTCAGATGATGAATGGAATGAATAAAATGATGGCTCAAATGCTTGCAGAGTCAGTTGTGCCTAAAGTTGCCTGGCATTTACCTTTTCAAGGTAAGGGAAAACTCGGGGGAAAAAATGTACCCAGTCAACTTATTTTTATGAAGCACTAAAATATTGTTAAATTACTGCTTCTACTAGTACCGACTAAAACAGAGTAGAACTTGCTATAAATGTGTACTCTTGATTAATGATGTTTCAAAATCTTCAGTGTTCCTTGTAATGTTTCTTCCCTGTGCATATGCAGCCTGGGATTCACAATTTGTAAGCCTACAAAATTGATGGACTGTAAATTTTGCAAAAATGAAAGAAATTCATGTGATAATTTCGCCTTAAGCTTACTACATTGACACCATTAGAAAAAACGCTGCTTATGTACCTTCTGAAGATGGTCTCTACAAAATTCGAGTGAATAATGCCTGGTAATAAACTTTTCGACACAGAAACAGCAAGATCTACATTGTGACAAAATTTCCTCGATAGATATATCAGTTTCCCTCCCTCTTCTCTTACGCCTATATCAGCTCCTCCCCTGGCTTTAGGTAATATTAGCTTATTCCTGCAATCTTTTCAATGCCTATTAGTTAATAAATATTTTGCAAAATAACCACTGACGTAACGAGCTGATTTCTCTTGCACAAATCTGGAACATTCAAAGAAACATCATCCAAAACATCAGAAGAACTGCTTGGCGCAAAATCATCTACGTCTTCTCTAATAAAGTTTTTTTGACTTGGAATTAGCAGAACAAAGTCCATTTAGTTAACACGATTTAACACTAGAACGCCCAGTGGCTGTCAATTGACCTCTTTTGATTTTCGAAAGCTCATATTTTCACTGTTTTTGGAAGTATGTTTTTATGGTTTTGTGACTTTTAATCCCTTTCAATGACGTTTAGCTCACCATTTTTTCTGCATTTCAGGCGTAACTTTTTGAAATAATAGAAAATTTACCATCGGTTCCCAAAGGCGGTCAATTGACAGCTTCCTTACACAGGATTCTTACGTGTATTGTGTAGTTGTAACGGACAAAAATCGTCACTGCAAATTGTCACTAAGTGCACACAATGCATCCCTTCCGTAATCGTGGCCTTTCCAGAGCTGAAATTCTGGAAGCTCTTCGGAATATATCTCCAACGCAATCTGAAGTGCACGAATTTAATGGAAGGTGCGTTTATGAAGGTAAGAGTTCTGGTAATGAGTGGAATCTACCATCTCTAGAATGTTTCAGTGTAACAACTTTCTGTGTATATATAACCAGTATTTGTATAACATATATCTTTTTGTACACATAATTTATTATTACGTATGATAGGAAAAAAAACAATTCTAATAATAAAATGGTTATAATTTTCGAAGAAAACGTGAGCCTATACTTGAAATAAAAAAATAATAAAGCCTTTTTAGAGGTGTAAATCACTTCTAAGAGAAATTTCATCAAAATAAAGTACACAAAATCCATGGCCACTCTGGTTTTGATTCATCTTTTGTACTTCACTTCCAAGATAATTTAAAATGCCTTCATTGATAGAATTAAAAGGAAGTGCATTCAATGGTGAGCTCCTGGGTGGTAGTACAATCAGTGAACTAAAATATCTGTAAGCCTTAGGACTAGGTATATAGTGCTCAAATGCTAGCAATTTTTCCCTTCTTGCCCAGCGACGATATTAGGGCCTCACAAATTTATTCCTATCTTCAGAGGCTGATGCTTCTACCTTAACTAGCATCTTTATTCTCTCATGGGTCATCTTAATGCGCTTTCTGAGACATTTGTAGTTTCTCATAATTTTCGCTGCAAACTTAAAAATCTTTTATTGTTTTTTTTCCTTGGTGTCACTTCATATCTATTCTCATCTCCAGTTCTTCTAATACTAGGAATGTTCAAAAAGTTCTTGGCCTGACTCAGAGATGTCGTGAAGATGACCAAATTACTATGATATTTGTTAAGTACCACCCTTTAGATGACGTGTAAGTGCAATCACATGTCAGTGACGATCGTGTAAACAATCTAGTGTTAACATTTTCTACAAAATGGATAAAGTTGAATTACGAGCTTCGGTTTAAACCCAACCGAAGAGAGAGAGGAGTTAGATTCCACACTAAAGAATTCTTCCCTTTTGTTTTCTACAATTAAAAATTGGCTGCTGAATTCAAGTGTGATCGTCATTCATTCAAGATGATGAACTCTCCATAGTGTCCCAAAACTGCCATGAGCGATGAAATGGTGACAAAAATTCGCAATGCCGTACTCAATTATTGTCAATTGAAGGTACGCGAGTTAGCTGACATGGTAAAGGCCTTAATAGGTCTTGTCCACTACATTTTACACAAAGTTTTGGGTATGAGAAAGCTTTCCACTCGATGAGTCTCGCGTTTGTTAACAATGGACCAAAAACTCATTTGAAAGAACATTTTGCAAGAACGTTTAGACTTCTTTAAACGCAACTCCAGTGTTATTTTTCGACGTTTCATAACAGTAGATGAAGCATGAATTCATCACTACACATCAGAGAAAAAAGGAACAGTCAAAGTGGTGGTTGGCAACAGGTGAAAGTGCACCATATGCCTGAGACACTCATCAGCATTGCTAAGGTGGTCAAATTGCATTCTAGGTAGATAATTTATAGATCGCTGCTGCAATGTATTCAAGTTGCAGTGAATCTCTACTTCTGAGTGGCGACTAAGGAACGAAGTCTGTACACCAAAACATGGCCTAGATGCGACTACAGATTTAAGAAACACAGGCTGTAGATGCCGTTGTTTGCTTACTTTACTGGTGGACATGCAGGTTCCTATAGAAAATAAAACACGTCACATGAAGGGAGCTCTGACTTGATTTAAACATCATGTGTGTGACGTAGTTAACGTTATGTTCGGCGTTCGAAACAATGGAGCTAACCTACTGTAATCAGATATGTCGATTCATATATAACTTAATCTATCAGGCTGAGAGTTTACATAATCTAGCTTTATAACTTACAACAGTCGTAAATAACTGAATTATTAATTGTACAGTATAATGTGATTTATAATTTCACCTAAAACTTTTGTAAATGCAACCAGTAACAAAAGAAAGTGTGAGGCTCGAAGGAAGCCAATAGCTTAAGTGTAACCTTTGCAGGCTTTTAGCTTTGAATTCATGAAATTAGCATTTATTTTCAACTTCTTTAATTGATGTAAATTTTGTACAATATGTATATAATACAATTCTGCAAAATTAGTGTAACAAAGTATAACATATATATGACGCATGAGTTGAGGTTGCAGCCCAGCAGCTGTCTCCATTACAATGTCTAAATGTTAATCTTGCAATAAATCTGAGTGTCGTTTTCGTTTCAGTCTTCGAAGCTGTCGCGGTGGTAGTAGTTGCTGGAATGTTGCTCAGAAATTCATTGGTGTGATTTAAAGGGATGTGATGGAGTCAATTGTAGCAGAAGTGAGAGACAATGTTCACTATTTGAATGCGTAAATCTTTATGTAGAGTTTCATTGCGGATGTACCATATTTAGCTGTTTATGTGCTGTCTCCAATTGAATTTGTTGTCCACCACAATTTCAAGATGTGCTCTGGGTTGTACTATCGGTAATCGTTCTTTTTCTAGAGAAATTGTTTTATTCTCCTTTTTTGTTTTGTAAGTAAATTGAACTACTTTAGACATGCAAGGGTTCATTATGTTTTTTCACTTTTTACACCTATACCCAACAGAGTGACATGTCTGAAGATTCTCAGCTATCGATTTCCATGTACATTTGCTTAGAAGAACGGTATCGTCAGCAAACTGTCCTATTGTTACATTATTATTTTTGGAAGATAAGATGTATATTTTAGATAAATAATCGGCGCCCATTTGCTTCCTTCAGGAGCTCCGGCTTGTATGGTACAAATTTGAAACTGGGTGTTTTCAGAACTAACAGAGAAACATTTGTTGGAGAGAAATGACTGTTTTATTCTAAACAAATATCTGCAAGTAATGGTTTTATTTTATACAGCAATCCAATGTGCCAAACCTTATCAAATAACTATAAAATATCCATAAATAGCCTAAGATTAACAGATTTTTCTCACGTGTATCTAAAATGATATAAACTGTACGATGAAGTTACTAAGGACAAGAATGTGATGGTCGAAAACCAAACTGAGTATTAGGTGTTATGGGATTCCTTGCCTTTAAGAGTAGAGTAGATGTTCAAAATCTTTGATAACAGGGGAAGAAGACTGATTGGTCGGTAACGATGAGGGTCATTTTTTCCTTTGTTTATTTTGTGGATCATTACAATATATGCATATTTCCACCTAGTTGGAAAATAACCTAGATGAAGAACGGCATTATATATCTGTGTTAAAAACATAAGAGATTCCCGGGGAAACGTTACAAGTAATGGTTTAACACACAAATCATGGCCGGGAGATTTGTTTGCTGGGTATTTCTTCATTGCATTGAATGTATGAGCAGGGATGAAGTATGTAGTGAAATTCGTATACAGAAGAGGCACTGTAACTTTCTCTGATGATTCTTGTTCAAATTCAATATCTCATATTAGATTCGTTTCGAATTGTTCTTCTAAAAATTTTGAAAAAAGAATTTAATTTCTCTCTCGAAGTTCTAACCCAGGAGATATCAAAGTTCAAATGAGGTATCTTATCTTTATATTTGTTAGAATTTTATTTTATTACCATTAAGATCCATCTTTGTAATTAAGTGAAAGCAGTTGATTTGTAGTAGCAAACATTCACTGTTCCTTAAGGGTGAGATATGTCTCGAGTGCCTCGTATAGGGGTATTCTATGTGGAGATTAAGTACTTTGTTCCAATAATTTACGACAATTTCGTTTCACCCCAAGCAGATGTTTTATTTAGATGTCATTGCATGTTTACTACGATTATGTAACCGTTTATCTTGGCCTGCTCAACAGCGACATAGTGAATATATATCATCAGCATGCTTATTGTCACAGCAATATCTTGTAAGTCTCTGATTTCATCTAATTTTGACCTATACCAATACCAATCAAAGGGTATTTTTATTGAGGTAGGATGATTATAACTGTTCATTTGAGGTTCAGACTATACTGCGATTATTACAGGGAAATGATCTGAGCTAATCTCATAAGCGAGAACGGAAGGAGCAGTACACGTATTTGTTAAGTTTTTTCTTACGAAGAAGTCTAAAACTTCTGCTGGATAATAACTTGGTTCCATTGGATGGATGAGTTCAAATATCAGTTGAGTTGCAGTTTCTAAGAGCAATTTCTTTCATGGGTTGACTGAGTTGGAGCTCCTATTTGGGTGATTGGAGTTAAAATCCCTTCATAGAAGAAACCTATTACTCATCTCGTGAGCTATATTCCAGTTTGTTTTCTGGTGCTCAGTAAAATGATCCAACTTGATATATAACTTTGCTCATGGTTATCATAATTCTGAAATTTGAAAGTCATGTTCAATAAAATGAGGGAGTTCGTCGTGATCTATGTCGTTTTTCTATAGTTATGGCAGATCCGCCTTTTCTTTGTTGGCCAGGAAAGTCAGTTCGATATATTCGATAACCAGGAATAAAGAAATGAATGTGAGGTGCTAATTTTGTCTCCGCAACGAGCAGAATGTCTGTCGCATATGATTCTAAAAATAATTTTAATTCGAAGTACTTAATAGGTATACTTCTGCAATTCCAAGTGCCAACTTTTAAAAGATTGTTTCTGACACAGTTCATTTTTAAGAAGGGAAGGAATCACTAATTGGATAATTATAGACATTAGAAGATTATTTTATCAACCGGCTTTTATATTATACTGCTGTTGTAGTGTCAATGCTTTTTGATGCATTCTTAAGTGGCATCTGCATATGGTATGGGTGATAGTATACACTGCATTCATTTCGCGGTTAGAACTCAGGTAAAAAGTTGTTGCTCTCGGCTGAAATTTGTGATGTTAGTTTGGGCGAATTTTTGAAGTTACTGCACAGAATTACCTTTGTAGTTTGTTGTGTACTGGTCTTTGCAATTGACAGAGAAAGAAGGAGATTTTAGATTGGTGTTGCACGTAGCAGTGGAATAGAAACCATCACATTTAACGCAACGAGTTCAGTAACAGTAGTTATTAGTATGGCTGTAACCCTGACATTTTGTAGATGTAGATGGTTTAGGCTTATGTGGTGCAATCTTAACCATAGCATGGTATAGTTTAGAATATTCTTTCATTAATTGGATTTGGTTTTAGGTCAAGAAAGAAAAGAGGTACAAGAGCTTTAGTTACGCAATGGGAGACGATTATGTTCTACACTGGTTGATAACCTAATTTGCTAAGCTGTTCCATCATTTAGTGTCGCATGGAGGTTGGAGTCCTCTCATTACAGTCATGAAATTCTTCTCACTTTTAAGTTGTTATGCATAGATGTCAGTTTCGCATGTTTGTAAGTAGTCTACTATTTTCGTATATCTTTCAATTGTTTCGAAATTCAGGTTTATTTTGTTGTCACTTTGTCATATTTTCATAACTTCCGGCTTCCCACTTCTGGAAATCATTTAGAAAGTAATTAATATTAACTTAATTACATATGTATATAGGTGGAGGCCTGTTAATTTGCTTGGAGCAGTTTTCATTGGCACTAGCAGTACTTACATGAGTGATGTCCTCTTTAAATTCTTGTAAGGGAGAAAATTTATTAAATGGACCAAATGGGGAACCATGTTCCGAACTCTGTCTTCGGTCATAGTTATATTTTCAGTTTGTGCCATTTCACTGGACGTAATTGCACAGTTAAACTGTGTCTATCTATGACCATTATTAAAACAAACACCAATAACTTTAAATTGAATAATAATGAAGCAATATTAAATAAAAACTTATTTATTTAAGAACAGTATTAAGTCATTTATAGCAGCAATTTCCATGGTCACCTGAATCTATTTTTGCTTTTGATACTGTATTAGAAATACCATATTCATTGTGTGCAAGTTAAGTAAATAATATTTTAGCATTTGTGTATGTGTGCTCTAAGCATGATGAATTCTTAAGAAATGGAATAAATGAAACTTTTCGCTTTATAGTTAATGGTTTGGGAGGGTAATCACTGACAGAGGCAAAGTTCTTAAGTATGACTATAAGTGGAATATATTATCTTCATAGATCAGGAACATAAAGCTTATATTATTGTTTAGAAAAACTTTCGAAAGTTTTATGTGTATTATGAATGCTCAATATGTTTGCCCTTTGTCGCTTTGCAAACATCTATTTAACAGTCCATTTTTCCCCACACACGTCCCAGTATATCAGAGATAATGTTTAGAAAGGTTATTTGGATACGACCCTGAAAATCCGAAATAGTTGTACAGTAGAGAGTGACAAAGATTTGCTTCTTGATCTAATCCCAAATAAAATTAAAACTGGTGAATGAGATGGCCAGAGCATCTGACTCGCAGAGACACATACTTGTTCCTTTAAATAAGTACTCTGTCTCCACAAATTGTGTATTCTATCTCCGAATGGAATTTGTTGGAGAGTGGATCCTTCCCAAATTTCGGCGAAGTGAAGTGTAATGATTCGATTTTGATTCTCCTTGCCGTTAACCGCCATTTTGCGAATGTTATCTTCTGATGACAAAGACTAACTATCTGATGGCGGGCAATACGAAACAAAACTTTGAAAATTTTGTATCGATTGGTGCAACAATGATAACCATATGCCTAATACATTGCCCAAAATTCCAAAATCCCCGACAATAATTTTGAATATTTCTGAAAATTAACAAAGCCGTGGATGGCGTGTCATAGAAGACCATATACGTATATGCAATGTAGGGTTATTTAAAACTGTTATTCAGGAAGAATATGCTATTAATATTCTTAGAAGTTTTACTTTTTAAATTTTCGTAAGTTTTTTATATTATTAGTATTTTTTCACACTCCTTTTGAATATTCCTCTCTTTACCCTTTAGCAACCCTCTAAATATTTATAAGTAATGGTTCACTGATTTGCTACATAATTTAAATTATTGATACTGCTGTCAATGAATATGCAGGGACTCAGAAACCCCTTTAGGCTATGTATGTTCTATGCTGAATAATGATTGTTGATATTGTTCATAATTAAATAGGGAAAAGAAATGCGCTCTCAGTATGCAAGCTAATAATCATCAACATTGTTTGCAAGCAACATATATTTCATTGTTTTGCAATACTCCTGTTGTTGCCCAATACTGCTATTACTGCCCAGATATTTTCTAAATTTTGCACCAGCACCTGTTGGATTCGCAGCCAGTTTATTATGACTTCCATTTCAAGAATTAAAATATCGATAAATGCAAAGGCAACTAACTTAGAAAGTGTTGTTTCCCATTGATCTGAACAGCTTACTGTTTTAAGTGAAAGAAGAAATATTTATTAAGAAAAAATAGTGAAAAATTAGATTTTTGAACAGTTAATGAGAATACTAAACGTGCTTCCTCAACAGAATTTGAAAATTGGGTTCAAGAACAGAAATATATGTGCATTAGTCATAATGGGATTATGTGGAATTTATATTCCTCCCCCAACTTCTACACACTGTTCATAATACAAAGAGAACACACGAGTTAAAAGTTTGCATACTAATGACGTTTGGGATTCTTTTGTCTCTAAGGAAATAATAGAGCAGATCATCAAATACATAAACTTAGAAGAAAGACAAATGACTGATTTATAGGTTAAAGTCTGAAAAAATGGTTCATTTGTTGAAATAGAGGCTTTTCTTGGTCTTCTGTTGCTTGCAGGCGTTAAAGAATTGGGAAATTCCTATGACGGCATTATTACTGGATGAAAATAGCTATTCCAACATACAGGACTACAAGATTAGTATATAAATTTGAGAATATAAAAGTAATAAGGTTCAATTACAGATGCACCTTAGAGGCTCAATCTGTTGATGATAAAACTTGCAGGTTTTCAGTATGGGAACTTTTTCTTGACAAATGCAGAAACAGAATAATATCTTATGATTCTCTCACCACTGATGAACAGGTATTGTCATTTCATGGAAAATGTGGTTTACACAATGTATGACAAGTAAGCCTGCTATGTATGGCATAAATATATTTTGGTTTTTTGATGCTAAATAAGCATATGCTTTAGATTAAATTGCATATACACGGAGGAAGCTGCATGAATTCAAAAAAAAAAAAAAAAAAAAAAAAAAAAAAAACTTGGATTGATAGTGGTATAAATACTCACTAAAAACATAGACGAGTAATCTAAAAATATTATAATTGGTAATTTCTTCAACAGTATCAAGATGCAGAAGAGATGCTTCAGAAACGAATCACAGTGGTAGGCACAGTAAAAGAAAATAAGCCTGAAATGAAACCTTTTGCCTAAAAAAAACATGTTCATTATTTGTCTTCAGAAATGAAATCACTATAGTGAGTTACGTCCCAAAGAGAAGAAATCATTGAAGTGAAGAAGTAGCATTTTTTTGAAAAATCAGTGAGTTAAAAGTTGATTTGAACTTTTATATTTCGGATTTTTTTTTTTTTTTTTTTGCTGTACTTTGTTTGTGATTCCTTATAATTTCTTCTTAACTGTTAACACTGCCGTTGATACTAAGATTTACTAATACTAATTGACCATACACAGGGCGCCAAATGTGTATACACACTTCAAGCAAAGAAAAAACTCTGTTAACATAACAGAACTGAATTCACACAAACAGAAAATGATGAGCACTGTCATCTTAGACTTTTACAGTTACAACAGTTGCTCAAAACGCCCACCATCGGCGTCGATACACTTCTGAGTACGTTGAACTATTGATTTAGCAACGTTTGCGAAAGTGTCCTCAGCGATTGCAGCTCATGCCGTTTCAATTTCTTCCCGAAGTGCTACCAGTGTAGCTGATTTTGATTTTCTACGGTATACGGTACCACGAGTCTCAAATTTGTATCGAATGCGTGCAATTATTACTCGCGTTGGCGGTTCTGTTCTGTACACACGTCTCCATTGCCTTTGAACTTCAACAATATTCTTCGTTTTCCAGTTCCACTCCAAAATTGCTTTCTGCTGTTCAAACGATAATCTTGGCTCCATTTTGTTGTAGCAACGCTATCATAAAGTAATGTGAGTCACATCTGTTTATAGAACATCATACGATAATCTTGGCTTCACTTTGTTCATTGTTAATTTACCTGTCACGTAGCAACACTATCATAATGTGTGAGTCACTTCTGTTTACAGAACATCATACTACACATTACGTCGGTCCTGGTGGTTTAGTGGTAACCATAATAGCCTCCTAAACTCAAGATCGTGGGTTCAAACTGGGCCAGGATCGATGGATTTTTTCAGGCGTAAAAATGCTAAGTATGGCTTCCTTCGGAAAGGAAAATATAGCCGTGGGTCCCGTGTCGTACATTTACGGCACGAAAAAGAACCTCAAGTCTGAAAGAAGAGGCCTTAGAGCAAAATTTGTCAGCCGTTTCATGCCCTGAATTGAATGGGACGCTGATGGCCTGAGATGTTAAAGAGCGTCCATAAATAAACCACATAAAAATAACCTACACATTACTGTTGTTTTTCGGTGGAACTTTGAAATATATTAAATAGATATCTACTGTGAAAGTGCGTATACATTTTTTGGCCTCCTCGGTATTTATTTCACAGTCTTTAGCTTTGAAAATATAAAGAAATAAGATATCATTTTTACATTCTCTATTGGAAATTTTATATATTATTATTTTCTTCTTGAGCATCATAACATACCGCCATGAGTGGCCGAGTCGTTAAGGTGCAGACTTTGAGCGGGAGGTCTGGGATTCGGATTCCACCAGGATCGTCCTCCCTGCATGAGGTTTTTTCAGTTTTCCTCAGTCCTCATAAATTGCAAATGCCGGGGTAGATACCTTAAATTAGGCCTTCTTAAATAAAATCCTTTCCCAATATATCATTTTATCTCATGTATCATCAGTGCCCACCTTCTGTGGTGCCCTCAATAGTAAAAATGGGTATTAAACACCATTCAAATAAGAAAAAAATCATCATAATATAGTTTATTTACCACTGTGTTCTATAAACTGTTTCTGAGACCCCTTTCTTTCCCTTCAGGCACTAGAAATGGTGGAAATTTGGGATGAAGCCTTAGAGCAAAGGTTGATTTGTGGTGCTGGAGTAAGACTCAATGCTGAATCATCACTTCCACCATCAAGACTGAAACTTACAACATTAATTTCTGCAGCTGATTTCATCAATCCTCAAGGTAAGGCAGTAAAAAATAAAATGAATAAACCTAATTAAATTAAAATGTTACATATTGGAGAAGAATATAGCTCATATATAACAGCAATTTACCATATGTTTCTAATGAGTAGCCACGCAATTGCTTCTATTGCTAGTTACTTGTTTGGCATAACATTCACAGCATACAAACATGCATATGAATATATGAATGAATGCATGAATTTATTCAATATTACAATTATAAAGTACAGAATAGTTTACAGGATTATACAATTACAAGTTAATTTGCATAACATAATTTACATAAATAGACAAAATCTCCAAAAATTCAACAGCACCAAAACTGAGGCCCTCGCATATCTCAGCCACCAGGTTATTTGTATGGTAAAGGATCCCTAAAATGAATTATTAATTTTCATCACTGTGTACGCCCTCAATCTCCTTCTTTATACTTCTTCTCCACTTATCCCTTATTTTTCCTAAAAAAATTCACCTGTGTTAATCGTTTTCTCTATTGTCTTTCTGATAACACTTTTGTTGCCACTATTTCTTGTTTAATTGGTCTCATTTTCCATTCCAAATACTATAGCCCCACCTTTTTACCATTTCACAATGAATTAAACAATGGAACCAACTTTCCAACTTCCCAAGCATAATGCATCCTTCTTTACACTTTATCCTTAATAGTTTTAACAATAATACCTTGTACGCATCCATACGAAACCTATTCTTCCAAATTGGTCCTAATTGTCTATATATTTCTCCAATTCCCAAATTCTTTCAACAACTTTAAATAAATCTAAGGAACTTTTATCCTCTAAGCTACCCCAGATCTCTTGCCTCTCTATATCTTCTACCCTCTGTCTTACTTCCTTCCAATATCCACAAACATTATTTGCACCCAATCATCATACATCTCCCATTCCAATTTCTTCTAATAGTTTTCCCACCTCTCCAAGGCAACACTCTCTTCCCAACATATCTCTTTGATATGTCAGACATTCTTGTAGTTAAGACGGGGACTCCACGAACTCGAACCCTCTAGGGAATTGTCGTTGCCATCTGAATTAAGCGCATGTATACATATTATGTATAATTGCCTACATTAAGTTAACATGTTTATTTTATATATTTTCCTCAGTACACATGTCTCACAGTGTATATTTTAAGTATACGAAGGTTCCATTCCATAAAAATACCAAAGGGTTTGCTGCAGAGGCTTGTTGCCAGGAGAGCATAAACATCTAAGATTCCTTTTATGTTCGGCAGGGCAAGTGAACCGGCCGCTCCCTGTGCAATTACTTGTGTAAAGTCGCCCTAAGACTGTTACTTTTGTTGGGGGTGAGAAGTCTTAAGAATTCTTTTAGAAGAGCGGACCAGCCATCATATGCTAAAGTTTGAAGGTTGCACTGGAAAGCTAGATGATCAGTGTACGAGGGAGGAGATATGAGAAAAGGTCAGAACAGAAGAGTCGAGAACGATAGAACAGGAAAACGGTTGCTCGATGGTGAGAGCGAGCTAGCAGAAAAAGTGACCTATGGGTAGAATCTTTTCGAATAATTAAGTATTGTCCATCTGTAGTCAGTTATTAGGTAATGTCTGTCTGTAATCGTTTATTAGTAGAAAGGACGAAAATCTGGTGCGCAGAACTTTCCTTATAAAAACTGTTGGAGTGGTGAGAGACAAAAGTTCGTGTGAGCTTTAGTGCCGGCGCCTTTAGGAACTTCTTAAGACTTCCTCAATAAAGCATTTTCAGATTGTGAGCCCTGAGACACCCAGAGCAATTGAATAAATCAAGGCTTTTATCGTTACAACAAGGGTATTGTATCCCAACCATCTTTTCCCTCAAGACAAGAAATTTATTTCCAAAATATAAACACAATATTAGCCGGAGCTACGAGGAAACCCTAGCGTCAAGACACCATCAAAGAAGCTGTGAGTGGGCAGAGAAGAAAGTCTACACGTCACCCCATTAAGATTAACCGATTTCTTGATTAATCCAACACATCATTCATACTTCCAAATCCTCCTACTCAACATTGTTGATCTGCCCCAAAAGGGTTTCTAACTTGTGGCTGTTTGCAACTAACAAAAACCGCCACTGAATTGGCGCCACAACGGGGCGATTAGATAAACATCCAAAATTCCACCCCCAACTTCCACACAATTACAAAAACTACCGCATAATACATAATTTTTGTATAGTTTCAAACATCTATACCAATATTTTAAGATTCTTTCCACTGTAATTCCTTTCCTTCCTACTCTACCTAATTCTATCATACTTATCCCCCTTGGTGAACTTTTTGGTAACACCAGAACCTTTCTATGAAACATTCTATGCACTGCATCAATCTTTGTCCACCCCTTTGACACTTCCCAAAGTTCTGCTGCATACATCATCTTCAACTCAACCACAGTTTCATATAGTCTTTCTAATCATTTCGTTGACAATGTGGGAAACTTATATAAACTTATTCTTACAGTTTTCATAACTAATTTACGTTTTGCTTGAGCACATTTAGACTGGACCTCCCACCTCCCATTACTCATAAATTTCACAACCAAATAATCAAATTCTTATCGCTACTTCTATTTATAAACCATCTCTCACCTTTTCTTAGTTTTGTTCCCTTTTTAAATACTATTATCTTTGATTTATTACTGTTTATTCCCAGCCCCCATTCTGCACAATATCTAATAATTTCATCAATGGCATTTTGTAATCCTATCACAGTTACTGCCCCCATTATAAGATAACCCATAAAAAGCAATCCTGGTACTTTATTCTTTCCAATAATTGGGCAATGTCTATTTTTTCCTTAATCCTATCTAGGATATTGTCTATAAATAAATTAAATATTATAGGATTCAATTTACATCAACCCCAAATTTTGAAATGTATAATCTGTAGATCTATTACCTTCACATTTAACACAATATCTGCTTCCTTCATATAATTTTTGAAGTCCTAAAATAAATTTGTTACTAACTCCCTTACATCTCAATTTATATATCAATACATCCCTATTTATCAATCAAATGCTTTCTCATAATCTGCTAAGAAAATATATGCCCTACCCCTTTTATTTCTTAAATACTTACCCAATATAGTAAAAATTAACATTATCCTATCTATTGTTCTTCTTCCTTTTCTAAAACCTGCTTGAAATTCTGATAATTTACTTTCCATTTCTGCCCACTCATGCACTCTTCCTGCTAGTATACTAGTGTATTTTACTTATCATTGATAACAGACTAATTCCTTGATAGTTACTCTGGTTATTTATGCCACTTTTCCCTTTATATATTGGAACGATCATGCTAGGTTTTCAACTCTCCAGTATTACCTTCTTTTCCGTAAGTCTAGTTAATAATTCTGTTAGCATCCTAATATCTCCTTCCCCAAAAGCTTTCCAAAATTCTTCTGGAATTCCATCTATTTCTGCCGCATTTTCCTTCTTCAATTTTTTAGTATGGTGCCCTACTTCATTCAAAATAAACTCTTTACCTATACTTTCTATCCTATACCCAGTACTATCCAAGTTTCATTCATAACTCGGGATATTCCTGCCACCTAACAGGTTTCTAAAGAAATCCTTTCATTCCCTTGGGGTTATCTTATTTCCTACTCTTCTCTTCCTTAAAACTTCCTTCACAACTGCTCATATATATTTACCATCTTTAGCTATTACTGCTCCTTTAATTTTTTCACGCAATCTTTTTGCCACTCTTTCTTTTTATCCCGCACTAAGCACTTATATCCCTTTTTTTAACAAAAAACCATTTGTCTATCATCTTCTTTTTCTGACCTTCTCCATCTTAATAACCTTGAAACACTTCTTTCGTTTTTTTTTTTTTTTTTTTTACTTAAATGTAAATTGGAACTTGCACAGTGAAGCCAATCATATTAATTGATATCATTGTATGATTCAGTTGAACTACACACTCTTAAAGCTTCACTTACTTTTCATAAATGTATGGAACCAGTTTCGAGAACATTTATGAAAAGTAAGTGAAGCTTTAAGAGTGTGTAGTTCAACTGAATCATACAATTATATCAATTAACTTCTTTCTCTACCTTAACACACCCTTCATCATACCATCCATAACCTTTTGCATTTCCTCTTTGATTCACACTTCCATCTTACTTCCTGTCCACCTTACTATAGACTCCACTTTTTCAAATGCTACCTTTTATCTTCCCTACCTTCAGTGCCTCTAGAATTCCATACTTTATTTCCCCTATTTTAGATATAAAATTCTCCTAGAAAAACTCACCATACTCCTTTTTCCATCTGAAATATTTTATATATTTCATTTCTATTGTTTCTTCCTCCCTATAGCATTCCCCTAAACTCAGCCTAATTTTAGTGGAAAATGTCCACTATTTGTTATCATGCCCAGGACTTCGAAATCTACCAACACCTAGTCAACTCCTTCACTATGCACCATATAGTCTATCACACTCTGGCCATTTACGTTCATAAATGTAAACTCTGCTTCTTGGTCTTCACCTCTTAAAACATTGCAGATAATTAAATTATTCAGCTCACAGAAATCAATTAATGTTCTACCTTCCTTATTTAGCCTCTTATCTCTACTTTTTTTTTTTACTCACTCCTGTATATTCACCCACACACATTCATTCTCCAATCCCATAAATTTTATATCCCATTCAACTACTCTGGCTACAAACATAAAAAACTTGATACATGCAAAACATTTGGAAGTATTATCATGTATCAAATGCTGTGGAAGGTACACAGTAATACAGAGATCTCATGCCCCTTCATAAGACTTCACTTTTTCACACTTTTACAGCAATTTTACAGCACTGTTATATGAAGGTAGCCTTGTTTCCATCACAAGCTGTTTGATTTATTTATGGACGCTCTTTAACAGCTCAGGTCATCAGCGTATCACAAGCTGTAAAACATAGAACACATTGATGTATATTGGAAGTAAAAATACAAGTCCTATGCTCTCTATCAAATATTTTGCATCCAAATACTATATCCCATATCTAAATATAGGCTTAAGGTACCTAGGTTAGAATGAACAGATAACTAAATAAAACCCTAACAGTTTTTCTGATATGCTCTTGATTGGCAATTACATTAACCATCCTAGCCATACTAATTTATTGCCAACAACAGTTTATATATGTTTGCTAATCCCTTAACTAGAAGAGCATAGTGCCATTTGCTTGGATACTGAGAGTTTATGTACCTATAGTCACAGGTTTAATCCCTAGAAGGGGTAAGCTATTTCTCCCTCCATGAAGGTGAATTTCAGGAGGCTTTATTTGTTAATGGGCTCTGAGCTAAGTTGCATAATCATTCATTAATTTCTATTTTCATGTAATGGGCAAGAGATGTTAAAAAAAGGTTTAATCATTCCAGTAACCAAGGTAAAATATTTGAGAGGAGAAGTAAACACAGAAAACATTGCAAGCACAAAGAGAATAGGGATATATGGTTTTTTTTGCAGTACATTTTGAACAAGGTATGAAAATGGTGCTAAATTGTTTGAGATGTCAGTATATGTATGGAGTTCCTGAATGCATAGATATGACTCCTAGAATTAAAATTTCACAGAAAATTTCCAAGCAAATTCTGGTGTTGTTAATGAGTTATCATATACCTTAAGACACATCTGTATGCTCCTTAATTATGGTAAGAGACATTAAGCATTAATAAAAATGAGGTAATGTTTTTTAATATTCCTTGAAATAAAAATGAGCCTTGTTTGACCAAAAATGAATGAATGAATAGTGTTTAATGCCTGTTTTGCTACAGAGGCACCACAGGCAATAGACACTGATGATACATGAGATGAAATAATATATTGGGAAAGGATTTATTTTTAAGGAAGGAATTGTTCCAGGCCTAAGTTTTAGGGTACCTCCCCGACATTTGCAATTTATGAGGACTGAGGAAAACCTGGAAAAAACCTCAGTCAGGAGGACGGTCCTGGCGGTATTCAAACCCAGACCTCCCACTCACGAGTCCGTGCCTTAACGACCTCGGCCACCAGTGGCGGCTTGTTTGACCAAGACCAAATATCAATAAATATCGATAGTACTACCATCTTTTTTCTCTATTTAAAAGTAGCTTATAATATTATAGGCTACATCCTTCAGAGAACACTTAAAAATCCCAGTTCTGTTCATTTTCAAAAAGATTGTTGAAATAAGTTCAACTGCAGGAAGATAAGCTTCGGGGGATTTTAAGGCACAGTCAAATATGAAAATGTGAAATGTCAAAAGGAGTTACAGCCACGTTTGTCAAATTGAGGAAATTTTAATTACGTAGAGCTAAAGTACTAGAATAAGGACTGCTCCAGTTTGTTCTCAGGTGATTACTTTTAGGTGAGCAATGGGCTTTTTAGTTTGCTTAATCAATGATCCTATAAGTTATGGAATTGGTAATGTACTAAATGGATCATTTCGCTCAATTAATGTTTGAAAAATTTGGGTTTGATACTTATAATATTATGCCCTAAAGAAGCCATATTTTGTTTACCTAGCTGTCTAGCAGGTAATTTAGTGAACATAAATCAGGTTCTACAATCCTGCAACTTAAATGGAAAGTTAACAAGAAACTTTAGAGCCCATTCTCTCCTGGGTCCTATTTAACTTTTATAATCACATTCAAAATTATTTGGTAAGAATTAAATAAAGTAAAGAGGCACCTGGAGCACTTTGATACCTACAAGTTAACTGGCAAATGCCTTCTGCAGGTGAGGAAGCATTTTGGATTCATCCAAGTAAATATGGAAATCAAACAAATTTATCAGCAATCATTACATTTAGTGATTAGTAAACTGTCTCTAAAAACTTATCATCAGTCCTGGTGGTGTAGTGGTGTATTGGAACCTAAGATCACGGGTTCGATCCCAGCCAAGACCGATGGATTTTTCGGGCGTAAAATTCCTAAGCATGGCTTCCTTTGGAAGGGAAGTAAAGCCGTGGGTCCTGTGTCATACATTTACGGTGCAATAAAGAACCTCGAGCCTGAAAGAAGAGGCCTCTGAGGAAAATTTGTCGACCGTTTCATGCCCTGATTTGAATGGGACACTGATGACCTGAGATGTTAAAGAGCATCTGTAAATAAAATAAATAAACAAATAAAAACTTACCCTCTCCTATATTTTCTGTTCAAAATATGAGCTGCTATTCGAGCCATTTTGCTAAAAGCTTTAAACTATACCATGAATAAACCTTATAACCTACCATATTTATTTATTGAACCACCATTATTTTATTCATGATCTCAAGTAAAAACTGAAATACTCCAGAAATGTATTCATATTAATTTAAAAATATAAGAACATTAATAATATTCTTTATTCTGTTTGAACAACCACAGCAAAATTTAAAAGCATTGGTATTCTGAAAACTTAACCAAAGGAAACATCTTATCAAACTATTTCTGACTCTGTGTGTGTGCATGTGTGAGAGACAAACAGACATAGATAGAGAGGGAGAGAGAGAGAAATAGTCAAGCAAATGGAGAGAATTTTTTAAATAGCTACATATATGTACTGTAATTTTAACAATTTTTTTTTTATCATGGTCATGTTGTAGGTCTTGATGCTGCTGTTCATCTTTGTCCAGATGCCAGGACAGTAACGATATCCAATGCTTGGCTTCAAAATGAATCTCTGTACAAATTAATGGTCTTAGAAAACATTGAGTCTCTATCAATCACAAATTCTGAAGGACTGACTCTTGACTTCTATGAAGGAATCCTGCCTCTCCTTTCAGGGTGTGGGCATAAATTGCAAAATCTTATACTTGCAAACTTTGCCTGCGTTGATATAGCAAGTAAGTCATATTTTTAAAATTCTTTTTGTATATCAGGATACTTAGTATTATTCAGTTTTGTGACTTTTCCTCTCACATTTTACATTTTTCTTAAATAATTTTTAAAAATCAATGATTCTTCTGTTTGACTGTTCTGAACTATGCATGTGCACTACTAAGAAATTATAAAAGGCCAAAATGCTATAAAAAGTGTATAAAACTTTCTTAGCAATATCTAGCACTATTCATGAAAATTTCATTATCAGAATTATTTGTTATATAGTTTATTTCATTTGTGTTTTACCAGAAAATCAATTATTAAAAATTAATAAGCTGCCTGAAATCAAAATAATCTGCAGAATTTTGTATGGAAGTGTGGAAAGTACTTTTAAAAAAATGTTAGCATAAAAGACTACTTAGATATAAATATTGTACATACTATTTGGACTACTTAGATATATTAGGATTATAATTTTATTATCATATTTTACGGTCACCCTAATATTCTTAATTTTTTTCTGATGAAAATGTGAGCAACTTGGAGATTCACAGCTTTGGGATAGGGAAGTGTTGTTGCTGCACTGTGTTCATCTAACTTCTGAAAATATACTTGCCTGAAATATTCGCCTGTTCAAGTAGTATTTTATAGTTACAGTAATATGTTCAGCAAAGATTGCTCCACTATCTTTATATTGATGAGATGCAGTATTTTACCACAAGCATAAAATTCTGTACAACTCTGGTAATTTTCTGGCTAATAAAATTATAACTGAAAAAAAATAATAACACAGCTATATTATGAGGAATAAAAGGGGCTCATTTCAACAATTTGGCATTTACGTATTTTTCATCTCATTGAATATTACTTTTATAACTTTAAAAGCACACAACTATAAGATATTTCTAAATAAATACTTTAATATTTTTTACTGTTAGAAATGATATATATTGAAATCTGTTTAAATCACAACTTTATATATACATGTATAACATTGGTTCAAGAAGTTGCTATTAGAGAAAATATTATTTAAAACTTTATATATAAAATATACATAAATCCTCCAGTAAAACTATCAAAATTCTTTCATTATATACTCTGTGTACGATGTTTGTAGAAGTAATATATAACTTACCTTGTTTCTTTGAGTGCTAAACATTGACATGCATTACACGCTATTTGACCTTAACTGACTTTGCACTAACAAATCATTTAATTAACTGGTTTAACAATGGTATCAAGATATGTTTAAATGATAGTACTAAAAATATATTTTGAGCTAAAGTTTAAGTACAAAATTCATGTACATGATAAACATCTTCAAAAGTATTCTATATTAAAAATAAACTCTATGATTTTAGGTTTGATTGTTTTGAGTAATTTACCAATTTCATTTTTATTCACTGGAAATAATGACAGCTGTTACTTGTATTTCTGAAACAATTTTCATAGTTCAAATTGAATATATGAAAATATTCTTCAGTAATTACCGTAAATACATTTATAACATGGTTCACAAAACCAAATAATGTGTTAAATTTTTTACAATTTTTCTCACTAAACATATAGATATTTTCCTGTTGTTCTTATCATTATCATTTACAACAGCATTGATAAAAAAGTTTCAAATGCTGGACATGTCCTTAACTCTGTGTAGGTCTTTCAAAACATCTCTGAGGTGAATGACAGAAGATTAAGAAGATTTTTCTTTTCTTTCCACTGAAATAGAATAAGGTCCATTGTAGCTGTATTTTGGCCTAAGTATTTCATATTTGTCCTCTTCTCTTACCATCCTAAGTTACTAATCCTTTTTTCATTCTTGATTAGTAGTAAAATTTCCAAGATCTCCATTTTCAAAATGTACTTCAGGGGCTCAGTTCACCATGGAAATTACTACTATCGTTGAGTTAATAGTATTCTGAAATAATTAAAGCTTTTATTTCATATTTCTTCATTATTATTCAAATTATAATTATTGGAGTTTGTTTAAATAATGATCATAGATAGACACAGTTTAACCATGCGATTACATCTAGTGAAATGGCACAAACTGAAAATATAACTATCGTCGAAGACAGTTTGGAATAGTTTTTTTTCCACATAGAAGACTCTTTGGTACTTGTACATAGATAGATATCTATTTTAGTTTGCATGTGGTATTGCATCGATTACATCAAATGTAAATGTGTTTCCTGGCAGAGCCGCAAATGGAAATAGAGCATTTTTTCTGTGCAAAATTAGGCAAAAATATTGTTTAGAGGGAGAGAGATCTGGAAATTCATAAAATGAACTTTATAAAGGAAAATTTGTTGAATTTTGTGACCGAAAAACGAGGTCACTGAAATATGCAAACAAGTCAAAATTGCAAAATCAGTTTTTCATCTATGTCTTAAAAATAGCACAAATATGCATTCACAAAATGTTGGGATCCCAGCTGATGACACAGGAGATGATAAATTTTGAAAGTATTTCCTTTTTAAGGAAGGAAACATTGCAAAAAATGTTTAATGTACCTTACTGCATTTGCCTTTTATAAGGACTGAGGAAAACGTGGAAGAAACCTCGGTAAAAACTCAAAATTTTCGATAATGCAAGATTTATGAAAGAAATTTTTTTTTTTTTTTGAGCAGTGTTTAACGCCCGTTTTTACTACTGAGGCACCACAGGCGGTGGACACTGATGATACATGAAATGAAATGATAAATTGGGAAAGGATATTTTTTTTAAGGAAGGGAGCGTTCCAGGCCTAAGTTTAGGTACCTCCCCGGCATTTGCCAGTTATGAAGACTGAGGAAAACCTGGAAAAAACCCCAGTCAGGGAGGACGGTCCTGGCGGGATTCGAACCGCAGACCTCCCGCTCACGAGTCCGTGCCTTAACGACCTCGGCCACCCGTGGCGGTATGAAAGAAATGCAGAGCAAAATCTGATCAGTATCAAATCATTTGAATCTAATGAATTTTCAGACACTAAAATGGTGAATGTGTTAAAAAATTATTGAGTGCACTGGTCAAAGATGTAGACCAAGATTTCACTTGTTTTTTATGATTGTGTGAAATTATAACATTGAACATGCTTTATCACACATATTTAAGGGGTGCTAAATTATACTGATCATTGTTTACAACATGTTAAATAACTATACCTGAAAAAAAGAGATCCTGGACAAAAGTATTAACCATTTCACATCCAAGTGATAACTACACATCATACTACTAGATAGAACTTGAAGCAATGGGCAAACAACCTATGTTTCTGACATCTGTAGGTGCTAAGGGCAACTAAATTCAAAAAATTCATATGGTCTGTCAGGATCCAAAACAGGCTTTAGGCCTAAACTTTTAAAGTACAAGGTCTGTTCAATAAAGAATGATCATAATTTTTACCTTTACTTATCTTAATAACTTTAAAGATCTTTCTCAAAGTAGTCTCCATTGAATGCAATGCACCTATGCCAGCATTTATGCCAGACTTCAAAGACATGCTGGAAATAATTTTTGACAGGTCCTTCAAAATCATCTCTGCAGCCTTCATCACTGCTTCTGATGATGGAAAATTCCTCCCATGAAGGTGTTTCCTCAATCTGGAGAAAAGGAAAAGTCACATAGGGCTAAATCTGGACCATAGGGAGGGTTGGAACATGCTTCACACATGTAGATTTTTGAAATATTCAGCAACAACATTTGCAATGTGCAACTGTGCATTATCATAGTGCAGCATCCAGCTTGTTGCTGGGAAATGTGACCTTTTGGATGTGGTATAGCTTTGCAGAGTTCTCAGGATAACTCTGAGTATTGCCCAATTAAAGTTGTGCATGCAGGTGCAACTTGCTGAGTATCAAAAAATGAGATGACCATAATTTTCCCAGCAGAAGCAACCTCTTTGGATTTTTTAAGTGATGGTGATGCTGGAGATTTCCACATAGAATTTTGCTGTTTCCTCTCAGGATGATGTAGCCAAATTTCATGTATAGTAACCTCAACTTGGTTATTCATTTTTTACACTAAACTCCATTTACTTATACAAAAGTAAGACACATTTCTGGAGAATCTCTCCCATCATCATTCTCTCCCATCAATATTTATATACAAGACAGACAAGTCTAGAAGCAAAATTGATGAAGATGGGAGAGATTCTCCCGAAACGCGTCTTACTTTTGTGTAAGTGAATGGAGTTTAGTGTAAAAAATGAATACCCAAGTTGAGGTTATATTGCCACACCATTGTCAACAGCTTTGTAAGTACAATATTCATCTATAGTGTTTACCTTTGAAAAAATCTCTGCATTTTCCCATAATATCATCTTAATTGGATGCAAATCTGCATGCAAACATCCTTTGTTTGGGAATCAGCAGTCTTGGAACTTACCATCCACAAATATATCTCATATTAAATATAACATTTAATTTCGTGTCGGAACCAATACAGTGAAGCGACTATTATGTTCCTAGTGAGTCGATTTAATAATCTTATGCTCTACTTACTGTTGAATTATGCAAAACTAGTTTCGCAGGCTTTTGCCTGCATCCTCAGTTGTGAGTCGACTGTCGACTTCGTTGTTGGTGGGCTGCAGGATTTGGTGTAGCTCTCGTGGACATTTTATGAACTTCTGGATTAATTTATCTTCTGTTGGAATCTCAAAGTTCATAACCTTATTCTCATATTTTTGTATATAGATTTTTGCCCATATTCCCAGCTCAATGGGTCGATTTACGAATTTCAATAATTTCACTCCCATTTCTATATCATGTTTATCTCTCCAAAAAAGATGTGCAACTGCTGATTTCTCTACCTGATTGTACCTTATGTTTCTCCAGTGTTCCTTCAGCCTGATTCCAATGCTTCTTTTTATTTTTCCAATATATACTTTGTTACATTCTGAACAGTTGATTTTGTATATTCCTGGCTTCCTTTCCTGCAGTATTCTATCAATATCACCAGAATTGAGCAGATTTTTTAGGCTAAACTTGTTCACTGGTGACAAAGTAATCCCAAACTCTCTGAGTATTTTTTGGAATTTTTTGGCGGCCCAATATGATAAGTGAATTTCATGTGGATGGTGGATTCTTTTATTGCTGTCAATGTTGTGGCCTGCTTTAACCTCTTCTTTTGTTTGAATTTCTTGATTTTCTTATCTTCAATTTCTTGGTCATATCCATTGAATTTTGCTGTTTGTATAATATGATGGTATTCTTTGTTGTATTCAAACTCATTCATAGGTATGTTGATGAGTCTATGTGCTAAGCTATTTAGTACAGCATGTTTGTGTGCTGTGGGATTGAATCCACTTGCCTTTATGTAATTCTCAGTCTGTGTGTCCTTTCTGTATATTCCAAATTCCAAATTGTTGCCTGTTCTTATAATCTTCAAGCCGAGAAAGGGAATCATGTTGTTTTGTTCTGTTTCGGAAGTGAATTTAATTTCTTTATTTCTTTATCTTGTAGGTTTAGAAATTGTAGATAAGAAAATCAAGAAATTCAAACAAAAGAAGATATTAAAGCAGGACACAACATTGACAGCAATAAAAGAATCCACCATCCACATGAAATTCACTTATCATATTTGGGCCGCCAAAAAATTCCAAAAAATACTCAGAGAGTTTGGGATTACTTTGTCACCAGTGAACAAGTTTAGCCTAAAAAATCTGCTCAATTCTGGTGACATTGATAGAATACCGCAGGAAAGGAAGCCAGGAATATACAAAATCAACTGTTCAGAATGTAACAAAGTATATATTGGAAAAATAAAAAGAAGCATTGGAATCAGGCTGAAGGAACACTGGAGAAACATAAGGTACAATCAGGTAGAGAAATCAGCAGTTGCACATCTTTTTTGGAGAGATAAACATGATATAGAAATGGGAGTGAAATTATTGAAATTCGTAAATCGACCCATTGAGCTGGGAATATGGGAAAAAATCTATATACAAAAATATGAGGTTAAGGTTATGAACTTTGAGATTCCAACAGAAGATAAATTAATCCAGAAGTTCATAAAATGTCCACAAGAGCTACACCAAATCCTCCAGCCAACCAACAACGAAGCCGACAGTCGACTCGCAACTGAGGATGCAGGCAAAAGCCTGCGAAACTAGTTTTGCATAATTCAACAGTAAGTGGAGCATAAGATTATTAAATCGACTCACTAGGTAATTAAGAACATGTTTCATATATTACTTTTCAAGAACCAAGATGTGGGTGGCATCCGGTGAAATTTTCAGAATTTCTAAATGTGTTCTTAATGCTGTTGGATCATTTCCTCTCACAATAACAGCTGCAATGTTAATTTTTCCTTCCTTCATAGCATAAATTGGGGAGCACTTCTTTGAAATTATTTCCCCTTTTTAAACATTTTAAACTAACTATAGGGAAGAACAAACTCTCCATAGGACTCCTGTAACATTAAATAAATCTCAGCTGAAGGTTTGTAGTGACAAAAACATAATTTTAGAGTACCATATTGTTTGTTGCATGTCACCTCCATTTTGCCATAGGTGGAACTAAACATGTCTCAATTTGCATACTTCTTACAAATGGGAATCGGAAGTGAAAAAAATTGAATTAATACAGTCATATTTGGTAACTTGGACTGGTGTTTATGTTTGAAAGGAAATAAATACCCCCAAATTACAAATATAAAGCACTCAAAATGATAGGTGTTAATGCATCCACAGTGCTTATGTTACGATTTAGATATTTTCACATAAATAAATCATTATTTTTTGGATGATCCCAGTTAGCCTCCAAAATGGGGTAACTTAAACCATTTATGTGCTTTATATTGTAGGTTTATTTACCTATCACCAGAAAAACATAGATCATAAATTAGCTTCTTAAAAGGCAGAACATTTATTTTGGTTGAAAAAATTAGGAAAAAACATTCTTTTTAAGGATTATGGCAGCTCATATCTCACCAATGAGTATTTTAGGTTCTTGGTCATAAAATTTCTGAAGTAAGGCATGATTATACCATAAACCAGTTTTCAAATATGACAATGTTAAACCAAGAATTATTGGATCAGTTGAATCTTACTCCAACAGATCCACCCTTTGCCCAAGTGTCATAAGGATGCTCTGCTTTATATATAATGTAAGGAAGCAAAAAGAACACTGGAGGCAGATCAGAAATGATTACAGAAATACTACATTTAGATGTGTCCGTTATTTTCTAGGGGTGTTTACAGTCTCTTCTTGGTATGATGGTGGCCCCCAGGATCATCACTTTTGATCATTATATCATAATTCACAATTGCATGAGGTGCTGCTAAACTTTTCCAAGGACTTTTCTAGTTTCTTAAAATAATTTCTTATCACATCTTGATCAACACTGGTTCTATTTCATTTTATATTTTGACTTAGATGAATAGTCAGGGTGCCTCTGCATCTTGCTAAGAAGCTATTGAACCAGTCTTTCTCAGATATGTTGTTTTAAATCTCTTTCCTTGTGTGCCCTTTTTTTTATAAAAGATGACTTCACTATCAGACAAACACCAATGAAGGGGAAAGGAAATCTCCAGTCAGCAAATAATGCAATGCATTCTGGAATAATTTTTTCCTCATTAAGCACAACACAGCTGGTCTCTCAATTATGCCAGTTTGCAGTCCCTTTATATGCCTCTATAGAGTAATTTGGGAAATTACTGAGCTTCTCTGCAACATTATGGCCATCTTTAAATCTTCTAGGGTCTTAGAAAGGGTTTGATTACTGAAATCACTATTCCTAAGTGATCCTACTATTCTTTATTGTTTTCTGGCCATATTAATCTGGGAAAAAATATAGTTACATATATGTTTTAAAATAAACATCTTTCATTGGGACATTTAAATTATTTATAGCAATATGTGTGAATAAACAGGTGTTAAACAAACATGAGAATGACTTGGACTTCACTGGTTCAAGCTACCCCACATCGATTACAGATTTTACATTTTCCTCTTATTCCAAACAATGATAGTAGATATGACATTTATTCTATTTGTTTTAAGAGTGGATTTATTGGGATTAAGGTTGCAATACTTCATTATTTATTGATTTCATAAATTAGAGGGGTACATATGAAGTTTAATGTATTTAATGGGGATTAAAATTATTGTCCCCTAAAAGCATTAACAGTATATAAAAGCATTGTTATACATCACTATAACGGCTTCTATGTGATTTTCACCATAATGTGTGTATACAATGATGCCAATTCTGAAAAATTCAAAGACCAAAGCAATTGGTCCATCTTAGACTCCTGGCCTAAGCGTCCCCATTTAACATTGACATATTGACTTGGAATTTATTAATTGTCAGCCCCATGTAAATTACAATCAACACATTAATTAATTTTATGTAACTTTCCTATTTTATTCATGATTGTAGTGTCGTTTTTATTTTTGTGCATGTATTGAAGTGTTGGGTATGATGTTATTTTCTTGCCAGAGTACTAAAGCACCCTAGGTATGAAAAATTTGACCTGGCAATGAGGACAGAGATTTTTTTTAATGGTGTTTAAAGCCCATTTTTACTGCTGAGGCACTACAGGCAGTGAGGAGGACAGAGATGTCTGTTGCCTATTGTAACAATATTTTGTATAGATGACTCAAAATGAAAAACAGACTGCTATTACTTGGAGAATTGTAAAGTAGGGTAGGCGTGATAAAACATGTGCCAGCTACGGGGGTGAAAAGATATACCGATGACCTCTTGAAAGGAAATAGCTAATAGTGTCAGTTGATATTAACATGCAGAAAATCACGTAAACATTATAGCTTTGAGAGACTGATGGTCTGCCATGTTTATTTAAGCTTGTACTTTTGCAGCTCAGCATCAGTTCTCAGGGAGAGATCAGTTCAAGAGTATCCCTCAGATCACTGGAGCTGTTAGTTTGAGTTGAGGGTCAGTCCAAGCTGTTGCAGTATCAGTGTCAGTATTAGTAGTCAGTAGTGTCAGTAGTAGCAGCTTTAAGTTTATCAGAGTGTTGAGGTGCATTATTGTATCAGTGCAAAGACTTCAGTATTGTCAATACCAGTACTATAGTGAACATTAAAATTTGTCAGAGACCAGCTTTGAGTAGGAAGATTTATAGCATGTTAATAGTGCTAGTGAAATAATTAGGAAGCTTATAGTTAGTGCAAAAGTAGCACATCTATCAGTATAATTCTCCAAGGAACTAACGGTGTCTCTTAAAGTAGAACAGACTCTGAACAATAAATTGTGTTTCGTCTCTTAATATGATAAATCTTGTTAATACCCCTGTTAATCTCCTTGACTCCTTTCCCTGTGGTCTTGGGATCACAAAAAGTCCAGCAAAGAAAATAAGAGCTAGTTAGAGCAATAGTAAGTCAGTGGAAAATCATCATCCCTAAAAATCCATAACCAAACAATTAATTATAATCCATCACTCAATCAATTTCCCTCTATCCTTGCATGTAATTCCACATACATATAAAAAAACTGCTGCATCATGCCTTAAGCTAGCAAATACTTTAAATTTAAATTTCAGAAATTATTAACATTTAAGAGAAATTGAGTCGAAATAGTAACATACACACCACTAAAATTGAATTAAATGGAAGACTAGTTTCGGGAGCCATCGCTCCTATCATCAGTTCCTGGTTGACTTCGACTTCAGAAATTATGTCTGTGAAAATTTGTTGAACAGCCCTTTTAGATGGTTATGGTGTTTTTTAAGTTGAATCAGCTAATTTTAATTGATACAATAACTATAATATAATTTTAATGCTGGGATTTGCTTGTACCCTACTTGATATTGACAGACCTTGGTATATAGAAGATTAGCCACTGCTGAATATGACACTATATAACACAGCATTCAGACACCTCCATTGTTTTCAGATAACTTTCTGATTGAATGTAAAATTATTTCATCAAAGCTATTGGTGCAACTATTTTATTAGCTAATAAGCAGGAAGTTAAGAAGGTGCCTTTTGTAACCATCTTAGTTGATGAAACAATCCATATATGTACTAAAACTCCATTTGCTAGTGTTTACATTATGTATAAGATAAAGAAACACAAGGAAAAATCTTAGGATCCTGTGTTATAAACAATGATACACATTCAGCCTATTGCATAACATAACTATCATTTCCTATAAAAATTCAAATATAATGATAAAATTGATTGCATAGTCATGTGTAGTATGGCATGCAGTATGATAGGAAATTTAAGAGGTGTTCAAGCAATAATCAAAACCACCATTTTGTTCTTGTGCTTGTTCTTGTTTGTTCACTATTATGCCCATGTTCTGAATATCATTTTGCCTTAAAGTACCAATCAAATATGTGAGCGTAGGGTGTTTTAGTGTAATGGGGCTTGCAATATTTTTTTCATGATCTACAAAATATGCTAAATTTTTGGCAGAATTTTTTTAACAGTGAAGAGGTTGAAAATAAAAACATTAGTGAGTTAGCAAAACTATATAAGACTAATTTAATGTAAAAAAGGTTTTCAATAAATTAACCCTTTTAGGTTCATTATTGCATACAGTTCCCATTAGTAAATATTCAGTAGAAAAATAATTTCTGGCATTAATGAAAATGAAAAGTTACTTTTGGAATTCTACTAAGGAAGAAAGGCGTCATCTATGAATAAGTTCTATTGAAGTGAGCCTAGAAGGACTCAGAAAAAAGGAACAGTTCTGATTAAGGCAATGGAGGCCAAATTTGTTTCTTTGGAATTTTAACTTCTGTTGATGATGGGAAAGTCTTTGAAAGGTGAATTTGGTAATTATTTTAGGTAGCCTAAAATCCATTTTTTGTATTTTAAATGTTAATGTTATTTCTTAATATACTCTCACTTAAAATGTTATGTTTTAGCATTGATGTTTAATTGTTTATTGAACACTAAATGCTTCATCTTTCTAATAGGTCATTGCACACCACTACATTTAATGTAAAGACCTAAATTTGTATATAAAAATTACAGACTCCATAAATATAATGAATCAGGGCTCTGAAAAACACACTAAAGAAATTCTCTTCGAGCCTATGATATATTAAATATTGGCTTTTTTATTATTTGTTGCTGTAATTGCCAAGAATAGTGATTTTTCAGTGTCCACTGCTACAGCTTTACTATATAGGGTCCTACTAGTACAGCAGCTATTATTTATTTTTGCTATTATTCCTGCTATGTGATTACTGCAACCACTGTTGCTGTTGCTGCCAGTACTGCCACCAAAGCCACCACAACTTTTTGTTTAAAGTCATAACATTAAGATTTTGCTTTTCTTAATACTTGAGTAATGATTAAAGTGTATGGATAACAAATATTTTGGTGAATTAAATATCACCCTTTGTATTGTGCTTTGTGGTGGAAAAAGTGGGTATGCAGTTAATTAACTGTCATATGCATTGGGAAATAAAGATGTTTCAACTTCATATGCGGTGAGAAATAAATATGTCATTAATTGACTAAGATGGAAGGTAATTAATTATTAGGTATTTGTACATGGGATGAATTGTTCTCTGGGTTGGACTTGTCTGGAGGTAGTATGGTAGCTGCGGAAGTCTTCCTGGTGTTCCTCTCATTCCTTTTCTCGGCTGATTCAAAGATTAAGACTGCATTGTGATGTCTCAGTCTTCCTCTGTTCTCGCTATATAACACTTTACACTAGTGGATTTTTGAAATGTAATACAATTCTCGGGTCGAGGAATTTGAATAGGTCTTTGTCATGTGAATGTAGACAAAAAGGGTCAGCTTCACACAAGAGTTTTATTTCTGGTCCACTTTTACACTCAGGGGTAATTTTGTTAATGTTAATTCTTGGTAAAGAGCTTTGACTCGTGCACAGACTTTTACTCCTATTTGACTATCACTTCTATTCTAACTCTAACTGCTACTCCCACTGTCACACTCACTTACAATTTCAACTAAAATTTCCAATCAACTTTCACACTAAAAACTGTCTTCCCACTCTAAACTGCCCTCCGACTTAATTCGTCTCTTCAACTCCCAACTACAACTGCCTTAGTTCTTCTGAATCTAATGGTTTTACCTAGTGATAGTCTGTCAGTCCATAGGGACATTTCCTGGGTCTTAATTCTACTGTTTTAATTATTCTTTTGTACTACTCATTGACTGTTCGATATGATTTATGTTACGAAACCTCCTGATTGGTTACACCCATGCTTCCTCTGGCTAGAAGTGGAGTGTTACAATCTATTGCGTGAAAAGATATACCATAAATTGTTTTTCATTTCCTGTTTTCAAAGAACCCTAGGGGGCGCAACAGTCAATATTCCTTTGTATGCCTTACATAATAGAGCCTAATGGTACATGGCTAGTTTCAGAGTCACCATGGTTATTGCAAGAAAGAGGGATCGAGGTGTTTATGGCTCTCATCTGCCTTTCCTGCATACAAAAGATTCTGTTTTTGCCAAACTAATGGCTTTTTAAGATTTTTAAAGATACTTATGTTCCCACTTCTCGTTCACAAATGTTATGCCATCTAATTTTTAATATTAATTTAATATTCTCCTGATCATAGAGAATACCAGGGTAAATTGTGTGGGCTGGGAATCTATTGCATCAGCTTTTACGATAATATAATTAAATTGTTAATTTTGTAAATATGGCACAAGGTTGGAGCACATAAAGGTATAATAAATCTTGAACCTTGATAAGCATATATTGTTTTATAACATAGTGAATAAGTCATCCCATTCTATACCATCCACCCAACAATTTTGCAGAAAACAATTTCAGTTCTTATAACAAAAGAACAATTGGTGACTTGTTTTGCATTTTTCTTGGTAAAACAAAACTCGGAAAAATTGTGCATAGGTAATGCACTCATGAAATTTGTTCTTTTACGGCTATATAAAGCTGGCAGAAAAGAAAAACTATATTTCTAATAGAGAATATATAATTGTAAATATTTTTCCTTTCCACCCACAGCTATTGGAAAGTTATGCCCTGAACTTCAAAATCTGGCTCTGTCAAATGTAGCACAATATGACCCAGTTGGCCATCCAACCCCAGAATTTTTCAATCACCTGCGAGCATTAGAAATATGGTCTGATCCTCAAGCAGACCTCAGCCCTTATCTCATCAAACAGCTTCTACTCTTCTGTCCAAATATGAGAAATCTGCTGTTCAAAGGCTGTGAGATTCTTACAGATAAACTGTTTCAAGATATTTGGCAGGTGAGTAAAATTCAGTCAGTGCACCAATATATTAAGCACGTTACCCATAATTTATGCCCTTGTTCATACCTGTTTGTGAACATTTAACAAGATCATATAATAATACCAATTATATGACTGGCTTCACTGTGCAAGTTCCAATTAATATTTTAATAAGATCATATTTGTAAATATTTTCCTTACAAGCTAGTTTTAAATGAATGAATATTTTTATGAATAATACTTCAGAGCAGTTTTCGGTGCTCTGTATTTACATATATAATATTTGAACACCTGATCTTATTAAATAACTATACTATATTATATGTATATGAATGGTTTTCTTTCTCATATGTGCCTGCATGCATGTGTTTATTAAAAGCATAATTGTTTATTTATTGGTTTATTTATGGATACTCTTTAACATCTCAGGTTATCAGCATTCCATTCAATTCAGGGCATGAAACATCCAATAAATTTTGCTCAAAGGCCTCTTCTTTCAGGCTTGAGGTACTTTTATATGCCACAAATCTACAATAAGGGACCTATGACTTTACTTTTCTTCTGAAGAAAGCCACACTTAGGAATTTCACATCTGAAAATATCCATCGACCCTGGTGGAAATTGAACCTAAGGTCTTGGATTTATGAGGCAGGTATGTTTACCACTAGACCACCAGGACCACAGGCACAATAGCAAACTGTGGATATATTGTATAGATTAAGTACTAATACTAATAATAGCCTGCTTAATATGGATTTAATTTTTTGTTATTTTCAGTTTTATCTGTATATATTTTAATTCAAAAAAAATGGTCCAACTCTTAAAGCCTGAATATGTCTTAAGTCCACTATGGTGCAGTATCTTGTCAACATATAACAATTACCAACTATTTTATGTCCAGTGCACTGGAGTTACATTATATGCTTTCATGGAAAAGATTTTTTATGCATGAAACTATCTCAGTGAATATACGGACTAGTAGTGCAAGAGGTAATGGATTCAATCCCTGCCTGGTGTTTTTACTTATTTTAATTTCCCTTTTTTATTAATATGTGAATTTCTTCTATGTTCTAGTTTCAACATTTGGTAGATTTTATTTTTTTGTCTATGTAAAGTACATGATACAGCTAGCTGTAAAGAGAGGTAGAGTTGATGCATTTCTGTGGCATTTTTCTAAAATATTATAATAAATTATAAATTGATTATAAGTGGAGATTAGATAATAAATGGGTGGTGCACTTGACATTCACATTCAAATCTGGCTTTTCTAATTGCCATTGATATTACCCAAAATTGGACTTTGACTCTGGAAGTGGATCACTGTTTTTTGTTTGCAGGGATAAAGGTATTGTTTAGTTTTTGGAAATAATTTTATATATAACATATTTTAATTCAGCAGTAGTGGCCACACCGAGAAACATAAAAATATTTGCAGATTCAAGGATACAAAAATATTCACAAATTAAAATGTTGGAAAAAAAAATAATGCATACAACTTAATTTCTTAATTTAAGTTATCTGTCATGCTTATTATTTAAATCAGAAAAGAGCTTTCACAAATTCTAGCTATGCCTTCAATATCAGGAGACAAACTGATATTATGTTATTGATGAGTGCACTATTACTGTAGCTATTGATGCTATAGCTATCAGCTTTAGGAATTTGTTCAATATGCACTTGTTGATTAAACTAACTTTTTTTCCTGCCCCTTTTCTTTTCCTGTTTCAGGTAAATCCAATGGTAAAGCTATCTCATTTAACATTGGATCACTGCCATCATGTTGGTCGAGATACACTGCAATATTTATTAGATGTAGAAAATGAGTTGACGGTGGTGAGAATTTGGAGTTGCCTTAGAATAACCAAACGGCATTATACTGAACTTATACATTGCATTCGTGAGGACAATATGGATGTATATTTTGAATGGTTTGAATATGATGAATAGTAATTATTATTTGTATAAGAGAGAATGGAAATAATGTGTCCATAGCATATGTATATTATGTGCCAGCAAAGACACAAAGTTTTAGTGAGAATCAGGTGCAGAAATGTAACTGTGGAATAATCGGGGTGGGCAAAGATAAAAAGAAGTTTGGACATCAATTGCAGCTTACTTCCTCTTTTATTTAGAGTTTATAAGGGTTTTCTCTTATCCTGAGCAGTCAAGTACTCTTTTGCACTTTCTCCTGCACTAATTAAAATTCAAATGACTTTTTTCTCTGTTTTTCTATACTTATATTCTCTGTATGCAAAATAGCTTGAAACATATATTTTCCATACCACTACATGCCCAATGCACTTTTAGATTTTCAATATATAATATATATTTTTTTCAAGAAGGTGTATATATGTTGTTAATTGCTAGTTTCTTATGAAATGGATGAAAACATTAGCTTTCCTCACAGTACGTATTACAATTTCTTTATTCTGTTTATCAATTTTCAATTTAAATTTATTACATGAATATGTAAGAATCTTACTATTGTTTCTGTTGTATGTTTTATTTTCTGTATGTCCATTCATTGTTTGCTACAGCTGAGATCCTCATAATTTTCTATGAAGTTTGGTAATAAATATATTTTCCCATACAGTGCTTCTCCAAGTCAAAGCCATTATCTCTAGATATTTCCATGTTTTCATAAAATTGACATATATCATTGTTCTAATTTTTATAAATATTTTTTTTTTCTAATATCCATTATTTTATTTCATATTAGTTTTAGAGTTTTCCTTAGTTAATATTTTCAAATATTTGTTAAATGCATTTAGAGAAATATTGTAGAGACATTGCATTACATATATTTGTTCTCCAAGGATTTTACACAACTTATGTTCTTTCAATGAGAATAAAATGTGTGTAGAGGGAAAGCAGAAAAAATAGGGAATAATGGGGTTTCTAGAGGCATGGTTTTAAATAACTATAAAAAAAAAGGAGAAGTCAATCTGAGCCTGTTTTCTGGCACTGTCATAAGACTGTTACTTTAAAGAAAATACTTGTTATAACTGCTCAGTTTTGTATTAACTTGTATGAAATGACTGTATACTCTTATCAGATATTATAATATAAAAAAGAGTTAGTATTCTTCCTCTTTTATACAACACATACTTTAGATTATATCGTAAATGAGAATGAATTCTAAAACAAGCATGATTTTAGCCGCTGTTTTTTAATAGTTTGCCTTCAGCTACAGAATGCTCATTTTCAGTTTTGCATACATTATAAAATACAAAATTTCCAAAAAATTCTGAAATTCACTGAATTATGTAACCCTTAAGCTATCTAGTAATATGTTCACTAATGGCATAAGTGAAAATGCATCTTAATTTTTTTCTTAAATTAATATTGCAGTAAATAAACACAATGCTTAGTTCATTTAAGAACTTTCAAAAAATAAGACATTTTTAAAAAATTCTGTTGGTACTTACATAGTGAAGCCTGTTAAATGTAAATTATAATTAATCTGTCGTCTAACACACTCTTATGCTTCACTTACTTTTAAATACGGTGGGAGCGGTTTCGAAGAGACAATTCAAGTCGTTCAGACTCAAGATGGAGTCGTCAAGTTGATTGAAGATGGAGAGGATGTCTCTTCGAAACCGGTCCCACCGTATTTAAAAGTTAGTGAAGCATAAGAGTGTGTTAGATGACAGATTAATTATAATTTACAATGCTTAGTTTTCAAAATATTTTATGAATTCATTTAAATATGACCCCTCTTTTAATTTTCTAATAGAAAAGCACGAGCAGAATTGTTAAATAATGAATTGTTAGAACAAAATTGAATTGAAGCTTAATGTAATGATTTTTTTTTATTATGTAATAGCTGAAACATATATCAAAGAACTCACAAAGCTAGGAGTTGTTCCAATGATTTTACCATGCTATTGCACTGCTTAAATAAAATAGAAAGGAATTAATTCCATATTCATTATATTTTACATATCATAATGACTTTCTCAAAATTTGACTCCCTTAACAATTTGACAGGCTTGGAATTAAAAATACATTTGTAATTATCAAAAAAATGAATAACATATACTTACCTGAAGGAAATATTCTCCTTTCTTTTGATGTTTATGCTTTATTTGCCAGTATTCCTAGAAATAAGTTATTGAAAATTAAAAAAAAATGGCCATTGTGCACAAAATTATCCAAAGAAGAATTAAGTGAATAGACAACACTTACTGAGCTGTGCATTAAGTAGAATTACTTCAGCTAAAACAATAGATTTTGCCAGCAATCTTCTGAATTAACAATAGCAATACACTTTCTCCATTCCTGGCAGTTCTGTTCATGAGTACACTAGAGATACATATAACCAAAGTTTTTACCTTAATTTTTAAGACACGGCACAGGTATGTGGGTGATGTGTTTGTAACAGTTTATAAAATATATCTGAAGATGCTTTAAAACTTTTAAATATACACGACAGATATATAACATTCTCTGTATGATTAGCTTCACTGTGCAAGTTCCAATTTACATTTAAATATAACATTCTCTTTAGAAATTTAAGAAGATAGCTATCTACCCTTATTAAACTTAAAAATAATTAAAGATGGTAACAGTCTGCCCATTGGGATACACAGAAAACTGACTCAAACAGACAATTACATTAAGAACAGTGATTATAGCTTCAAATCACAACATGCAGTCATCAATAACCATACATACAGATTGATAAATGTCCCAGTTGATAAACAGGAATATCAGAAAGAATATAAATACACCTGCAATATAGCTCTTCAGAGGTTTCTACTGGTTTAAACAGTTTTCTTGTAGATAAAACAATTGCTGAATTTAAGAGAATTAAGGACATCAGAAACACTTACACACTGACAATAATGAATGAAAATAGCAAGTACAAGAAATTCACTTAATACCCCAGAGAAAATAACAAATGTAAAAAGTTCTTTAAAGAATATAATCCACGTTGGCTTCCCAAAAAAAATTTATATTAAATATGTATTAAAACCATATCAAAAAGATGCAGTGCCAAATCACAAGAAAGCCATTATTGATCAATTTAATTGTTAGAATTGCAATAAAATATACTTAGGAAAAACGAACAGAAACTTGAAAATCATACAAACATTAAATACAAACAAATTGAAAAATTGGAAGTTGCTAGATGTTTCTAGGTTAAAAATTAGTACTTTAAAATGGAGCCTAAATTGTTAAAAAAAACAGCCAAAAATTCATTAGATTTTCCCACTTGGGAAAAGATTTTTATTATAAAAAATAACAACTTTGTCATGAACTTTAAGATTCCACCATTGAATTGTGTAAGCAAATTTATTCTACTGTTGCCAGTGGATGACAAATTGGTTGATGATGAAGAGGGGGGGAATGGTGTTCAACTACCTTTTTAACTACTGATGTATATCACAGGCAGTGAGCACTGATGATAAATGAATTGAAATTATACATTGGGAAAGGATTTTATTTTTTACAGAAGGAAACATTGCAGGCCTAAGTTTAGAGTAACTCCCTGGCATTTGCGATGTATTAGGACTGAGGAAAACCTGGAAAAAACATCAGTCATGGAGGTTCGCCCTGGTAGGATTCGAACTCTAGACCTCCCCCTCACATATTTGCACCTTAACGACCTCAGCCACCCGTAGCGATTATTGATCATGAGAGTGAGTGCTTTTGAAACATGTTTTGGATTTTAAACAACTAAGTGAGGTATAATATTGTTACTGTGCTAGCAAAATAATAATGCAATAATTGACAAAATATACAATAAGGAAATGGGTTAAAAAGCCTATGAGTTATTTGTGGATTTGGAAAAAGTGTATGATAAACTCATAAGAGAACTGTATAAAGGGAAGAAAGGGAACAGTATAAAAGATGGGGTTATTGCAAAAAAATGTTTTCTATTAATTGTGGGGATGGAGACATGACCCAGAGATCAGACAAAATTGAGGTCTTTGGCAAGGCTGTAAATTGAGTGTAGTATTAATTAATTTGTTTATTGGGATATAATGGTAGGATTGAAGACTGTAAATACACACATACCAGTTAATGGTAATACAGAATTTCCGGGATTGCTTTTTGTTGACATTTGATGGTTAGTTCCTTTTCAGTAATTTACTTGAATTATGCTACAATAGAAACTGAGAAAGTGTGTATAGAATGGGTTCTTACAGTGAATGAGAATAAAATTAGAGTGCATAGTATAAGGTCCTAAATTTTAAAAAAAGTGAAGAAATAAACTATTCCAAAAACATTATTAAAGAAGAAATGGACTATATTAGGTAGGATATACAGATGGCTAGCACATTTATTTAGGTTAATATTATATAGCGTATGTTCATGAAATATACATAAGTTTCCAAAGCAAAAGGACGATTAGCTATTACATCAATACATAATACATTGCAGCAATGATAATTAAAGCAAGCTAGTTGGATGAGAATTTACATAGAATTAGTGGAATCAAGATGGGTTTAAGGTGCAGAAGATTGGGATATAGAAGAATATTTTTTATGGTTTTTTTTATGGTTTTTATGGGTTTTTATGTTTTTTTTTTTTGGGGGGGGGTATCTCAGATCTTCAGCATCCTATTCAATTCAGGGAGTAGAACTGGCATTAAATTTTGCTCAGAGGCCTCTTCTTTCAGGCTTGAGGTTCTTTAATGTGCTGTAAATCTACTACATAGGATCCTCAGTTTACTTCCCTTTTGAAGGAAGCCATACTTTGAATTTTTAAATAGAAGAAGGATGGGCATAATGAATAATGTACCTATGTAATTTAAAATTGTATTGAAAGTGGCACTGATGTTTTTGTGGGTTCTGTGACAGAGTTATATAATGTAAATGTATGGGGATAGATAATGGAGAAAATTATAACATTTTGTTTCAGAATACAAGAATATTTTGATGGACACAGTTTGATAAAGTGTTTAAAATATCAATTGGACAAAAATTTCTAGTTGTATGGAAGTAGATATCAATTACAGAGGAATGGAATGGGAAATAAATATTTCATCAGGGAGAACAAATTTGCTAAGAATTTTAGAAGGTTGTAATAGAAAATTGCAAAATGTTAATGGAGGAACTATGTACTCATAGCATTATTAGAAGAAGATTATTAGATTGAAGGTTAAACATTAAACATTATTAGATATCAGCTGCATATGAATAGAATGTATGGTATTTTGGCAGGGACAATAGATTTGCCAAGGAATTTGGAAGGTAGTAAGAGATACATTGGATGATGTTGATGGACAAATATGTATAAGTCAATGAAAGATAAACGTTACTTGTTCATTATACAAAATGAAGTTGAAATTGGCAAGAGCATGGTATGTGGATAAATGCAAAAGAAAAGAAAGAGAAGGGTAGAGATTGGGGTACGCAGAATGATGAGATTAAGAGGGAAAATTAAACAAATTATTTATCCCACATGAGGGGAAACAGAAAATGATATTCTTATATTATTTGACTGTAAAAAGACAGATAAGAAGAAGTGTTAAAGCAGTAATAGTTAAGAACTTATAGCACTTTAATATATGTTTTCAGAAAAAATAATTTATGAAGCTGGTTTAATTTCTTTATAAAGTTAAGTAGAAATGATCGTGGTAAATTGAAATGAAAAAAAGTATTGTAGGTGATATAATTAATAGCTATGTTTTATTTTTCCTTTTTTCCTTTCCCCCCTTTCCTTTTCCCCTCCCTTTCCAATATTCATAAGCCATAATGGGTTGGAATTGGGATTAAACAGGGTTAAATCCAGTTGTTAACTGATATTATTTTATGGTACTTAGCATAAATAAATAATTAAATTTTCAGAATATGGAGACAAACTTCAAAGGTTTAATTAGTTATTTAAATTGTACTTTGGAAGCTATATACAATGAAGTGATAACTTAATAATTTTTACTAAATATGTATTTAGCAAAATTTCTTCCGTTTTAACCAAAACTTTTATCAAGAAGTTTCTGCTCTAGCAATGGGAAACCCCATCTCTATTTCATGAACACCTTTGAAGTAGATATTACTAAATCTTTCCCATTAATTTTCAAGACAGGCTCTGAAACTCTTTAATTTACAAAATACATCTATACAACTGAGAATCGGACAGTGGCAGTATCTAGGGCGGGGAGAATCGTGTGTCGTTGATTGACTGCCCCGCTTCCATAGCAACTCAGAAGGATGCGCGAGAGGTCGAGCATTACCAGCTTAATAAATATAACTTTTGAGACTTCGTTTGGCTGCAATTTTTACATTCACAGCAGTAGTGATTGAAACTTGTATTGTAATCTGTAGCTACAAAAATAAAAGTTTTTGGATTGTTAACCTATTGCTATTGCATTTAGCTTTGGATATATTGAACAGAATTATGTGGTACTATTTTGTAGCTTCGGTTTTCCACGACAAAATTCCGGTTCATAAACTGGACGAAAGTCGTAAATAACGCGAGGGCTATCTCCAGTCAGTTGAGTAGAATTCTGAACCTATTCAGAAAAACTGTCATGTTAATACATACGTGTTATCCAAAATATGGTATTTGGCACAACAATTACCCATGGAGGAGAAAATTTCCCAGCGCATTGAATTGGTATTATTTATTGGGAAAGTACATGTTTCGTGTGCAACGCCAACAGCTTCGTTTACCAGTGAGTGCAGCAGGTCCAAGTAAAATGCATTTTTCATACTTATAGTACCTCCGCAAGCGAAATAAATACCAATTTCTGGTCGTAATATGCTAGTGCGCAGTATTTCCCAAACACTCCCATTCAACAGTGTAACATCTATTAACAATGTACCCCCAGGATTCAAAACGTGTGCAGAAAGTTACATCCAAAGGACTGTATAAATGGGTGCAGAATATGAAAAATTCCCAAATATATGTTGTGTTCAAATATCTGAAACCTTCCATGGAAATCAATTTGGGAAACATTTAAATATCTATACATTCCGACCGAGAGGAAAATGACAACTTATTTAGTTGTAAATGCTTTCCTACCAACTGAAATAAAGAAAAGTTTCCCCTATATAAATATAATCTTGTAATAGCTGCGAAAAGATGGGCGCACTTACACATAGTCTGACAACCTACATATTGGGAGAGTGCGTTATGGACGTGGAGCTAGTTCAGTTAGCTCAATACATCCACAATCAATCAAACTGGACAATTGCTTCTTCCCTTACAGGTCGATAAATCTAAATTTGTGTTCATCCAAGTGTGGATTACCAGTGCCTTTCGGCATAGTTCATACAAGAAGTGTTGCATTGTAGCTAAATTTTATAAACTTCGTTAGAATAATGTACAAATTTATAAACTATTGCAACTTTTCACTAATATAACAATACATTCACATTTAAACTGATCTTTGTTTACTGCACTCAGTCAAGTTAGATTCCGAAAGGACCATTCTGATACATAAAGACAGCATTGTGGCTAATGAGTTCGTCACATATGCATTATTAATGCCTTTTCTATGTATGTGATACGTGAAAAGTAAAAAAGTAAGAATGGGATAAAAAATTAGAGGTAATGAAACAAGAAAAGATATCTAACAATATACACAACAGTTAATAAAATCACGGGTAAATTATAACATATCTTTGTTTTCTATATTGATATCGGTTTCACACTTACAAATTTTACAACTTTTTGCACACATTTTAATTTAAAAAGTTCACTACCTTAACGCTACCCGACATTAACCTTTACAGGGTAAGGGGAAACTTGGGGAAAAAAATCTTACCCAAGCACCTGACTTTATGGGATTCAAACCTGGAACTCCTGAATTGCAAGCAGATACGTTATCCATAAGAACACGGAAGCAGTCACAGGGAACGCTAATATGACAAAGATAGTTCAAATCTCTTCATACAAAAACATCACTCTCAATGAAAACAAATAGGTTTTTCATTACCCGTTTCAGCAGCCTGTAGAGTAAAGCTATGTATACAGGTGGATAGATGGAGCCAAGGAGTGCGCACTGCTACAAAATGACATGGTCAATGTAAAAACACTGACAAAAGAGGAAGGGTTCCTCTGAAGATAATTTCTTGTATTATTAAATGACATAAACCAAATTAATTGTTTCAACCTGATCCCTAAAATTGTTCCTGAAGAACTTCCAATGCATTTCCTTCGCAACTCCTCCAACGAAAATTAATCGAAGTCTGCAAATAGCAAAACAACGTTCTGACTCTTCTTACTCGGCTTTTCTAAGAGAGGCTTTCCATCACTCTCACTCAACTGTTTTGCTTTGTTCCATATTTTTTTTTAATTGTGAATTTGCCAAATCCGCAGCACATTCTCTTGTTGTTTTATTGTCGTGACCATGGATTTTAATCGCTAACGCCGAGCGGTATTGGTCGGCGACATTCTTTGCACGACAGATTTACTTGGGAATGAATGAATAGTGTTTGACGCCCGTTTTGCTACAGAAGCACCACAGGCGATGGACACGGATGATACATGAGATAAAATGATATATTGGGAAAGAATATTTTTTAAGGAAGGAAACGTTCCAGGCCTAAGTTTAGGGTACATCCCCGGCATTTGCCATTTATGAGGACTGAGAAAAACGGGGGAAAAACCTGTCAGGGAGGACGGTCTTGGCGAGATTCGAACCCCAGACCTCCCGCTCACGAATCCGCGCTTAAACGACCTCGACCACCTGTGGCGGTTTTAATTGGGAAGAAACCCCGAGAGTATTAGAAGGGCGAATAAGTGAATTTCTTAACTTATGTGGAGAAATACTTCCAGCAGAGGTTCTAAATGCATATACTGATTTATTTGCAATTTCGCATGACTCTTGTTAATGAGGACCGTGAAATTTTGGACCTAAGCATGAGAACTTTTGTTCTGTTAAACAAAATAAAAATCAAATCTCTCTTCTGTTACCTCGAGTCCTGCACCCGTATGCCTCCTTCGTTACTCAACAAATCATCTCCTTGAGATTCGGCAACTCCATTCTTCTCTTCTGCCTCGACCTCCCTTTGACCTCCAGCCACTGGTTTTCTCGCTTCTATTTGTACCCTCGCTCAGTATGGCCTCTGGACCTCTCTCTAGTTTTTGTCTTCCCTTCATGTTTTATCTCCTAGTATGGAGTACCGTGTCATATTTTTATAACATGTCGTTCCTGATGTCTAGTGGTATCCATACTTGCCTCGTTGACGCAAGATGGCCGGTGTACTTTTTCGAGCGTAAAAAGTACTAAAAATGCCTTCCTTCGGAAGAGAAGTAAAACCATGGGTGTCATGTCGTAGATTTACGAAACTTAAAGAGCCTCAAGCCTGAAACAAGAGACCTCTGAGCAAAATTTAATGGCAGTTTCACGCCCTGAATTGAATGAGAAGTTGATGACCTGAGATGTTAAAAGGTATCCATAAATAAACAAATTAAATAAAATTAAATTAAAATAAAAACATGTGAGCGAGTCCGGGTTCACTCTCCTCGCTGGGCTGTCCCAACTTGTCCATATTCTTTATTTTCCATGCTCACCAGCCTGTGCGGTGATTTGTTTGCTTTTCCAACAAACTTTCCAATCTCAAGTTAGCATTCTGCCTCCTCATTCAGGTTTCACAGTTCCCTTACAATTTTATATTACAGTTCAATTACTTTCAATAATCCAATACGATTGACAACAATTTATGCAATTATTTACAATATTAATAAAAGTATTAATGTTTTACTCCATTTCAAGCACGCGTCTACGTGTCTCGAACTGGCGGACGCCGTATTATCGTCACGTGGAAATAAATGTTCATATACTTTCAATATTATACGAAACTCTAATGATTCAACTTTACGGCTTGACATATTGAAATTGGGTTTGAACAGAAATGATTCTCTCTCTACAATCTGGTTGCACTCTCCGTATGATCCCTCCACTACCCACGCGTTCACGCGTTCATTAGTTCCGCTGTCGCACGTGACTACCTGTAAAATACACTTGTTTTCGTTATCTTGCTGAGATGGATGATACACTATAGTGTTTTGTTTATATCATTTAACATCTCTTCTGCTAAGAAGTGAAAAGTACGATGTTCATTTTTTCTTCATAATTTCATTTTGTTAACATCTCTGCTCAAACTAAGGTTAAAACATGATATCCTTTTCTTCATAATACTGGTATTTACATCATTTTCCCTTCGTCATTTCACCTCTATTTTGTTTAACCTCACAGTCTTAAACATTTTCATCTGCAATATACATTCTTTTTAAATAGTGTTTACAGCTACTTTTACTGGTAAGGCACAGTGGCGGCTCGTGACATTAAAATTTTGTGCAGCTCTACCTCCACGTAAAGAGTTTAATTTGAAAATGCTGTTGAGTGTTTACTACACACTTTCGGTTCAAAAATATACTTATATACACAACTATATCTACTCATTGTGTTATATACTGTTTTGTGTTTAGTTTATTACACAACAGAAGGCTGAAATTTCATTTCACATAGAACACAACACATCAAAGTGCTACAGCAGGTGTGTAATAGGAAAATAAATGTTTTAAACGATGATTCACACGTTTGGAAAGAATCTTCTAACATTAAACCAAGCATTTTGTACTGCGACTTTACTGGTGATACGGATAATGTGGTCGACCATTGCGCTAAAGGCAGGAGCCTGCTTTTGCTATAATTGACACACGCATTTGAAGCTTTCTCGTTTATATTCAACACCGTTGGGGCTTGTGTTACCTGCTCTTCTTTCGTGCAGACATGGTCACCTCATCGGCATATGCCAGAACAGGACCAGATAGTATGAGATCTACCATAAAGACTTCCAAGCACAACCATATAAGATTATTGACAGTGGACACCTCTATCGCACCGAACGCTTTATTTTTACTGGATTATAGAGAAACTCATTGAATTTCAACACGGAAGGCTGCAGTAGAGTGTAATCTCTTTGTTGTATTTATAATGTTGGCACTAAACATCTCTAGCTCTGCAAACAAGTATTTATGTTTAACATAATCAAACACTTTCTGGAAGTCTACGCCAAGAATTGCAGCTTTCTCTTTGTGCCTCAGTGAATTGTCACGTCGCGTACAATCTGCAGATAGTGCGTGCTTTTCTGACCGGGTACTGGTCAGGTTTACCCGTGCTTAAAAACACTTAGAGACATAATGTTTTTTTTTTTATTTTTATTATTTATCATCTCAGGTCATCAATGTGAGACATGATGGCAATTTTCGTGTTGAACCTCAATAAAGAATACAAGCTGAATTTTCTGTAAAACTATATTGTGCATCCAAATGAACATTTTACTACTTATTAAGCAATTACTTCTGAATTATAAACTGTTTTTAAGTTTTGGTTAATCTGAACTGTTATTAGGTATTTTATAATTATTTTAATGAACAAGAAAAATATTAATGTTTAACAGATTTGCTACTTTAGGTGTACCTTTCCCATAAACGATTAAGCTTAGCATAACAGATTTTAAATCAGTTTCATAACATGCTACTTAACATTGCTGATGAAATAATTTGTCATTTAAAGCAAAAGTTAAATTTTAAAATATTTGTATATAATCATTTTATGCAAATTTCAAACTTTTTTTTTTCAGAAATCTCCTGTATGCATAAGTTACAAGCTTTTACTAGCTATACAGAGCAATTTGTTTTGCACGTGCACAAAAGAATTCGTAGATCTATCTTACATAATTTTTAAGAAAAGTGCACCGTGCTAAATGAATAAGGAGAAGTTAAGAGCATTAGAAATTAACAACGAAGTGCCTCATATCCCTTTATGGTTAATTAATTAATTGTTGCATATATCATTTCGGGCATAATCTTAAATAATATTTTAACAGTAATAGCAGAACAATTTTCATACATGAACTCCACTGTTCCTTCAAAAGTTGGCAATTTCTCATATAGGGCTGCTAACACCAATTTAATATATATTGAGCGTTCCATGTCATTGAGCTGAATTATGTCAATTTGATCGATTTTAAATTTCAAACATTGCTGTTTGGAGTACTATGTAGGCGGATGGTCTTTTCGTCGTGACGTCAAACTGAATTTACATTGTTCGTTTTCTTTAAACATTTACCATTTTGACCTAATTGGGATACCACTATTACAGTGTAATAAAAGTAATAAAAGATATAAATAATATAAATAAAGATATACTGTGAGTGGAGAACTAGTTACTTTTCCCTTTTGGAGATTTCTGGGTTGCAACGAATTTCGTCACAAGCAACCTGTGTCCTCTTCGTGTGTGGTTATCGGCGTTTCAAACGAGGCTCTTAGGTTGCCCTCTTAAGAACAATCCATGAGAGTAATATCAGGAGAGCACAGAGCTCCATCATACTGGAACTAAATTTGACGTCGTATGTCCAGTAATTTGTCTTAGAGAGTGACTGGGAGTATGTGAACTAATAACTGAAGGCGCAAGTGTTCATTTAACCCCAAAGGATGAAGGTACGTACCAATCAAATGATCAACATGTTTACTCCGATCCTGTGCTGAGGCTTGTCTGCACGATGGCATGTAGATTTTCATAATTCCACACGCAGCTGTGCTTGGCTTCCTCTACCTGCTTCTCCCCAAAACAAGGCTATCGGTCTTCAGCGTATGTGTGCAGTGCTCACGCTTCAGCATGAGTAGTTTCATAATACGTAACCTTAACTCTTATTTTGCAGCTAACTCATTACTAGTACATTTTCATGCACGAAATATGGTGGAATACTTAGACGAAATTTTATTAGCAAATCTTAAAATCATAAACCGGCATTACGTAATATGTGTGGCTATGTTAGAAAAAAAGCGGGAGATTGGAACTTAGCTTACTTTGTTTTGTTTGTGAAGTTTTGCATCGTTCTGACTGAACTAAACGCACAGTGGATTACATCTTCTGATTAGCTTACACAATAGGAATTGTACTTCGCCGTTACAAGTGACCTACCTACCCCTGCTGGAAGGAAAATATTACCAAAACAGCAATGTCCACATCTTCGGCAATTGTCCTAACAACAAAAACTTTTGGACCACAAATCGGATACATATTTCGTTTTAATACCAATTTAGCACTTTAACGTCCAGTGTCATAATTTCCATATCTTCGAATTTTGGTCATCTCAAACACTATAGGCTCCCTAGCTCCAAATATTAGTATATTTTCCCTGTATCATCCTTGGATTTGTGCGGTGAATTCTGGAACAGCCCGTGTAATTATAAAGCATTGAGAAAATGAAATTCTGATTGTGCCTTTCTGCCGTTGTATTGTAAGAGTGTACTGCCTATCCCGGCATCTACCCCAGACTCTGTTTAATTTTAGACTAATTCCACTGCCAAAAATGTTCCCCATTAGTTAATTCAAATAAAAAAAATTGAGGGCTCGGATATTACGTACTAAAAGGCTGGAAAATATTTATTTTATGTGCTAAAATGTTTGAATGTGTGGCCAAAAAGAAACAGAAAACAATTGTATTTAGGTTTTAATTATTTTATGTGAATACAAACAGCATGCAGTATTCACCAAATAATTTATGCTATGCCTCACCATCTGCTGAAGAACTGCAATAACCATTGAAGGGCCATTCTAAAGTTATCTATCTGAAATGACTGAGTACTGTGGAGGAACATTGACTTTGAGGAAAATGAGCGCTCCACACCACAAAAAGATTAGTTGGCAACTTTATAAACGAGCATTTACACTCACATCAAAATCTTTTCCTTGCTGTCCGTTTAACACGTTTGAAATTTTATACATAGTGTGAAACCTACTTTTTTTTTTTTTTTTTCCCCAAACTTTGCTTTGTATTTCTTGTAACACTTGTGCTGTAGATCAACTAAGACTGTTAAGCTTTTCTCTAAATCACGAAAATGCTGAACTGACTCTGACAGAAAGATCTGAATAACAATTGAAAATTCGTAATTCAGTTTGGTTCGTTAATGACAGAAGCAAAAGCTTTCTTTCTTTCTTTCTTTCTTTCTTTCTTTCTTTCTTTCTTTCTTTCTTTCTTCCTTCCTTCCTTCCTTCCTTTCTTTCTTTCTTTCTTCCTCCCTTTCTTCCTTTCTTTCTTCCTTTCTTCCTTCCTTCCTTCCTTCCTTCCTTTTTTTTTATATATTTTTTGTGCATAATGTTGCACTGCAGCAATAAGTATAGGGTTTTATTTCTTGAATGTGTCAAATCTTCAAATCTTTTCGGAGACTTAACACTTTTTCTCCATTAGGAACATTTTTATGCAGATTACGGCATTTTGTTCTAATTTCTTCATATATCAGTGTAATTTATGGGCAATGCAAGTAACACAAATCATCTTCCGCTGTCTTCTTCATGTATACTGCGGTATCCATCAATAACAGTAAACCTTCTCAACGCCGCCTGGCCACAACAGCTGCGTTATTTTGTTAAATAATCTTGAAACTGCCATGTGGTTAGGAACAGTCGTTTCTTGACATGTTAGTACATTTCATTCATACTGCTTAAATGCTTTGATACCCTAATAAGATAATACTGTCTCATTCATACTTTGGTGTAGAAAGAGAATAAGGTGTCATGATGCAAAAAAATCAATCCATCGATATACGAAATATCACGCGAATGCGCGTAGCGTCAGCAATGAAATCAGGTTACTATAGCTCCTAGGTGCTAGAGAAATGCTATATCAGCAACATGCTTCCGTGCAAAACCGGTCCCAATAGAACTAATAACACTCGTAATAAAGATTAGCCAGAATTTCGAAAGTAATAAACTGAATATAAATGATCATATATGACGTTCTTGATGATCCCTGGGAGTCACAAGGACAGTCGTGCAATTACTCGCCACTCCCCCTTTCGACGCTGTCTCATGTTCACGTCTCTCTGTCAGGGCCAAGTCACGACGCCCAGTGGACCCTAGCTCTGCCACACCAAGTTAGACTGAGACAAGACTCCGACGGAGCGCATCTGCCTTCTTTGTAATTTAACCCTTAGTACAGGCCTAGTGCCTCTGCATCCGTTTGTATTTAATTGGGCTCTGGCCATCATGGCGGAATAAACATTTATATTAAACATTTTTTATATTAAACTATTACTTTGTGTATCATTTAACCATTACCATTTGAGTTACTCCCCTTGTCATTTCTAAATGTGGAGCGTGACAATACTAACATTTTCCCTGCCGGTTGAATCTGAAGTCGCATTTAAGGTAACCCAGATTTTCTCATTCTTGCAAGTTGAACTACTTTATATATATATATATATATATATATATATATATATATATATATATATATAATGCTTAATATATATAACAGCAGGAGCAGCACCACCGAAAAAGTGGCCTACAAAGCTTCCCATCTTCCCAGTCAACATGATCCCCAAAAATATACGTCTACCTTCGAAGCAAATCTACGTATTTTAAAATAATTTTTATCCATAAAATAAGCCAAACCTCAAACGAAATATAGCTCAGGTTTCCCAAATAAATGGCCAAGTAGTTTAAGACATGCAATGCCAAAAAACAACTAGAGGACAAATTAATAATACGTGGGAATTAATCCTCCATAGCTGAACATGCAGTTTGTCATACATGTGGAGTATTCTGTGAGAAGTGCAATACCATTTATTTTAAATACAATGTTTTATAGGGCAGTATATTATTTTCTTTCGCTAGATGACAAAGACGAAGTTAGTTTTCAAAATGGAGTCTCTAAGTGTAGTTAGCGTCAGGTTTTTTGGTTTGTGCAATTTATTAAGGTGGTAGCAGCAGCAGGAGCAGCAGGTGCAGCAGCAGGAACAGCAGCATCTTCTGTCTATGTACACTTAGCCAAAATGTGCACCCATTCTTCCGGTTTCGAGTATAATTGGGAAATACTCCTGCCGTTCTACTCAACAATGTCTTCCAGCCTCCCAGTCTAAGCCATGCTATTCACGACTTCTGTTTCATGTCCAGCTCTATGATATAGGTCTGTTTATATCCCATCTAGATTTAATTTCTCTCTGCAGGTCCAGAGATGACATCAGCATGCATCGCGCCTGTATATCCTGCAGGCGTCTTTTGACTTTTTTCACTACGCCATATCCCTCTGCCAAAAATAGTTTAAACTGATTTTAGACAATTCCCGCTCTACAACCGCTGCCCACCATTTTGGATAATGCATGTTGTTTAATTAGTACCGGTAGCATATTGACCTCAGGGTTGTTTTTGTTCTTTAACTATTCTTAGCCTGTATCTAATTACATTTTGCTGTAGACTGCATCTTCCCAGCACCTACCTCTTGTAGTACGCCATAGTTCGATGTGCTCCTCTCTATCCCCTAGAAATCACGTTGTAATTTATTTAGACCATGTACTTTATCCCTTCCCAAACCTCACTTCCGTATAACAATGAGAACCTATCCATTACCTTAAAGATAGTTATAAATGTTTTGAAGAGCTAAGTAGAGAGTTTCTACTTATTTCACCAGAAATCCTGCCACCATCATGGTATTGTGATGAAAGTGATCATCAATTGCAGATATAAATTAATGAAAGGTAAAAATATACTTACATTAATGTATGTCTTGATGTTTTTCCACCTGAAACCTAGATTCTTATTTCTTCTTGTGATACTGGTGCAACTTTCTTGGACGTCAATTAACTCTGCAAATTTTGTGTCTACAGTCCCTTTACTGTTGATAACCTCTTGTGCGTAGAATTGTCCGTCGAATTACACATTTGTCATTCATCAATAAACATGATTTTAGCAAACGTTATAATTTCCTGCCAGGAATTCCAAATGATGTACCCTGTTCCTAAACTTCAACATCCTGGATACTGATCTCAATGGTACGCCAGTTGTCTTAGAAATCCCTTGTGGAATGCCGGTGGTGAAGAGATTTTATTTCATTTTTCGTCTCGCTTCACGCGAAGTAGTACATATTAGTGACGGTTTTATCATAACGTTGGCTATGCAATGTTTTCCATTTCAACTTAAAACTCTTTGAAGCATAGTTCTAATTATTGGTGCACATGGGCAAATAAGTAATATTTATGAACTACAAAGTTTCACGCATAAAAACGTTCTGAAAACTGAGAAAAGATACGCTAAATTTAATCTCACCCGAATCACGCTCGTTGTCGTGTTATGTGCAGTGTAAATGAATCAACGAGGAAAAATGGGCAAACGTGCATACGTACAAGTAGAGATGGCGGTGAATAATAGCCCTCTGCCGTTATGCAAAAGATATTTCAACATGCAAATACCCCACAGTGTCACTGACATCCATCGGCGAATAACAATCAAACAATTTTAAACCGACATAATTATACATGAGTTGAAATATTCAACTATTATTGCTAAACGGGTCTATCAAAGCCTAACTGCTGATCATAAGGCACAAAGAACTTATCATCTGTTCAGAGGATGAAAGTAATCATTTTCTTGCTGAACATTGCCATAGAAGATAAAAATATGATTCCATACTTTGAGCCTGAGGCTAAAAGACAATCCATGGGATGAAATTACACAAAAAAAAAATTCTCGGAAAAGATAAAATCTAAAACAATGCCCGTAAATTTTTGACATTTAGTAAAGAAAGCAAAAGTCTAAAATAAAATAAAAGATTTAAAAACACTAAAGTAATAAATTAATTTAGTTCCAATAAGATATCAGTCAATTATTCAGAGTAACAAAGTTATCTTTATTTGTTTTTTTAAGTCTACCATTAATGCACAACAACGTCTTAAATATTCTGGGTGGCAGAATGGCTTATTTGCGAGTCGTAAACCAGAAGCAATAACTATAGTATCTGATTTTTATTATTTGAAATTAAGTTCTCAATCATGTAAGATCCTTGCTTGCAACTTAAATAATTGCAATAATGTACTAAGCATTTTTTCACATAAATTTTTACATTTATAGAATATCCTACAAGAATGAAACGTTGCAGGAAACAAAACGAATAAATAATAACCTCAAAAATAATGTATTACCATTATAAGTTTTGTGATTTCTAAAAGAATAAAATATTTTTAAATAGTGAATTATAAACTTAGTTATTTTTATAAGAAGCAATACATCCTAAATTAAACGCGAGTACTGATAAAATTCCACTTTTTTCATTAAATTGCACTTAGTTCAAAATTTATGTTCTGAAGTTCTACAATTTAAAGTGCTAAGAGAGATGCTGAGTTTTCGGAATATTTGAAATGCTACTACACTTTGAAATGGGGGGGGGGGCCTTCCTAAATAAAAGAATCAGTGTGTTTTATCTGTTAACTTTAAAAATTGAAATTAAATACTTAGAGACTGCAAGACCATCATCATATAACAATTGCTTGCACAAAATATACAAATTAAACTTGGCTATTGACAGTAGAAGGTGAATACATCCATAACACATTTAATAAGGTTTTTAAATAATAGTACAAAAATAAATAAAAGATAACAAGAGAAGGAAGGAAGAAATGAATGAGGAATAAACTTTTTGGGAGTCAAAAATGACGGTATGATAAAAACATGTTCCATGATCCAACAATAACTTTTACAGACGCACATAATCAGAAATTGTTTGTAACAAACATAAGCAAGTTAGCGTCATAGTACGTGGCAGTTAAAGTTCACCCCTCGCCAAGCTGGGTTAGTAGAGGAGCATCTGGCTTACAACGAACATTGTAGCATCACCTTCAACTAACACTTGTGAGAAGTTTCAAATATAAGTAAATAAAATATGCAAAACTTATAAATTCCTGTTGACTTCGGAAAGACTACTCATTTCAATTTCCGGCTGAGTTAGAAGTGGCCAGCTGCCCTTGTACTTGATTCCCTCAACCAAAGAATTGCATTGCCACATTTTCAAGCGGTAATTCAAGAACTAGGAAAGGACAAGGCTTTACTCAAGAAAAAGAGTTGAGGTTATGTTTCCAGCGTTACGTACAAGTTTACATAATAACATATCTGTCCGCAGAATATCCAGCCATTCTGAATAACTTATAAATCAATCGGTTGTTATCGGTATAACTTCTCAGTCAGGGAAGAATTTACTGCACATGCTTGTAGTTTGTCGATGACTATGCAGAAATGGCAGGAAGAAAAAGCGAAAGAGATGGAGGATGCAAGGGTTCCTTAAACAGCTGTCCAACAAAAAGGTGACTCAGCAACACACTTTCCGTCAGCATGAAAGTACGGGAGAAGAGGATAATGCAGCCCACTCAAATAAAGAAAATATAATAACAAATGTCAATCCACGAAATATTTATGATGAATTGGAAATAAAACTAAAATTAACTAGATTAGAAGAGATAAACACATTATTAATAGCTCTACTATTAGTAACTAAAAATTACATCCTAAAGGAAGCACATAACATTTCCATTCCCAGAAGCAGCTGACAGATTAGAATTAAGAACACAAAACCTACCTATAAATCCAACAGACTTGTGGAAATTATTACAGATGGCATTTGAAAGAAGATCAGAAACTTTAGACATGGAAGAACTGTATCAGAATTTCGTACTTAGTTATGGAAGGATAGCCTTCGATTTCCAAAAACCTTAGCCAAATAGTCATTTTCTACTTATCACAATTGATGGACGTAATAAACTTTATACAAATATGCATAAAAACGCCCAAAGAAGTAAATTGGTCATGTTGGAATTAAGAGGGCTACCAAAAGAACTGCAGTTACATATTCTGTACATACAGGAACCATATTGTGTAAACGGTAAACCAGCACATGTATCGGCAAACTTTAGAACTATAATAGATAAAGGAAACCCTATGGCAACAATAGTAGTTATTAACTCGGAAATACAAGTAGTGAAAATAATGCAACTAAGTGATACACATACAAATTGCATAGAAATAGCACTAGGAGGGAAACATATTTTAATAAATCAATATTTTCAGTTATGCAAACGCATAGAACTATATATAAATAGAATAAGAGATATAGAACATGGCTAAAATAATTCTCCAGTAATATATATGGCGGATGCTAATGCACATTCCCAATGGTGGAACAGCAACTATAAGGACAAAAAGGGAGAACTACTGGAGGAGGTAACAGCGGAGCTACAGCTAAATGTAAAGAGCAAGCCATGTAACCCACCCACTTGTAGTACTGTTCTAGGGGCTGCATCCAACATAGATATCACATTGATAAATAAAGATCAAGCAAAATTGTTACAAATTGGAGAGTAGGTCAATCACTGACGTCAAGTGATCGCAATATAATTTATTTCGAATTACAAATTAATACAAACCTGAACAAAGATGGAATGAGAATAAAAGACCTTACAATATAAAGAAAGCAAATTGGGATAAACTAAAAATGGATTTTAAATTACTTACAATACCTCAACCTCAAGATGACGTTAACAATAAAGCATTAGAACTAACCAAAGCCATCCAAAAAGCTATGAAGTGTAGCATACCTAGAACTAATAAAAAACATAACATTTCACCAACATTTTGGAATAATTATCAGTTAAAATTAAGAAGATTAGTTAGAAAAGCTAGAAGAATGTATTAGAAATCCATCATTGCCTCAGAAAGAGAAAATAATTTAAATAAATATAGAGAAATTAGAAAAAAATATAAGGAAAATATAAAACAATATCGCAAAGCTGCATGGAAAATGTTCGTACAGGTAAACGTTTCGAACATTATATGGGGCACACCTTACAATCTAATAATCGAGAAATTAAAAGCTCCAGAAGTAATATCTACACTGCATAAAGAGGAATTTAAAATGACTGTCAATTGGATAGGCTCTATAAATCTCCTACTTCTAAAACTACAACTTAATGATATTAAAGAAGATGATAACCCGGAGCACAAGAAACTAAGAAAAGAACTCATTACTGTAACAATGGATAAAGGTGTCATTTTTCCCTACCATGAAGTTGAAATAAGAAAAACAATAAAGGAATTAAAGAAGAACAAATCAACAAATAAAGTCGGAAGTGCTACAACAGTTGGAAGATCAGATTATTCCGTACTTATGTCAACTGTCTAATAACTGTCTATGGCAGGGAAGAGTGCCTTATTGCTGGAAGGAAGCGAATGTGATCATTTTAAACAAAGGGCTGACAAAGATCCCACGCAACCGAAATCCTATAGGCCTATTTGCCTTCTAATGTTTCGGGCAAAATTCAAGAGAAACTGTTCAGCAAAAAAAAAAAAAAAAAAAAAAATATGAATATAGATCAATGATTGGTATGAGCAGTAAACAGTTTGGATTTAGAAAAGGCAAGTTAACAGAGGTAATAGAGACTGCAAAAACAACTAATAAATAATATGTAATAGCAATACTTTTCGATATTGCGCGGGTTTGATAACTTATGGTGGCCAGTACTGTTTCAAATTTTAAGGAAAAAAAATGTCCAGAATGCATCTATAATTTTAATAGATTATTGTAAAAATAGAATATTGTATGTTAAGGGCACAAACCAGATTATTACAAAGGAAATTACCAAAGGATGTCCGCAGGGCTCAATTTTATGGCCGATATTATGGAACATATTTTTTGAATTTATAATAGAGAAATTAGAAGGATTAAACAGTATAAAAGAAATTATCACATATGCGGATGTCTTGCAAATAATAATATAAGGAAATAATAGAAAGGGAATTGAAAAGAGATCAAGTATAATAACTCATCATGTAAACAATTAGTGCATAAAAGCAAAATTGGAAATAGCTCCTCACAAATCATTTATGTTTTTAAAAGGAAGCTTAAACAGAAATCCGAGTATTAAAATTATCAATAATAAAATAAAAACAAGCAGCAAATAAATATCTAGGTATCTATTTGGAAGAAAAATTAAATTTTAAGAAACGTGTAGACAATACAAGAACTAGAGCAGAAAAAGTTATGTTTAAGTTGGCCAATATTGGACAGAGATATTTCAATATACAAGCTAACGGAATAAAAATCTATCATAATAGCATCTTTGCAGCCATATTAAAATATGGAGAAGTTTGGGACGAAAAGGCACGCGAGATATATTTTATACGAACTCTAAGGAGCTCCGAAAGGAAAATTTTATTGAGATGTTTAGGAGCATTTTCCACGTCCCCAACAATGGAACTATTAGTAATATTGGGTATATAGCTTATTGATTATTTAGTTCGATTAAGAGCAGCCTCTTATTGGCTTAAAAACAAAATAACTAAAAAAATAATGAATATTATTGGTAAAAAGTGTAGAAATAAAAAATAAATAAACTATTCTTTATTACAAGTATGGCAGCGAGAATGGGATGAAATAAAAGAAGGTAAAAGAATGCATGAAATGTTTCCATCCATAAATGAAAGATTACAGTTTAAGCATATTCATCCCAATAAAGGTTTAGTACATTATGTAACAGGACACGGTCCATATTGCTCATATTTGCAAATATTTAAATTACAAGCAAACAATACATGTACGGATTGTAACGTGATCGCCGGAACATGTCTCATTTGAATGCCCTAAATACCAGTCAATTGTAGCAGAGGAAAACGACTACTTGCAGGGAAACACATCTGGAACATCATGAGATATGAAGATGATTTTAGGGTATTGAATAAACTAACAAATAAAATATCATGCAAAGTGACAGAAGAGTATATAAACAGCAAAAATCAAACAAGAGAAAAAATTCAAAGGTCAGGAATCGTACATTCCCCTAGAAGATCCCAGAGAATCAAGAAAAGGCAAGAAAGATATTTACAAGTAGAATTAGTTGAAGAAAAAGATGATAAAGAAGATAACACCGAATTTGAATCAGAAGAAGAGAACAGAATTGACAGAAGAAGGGAATAATGGCAGTTTTCGGGCGGAAAGGAAGCAGCTGAGAGAAGAAGTAGACAGAGATCAAAAGAAGGAAACTGGATTGTCAACACACCATGGTCCAGTATAGCTGCTGCTTGAGACCAGCAGCAACTCCATTGTCCAGTTCCTGATGCCAGAAATTCCAGTGGGGACCACCCCGATACCGAGCGTTAGCAGAAATGAAGATTGTAGATATTAAATTGGATAAAAATTGTAAATTAATTAATTTTAAATGTAATTATTGCAACTGAGCACCAGTAGTAATTGTAGATGTAATTATAAATCATAGTAAAATAGCCATAGTGCTGGATTCCAGTACCGGTTTAGTTTGTTTAAGTTTTAATTTTGTTTAGTTATAGTATTATTATTGTAGATATTAAAATCTGTAGAATTTAAATTGTAATTTAAATTGTATTGAAAAATGTAAGAAGAATAAATAAAATACATCTGGAGTAATATGTCCTGATGTAGAAAGAAGATACCAGGATGTAAGTATTGTAGAATAAAAAAAAAATAGTTTGTCCATGGTGATAGCATATACAATGACCATTCCTGCTCATACCTCGGGTATCGTACAGAATGTTTTGGCAAAACGTTGTATCACGTAGATCTGTCAGCCTCCTGGCTACCTGCAAATTTTACTTTCAGACATAACAACGTGGCGAGGCAGTTGATAGTTATCGAAAAAGTGCAATTGGCATTACTGCAAAGTGGAAGAATTACTAGGATAAATGCGCCAAATTCCTGAGGAGAGTAGATTGAATTGGATATGCTACTATAACTGGATACCTCATTAATAAGCATGGGATTTATTTGCGTAACATGTAACATGTTTAACACATGTGCATAGTAACTGGCTATGTAACAAAATTTTAAGCTCCACTGTTGAAAATGCTATTTGAATTAACATCGGCCATTTACAGTACGTGCTATTCGTATACAAAACATATTTGCGGCTCAGATTAGATTGTAACTTTCAATAGAGGCAGTGACTGCTATTCAGATAATGAGAATAAAGTGCCACTTGACCATTTTCCTAGGAAAAAAAAATATTTAATTTTTCTTCTGCAATGAAAGCATTTATAGGGAGAACAAGGAGGTGAGGCCGCGTGTGTTACTGGTTAGTCGTACTAGCAATCACAGGTGGCAAGACTACTGGCTCAAAGTAATACAGTAAAATAGTTTAAACACACTGCCGTGAGACGAGCCGTGGACGAGCCCTTGCAAGGTAAGCTGTTATTCGTCTGTTGCCATGGTAACCTGACGTCAGTGCTGACGTCTTTAAGGACTGCTTGAATAGCCACATAACTGAGGTGAGGAGCTTGCTTCTCTCTGCAGTACATCTCGTCCAGTGCTGTTTAAGTTGGTGAAAGGTGGTAATGTAACTAACTCGTTTTTTCTGTAGACTTGAAGCCTGCATTTGTTTCCCACCAAATAAAGTTACATGTGTGGTTCAAACAATTCACATGACTGTGCAGTAGTTCTATACTTCAAAAATTGTTCTGATGGCCCTGCTTACTTTTTAGTAACAATAGTGGGATCTGGAATAGACAAGGTTTGATTTCCAAAACATTACACTTGGGTTGAATAAACACAAAGACAGTGAGGAACATTTGAAGTGTCAGTTACAACTAAGAACATTTGAAGGGGGGGGGGACAGAAAGACAATATCGGATGCTTTAAAGGAAAATGCAAGACTATATGCACTCAGATATAAGGAGAATGTAACTCTAAACAGGCAGATTCTAAGACTTGTTACCAGGGTTATTCTATATTTAAGTTTATGGAACTTCCTTTTAGGGGACACGATTACAGTGAGACCTCATTAAACTGCGGGAACTTTAAGGAATTATTAAATATATTGATGTTTGTAAAGCCCTTGGATCTTCAAAACCATTATAATAAAATAAAAAATGTGTTTAGTGGTAATTCAAAAACAATTCAAAAATGAAATACCAGACATAATACCCCAAAGTACATCAGTGATCACATTAAAAATGAACTTCATAATGCTACATTTTTTCCAGTCAAGTTGATGACACAACGGACATTTGTCAACAATCACAGTGTTCTATCATTGTTAGATTTTGAATAATGAGGGTATTCCGGTGGGAAGATTTTTAGGATTGTATGATGTGAGTGAAGATAGACCAGCAGAAAATTTGTTTGAGTTATTGGATGGTATCTTGAAAAAATATTCTTATGAATGTGAGTTGGTTCCACAGTGTTACGATAGCGCAGCTTTAATGTCAGGGAATGTAAATGGTTTGCAAAAAAAAAAAAAAAAAAAAAAGATCAAATATAAGCCTTCTCAAGCTGTAGTTGTTCATTGTATGACTCATCGCCTCAATTTGGTACTGCAAAAGAGTTGTAAGAAAATTTCCAAATGTAGAATATTTTTCGCGAATGGAATCCCAGCATTTTTTCACCACTCAGCGAAAAGAACACACGCCCTTGTATATAATGCCATCAACAAAAGCCCTACTGTTACGAAAACTCGTTGATCGTCAAACTCAGGACTTCTACGATTATTGCAGAAGAGTGGGGCAGTTTCATAAGGAACTAATGAAGAATCAAGAGATGAAAGTACAACTAACTTGTCTAAAGAGCTTCTGAAAGACTTCAGTGATTTTGAATTCTCATTTTTAGCATTCGTATTCAAAGATATTTTTAATTTGACAGTGTTCTGTTTGATATATTACAGAAAAAATAGTTAGACGTTAATTATTGTGTAGCCAAGTTTAAAGACACGCTGATTAAACTAATAAATAAAAGGGATGCAGACTATTTCGGGGAGCCTTTTGAAAGAAGTAGACAGTTGACCAACATAAACGTACGAAGGGGGTTGTAGTGACTTGACATTAGATGTATGTTCAGAATATCGCGTCTTGTATTATGAAATAATGGACACTATTTTTATGGAGATCCCAGTGCGATTTTATGACTGTGGTAGATTACAATACTTAAATCTTGTTGATTCCACCAAGTTCGAGCTATTTACAACGAGTTTCTAGTTACAGCCTTACAGTACTTGCAACAAAGCTATCCACATATATTCAGCAATATCCCACGTGTAAGAAACGAATTGTCATTATTTTATGTTAATGAATCCTATAGGACAAAGAACTTATGACAAATTGTACCAGAACTTCAGGAAATCAAAGAAATTTTTGAAGCAACTTACAAACATTTTTCTTTGGCACTGATAATACCATTTACAAGGGCATTTGTAGAGCGCAGTTTTTCTTGTTTGAAAAGAATCAAAATCTTACAAGAAACACAATATCGAAGTGCAGACTTACATCATGGCTGTCCTCTCCATACATCGTGAATTATTATTGAAGCTATTGACATCATAGACAAGTTTGCAAACCTCAAGGAGCGGAGAATTGATTTGATCTACAAAAAATGCAAAGTCGGTGTATTTGTTCTTTTATTATGACAATCATGAGAGCATGTATTTTACATTTACAATTGGTTATCTGTTATATTTATTAGGTGTTATATAGGTGCTATATGTTTTATATATCTATATATATATATATATATATATGTGTGTGTATAAAAAAGTAATGTGACATTACTGTATATGTAAATCATATGATTGGTTAATTGAAACTGCTGGAATGGGGCTTCACTTACTTTTTCGTCTACCAGCCGCCACTGTTAGGGAGCAAAAATAGAAATGTACCAATTTACCTATAGTGCGAGACATTTCGGACATCCTGGAGAGTATTGCTTAGAGACAAAAGTGTGGCTTCACATTACCACTTTATCTTCTAATGAAAGGAAATTTAGCATTTCTGTATTAAGTTCTACGTGCCTAATGATATTCACAGTGAATTAATGGACATTTTGGAAAATAAAGACATTTGTTTTCATTTTGGGACCCATGGGGAGGGCATAATAATTTTCACTTACAAGTGAGATCGTGTGGTCGCATCTTTGTGCCCAAGAGAGCTTGTTGAAATGCAAATTTATTATGATAGCAGGTTCAGTGAACATTTATCGATCTGGACACTACGAATTTTAAGTGATGACCTAGTGGGAGACGACATATTCTCCCAAAGTACCGCTGGCTAAGCATTTAAAGACGTTTATGTTTTACCGTCTTTAATACTATTGAGCGCAAAAATAACAGAAACATTTTGTGAAAATATGAACATATATCAATTAAGTTCTAAAAGCTCTCAAAACATTTAACAATTAAGTTCTAAAAGCCCTCTACATAGTAAAAATGTAATTAATAAATATTAATCTGAACTTAATTCCAATAATGATGATAATAATATATTTATTCGCCTTTTTAAGGTTGAAAATCAAAGGTAAGAAGACAATAACAAAACTGGAAAAATCTATGAAGAGAGAAAGACAAAGTAAATAGGAAGAAAGGAGTACAAAACAGAGAATATGCGCAATGAAAAGAAATAAAATAAAAAATAAAAACTAGAGAAATTTAGAAAAGTTCTCCCTTTTCCTCTTTCATCTTAGGTGAAGGAATAAATAACCAAAGAAAAAAGAAGAAAAGTTTTTAAATGTTATATTTTACACTTTCATAAAGGCAAGGAGAGGTTAAAGCAAGAATTTTGTACTGTAGATTAACAAGGCGTTGTCTCCTTATTCTTCTTTGGAATATTGATATTTCCCGCTAACGTGCTTCGTTATGCAGTCTATTATTTGGAATGGGAGTGATTGATTTGTGACACTGTCGGCTGTGGCAGATAATCTTCATCTCCTGTGCCGTCCTAAGCTTGCTTATTTCACCTTGAGAACTTCGGGCTCTGAACCCAAGGATAGGTATATGGGACGCTTCGAAATCGAGCAAGAGCCAGGTCTTCCAATGTGGACTGGTTTGCAAAGTCACATGAATTGCCAGGGAAAGTATGATAGTATGAGTGTGAAGGAATACATTTTTCTATTTTTGAATAGTGTTTAATGCCCTTTTTACATTACAGGTGGTGCACACTGATGATACAAGAGATGAAATGATAAATTTGGAAAGAATTTTTTTTTTAAAAAAAACGAAACATTCCAGGCCTAAGTTTAGAATACCTCACCGGCATTTGCTATTTATGACTGAGGAAAACCTGGAAAAACCTCAATCAGGCAGTTCTGGCCACGAACCCCAGACTTTCCACTCACGAGTCCATGCCTTAATGACTTCGGCTATCCGTGACCTTATGTGTGGACGGATATGACAATGGGACTTGCGGCTCCGTATGATTAATTTATCCTCATATGCAAGGGTGCAATTATTCTCTGTATGGGCTGATGTGCGTATCCTAGCGACTGAATCTTGTAAGGAGCATACAGATGCCTCGGAGTGAAAAACAGAATCCTTTACTACTGCCCAAGAGTCAGATCCAAATAAGCCAGTTTGTCTCCGGAATTCCACAAATAGATACCTTTTTCAACGGTCTTATTTATGACGTGTCTTACAATTTAAAACAATTTTATTTCTAATTTGTGCATAAATGGAAAGTGTAACATTAAAATAGAGAATTACGAATATTTATGAGGCTGGGCGAAATTGTACTATCAGGAAATATCTTAAGACAGCAGTGAGATTTGCATTTTCAGTTGCAGCTTCGTATAGAACATTTCTGTAAAAATATGATGTAAATAACTTATAATTCTTTAATCCAAACTCCAAATAGAACGATAATGTGATAATCCTATGACTGGCACATTCAGAACCAGGTCACAAGTTGCCAATCTTGTACAGTATTTTTCACTTGTTAAACTTCGGAATGTAGATTAAGGTAATGTAGTACGTAAACAAATAATAGTTATTAGGCACCGGCCTTGAGCCTGCATACAGTCAAGATCAAGGCGATTTTTTAATAGTGTTTAACGCCCGTTTTTATCACTGAGGCACCACAGGCGGAAGACCAAGGCGAGTCAGATAATAAAGGAATACTGGCGAAGAGGAGAAAGAAAAGAGAAGGAAGCGATGATATCGCGACCCTCAGATGGGGAATTTTTTTAACTGTCTCTGTACAAGGGATCATTCACAGCCGTACTGTGCGAAACGTATTCTTTGCAACAAAGAATTGCAATAGTGGGGAAGTATGTGCATACAGGTTTCATTAAAAACGCGGGAGAATTTTGCAACAAAATTTCCTGGTGTGGGTGGGTATTCCTGCAAAGATTAGTACACAGCAATGAAAAGTGGCTCATAATGGGATCAGTTGCGAATCTAAAAAATAAATAAATGGACAAATACAATTCTTAGCGCTGACGTTGGGTTCACACTGTCGTCTTCAGTTATGCCATAAACAGCAAATGTGTTTTATTCGGGCCGGTTTTTTTCTTTCCCTTTTTAAGAGCGTTCAACGCTAGTTTTTATTGCTGAGGCATCACATTCGTTGGACAGTGGTGATACATGAAATGAAATTATATGTTGGAGAAAGATTTTATTTAAGGAAGGAAACTTTTCAAGTCTGAATTTAAGGTACCTTTCCGGCATTGGCCATTTGAGGACTGAGGAAAATCTGTAAAAAGCTCTGTCAGGGAGGAGGGTCCTTGCACGAATCGAACTCCAGACTTCCCTTCACGAGTTTCGGTCTTAACCACCTAGCCCTACCGAGTGCTCTGATGACTGAGGGGACAAAAGCACGTGCCTAGTAATAAGAACTACGCAGGTTCAAATCCTCGTTAAGCTTGAATGTTGCAAGTAAAATTAATGTTAAGTGTAAGGCAATAATATATATAATTTAAAATACAACATAACTTTGAATTTTAGGGCATTTATGCTCAAACACAAAAACGTAATTTAATCATCCTTTTCAAAATTAACGAATATTTGAAATGAAACACTAAAAATAAAATTAAAATTAATTTATTTCATTTAAAAATAATTATTCATTTCCTACTTATTATGAAAAAAAAAACCTTACTTTACGCTATTGTTTGTATGAGCATAAATGCATTAGAATTCAAATAAGACTTTGCAATTTGAAGCTATATACTAAATATTATTTATATTTGCAAAAAATAACAAATAACATAATTCACTTATGGGTAAGACTTGAACGTCGGTTGCTCTCATTGCTAAATACGTGCTTTTAACTTCTCTATTATCAGCGTAGTTTTAATATGAAGAGCTGAATATATCAAGTTGCAGGCGTGGAGAAAGCCCTGAACCGAGTCAAACAAATTTACGCTTGGAAAGTCTACTCATTTTTTTATTGTCTTAGAGTTGTACAATGCCCGTTTTTGTTTATGAGGTACAGAACAGTGGAATAAAAATATAGTAAAATAGTTTTCCTATAGAATGAACAGAAAAAAACTTTGTGAAAGAGCAGGAAATGCCAGGTAGTGGTATAATGTAAATTAATCACGAATATGGCTCTTCTCCCAAGATACAGCATTTCAGATAAACAGTAGCAATATAATGTTTAGTTGTGAGTGTACTGGCGAAATTATTTTGTAAAGAAACCAGTTCATTAGTTCCTATAAGATCTCGAAACTACGAGATAGTAATGGTATATTTGTTTAGACCTACTAATTCTTCTGTGTACTTAAAATATTAACCATGTTACTTGAGCCAACACTGGAGTCGTTGCCTCTGCCTTGTGCATAACCACCGTACTGCGACTTATAACTCTCGATTTCCCCATTAACATTCAACATCAAAGACGACTGATATCCAGCCACTACTGCAGTGTACGTGAGAAGACATGGGTCTACCAGTCACATTTGACCTTCAGTACGAGCACTGGTAATTAAAATCATGAATCAGATTAGCTCCGTGCATAGTAGTGTCATGTGCTTGTAGAATGTAATGTAGCTAGAATTACTTTTCTGCTATAATAGCAGTGATTTAGCATCACAAAATGCGATGAGGAGATCCTGGGAAAATACGAGTAAATTGGAACAATTCTGCAGAAAATGTTATCAATGTTTCTGTTCCATTCATTAGTAGACACCAAGGAATATTGGGTAGAGTCAAAATTAGTATGGAGCATATTTAATTATCTGTTAAAAACTAGGTCCATTCAAGAAACTTCCAAGCATATTGTCGCAAAAATAGCAAAACATTATACTGTAAGTTCTCAGGAACCGTAAACGAAATCAAATATTTAAATAAATGTAACAGTTTTATGGTTTTTCATAGGGAAGTTTATAAATGTTAATCAAGAGAGATTCGCTCAAAAAATGAACCATTAAAGTAAAATTTGACTTTCTTATAAAAATCCTTTGGAAACTCGTTATAAAATTTTATATCCTAAACAACAGAGTGTTATGGAATTCTTCAACAATTTTTTCATGACGCTCTCAGTTTTTCGTATCAATAAACCATTTTTAATTTTGTAGGGAACTGGTAATTTATAGAGACGATAATGCACTTTTTATGTGTGTAAGCAAATTATGATCTTCAATTCAAGTAGATGGCCGTGATTGTATAAGTTTTTAAATTCTTTTTGAAAATAAACTTTTGAAACATTTGACACAAAATAAAGGTACATGATAGCATAATGAACAATAGAGAAAATTGTTATTGATGTTATGCACATCAAGGTTTACGTCTTCATCCCCCCCATTTTGATATTATTTTTGCATTGATACCAGAAAGGAAAACGTTACGCCATCTTTGGATGCAGGACTGTAGGAGCCACTTCGTGTGTGCTGGTATTATTAACAGGACTATTCGAAAAAATGTACTTTCCATGTATAAAAGTTGTTAAAACTGCAAACTACAGGCAACGATGAAGGCAATTATAGAAGTATTAATTTAATTTTCATTATAAATTATAAATATACTGCATAGGTGCATGTTCATTATGGTGCAAGACACACATTTGCTATCTCGAACTATATGAATCATGAGCGAACTTCCGGGGCTGGGACCGCCACTGGTGGCTGAGGTCGTTAAGTTACGGACTCGTGAATGGGACATCTGGGGTTTGATTACCGCCTGAAAACCATCCTCCCTAACTGCCTTTTTTTTTTTTTCCGTCAGGTTTTCCTCAGTTTTCATAACGGCAGATGCCGAGAGAGGTGCTCCAAAATTAGGTCTGAAACGCTTCCATCGTTAAAAATAAGTCCTTTCCCAATGTATCATTTCATCTTATGTGTCATCAGTGTCCACCGCCTGGGATGCCTCAGCAGTAAAAACCGAGGCTGGTGAAAATGTCAACAAACGGCAATTTGACGTCAATTGAGTCTCCCAGTTCTATATATGTTATTGATATTACGAGGACGGTCTGAAAATTTCTAGGCCTAATGACTGAAGACAAAGTGTCTTAACTTGAAATTATTTATATTTCTCAACATTTTCTCTCATAAGATTTATTTTAAGGTTTAACCTTTATTCCTTTACCATTATCCTCGCTTTGAAATGATTTTCTGGAAGGTCTGCAAAATACTCCTCTGCAATCATCTCTTGAGTTGATGAAAACGCTGAACAGAGACGAAGAATTTGAGCTTCGGAACAGATGGAGGTCAGAGGGAGCCAAATTTTGGAATTAGGGTGGTTGATTCAACAATTTATACTTCAAATCTCTCAATTTTCCTATCGCTAAAGCACTTTTGCCAGTAGTTCACTGTTTTGATCAAAGTTTGTTTTTTCTTTTGTATATTTGGTGTTTTCTCACCATATACCTTTATAGCTAATTGAAAATATTGGAATAGCACTCTGCAGTTATGATTTTACCTTTATGAAGATAAATTAGTAAAATTCTCAAAAGAATTTTAACCTTTACTATAAATGGTATCGATTCGTTTTCTTTGGCGCTGTACAACCGGTTTCTGTCCATTGTTTTGAGCTCTGTTTCGATTATGATGCATAAAGGGGTTAATTAAAGCCCCATCCTTAAGTATAAACCGACTCACAAAATTAGTGTAAAACGCTCCAAAATTGTTGTAGTACTTCATACAAAGACGCGTTTGATCTGCTGTTAGCAAGTGCGGCACCCCTTTGAGCAAGGTTTGTTTATGTATAAAATACACGTTCCTTTGATATTCTTATAGCTTCAGAAATTTTAAACACTTAACTCGTTAGTCATTTTGTTGATTTGGTTTATTTACGGACGTACTTTAACATCTCAGGTCATCAGCGTCCCATTCAATTTAGGGCATGAAACGGCCAATAAATTTTGCTCAGAGGCCTCTTCTTTCAAGCTTGAGGTTCTTTTACATGCAGTGAATTTACGACAAGGGACCCAGTTTTACTTTCCTTCCGAAGGAAGCCATACTTTAGATTTTTACGCCCGAAAAAATCTATCGATCCTGGCTGGGATTGAGCCCGCGATCTTGGGTTTAGGAGTCATCGGTCATGTTTTACCATATCATAAATTTGTAAAGAATTCTGTTATTTCCTTCTTGAGGGTCATCTTCAATGCTGGTATGACCATGGCTAATACACCAGTCCATTAAATTTTATAAATTTGGTATGAATTTTCTTTGGCGTTAAACCATATTCTACAACGAAATGTATCATTGCCGTCGAATAAAAATTCACGTAGTGCTGGTTATACAATTAGAGCTTTTACCAGAATTAGGCAATAAAGTTAATTTGCTTCTTGTGCAGTTTTGTTACAATGCTGGAACCAAAAATTAAATCAAGGGCATGCAAATGGAAAATTGCAAGCTGAAACACAAACGGTTATTAAGATTACACCTGTCTGCACAACGCTAACATCTACAGCGATAGATAAGCAGACAAATGATTGCAGGTGGTACACCGTTACTTGTGCTGCAGATGTTTAATGTTGTCCATTTTATTGAATACCCACAACATGACAGCTGTACTAAATAAACTAATTGAAACAATGATTGGTATTTCACATGAATGCTGAAACACAAAGATGAAATGCTTCTGAAAGCTTCGAGACTGGCAACTACTGTAATATAGGAAAGAGTGAATGAGCAAAAATGGTTGTGTAGAAAATTTAATTAATACTGTTTTAGATGTTTGACAAAACATTCCATAAAATAACCCATTTAGTAGCAAAGCTATCAAAGATGATTGGATTCTGATTTTGAAAATTTTCAGATTGTGCATCATTGTAAGTGCCTTAAGACTCTCCGATAAGCCCTGCCCATAAAGAAAAAGATAATAAAAATAATAACAAACAAACAAACAAATAAAACAAAATTGCAATACTTGTTATTGTTTGCTTTTAAAACAATGGGATTCAAAATCAACTGTGTATTTACACGGTAGGATCGGTGTCTAGATAACACGAAACATTTCAACTCATATAGAAATTATACAGTTAGAGCAGTTTAGAAGTCCCGAAGCATACATAGTTCAGCTGTTCGGCGGTCAGACCCCGTGTTTGCCACCACATTTTCTAGCGCAGAATCGCGGCATTCCAGCTCTTCACCATCTTAAAACGTAGCAGCAAAATATTAAATAACCAAATTTGGCACTCACCCTCCTAATAATAAGCGCTGGCAATTTTTCCCATTTTCCCTGACATAAAAGCAACATCTTAGAAAATAATCACTGATACTCATCAGTTTCTTATCACTAATGAACCTAAATTCGTTTCGAATCCTTAAGATCCTCCAGTGTGTGAGGGCTAGTTGAATATGCTCTATTTTCCAATGCCCCACAAAGATAAAAAATCATAAACCATATGATCTAGGGAACGAAAAGAGATTTAATATAAACTCTTATTTCATTAAGTTTTGGTTCTGCGAGCAAATGGCATCTTCCTTCCTTCCTTCCTTCCTTCCTTCCTTCCTTCCTTCCTTTATTTATTTATTTTTTTCCCCGTGCAGTAGGAGATTTTGTTTCGTTAAATTTCTGTACTATGTTTAATGGTTTTTTTTTCGCGTTAAAACCAATCTTGCAGGAAATTTATGCTTAAATGCTTCTCTGGTTCTTCCACATGATCAGGGGCAACAGCAGACCAAGTCAGCAAATGACAGGACTGCGAGGACACCTACGTCCGCAACCAGCGCTCGATCAGTAAGGGTAACACCCCCACACTCAACCAGTCATCAAGCAGGGCCACCAACCTCGAACCCTCTCCCATTCAACCCCATCAAAAATTCCACAGAAGTTATTGTACGACCCAACAAGGAGCAAACGCTCAGTGTCAATGAGACAACCAAATGGGTTCTTATATGTCTTGGTGACGGAAATCTTGAACTAGGGTATCAAAAAGCAATCAGCAGGTGTGATGACCTGTACTCCAAAATTGATGCTAGGGTCGACCCAAAAAACTAACCTTTATTTTCTAGCCCATCTCTCACAAACATTCCAATGGATTGTGAGGCCATGTTCAGAGTCCTATACTGGAACTCCAGGGGAGCCAGATCCAAACTGGATTAAATAAAACGCTGTCTAACTGCCAACCCCATCTCAATAGCTCTCTTAGGAGAGACATTCCTAAACAGCAAGGCACGATTTGCAGTCCCCGGCTACCGCCACGGGTGGCCGAAGTCGTTAAGGCGCGGACTCGTGAGCGGGAGGTCTAGGGTTCGAACCCTGCTAGGACCGTTCTCCCTGACTGTTTTTTTTTCAGGTTTTCCTCAGTCCTCATAACTGGCAAATGCCGGGGAGGTACCCTAAACTTAGGCCTGGAACGCTTCCTTTCTTAAAAAAATATCCTTTCACAATATATCATTTCATTTCATGTATCATCAGTGTCCACCGCCTATGGTACCTCAGTAGTAAAAACGGGCGTTAACAACTACTCAAAAAAAAAAAAAAAGTCCCCGGCTATAAAATTTATAGAACAGATAAACCCAACAGCAAGGCCTCTGGTGGAACAGCCATACTGGCGAACAACATCCCACACAACCATAAGCATATACCACAATTCCAGCACACTGAGGCCACAGCAGTAACAGTGTACATACAAACACCGCTAACACTGTCCATCTATGCAGATGATACAGCAATTGCTTCCCATTTCTGGAAAGCAGCCGTGATAGCATCAAGATTACAAACCGCTCTAAATGAACTCGAAACCTGGCTAAAAAAGTGAAGAATAAGATTCAATACAAATAAAACCAGGTAGTACTCCTCACCAAGCGCAGGGGACATCGTAAAACACTGACCCCATCAAGCTATTCAACGAAAATATTGTCTAGAAGACCGAAACTAAATAATTAGGAGTACTCCTAGATTCCCAGCTAATCTTTTCCAAGCATATAAAGCAGGTCAAGGGGGGGGGGTATTATCAGCTAAGTCGTTTATACCCATTACTCAGCACACGGATGGGCCTCACACTTTACAAAACACCAATTCGGCCAATTATAATGTAGGCATCTCCAGCATGGGGACATTGTGCTACATCACATATTAAATCCCTACAATACCTTCAAAACTAAATATTGCGTATAATCACAAAATCTCCCATACCCACACCAGTGGAAATGCTGCATAATGAGCTTAAGATGCATACCAAGAAGAGTTCATAAAGAAACTATCTTCAAGCCTATACAACCGATGCCCTGACCATCATAACCCACTAGTAAACACTCTGGGGCAGCACACTAGTATCGGAAAACACAAGAGGCCACTGTATTCGACCGTACCATCCCCTTAACCAAACAGCTTGACATAGGCGAATACCTGCATGCTTGTGCCCACCAGCAATCACAGGCCCAACAAGTCCCCGTGAACATACCATCCGGGGCGGCCAGAGGGAACACGAGCCTCCCTCAACGGATGATGGACGGTGCATTAGCTTAACATATCATATCCAGAGTTCTCAAGTCATACATACTTAAATTTAAAAAAAAAAAAAAATAGTAACAACAACGACAATAATAATAATAATAATAATAATAATAATAATAATAATAATAATAATAATAATAATAATAATAATAATAATAATAATAATAATAATAATAATAATAATAAACGCTGCTATTTAAGGACCAGCGGCTAACATTGCTGTGAGCTATCTATATTAGGATTAATTATGCTCCAGGGAATGAAACGCGTCGTACAACAAAATGAAAAAAAAAATAATAGTAAACATTCTAAATGCTATAGCGTATTATAATAAACTTGACGTAAATAATATGGTTGAAATAAATTATAATGATGCACAGCTACGGATTTCTGGCAGTTATGCCTGAAACTTAAGTACTTTCCTTATTTCTCTACATTCATTCAGTTTTCACACCGGTGAAATGTGGAGGAATTTAGACAGCTCCGTCGCTTTTGCAGTTGGGAACACTGCAATCGCAGGTGAAGACGACGCACGTGGTTGATTGAAACAAATATTGTAAATTGTAACAAAATTAAAGTCGTAGCAATATAGTATGGGGAAAATGTAAGTATGCACATATATAATTTTAGCGAATGTGGCTTTATGCTAATTTTACAAGGAATTTAAATGAGATATGGACATTTGTTATATGTGGAATGAAGGTAAGTTAACCTTCGTTCCACATAACTTAACCATCAGGCGTAGCGTGAATTATTCTGCAAGCTATAACTTTTTTAATGAATGAATAATTATTATTCCTACACATTACAATTACAGTTTTACAACATTTCCTTGATCCTTGAGTGCTTATTAATTCAGGATCCAATATAACTAACACCCTGGTTGTTGTGTACATGGAATCTACATCACTAAATATGCATATTATCAAGTGACCTTTACAAACATTCGTTATAACCTCTATCCTTTGATTAATCACATTCATCCACCACTTTTCTCTAACTTTCCCTACATAATTTCCAAACTGCTTCAAAAATTCTTCTCTACTAATCCCAAAAATCTTTAATGCTAAAATTTCTACCTGCAACATATCCCACTTCTTGTTCCATATTTCCTCTCTCCATCCTTCGGTTTCTGCACATTCTAATATACAGTGCAAGTTCTTGTCTATCTTACCACACAATGGGCACAATTCTTTTGTCAACTTTTACCCCACCCCATCTTTGTTCCTACTCTTGCCCATGCCATAACCTCCCACCCCATTTTGTCACAAATCTCAATATATTTTTCCCTGTGCCATTCTTTCTTAAAACTGCTATAATATATCAGAGTACTCTTATCTTTTAGGCTACCAAATATTTCCATTTTCTGTATATCATCAATCTTTTCTTTCACTTTATTGGACGCATATTGCCCATTAGGTGGCTGTAAACCAACTAGCTCTCCCAAACCAATTCCTCTTACAATTTCCTTTAATCTACTTACCTAGCTTCCTCCCCATTTACCTTTTCTTCGGGCCCCCAAACAGCCTTTGAGAATATTTCCTTTCTCCATTGATTGTTTCCTCTGCCAATATTTCATAATGCCTTATACTACTAGACCTTTTTGGGCCCACCTTACTAGTTCCATCAGGTTACTCCATTGGGTACTGCTCTAGTTAATCCAAGTATCATTTTACAGACTACTCTATAAATCTAATCTATACATTCCCAGCCTTTTTCTGCCCCCCATATTTGTATCCCATTCATCATTTTTGCATCAACGCTCTCTAACCACCTTACACACATATTTAACTTTTTTAATGAACAACGGTGCTTATTCCTTATGTAGTTTAGCAGCACTCTAAAATCATGATGAAAGGACTTAGAAAGCATATTCAATTCAATTTATTTTGTCATTGACATTGAGCACATCAGTACAAATGAAATTCATAAACATAAAATCAGTATAAAAGATTATTCCATAGCATGTCAACTTGACTTATTGCATTTAAATTTTTTTACATTAAATTTATTTATTGGCTGCCAGGCTGGCAGTTTTGGTATCTCCCTGTTTTGCTTAAGGTGAAAATGTACTGCAAGTGTCTTTTCTGTAGAGATGCTAATTAGAACTTGTACATGAATCATATAATTGAAATCATAGTATTATTCAGTCAAACTAAACACTCTTATCTATAAATGCAGGACCAGTTTCATGAACCTTCCTTCGCATTGCCAGCTAGAAAGTCAACTGCTGGATACTTTGTTATGAGGTGGGAATGTGTATTATGTACTGGTAGAGGTGTGATGAACTTAATGTTTTCATCCCCAAAAGTGTTGAAGTTCATTAAACTCTCTTTGTATTTGTATATGTAGATTTTTTGCCAAGTTGCTAATTCTGTAGGTCCTTGTATACTGATTTCAATAATTTTGCTTTGTTCAATATATCATGGTTTTCCGTCCAGAAATGAAATGCTACTGCTGATTTCTCCATTTGCATATATTTTATGTACCTGAAATGTTCTTTTAAAATCTAAAAACCAGAACTTAAACAGAATTATGTTGAAAATCTATCAAAAGAAAGTTTCAAGAAAGAAGAATTAACATTTTTAATAAAGGCCTAATAACTGTCAATACTCCCAATAAAGTAGAAGATTCTTTGGTAGATTTAGAAGTGGCTATTGAAGGATTAAACAACAAAGAAAAAGAAATAGTTAGAATAAAACCAGAAAAGGTTTTAAAAGCAATAAATAAAAAGACAAAATCGGTAAACCAGGCATATAAGAACATAATAAAATGATAAAGATGTACTTTATACAAAAGGTGACAAAGGGAAGATTTTTTTTTTTGATTGATTTATTTATGGATGCTTTTTAACATCTCAGGTCATCAGCATCCCATTCAACTCGGGACGTGAAACAGCCGACTAATTTTGCTCAGAGGCCTCTCTTTCAGGCTTGAGGTTCTTTTTTGTGCCGTAAATCTACAACATGGGACCCATGGCTTTACTTCCCTTCCGAAGGAAGCTATATTTAGAATTTTTATGCCCGAAAAAATCCATCGGTCCTGGCCGGGTTCAAACGTGTGATCTTGGGTTTAGGAGGCAAGCATGGTAATCACTACACCACCAGGACCGACACAAAGGGAAGAGAATAGTAAAATTAAATAAAAAAGATTATAATAAAAGAATGCTAAATTTGCTAAATAAGAAAGAGTATGTTCAAATCCATTCAGGTCGATTGAGGGGGTGTATTAATTCAGTTAATGAGGCTATTAAAACTTGCACAGTTATCCCAAAGGGAACAAAATATAAAATAAAACAGAACAACCATACCATAGCGAAAATGTATGGTTTACCAAAAATTCATAATGCTGGAAATGATATCCGACCCATCATCAACCATATCAATACACCATCATACTATTTAGCAAAATGGCTAGCTGAAATTCAAGACACTTCCTAAATTTCAAAGCAACTGTATAAATAATCCCTTTCAATTAATAGAAAAATTTTAGGACATAAAACTACAACCTTCTAACACATTAATATCTTTCGACGTACAGTTGCTGTATCCAAGCATACCTAAAGAAAAATTGCTGTTTAATCTAAATGATTCATTTAGAACAAGTGGAATCAATGATGCACACATAAAAGAATATGTTAAACTCACTGAAATTGATATAAATCAATCCTGCTTTTCTTTCAAGGGCAAATTTTATAAACAACAATTAGGACTTACTATTGGCAGCCCTTTATCTCCATTTTTAGCTAAATTCTTCATGAACAGATTTGAAACACAAATCAACTCGGCATTCCCATACATATTCCAAATATGGCACAGATATGTCGACATATTTGCCATAGTCAACAAAAAACTCATTGATAATGCCATAAAACTTCTGAATATACATGATAGAAACATATTATTCACATACAAAACTGAAACAGGTAACATGTTACAATTCTTGGACATCAAAATTATGAATCATAAAGGAAACCTAGATTTTGGAATATATAGAATGAATATACGCATAGACAATCACATCATAGCTTATGGTTATTATCTGCTGAAACTATGTAGAAATATTCAAACATATGTGCACTTTTTGCTGTACTAGTTTGTTTAGGTGCTTTAATTAATTTTTTTGGCTTTTATTACTTGCAATTTCATCCTTTTGACTTCAGAAATAAGTGTTTCTTTTTTGTAATTGTTGCAGAAAATCAGGATCTAAGAACAACAAATCTGTGACACAAGGCATACCAAACAGATTACCTGCAGTACCTGAGTCCGTTCTGAAGAGGCGAAGAAGAAGAGATGCAGCAAAAGTGTCAAATATAAAGGATACCCTTAAAGTAAGTGCAGCAACACAGTTTGCAAGCTGTATGCAGGGTTTGAGGAAAGATATTCTTGAATAAATTAATTTACTTTAGCACAAAGAAATGCATAAGTAAAAAGACACAAACACAAAAATCTAAATTAAAGGTACAATTATAACACCTAGAGCAACAATTCTTTTGAGATCCACATTTCTTTGGCTGATTAAGGTCTTATCAACTGAGATTTACTTTAATGTAAATTGGAACTTACACAGTGAAGCCAATCATATTAATGGATATCATTGTATGATTCAGTTGAACTACACACTCTTAAAGCTTCACTTACTTTTCATAAACCATACCATGGTAACCATACTTGCCTTCTAAACCCACGATGGTGGGTTCAAACCCGGCCAGGATCAATGGATTTTTTCGGGCATAAAAATCTTAAGTATGGCTTCCTTCAGAAGGAAGTAAAGCTTTGGGTCTGGAAAAAGAACCTCAAGTCTGAAAAAAGAGGCCTCTGAGCAAAATTTTTCCGCTGTTTCATGCCCTGAATTGAATGGGATTCTGATGACCAGATGTGTTAACGAGCATCCATAAATAAAATAAAAAAAAAAAAATCGTGTGTTCCTTAAATTGTATGATATATTTCTTTTTGTTTTGCCCATGTATTTCATATTGCAGTCTTTGCAACTGATTTTGTAAATGCCTGATTGTTTTCCTGGCAGAATTTTGTCTTTTCTGTTGGTTTTTAGGAGGTTTTATAAACAACATTTGTTTACTGGAGCCAAAATGATGTATTCCTCTTTAAAAATCTTCTGGAATTTTTGGTGTGCTCATGGGTGGAAAGTGAATTTCTTATATATATGATCTCCTTTTCAGCCTTTTAGTGTGGTGATATCTTATTTATTTTTGTTTTTTTAATTTTTCTATTTTATTGTTGACCAGAACTTTGTGTAGCCATTTTTCTGTGCTAAATCTGTGATTTTATTGTACTCCGAATTGTATTCTGTCTTGCTTATTGGTAGGTTTGTTAATCTGAATGTGAGACTATTGATTATGGCAAGTTTATATTGTCTTGGATTGTGACTGTTTTTTTTTATGTAATTATCTGTGTGGGTATCTTTTCTGAATATGCCAAATTCCAAATTATTGCCATTTTTTATAATTTTTATATCTAAGAAGGAAAAAACCTTGTTTTATTATTTCCATTATGAATTTAACAGTGCTGTCTTGTAGGTTGAGTAGTTTTATTGCATCCTCTTTCCATTTTTCATTTACTATTGCAAAGACATCAATATAATGGTACCAACATTTGTATATGTTTGGAAAAGCCTGAACTAATTTTATTTCCAAGAAACTCATGTATATATCTGCCAAGAATGGAGAGAGTGGGTTTCTCATTGCTAGACCCTTCTTTTATGTATAACTATTGCCTCTGAATGTGAAGTAGGTTTGATTGATACCAATTTTTGGTGATATTAAATATTGTTCTATTACTTCTTCAGGTAGGTTAATTGAGGTTAGCCATTTCTTTATAACATTTATTCGATTTTCTTTGGGGATGCTAGGAAACAGAGAGACCACATCATAAGAAACTAGCAAATCCCTGTTTTCCAATTTCAGCTCTGGTTACCGAGCATGGCAGTAGTAAGGGAATTGTTCCCAGTTTTAAATTGTTTTTGGTCAGGTAATAGTGAGTATATATGAAATAGTGAATTATAAGAAGAAAACATACTGTAAGTACAAATTGCTAAGAAAGTTTATTAACTCAAATAGCCATTAGTCACAAAGTATTAATTGCTATAGTTTATAACACAAAACTATATGAGACAGGGTTACTGTGCGGGGGGGGGGGGGGGCGTCTTCCCCTAGTAAATAAATGGATGGAAGTAAAAGAGTTATTCTTACCTCGGCACTCATTAGGTAGGTCACCAGACAGAAAAGTAGATAGAGCAAAACGAGATGGTAATTGGGAAGTAGAAATAGAAAAAAGGAAGGGTACGGTACTGGAGAGCGATTTAAGAAAGAAAGAAGAAGCAAAAGGAAGCCCTGATCTTGACATGGAGCCTATGGATACCTTTGTAAAAGTGATAACTTAAATTAACACGCTTATTGCAAAAGAGAAGATCAATATGGATAAGAAGAAAGAGGTCTACATACTATTAGCTAAATTACAAAATATATATGACAACGGAAGGATAGAGGGAGAGAAGGCGAAATCTGAAGCAAAACTGCCAAAGGAACTACAAGAGATGAGATGTGTAGAACCAGTAAGAACCTTTGCACAAGTAGCATCAATACCAGCACCTACGGGGAAAATGCAACAATTTCAGGGAACAATTGAATCTAAAAAGCATACCATCTTCATTTCTTCAAACAAAACCTCGGATGTAAGAGAGTTACAAAGAATAGTAATGCAGAATCTGAAACCTGCATCAGAGAAAATTAAAATAAAAAGCTTGAGAACTGCCAGAAAAATTTAATAATGGAAACGGAAACAGAGGAAGACTTAAAGTTATAAATAGCAACAACCTAAAAGGAAAAGACTTTAAGGATTGTACCACCCAGAAAGAGGAACCCATTGATGATTTTGTATGATATAATGGCTGGTGCCAAGGAAGAGCAACTCTCTGAAGATATCTGCACACAGAATTTTGATCAATATATTTCAAGAGAGGATTTCAAAAAAGAATTTAAATTTAAGTTCAAAACTGGACCAAGAAATAGGGCAACCGTACACCACATAGTGGATGTGTCCCCCAATTTAAGAAAACACATAATCCCAAATGTCAGAATATATATTGGATTTCAGTCAGTCAGTATTAAAGATTTCATTTCAGTGCTAAGTGCCTCAAATGCTACGACAAAATATTGCAATCTGGACAAACTAATTTGCGAACACTGTAGGGAAGAAGATCACGAAAGAAAAGAATGTATGAAGAAAGAACAACAGTCCATATGTATTCCCTGTTGCAGAAGAAACAAGAAATGTGGGGGAAGGCAAGATTGTCCTACCTATAAACTAATGTGGGAAAGAGTTATCGCTCGAACTGATTATGGATAGAAGTAAAATGGACATAAAAAGAGGAAAACCCAAAAGAAGAAATACTCCCAGTCGAATTAAAAGGAACCTAAAAAGAGTCACAGCCCACAAACTTAAACTAAGGGATAATTCCAAAATCACAGACAGTTACACACAGACAGATGATAATGGAATCCTGGAGCTGTTATCTAACACAAAATTAAATGAACTAAAAATATTGTCACGCAATAAACCAGCTTTACCTCCAAAATTAAAAATCCATACCATAGATAAAGAAATGGGAATCAAGAAAAAGGTTGAGGTGAATTATCAAGTCTTAATGGATGAAGACACAAGTACAGAAGAAGAAGGTGAAGAAGAGGAAGGGGACAAGGAACAAATAGAAGTAGAGATTGAACTCGTCTCACAAAGAGAAAATTCGAGATTAAACACAAAAGCAAAATTTGTCAATTCAATGAACGACAAGGATAATGATGCGACTTCATATCAAAAAGTGATAGAAATTGAGGCGCTAGAAGAGGAAAAGGATGTAGAGGAAATCAATAGTAAGCACCAGATAATGTTCAACTCAACTATAGCTACAGATGCACAAAAAAACACAACTTCGACAAATGCTGACGACAAAAGAACTCCAGACATTAACCAGATCTATGCGGATTTTGACATCACGCTACAGCTGAGTTGACTAGAAGAAAGATGCACCTTGACTGCAGCTTTGTGACACATTATGCATAAGTTGCATGAAAATGTGAATCAATAATATTCCCTGTGCCAGATGCCATCGACCGTATGGAATTAAAAACTCAAAACATTACAATGGATTCTAATAAATTATTAAAACTACTAAACACAGCCTATAAAAGAAGAAACGATTACTTGGATCTCAATGAAGTATATAAACACTTTGTTATGGCAGGATAGTTTTCGACATTAAGCAAAGCTGGCCTAATTGTAATGCTCAAATCTGGCACGATGAAGTAAACTACTCCAAAAATTATCCTGGAAGCACTCCAAAGACTGAAACTAAAATACCTTGTTCTCCAACAATGCCCTGACATCCTGCTAATATTCCTTTAAAAACAAACACCCTATTAAGAAATAAAACACACACAAAACAAAAATAAACAAAATTAAAGAAAGCATTTTTGGCGCTGTTATAAAACATCTAGAAAGGAATAATAAACCCAGTTCTAAACCCAAGAAAGTACCAGATCAAGAACTTAGGACCAGTACCAAGCATCACTCTGTTGCTAACTGTGGATAAGTGTTATCTAAAAGACAACATGGCAGATTACGATGAGTGTAGAATAATCGAAATGGGCCAAAAAACGCTCAGAGAAGTAAACAAGTGATGTTGGAATTAAATAAAATTGCAGAAGAACTGAGGTTAGACTTATTATGCATTCAGGAACCTTATTCCTTTAAAGGCAAAGTAGCACATGTGCCAGCAAGAGCACGGATAATTAGTCACGGAGAAAATCCTATGGCATCAATTTTAATATATCATCCAAATTTACAAATAGTCAATATAACACAATTAGGAGACATGCATACAAACTGTATTGAAGTAACACATGACAGCAGAAAATTTATTCTAACAAATCAATATTTTCAATATAATTATCCAATCGACCCTTATATAACAAAAATAAAAGAGGTCAGTAACATTTTTAAAAATGTTGAGCAAATTTTCACAAGCAATGCCAATGCCAAAGCCAAATCTAACTGGTGGTATAGTAACATCAAAGACAAAAGAGGAGAAAAACTGGAAGAAACTATTTCTGAACTAAATCTATTTGCCAATAATCAACACAACAACCCACCTACTTTCGAAAATAGAGCCGGAGCTACTGCCAACATTGACATAACTTTATGTAAGTTAAGCTCAAATAATAAAATAATAAATTGGATAGTATGTCAAGATATGACCTCTAGTGATCACAGATTAATCTATTTCAATTACTGCACATGAAAACCAAAATTTAAAAAAGGAAGAGGAGAGAAAATTTACAATTACAAACAAGCACATTGGAATCTTCTGAGACAGGAATTTGCAAACTTAAAGTTACAGTACAAAGGAGAGTCTAGTGATAAGGATACCAATAACCTTGTCCAAACAATACGAAAGGCCATAGAGAAATCTATTCCCACAACCATACCCAAAAAATATTACGATACAATTTGGATGGATGCACTGCAAAAAGCAAGAAGCAAAGTTAGGAAACTAAGAAGAATTTATCAAAGATCGATAATTGCAGAAGAAAGGGAGAGAAACCTAAATAAATATAGAGAAACTAAAAAGAAATATAAAACCACCTTAGAAGAAACAAGTACAAACTCATGGAAAACTTTTGTAGAAAAGGAATTAAGACACCAATACATGGAGAATGCCTAATAAAATTATTATGGAAAAAAATTAAGAAACTGGATATTTTAAATACAATAAAAAAAGACAATGGTGAAATGACTACAGATTGGAAAAGCTCTGTAAATGCCCTTTTGGACAAGTTACTTCCACAGGATGATAAGAACATGGATAATATTCAGCACATTCAAAAAAGAGTAGATATGAACACCATATAGAAATAATAATCCTCCCCTTTGATATGTTGGAAATTAAGTTAGCTATAAATAAGCTAAAAAGGGGTAAAGTAGCAGGCCCAGATGGAGTAATGAATGAAGTTATGATAAATTTGGAAGATAAAATTACACCGTTCTTATATTGACTTTTTAATGACTGTATATGGCAAGGGTGCTTTCCCTATTGCTGGGAAGCAGGAAAAGTTATCTTAAAGAAAGGCGCTGACAAGGATCCTAAGGAGCCGAAATCATATAACCTATATGTCTCCTAAATACTCTTGGAAAAATCTTAGAAGCACTGATCTGTAAAAAATTAATTTAGGATCATGACAGGTATGAACAACAATCAATTCTGCTTTAGAAAAGGAAAATCGACTCAAGATGTAATAAATAACCTATTAGAAATTGCCAATAACTCAAATTCAAAATACTTAATTGAAATTCTAATGATATTTCTAGTGCTTTTGATAATTTATGGTGGCCAGTACTATTTGAGAGGTTACGGGAAATAGATCTCCCTAAATGCCTATATGCATTACTGCCTATATGGATTACTGCAAAGACAGAAGTGTTTGTGTAAAAGGTACTGAAGAAACAATTTACAGAGATATAACTAAGGGATGTCCCCAAGGCTCGATCCTAGGACCAATTTTTTGGGACATAGTTTTAGAGACTTTTGGACGAACTAAACAACGATGAAAATGTTTCAAAAACCTTTGCGTATGTCGATGATGTTTTATTTCTAATAGAAGGAAGCAATAGGGCAGATATAGAAAGAAGAGCGAATAAATTAACTAATAAACTAAGTAATTGGTGTAGTAAAACTAAACTCCAAGTTGCTCTAACTAAATCAGATTACATGCTTTTGAAAGGTAAACTTAAAAGAGATCCATGCATAAAATACAACAACCAAAATACAAGACCCCAAAAAGAAGCAAAATATTTGGGAATTTACTTAGATGAAAAACTAAACTTTAGGAAACATACTGAATACGTCCAGAAAAAATCCGAAAACATTATGATGAAATTAGTAAGATTACTTCATTTGAATTTTAAAATTCTATTAAACGTCATTACAGTATATCACATAAGCATTATTGCTTCAATAATGACTTATGGAGCAGGGGTCAGGGCTCTGAGGATGAAGGATGTCCAAATAAAAACTCTATTAAGAAGATCACAAAGGAAGGTGCTATTAAGATTTACAGGGGCATTAAGCACTCACCGTGGCCCTTTTAGTAGTCACAGGAATATGGCCAATTGACTTATTGATTAAATTAAGAGGCGCTGTTTATTGGTTGAAGAAAGGCAACTTGGAGAAACTAAGTTTAATAATTGGCAATCACTGCAACAACTTAAAGGAAATAAAACATAAATTAAAAGAACAATGGCAGCACGAATGGGAAAATGCCGAGGCAGGCAGGAGAACTTTTGACTTATTTAACAACATTTTTAAGAGATTAAAATTAAAATTTATACAACCTACCAAAGGCATGATACATAACCTTATAGGACACGGGCCTTACAAAACTTATTGGAAAAAATTAACAGAGCACGGGACAATATATGTACACTTTGCAAAATACAGGATAACCCAGAGCACGTATTATTTGAATGTACATGTTATTTAGAACAAGTGAGAGAAGAAAGAGAAATTTTAAGTGGCCTTCAGGTGACACATATACTTAAATAAGAGCCTATATAAATACCTCGAGCAGGCTGCATTCAAAATAAGTAACCTAACACAGGAAGAGGTAATACCACAAGAGCATATAATAAGAAGTAATGAAAAAGCTGAGGGTGAAATAAGAAGATTAGAATGCATACGTATGCAACAACCCCCAAACACAAATAACTTAACAAGAATAGAAAATATACAAGATAACTTTAATTAAATCAATAGGAAGAGAATATTAGAAGGAGAAGATAAAGGTAAGGAAGAAGGGAATGATGGAGATGAAAATACCTAAATTTATGATAGACAGGGATAATTTTGATTTACAACCTGAAGTAGAGAATGGGGAGGAAGATGAAGGCTTTTCCCTAAAAGAGTTTTGGCACCGGGAAGAAGATGAAAGAAGGAAGATTACTGAAGGAAATGGAAGGGTGTTGGAGATACACAGGAATGAGCCATGGGAGGAGATGGAGGATGGAGAAGCGATATCTGGAGAGGAGGAGCAAAGCGCAAGAGGTGGTGCTACCAGGGGACCAGGAGGATCAAGCAAGATGGAAGATAGGGTGGTTGGGAAGAAAAGATGGAGAGTGATATGGTGGAAGCGAGGTGATAGTGTTTAATGAGTTCAAGTTTTGGGACAAATAAATGAAATGAGTAGGAAAGATTAATAATGATAAATGAACTTTAAGTGAAATAAGTTGTTAAAGAGAATGATATTATTATGATTGTAATAAATTAAGGAGATTTGAAATAATTAAGTATAACGTTTAATTTAAGAGAATTTCTGGTAAGTGCTGGATACCAGTACATACTGCTGGTAACCAGTGGTTAGTAGCAGTATAGTTGTATACTAATGGAATAAATTTAAAGGATAGAATAACTGGCTACCAGGTATAATTCTTACTGGCTCCCAGTAATATTATTAATTTGGTAGTTTTTGTAGATTTTGGAAGATTAATTTGGGAAGCAGTTAAGTAAATTTGTATTTTGGTTTTATTTATTTCAGTTTTTTCTTACTGTTTTATTATATTATTTTAATCTAGTTATTAGGAAAATCCTTAAAATAATGTATTAAAAGATTATTCAATTGTATAGTTATAATAATAAATGGAAAATTTGGTATACACGCCCTGGTTTAGTAAACCAGGTACCAGGGTGGAATATGCAGATTTTATTTATTTATTTTCCAATTTCACATGTATGATTCTATCTATCATTTCTGAGGAGTTCTTTATGCTTTGGCTTTTGTATTTGGGTTAAGTATTAATTTTTTTAAAAGGTAATTGGCTAAATTGTATATTGGTAAGTAAAGTAAAGTTTCCAGTGAACCTGATTTTGGTCCTTCCTTAGAGAAAACACTGACTAAGAAGGGCATAACAGTGATGAAAAGTTACAAATACAAAATGTTATGATTATAAAATTATGTAAATAATTTTTTTGTACCTGTGTAGAAAATCATGGTGTTTCGTTCACAAAAAATACTAATGAGTTAACAAAAGGAGCAACAGATAGAGGTTTTGCTATAGTAAAAAGAACATATGAACTCATCAAAAACAGTTGGGTTGAAAATAGAAGTTTAAATTTGCCAAGATTCATGATATATAAAATGTGCTTTTATCCAGTGAACTCTGTATGAATGTTTCATGGCAGGAGTGTCACTCACAGTGCAAACACTTAGCAGAATAATGCAGGACAAGAAAACAGGAACTGATGATAGGTTTCCTTACTCCAGTCAATATTAAATAGATTATTGCATGTCATGTTTCCCCCCCCCCGAATACTGTGAATAGAAAATCAGCTAGGACAGAAACCATTGAAATAATTTTTCGGATTTTTTTTTTCTTTTACACAAAAAATAATTACCAATCTCAAAGATTCTTCTGTGAAGTATACTTGAATAACAGCAATACCTATGGAATTTTTCTGAAAATTTCATGGTTTTGGCTTGTACAAGAAAGGTAAAAGAATAATAATAACTCATTGTGGAGGTCAGGTGGACTCATTGAATTTGCAGTATTTATCAGACACAAAAATATGGCTAATCAGTGTTAGTTTGTGATAATACGTCATATCACAGAGTCCAAAATTTTAAACCCTAAATCCTCTTAGAAGGAAGATGCATTGTTTGAGTATATGAGAAAGCATAACATTGTCCTAACTCATCCAGTTCTTATGCCTGTACTGTTCAAGATTATTAAAGACAAGCTTCCAACATGTGAATGTAAGTGAGATTTTTTTTTTGATTTGTTTATTTAAGGACGCTCTTTAACATCTCAGGTCATCAGTGCCCCATTCTAATCAGGGCGTGAAAGTGCAGACAAATTTTGCTCAGAGGCCTCTTCTTTCAGGCTTGAGGTTCCTTATCGTGCAGTAATTGTACGACACGATTTCCTTCTGAAGGAAGCCATACTTACGATTTTTACTCCCAAAAAAAATCCATCGATCTTGGCCGGGTTCGAACCCGCGACCTTGGGTTTAGAAGGCAAGTATGGTTACCACTACACCACCAGGACTGACTAAATGAATGTAAGTTAGGAATCACAATAGATGAGATGGCAGCTTCATATGAGCATATAGTTTTATATTTATCACCCTATCACTGTGTACTATTAAATCCTATTAAAATAGTTTGATCACAGGTAAAGGGAAAAGTTGCTTCCCAAAACTTAAAAGGGTTATTAGTGCAAATGTGACTCAGTTATTAAAGAGTGCAGTGTAAATATAGTGGAAAAAATGTTTAAAGCACATGAAGAGCATTTAATATAGCTTCAACCAGTTTTTAACAAGGATGGAATATTTTCGATTTGCAATAGACTCATCAGAAGATTCTGATCAACACCAGAGATGTCATTTAACAGGTATGTTAAAATGTTGTACATCCCGATGCTCCATCTCATCCATATTTCTAAGTAAAGTTACCCAAGCTGCAGCAATATCACTCCTTTACATTAAATATTTTCTCCCTTCATTGCTCTTGGGATATTTAAATTCCAGAGTTCTCAATGTAGATGTTTGTCTGACCTCAAACCCTATAGCTTTATGCATTTCTGAAAAAATCTTTTTTGCTGAATTTTTTACGCTTTTGCTTTTCCTTTTACCTCTTTTTCTTTCAGAATGAAACTCCAGATTACTAAGTTTGTTCTGAGAGTTTTACTTCTCGTACAATGCATTGCACAGCGTCAGACTAACACTGCATGCTGCAGAAGTCCACTCGCCACATTTGGCAATGCTGTGTAATGGCTAGCCAGCAGATGCTTCCTTCTTGAAGTAAGCTTATATCTTGTAAATCAGTTCCCTCACTTGCTTATGGAGCACTCGTTGCTTCCTCTTTTGCCCTTGCATTACCTAAACGTGAACACAGTCTTACTAACAAGCATTTTCAAAAAAACATACAAACACGAAACTTCTTGAAATGGCACAGAAATGCTGGGCACTGCCCAGCATCTTCACCTTGCAAGAGCATACAACTCACTGATTGTTATTGGTCAACAAAAATGTCAGAAATTTCTACTAACACACACCCTACCAGAACTGCCAATATGTGCTGGCTAGTATAGAGGCATATTCCAATACAATGGTGGATTGGGAAATGGCCATTAAGCTTATATATGCATTTATTATATCACATGACCGGGGAGATGGTACCATAAAAGCATTTAGTAAGAAAGTGTAACTTTGGGAATACTATGTTATTGTGTTTTAGCAAAAAAAAAAAAAAAAAAAATAATAATAATAATAATAATTTAGAGTTCTTTAAATGCTGCAGGCAACTCTCCCTCATCCCCCCCCCCCAAAAAAAAAGAAAAGCAAATATCCAGCCTGCATATCTGATCAGACCATTTTTACATCACAAATTTGAAGAGTAACTGCAGGAGTTAATGAATATGATGCAATATAGCCTTTATATTATTAAATAAAATATTGCTTACATAACATTTAGTTCCATAAGATGCACCCTAGCATTAGCTCAAGCCTTTATACATGGCTATTTATCTACAGCTGCATAATATCTAAATTGGTTCTGCTCATATCAGGAATTTTTGAAGGAATGAAAGTTGTGTCTGGAAAAGCAGACCTTAAGTCATCAAAATGTTTCACAACTTTAATCCAGGGAATTGATGGCCATCCTGTTCTTTTGATGAACTCTGGCATATTGCTATTAAGTAAACCATTCTTGCATTGCCTTTGTTTTGTGAAAGGGATTAGAGTCTTACTGGAAGATCAAGTTCTATTGATAAATTTTTTGGTTTGTTTAGGTGCTTCTAAACTTTTCTAGTACATTGTTTATTTTGAATTTCTGCATTCGTTTTGGCACTTGTTTTTTTTCACTAAAATGGACTTTAGTAGGCATATTGATGGAAATCCTCACCACCCAGGAGGAATATGGTCACATTAAACCCTTGGCATTGCCTGATGAGTTTCATCTTGGGTGTGGTTATACTTGCTATCATTTTGGCAATGTAATTTCCCCTTAATTATGAAACTTTTTTTTCAGCGGTTGTGAGAGCATATCTTCTTTATTATCTTCAGTGGAGTTTCTGTCCTCTCCAGCCTGTCCTTCTGAAGATGAATGAACAAGTGACTACTGCAACAGCCTTAAGCTTAAGGAGTTCATAAAGCCCTCTGAATGTTCTTAACATTGATATTTGAAATTGTTGTGCCATTAGCTTCTCTTTTCTGGCAGGACTTCTCTTGATTCAGTTCTGAATTTCTTCACCACATCCAGGACATTAACATAGTGAGAATGTCACAATATGAATAATGCTTGAATAATTTTATGGCACTGTAACATAAATCTGAAAACTGATACCTAGTGGTTTTAAAGTTTGAAAATTGTTATGGGATCCTTATTACATATTGCATATAGAGTAATACAGTTCTCTTTCATGAACTATTACATGTTCTAACAATAAAGAAGATAGGTTAGTATTTTGACACAACATTATTTCAAACGCTTGCAGATTTTTTCTTTGGTGAGGGAGCAGAATTTAGGGTTGTCAGATTTTGTAATATGACTAGGTAATAATTTAGCATTTATATAATTTATGTGTTACTTAAATTCTGTGTTAAACATTAAAGTCAGATAGGAAAATTTTGAGGTTACAATGAAACTCAAACCATGGTTCTTTGGCTTACTGTGTCAATGTCATAACCATTAAACCACCATGTCCTGCCCAGCCACAACTTCAAACTTCTTCCTCCTGAGTTTGTACACCCTTGACACCCTTATCTCATGAAATGGTAATAGGTGACAAAATGTTTTGGCCCAGGCTTCTAGTTAACCTCTTTGTAAGGTTAAATTACATTTTGATGTGGTTTTCACAGAAGCATATATTTTGGCTAGGGTAAAATGGAGATCTATGGATTGAGTCTCAACTATGATATAAAATTTTTCAAATTTGATTCTCATTTTAAAATCCAAGCTATGCACATGATTGGTGTGAAGAAATCCACAAAAAGTACAAATTCTGTAATGTCAGGGAGGTAACACATGAAGCAGTGACTATTTGTTTAAAATAGTAAAATCTAATAAAATAATATAGCAACTCTAGTTATATTAAAAATGAACCTATATGAAAAACCCAGCCTTTAATTAAATTTTCCAATAATGGCTGTTAAGTTTTAATATATAGCTTACATAGTATGTTTTACACTAATGTCTGTAATTTCTATTAACTGTTAGATAAGTGTTGAAATAAATCATTATAGAGCAAATGTCCATAAAGTTTAGCCGCAACTCTATTCAATCTTTGCACATGTAAACATGTAGAGGGTAATTAAAATTGAGATTTATCATGGTTATCATAAAAAAAATTTAAGTCATTATAGAATTGTTTAAATATCTGTATATTTTATCTTTGTCTTGCTCATAGCTGTTCAGAAGTAATGGTTTTGCATTATTAGTAACAAGAAATAGCAATGTAAATTAATATGATTTCAACCTTACATCTCATATTGCTCTGCATTGTTAATATTAAATTTTGATTGAATATCTAATAACATTGTCTTTTTTGGGGGTGGGGGTATTATATCAATTTGTATGTGTCCTTAGATGTGTTCAACAGTTATGATGCATTATTGAACTAATATGTAATTCAATGCACACTCTTAGAAACGTTCAGAGGGTCGGAAAAAGAAGAAGAAAGATCTATTCAAGCGAGCAGAACATATGGTAACAGATTATTATAAGTGTAATCGTGATGAAATGAGATTGATCCATCAGGCAAGAACACGTGGGAATTACTACACTTCAAAGGAAGAAAGCCTGGCATTTGTCATACGAATTGGAATGTAAGTCACATTAGTTTTAGATAGTGACCCAATAAATCTGTTCCACTTTCAGAGATTTTCTCACACTGAGTGAGTTGGCTTTACAGATCAGAGGATCACATATTAATTTATGCAATTGTAATTAAAATTTTTTCATTTTCCTAAATACCTATAATATGTAACATTTTATTATTTTTTAAAATTGAATTCACTGATATCTGTGCCTTTGTGCTCGTAAGTTTGAATTACTTGTCGGCAACTCTTATCACTCAAATTAATGTTCTTAAGGTTTAGGCAGAAAATATTTAAAATAATCCCATTTAAAGATTTAAGTGTGCAGTAATATATAAGCATGCATGTATAAAGTTGGTTACTTTAAAAAAAAAAAAATAAAAATAAAATCACTTGATAAAACATAATTTGAAAGTTTGAGAGTCACGTTTAAATAAGCAAAAGCACCAAAATTTTTTCATGTTATGTTTTTATTTATGATATTGGTGTATTTTAAAATTGCTTTTTTCATTATGAAGTGTCTTTATGTGCTAAATATTGATATTAACAAACTTGCATTATACATTATTTGAATTAGCCTACTTTAACAAAGCTTTTACAAAACATGTTGCACACAGTTGTATTAGGATATTTTGTTCACATAAAGGAATTAAATATATTTTTAAAATAAATTGTAGTAAGATATGTTTGTGCATGATAAATAAACTAACCATCTGTGGTGCCTCAGTAGTTAAAACGGGTGTTAAACCCTATTCAAAAAAAGAAAGAAAGGAATAAACAAACATTTCCATAACTTCATGTCTTCAAAGTAACTTCGTCAAAAAGTTTTCACCAACTGATTCCATTTTTACTGATTTGAAATCGTGAAAACTGTTACTGCTATTTTGGAGGAAGTCTTTATATTCTAAACTGAATATTAGAAAATATTTTTCAAAAATAACTGTAATGTAGACTCGGATGTAACTAGGTGGTTCACAAAATCAAACTATTGTGTTCTATTCTTTACATTTAGTACTTTTTTAAAATACTGTTCTTTCCTAGTTGTTCTTATCATCACCCTCATCGTTTTCATCTCCAATAGCATCAGGCAAATTGTTGCACACACTGTGCTCATCTTCAGCCCTCTGTAGAACTCCAAAATATCTTTGAGATTAATGGCAGAAGATCAAGATGCCCTTTGTTTTCTCCATTGAAATTGTGCTAAAATGCAGTTACAATGGTCCAAATCCTATTTCAGTGGGAAAAAAGTAGAGATTTTTTTAATCTCTAGTAATTACATTCTAAGAATGGGGAAATGAGAGAAATACTCAAATGGAAGAAAAGAGCTATAATATAGTAATGAAAAGTGGTTAAATCACTTGGATTTTGTGACATAAAAACAAATTATTTATTCATATGGAGTTTTCTAATATATGTCTGACTATTGAATAACATTGAATAATGAATGATTTTTTTCTTCGTGGGACCGTCCACTCACAATGGCTAGTTGGTCTGTTCAAGCCGGTACCATGGTGTATAAGTATCAGAGAGTCCACAGCTATGATTGTCTCATAAGTTATTATTTACATTTAAATACTTGAAAGGTACATTTACTTACCATTATCAAGCAAGATGATGCTGGAACTGCCTCCCTTCATTTTCCATACATTTCTGGCATCAGATCATGAAATTAATCATTATTCTGCAGTTCTCTCTGAGAAATAGAAGAAATTTCTTTACAAAGAATGGGGAGTTGCGAGTGGAAGCTGATCAAAGATGGACGTGTCTACATGCTCTCCATGTGCAGTAGGTACAATGGGTGTATTGACAGAAATCTATCGCATCAGAATTGAACTTTTCAATATAAGAAAAATTAAAGCTGGGGAAAATGGTTTTTAATCAAGTGACCATGATTTGGTATGGCTCTGTATTGATGGTGTTATTAGTGATTGGCTGAATGGAATTAAATCCCGGTCCAGAAATGGAGCAGGTCGTCGGAATGCTAAAGAGAATATCAGAAGAAATTACTGAATTGAGAAAGATGGAGAAGAGGCTAGAAATGAGAATAAGCAGATTAATCGAAGATATGAGAGAAACTGTTGCATACTATCAACAAAGAGTGGAACAAAATCTTGCGAACCACGAATAAAGGATAAGGGGGCTGGAAAAAGTGGAGGCAAATAACAGAAGAGTAAACATTATTATTTATGGAATACAGGAAGCAGAAAGAAGAGAACGTGGCAAGAGGTTGAAGAAATATTTAAGGAAAAGCTGGGGGTCCAACTACAGGGTTGGGAAATGAGTGACTCCTTTAGAATAGGTAGAAAAGAAGCTAGACTGAGGCTGATATTCGTCGAGTGTACCTCCATGAAATTTAAATGGATGGAGCTGGAAAGTACAAAAAAAACTTAGGGGTATGAAGATATTCATTGAGTAAGATTATAGGAAAGAAGAAAGGGAATATAGGGCTGCTTTATTGAAGCAAATGAAAAAAGCCAGAGAAGAAGGCAAGATTGCATATGTCAGGGGTTTGAATCTTTTCATAGACGGAAAGAAACAGGAAATGAATGGATGAAATAGATAGTTGCGGGCTCAGCTAACAGAGAGGATTAAAGTCCAGGAATTCAAGGTGGCAGCAGAGAAGAAGAAATGGCAAAAGGAGAGAAGGGGAAAGGTGAACAGCTGATGACATCACCACAATGCATTATACAGTCTCCCAACATCTGTGACAGGATGCCAACAACAAAGATTGAAAGTATGTGGCATTTATTGCTGAGTGGTATCACCAACTTAAGCTGGATGTAGGCAGCTCTCGTATGGAAGAAGCAAAGTGCAGGCAACATTGATTTATTATATGGCATGAGCAAAAGTTGCACAAAACTACTTACACGGGGTTACAAATCCGTCATAGGACAGATCTCCCAGGTAATCCATGGTATTTAGCAGCCTTCGGAGTAGTCTCTAAGTACATTGACAGTTTGATGCTAGCAATAGGGAAGGCGCTGAATACCATATGTGCATGTGAGTTGCTAACATCAGTCACCTCACATTGAAATGCTGTCAAAATGTCCACTTTGTTAGGAAAAATTTTACCATGCAATGGGTGCTTCACTTTGGGGATGAGATCATAATCACAGGGACTGAGATCTGCTGAATAGAACTTCCCATCCCCCACTGCTGTAAAAGACACTTGACACTGTCATCTGTGTGAGCTGTGACATTATCATGGAGAAAAATGGCATTCAAAAGTTCTGGCTGTTTGATGTAAGACACGATGCAGTTGTGACATCAAAAAATACCTGTAATACTGGGCATTCATAGTGTTCCCCTCATGCACTGGATGACATACAAGCATGTCAGAATGATCATGACTTTTGTTGGGATAGGAGTTTGGCAAAACTTGTGTTTGGTGGTAACCTAGTGTGACAGCATTCACTGAACTGTCTGTTCATATGCCCCTACCCACATTTCATCAATTGCAATGATGCTATTCAACATGTTATCCCCTTCTTCTTGAAATCGGGCCAGATTCACACGATATGTTTCATAGTGAGTTCACTTTTGTACCTTACTTAACTGATGTGGCACCCTCTTTGCACACATTTTATGCATATTCATGTCCTTCCATAAAATTTCATACACTGTTTTTGCCAGAATTCCTGTTTGCTCTTCTAATTTCAAAAGTGACCATGCCTATCATCCCATAAGAGCATTGTTCCACTACCATTGCTTGCACACCCTTGTCAGTGGATACAAGATGCCCACTGCACAGTAGATCGGCAGTTGACATTCTGCCCAGTTTAAAGCTCTCTGTCTACCTCGCCACTGTTCAATACAGTAGGGGTTTCCCTAGCTTTGTGTGGCATTCTTGTGCATTCCTGCTGCAGAGAAATGCTATTTTCACATATGTACATTGTTCACTCTTTGTGAACTCCATTCCTGACCGTTGCCACTCACTAACTGACTTTTGGGTCTTGCTGAGACATGCAATACTGCTCACATACACCATCTGGTGCCTTCATCCAAAAGTACACTCCATACACTTTCAATTGTATATCTTAGTTTTTTCGTGTTGTCCCTCATTTGCAAGAAAGAAATAATAGTTGCCATGACTTATGATTTATCCCTTGTATGTTTAATTTCTTACTAAAATGCTTGGAAAACTATATAGCCCAGTATAAAGACTTGTCATCCACTATAATTTTAACAAGCTATTCATTTTAAGATTGTTTTATTTTTACTATTTTTTATAATTAAAGATCTAACTACATGGCAAATCTTCCTTTAACTTTCAACAATTCTAACAATGGAGAAAGCTCATAAAAGACATACTCAGAAACAGAAAAAATGCAAAAATTGAATAAATGAAATTTTAGCTGTATACTTTTCCACATTTGAAACAAAGAGAGTAAAAACACAGATGTATCTTGCACAATATGAAAAACAGTAAGAAAGGTTTAGAGTACCTCACATTGCACTATAAAGAAAGGGAAGAAAAATGAATAGTAGCAAAGACAGCAATAACAGAAGCACACTAACAAGGAAGTCTACATTCCATAACTGTGTGAGTCAGTGTAAGATAAGTGAGGAACCATGTGTAAACAATTCCTGCAAAGGATGACGGACACCACAGAGAGCTCTCCAATAATGCTCAGGAGTTGAGCAAATATATGCATTCTGTGGAAGTCATATAGAAAATCTTCTTAATAGTTGATCTTAAGTAATCCAAGAACTCATTCACATTTGCACTTTAATAACAACTTTTCGTATTGCATTTTATCTGCCATTATAGCCATAGTTTCAAGTGTTTATTTAGGGAAATAAAATTGGAAAGAAGTAGTACAAAGTAATAAATGTGTAATGCACACATGACCATGATAGTAATGCTACACTTTTTTTCCCATATATTTCAAGATTTTTTTAAAGTGTCAAATAAGCTATGTTATCCTCAATTCTTTGTCATAAAAATTCCTCTCATAGATTGCATCTTTTAGTGGATTGAAGAGAGAAAAATAATAAGGTGCAGTAGATTGAGTGAGGAAAGACAGCCCATTCAAGTTTAGTGGTCTGTTCTCAGGCACATTGTTCTTATAATAATAATGGGCCCAATACAGATCTGTGATGTACACCAATTTTAACTATTTTACAGAATTATTTAGCTTTGATAGATTGCATCTTTTAGTGGATTGAAGAGAGAAAAATAATAAGGTGCAGTAGATTGAGTGAGGAAAGACAGCCCATTCAAGTTTAGTGGTCTGTTCTCAGGCACATTGTTCTTAAAATAATAATGGGCCCAATACAGATCTGTGATGTACACCAATTTTAACTATTTTACAGAATTATTTAGCTTAAGTTATGACATTTCCATTTTTGTAGCAATTTTCTGTACATTGCAGTCTTGTAAATATTATTGCAGAATTTCTCTGGATTTATCCTAAATTCCATGCCACTGCACATACAGCTAATGAGTCATTAAATTTCTTTCAAGGAGTTTTTTAAGATAATTAGTAAGGGGTTATGATGCACAAGGTCCCTTGACAGTGTTAAACTTTTGTTTATGGGGGAAGTTAAAAAAATAAAGGTAGGAACAAACCCATACATATTAGAAGACTGAAAAAAAAATACCAAGCAAGAAATTAACTCATTGTTGAAAGATGAACTGATGCGCATGAATGACAGTTTTATTAAAATATGCCAAAAGTTTGTGGATGTAGCAGGACAACATTTCTGAAATCTCTTGCCATGAGGTGCTTATTTTCATTGTAATAATTGTATTTATAGTTGTAATTATAAGAACTTGAATTAATTGTGCATATGTTACATCAGCTTTATCATGAATTATTGTTCTTGAGTGCTGTCTTGCCAGATCGTGAAATGGGCAACAAAAGAATGAGAGACCCTCTAGTATTTATTGATTTAAAACATCATATACTTTGGTTAAATCTAAAGACACCCCACTGTGTGCATTCTTTTATCTACTGCTCTTGTATCAAATTTAAGCATTGCTGTTTGAGTGACCTATTTTCTATAAATTCAAGTGAAGAATCATTTAACACATTGTTTTTTGTAAGAAAATAAATTAATCATTTGCACATGACCTACTCAAATAATTATAAACATTAAGCACAGTATTATCTTGTTTTATTTATTTATTCTTGTAAAATAATTGACTGTTGGTTAGTTTGTAAGATAAAAGGATTGCAAGTCCTTTAAATTTGGTGTATACTATGGGAAATCTATATTTTGTAACCTTTGGTGAGATATATGCACAAATAATGAAAAATTTCTTTCTGGTTAATTCTGTTATTGGAATTTTAAACTCTATTTCTTTGTTCAGGTCATTAAAGTAGTAAAATTTTGTGTATGTAAGTGTTCTTTCATGTTGGTTCTTGCAATAATTTTTTTAGAGTAACTGCAACATCCCCAAAAGTCCAGAAGGTGTTGAAACTGTTTCAACTAAAGGAGATAAACTGTGGTGTTTTTATTAAAACAAATAAGGTAAGATTTTATTTTTTTGCTATAAATTTTATTTCCAAATTAATGTGGTTATTACATATTAGTATCATGTAAGATTTGTTTAAATGCTTGTAGGCCACACTCAACATGCTGCGCATATGTAAACCGTATGTTACATGGGGACATCCAGATTTAAAAAGTGTTCGAGAGTTGGTGTTCAAGAGAGGCTTTGCCAAGATTCAGGGTCAGCGAGTTCCTATCACTTCAAATGAGATGGTTGAAAAGAAATTGGGTGTGTAGTAATTTACATTCTTTTTCTCTTGATAATATTAATTTTTTATATTTATTTGTCACTTCAATTGCTGTGAACATAAATACTGTATGTGTAGGTGTGTTGTCTTTAGGGATGAATGAAATTAAATGAATTAATGATTGAGCAAATGAGCTCAGAGTCCTTGGCGGCTTAAAGATATTTGATATCTACCATCTCAGGATAAGGAAAAACTGTAAAAATTAGCTTGATCTGACCAGGAATTGAACCCAGGACCTCTAGAATAGTAGACTCAAACACTACCACTAGACCATGCAGGTGGTCATAATTAAATTTATTGAAAATAATGGCATATAGATTATTAGTATGGTGTTCAAATACATAATCATAATTCTATTTCAATAGATAAATTTGTTTATTAATGATATAATAAAATGATAGACAATGTTGCAGAAATATTGTGTTTGTATTTGCTAGAGGGCTTAAACTAATATTTATATTGGTAAATTTTGCAGTGACAAAGAGTTTGAAGTGAGTTTGTTCTTATGAGGAACCAATCATTACGCTGATATCAAAACATACCTCAAAAATTTTCCTGTGTCATCTATGCAATATAAGAGGCATAATAGTTTGGAAGAAATAGAAATTAGCTGGCATGTTATTAATTTGTTAGAAACAAGTCCTACAGGTGTTGTTACTTTGGAAACAACTCTAGATGTAGAAGAAGATAGTAACAGTTCATCTTCATTCTCTGCATGCGAAATTCAGCCTCCAAGTACAAGCAGTATGAAGGAACCAGGTTCTAGCCCCATGTTGGAATCTAGTGACTCTTTAACAATAGGAGCTTGGACATAAGAGTGTACCTTATGCAAAGCAGTCACTTCAGAAACACCAAAGGCTACAGCCTGTTTCTATAATCTAACTAGCAGGATCAGAACCTGCAACATTTGCTCCATCATACTAATAGACATCTGGTTTGATATTATTATATGAGTTAGTTGAACTACACACTCTTAATGCTTCACTTGTCATAATGTATAGAACCGGGTTCCAGAACATCTGGTTCTCATCATCAGCTAAAATTCAACTGTTGGGTAATTTGCTGAGCTGTGGAAATGTGTATTCTGCTCTGGTGGCAGTATGATAAACTTGTAGTTTGTTGTTATCCCCAGCAGTGTTGAAGTAGATGCAGATTTCCTCCCAGGTTGCTAGTTTTGTAGGTCCTTGTACTGATTTTAATAATTTTGCCTTATTCACCATGTTGTGATTTTGTGTCCAAAAATGATGTGCTACTGCTGATTTTTCTAATTGCTTGTACTTTATGTTCCTGTAATCGTGTGCCTATGTTTCTCTTTGTTTTTCCAATGTAGATTTTGCAGTGGAAATATTTAAAGATTTGGGTGTGTGTGAGAGAGTTGAGTAAATATTTGATTGTTGTATGCGATGTGGAATAAATAGATGATTAATATGACTGAGATGGAAGGTAATTTATACGTGAGATGAATTGTTTTTGGGGTTGGTCTTGTTTGAGGTGGTATGATGGCTGTGGAAATCTTCCTGGTGTCCTTCTCTCACTTCTTTTCTCCACTCGTTGATCTGAAGGTTAAGACTGCATCATGATGTCTGTCTTCTTCTGCTCCGGCTATATGCAGTTAATAATAGTGGCTTTTCAGAAGGTAATATCAATCATGGGTGGAAGAAATTGAACAGGTTCTATTATATAAGGTGTACAAAAGGAACCTTGACTGTTGCACCCCCAGAGAAAATATGTTATGCAAACTTCTTGGAAAACAGGAAACGAAAAACAGTTATGGAATATGTTTTTCACACAATTGATGGTAACATCCCCATCTCTAGCCAGAGGAACTGCGAAAAGATATACCAATAAGGTGGTTGCGTAACATAAATTCATATTGAACCGCCAATGAGTAGTATAGGCGAATAATTTAAACAGTTGAATTAGACCCAGGATGCATTGTTATGGACTGACAAACTGTCACAAAATCAAACCTTTAGATCGAGTAGAATTTAAGCAGTTGAGGTGCGGCAGTTGCTATTGGGAGTTGAAGCCAGACAGTGGAAGCTAGGCAGTGGTGGTTGAAAGTTAAAGTAGGCAGTGGAAGTTAAGTAGTTATAGTTAAAGCACATGTGATAGTAAAATAGAATTATATATTAGTGCGCAAGTCAAAGTTCCTTACCATGAACTAACAGTAACAAATTAACGTAACCCCTGAGTGTAAAAGTGGACTAAAAATAAAACTCTTGTGTACACCTAACTTGTTTTGCATTTTTCAGATAATTAAGAACATAAAAATAAGCTAATTTTTAAAAATTTAACATATCATCCATGAGCTACAAAAAAATTTCAGAATATTCTTAAAGATTTTAATATCAGATTGGCACTGGTTAACAGGTTTAATGCTAAAAACTTGCTGATAGACAATGTTAATGACAGTATTCCACAAGAGAAAAAAGCCATTATTTACAAAATAAATTGTGCAGAATGTGAAAAAACCTACATTGGAAAAATAAAGAGAAACATAGGCACACGGTTAAAGGAACATTTCAGGAACATAAAGTACAAGCAAATAGAGAAATTAGCAGTAGCATATCATTTTTGGACCCAAAATCACGACATAGTGAATAAAGCAAAATAATTAAAATCAGTATAAGGACCTAGGGAACTAGCAATCCAGGAGAAAATCTACATCTACAAATATAAAGACAGTCGAATGAACTTTGACACTGCCAGGGTTGAAAACATAAACTACAAGTTTACCACACCGCCACCAGAGCAGAATACACATTCCCACAATTCAATGAATTATCCGACAGTTGAATTTTAGATGATGATGAGAATCAGATGTTCTAGAAACCGATTCTATACATTATGACAAGTAAGTGAAGCATTAAGAATGTGTAGTTCAACTAAATTATACAGTAATATCAATTATATGATTGGCTTCACTGTGCAAGTTCCAATTTACATTTTAATCATTTAATTTGTCCATTATTCATTTCCATGGATTTGGCAAATGTGTATTGGCTAGAATTGGTGAGTAAATTACCTGTAAATATTTTACGCATAAGAATATGTAAAATACTTAATGTAGAAAACTATTTTCTATACAAAGTAAAAATTTACATTTATTGATTTTGATAATCTAAACATCAATTACTTCATTCCTTTTAAGGTTATTAATGTTCGGACATGCAAAAGTTTATTCAGTCATGCTTTCCAACTCTTTGATTATTAGTAATTTACCACTTAAAATTTGGAACATTATAACATTAAACGAGTTAATTTGAATTTATTTCTTCTAATTTTTAAGTTACATGCAGATATACATACAAATATTATTTTACAAATTGTTTTACAAATTCTCTTACTTTCCTTGAAACAATATCAAAACCTAATATTTTATGTCAAATTTCTGCAACTAGTATATCTATAAAATAAATTTAATTTTAACAGTTTCATGTAATTAACTTTGGGCTCTCATCTTCGGTTCATCAGCAATTTCCTACTGGAATATACAGAAAACTTGGACTCAACAAAGTAAAATAACATATCTGCAATCAATTTCTTACACCTTCTGATCTCTGCAAATGTTCTATACCTCAACTTGATAAATGAGTTATTAACAATAATGCAGAGCGGTTGAAATCATATTTACTTTAAACTGTTATACCATAAAAGGTCTTTATCACTTTGGTTTGAAATAAATTCACTTACTCATTTTATTCATTGCAGCAAATTACTGCTGTTTTCTGATTTGTTTATAATGACAAAGAATATTTAACTTAAGACGAAACATTCATATAAGAATTTAGTCCCTGTTAGGCTTCAAAGCTGGTAATTTATGTAAATGTCGACTGAACTGCAGCATTCTATGGTTGTAAATTTGATAATATTAACAGAACACAACACATTGACATTATCTAGTCAAGAATCATTGCTTATGTAATCTTTAATTTTAAGTGAGTAATAAACATGTACTATATACTACATTAATGTGTTCAGTTGTTTACACTAACTCCACTTACTTATTTAAAACTTTGGACTAGTTTCGGGAGAGGTTCCTCCCATCATCGGCTGTTGTTGACTGAGTGCCGTTGTTCGAAACGGGGGATGGATGCCCGTTCGCTCCTGTGGTGGTATCTTGTGGTTCTAGTAGAAACTTGCTGAGTTCATCCAGCGGCGGAAAATCAAAATTCATTAAGTTGTTCTAATTTTTTAAAATGAAAATTCTCTCCCATGTGGATATGAATTAAAATATTAAAATTAAATAAAATTATTTAATTGAATTGTACTAGCTTCGATTTTTCAAATGGAAAATGATTTCTATTAGCATTATGGACATAAGGTCAGTTGGAAAATTCCCTCTCCAGTTGTGCAGAATCCATAATTCTGCTCCATAAGCAACAATACTTTCTGACTTCAAACAAATAATGATGCTTAAATGTAAATTGGAACTTGCACAGTGAAGCTAATCATATTAATTGATATCATTGTATGATTCATTTGAACTACACACTCTTAAAGTTTCACTTACTTTTCATACATGCATGGAACCGGTTTCGAGAACATTTAGTTCCCATCTTCAGCCAGGCTAAAGTTCCATACATTTATGAAAATTAAGTGAAGCTTTAAGAGTGTGTAGTTCAACTGAATCATACAATGATATCAATTAAATAATGATGCGCTGGCTTACAGGATCTAAGAGTGCAATTATTTAATTTACTTGTGAAAGAAATTTTTCTTCAAATAAGAATGATTTTATAGATCATGAAAGCTTATTGAATTCATTAGTTGCCACTTTACGCATTGCTGTGATGTTATTTTTCAGTGAGACACAGGCATCTGGTTGAGAGCACCAGCAGTTGTCCACTGCAAGGCTAACTCTAAAGCCACCATTAGATAAAAGTTGGTGCTGCTGATCTGAATTTTTGAATGCCTTCAATATTTGTTGCTAGCCAATCTTTAGCTGGTATATTGGCAGTATGTGAGTTACAAGCAGAAGACCATAATTTATGACCCTTGCTCATTTTTACCATGTTGCTCACATTATCAGACACAGTACAGTAGATGCTTGTGTTGTACTGTGTTTTTGCTATTTCAGATGCTTCCTTTACTATATCACATAGTTTATTTCCTGTCTCTGACTCACCTGACAGATCAAAAGGCACATTACTTAGGTTGACCACACATAGATGAAGAGCAGAATATTAATCAGAGGGCACATGAGTTTGTGTAGGAAGGGAATGAATATCTAACAGAGGGGAGTGTGGACAAAGAAAATGTTTGAAATGTGGACCAAAGTCCATTTATTTATGAAATGTCTTCATTGTCAACATCATCTTACAGAGAAGAGGAAACTACATCTAGTGTGTTGCAATCTATGTATAGCTCTACACATATCTATGCAATTGATGTGGCTTTATCATAAGTGTGGCAATTAGCTAACAAGCTCTATATCTGGGACATGAAGAATCAGTCTTGAAAATTTTGGCTTATGGCCAGGATTTTCAGCCTTCTCAGCTGATGCTCTACCAACTCAGCTACCATGTGCTCCTCCAAGCACAGAATCATGAGCCCCTCTCATCTGATTGTACATGCTGCGGAGACCACCCTAAGGTTTATCTACTATGAGAGATTTATTTCTTAATAGGTGACTTGTACTTGTGACCCAGTATTCTTATTTAAACACCAACTATATAGAATTCATTTCTATAAAGAAATATAAATTAATATGTATAGAAGTTGGTTAAGAAGTGACTTGTAATGCTAGGAATGCGTATGACCCAGAATTCTTGTTTAAACACACCTCCATGGGTGGCCGAGGTCGTTAAGGCATGGACTTGTGAGCAGGAGGTCTGGGTTCGAATACCGCCAGGACCATCCTCCCTGACTGAGGTTTTTCCCAGGTTTTCCTCAGTCCTCATAAATGGCAAGTGCCAGGGAGGTATCTTAAACTTAGACCTGGAATTATTCCTTCCTTAAAAATAAATCCTTTCCCTTTCCCAATATATCATTTCACCTCAGTATCATCAATGTCCATTGCCTGTGGTGCCTCTGTAGCAAAAACGGGCATTAAACACTATTCATTGATTGTTTAAACACCAAACATATAGGGTTAATTTCTATAAAGAAATATGAATTAACCGCTATATAGAAATTGATTAAACTAGAATCCTGGTACTAGTCATTAGTACTGGCAGTGTTACGAGTCATCTCTAAAGAAATATATCTCTCTTGAATTGAATTTGAATTGAATTTATTCCTCAATTAACTTTACAATTTGTTACAACAATATATCCTCATTTTACAATAACAACTATATCTTTACATACTTATTAACCTACTCTTTTTACTCTAGATCCTAGCAGCATCCTCCAAAATACATTGTTAACTATGTGGTTGTATGACTGTAAGAAATCTCCTTTTACTTTCTTCCTATTTCGTTCCCATTTCCCTTTGACTTTACCTAAAAATGCTCATATTTTCTGAATGTTTGTTACATTCTTGCTACTTAACATTTTATTTAACACTAAATCCTTCTGTAAATTGCCCTGTTTATTGTTACAAACTTTTTCTTGCTACCATTTGACTTTCTCGCAATCCAATAAATAATGCGGTACACTGACTTCTCCTCCACACATACTACAGCTATCATTATCGTCTCCTCTATATCCTTTCAGGAGTATTACTCCCATATGCATCCAAGCCCAACCCATCCTACCCATTTGATCACAAATTTCAATATAATTCTCTCACCCCTAATTCTGTTTGATTCTTTTATATATGACCAAGGAACTTTTATCATCTAAACTAGCCCAAATCTCTTGCTTTTCAATATCTTCTATCCTCTGTCTCACTGTCTTCCAAATCCTTAATATTACTTTTACTTGCTCTGCATATATTGCCCAAATCTATTTCTTCTAGTACCTTCCTGACCTCCCCATACCAGCTCTTCCTTCCCGAAACCTCTTTTTGACATTTCAAACATTCCTTTAATATATTTGAGCTGTCTAATTTGAAGATAGGATACCAATGCTTCATTGCTCTCTACAATCAATTCTTTCCTCCCCATCCTTCCTAAAAATTGCAAACTAATCCCCCTTGGAGAACACTTAGGTAATCCCAACACTTCCCTACAAAACATTCTGTGAACCACATTCATATTTCTGCAGCCCTCTTACCTCCCCAAACCTCTCCTGCATACAACATCCTTGTCTCTACCATTGCCTCATATACTCTCTCCAACCATTTCATAGATAATGTTGGAGTCATATATAAACTTATTCTGACAGCTCTCATCGCCTGTTTGCCTTTAACTTGTGCACCTTTTACCTGTGGCTCCCATCTTTTATTGCAAATCTCACCCCAAAGTAATCAAACTCCTTCAATGTTGCTACCATTTCACCTTGTATATACCATTTCTCATCTTTTTTTAACTTCTTTTTTTAAATACCATTATCTTTGATTTTTTCCCGTTTATCCTTAACACCCATTCTGCACAATATCTACTAATCTCATCAATAGCCCCCTGTAGTCCTATCACCGTTATTGCTCCTACTATAAGATCATCTGTAAAAAGCAATCCTGGTACTTCCTTATTTCCAGCTATAGGACAATGCCTATTTCTATCTCTGATCCTTTCAATAATATCATCTATGAATAAATTTAAGAGTATTGGGCTTAATTTGTACCCTTGCCCCAATCCAATTTTTTGTGTCATATAATCTATGATCCTATTTCTTTCACTCCTAATATAAAACCTAAGTCTATCATATAATCTTTATAATCCCAGCAAGAACTCATTACTCACTCCTTTTCATCTTAACTTATAAAGTCGGTCCTGGTGGTGTAGTGGTAACCATACTTGCCTTCTAAACCCAATGTCATGGGTTCAAATCCGGCCAGGATCGATGGATTTTTTTCGGGTGTAAAAATCCTAAGTATGGCTTCCTTCGGAAGGGAAGTGAAACTGTAGATCCGGTGTTGTACATTTACAGCATGAAAAAGAACCTCAATCCTGAAAGAAGAGGCCTCTGAGCAAAATTTGTCGGCCGTTTCACGCCCTGAATTGAATGGGACACTGATGACCTGAGATGTTAAAGAGCGTCCTTAAATAAAATGAATCAATAAACCAAGGCATTCCTATTTATTGTATCAAGTGCTTTCTCAAAATCTGCAAAGAAAATTTATTTGTTTTGCCATTTTACAGGACAGATACATAGAAGATGCAGTAAAACTATTAAATTTGCAAGAATCCACGATGAAATTCACTATGGAAACCGAAATTAACAGTACACTACCTTTTTTGGATTTGAAGATAATAAAAAGCAATAATAAACTGGAATTTGGAATTTACAGAAAGGATACACACATGGACAATTATATAAAAGCTCATGGTTTCAATCCTAGACCTCATAAAGAAGCAGCCTTTAATAGCATGGTTTATAGATCGGTCAGTGTACTACTAAATAAAGAAGAGTATCAAAAGGAATACATACACATAATAGAAGCAGCAAAATTTAATGGATTTAACAAACAAATGATTGATCAAAAAATTAAATAAATTACCACACTTAGTACTTTATCGAAAGAAAAAACTTACCATAAGTTCACTTACCAACCATACCTCAATAATAAATTTCAGAAAATCTTTAAACAGTACAACATCTCTTATACACCTAAAAATACGTACAGTGTTGGCATACTGTTGAAGTTAAACAAAAAAGACCCCAGATCCAAAGAAGAAAATTCTGGCATGTATAGGATTATTTCCAAAGATTGTAAAAAGTGTACATAGGCAAGACAAAAAAGAACATGGGTATCAGTTTAAAGGAACACTGGATTAATATTAAATACTAACTAATAGAAAAATCAGCAGTTGCAGCACATTTTTGGAATGAGCACCACAAGATCGAGAAGGATATCACTTTGTTAAATGCAGTGCAACACCAAAATGAACTCAGTATATGGGAAAAATTTTTCATAAAAAAATTTGAACATAGACTCATGAATTTCGATATCCCAAAAGCAGATAACATTTTCTATAAGCTCATCAATAAACCACCAGGGCACTCACAGTCACTAACACTGCCAATTTAGATTGATCTGCTAGTCGTTCATAGTTGACAATGTAAGCAAGGTCTCAAGAAACATCTCGCAGTTTTTTAAAAAAAGTGGACCGTCAAGAGTGTTTTATTGTGTTGACATGATTTTAAGTAGTTTTACATTTAATCTACCTAATATGTTATCTAGTATTCTCCTTCCTTTTCTAAAACCTGCCTGAAACTCTGTGAGTTTACCTTCCTTCTCCACCCGTTCATGCAATCTTGCAGCCAATATACCAGTATATATTTTCCCTAATATGGATAACAAGTTAATTCTTCTATAATTGTTTGGCTTATAAATATCACCTATTAATTTATACAAGGGTATTATCATACTAACTTTCCAGCTTTCAGGTATTACCTTCATCTCCTTTATTTTATTTAGTATTTCCATTAACAATCAAATACCTCCCTCTACGCATGTAAATGCTTTCCAAAACTCACCTGGAATTCCATCCACTCCTGGACCCTTATTCCTTTTCAATGTTTTAATCTAATCTCCTACCTCTTTCACATTAAAATCTTTATCCAGATATTCTATCCTATTTACAGCACAACTCCATTCTAAATCATAATTACCTACACTCCGAGCTCCTATCAAATTTCTAAAGTAATTAATCCATTCCTTCGACTTTATTTCATTTCAATCCTGTTTCTTTCTCTGAATCCCCTTTATTACTGCCCACATATATTTACTATCTTTAGCTGCTACTGCACCCTTAATTTTTTTGCTCATTTTCTACTGCCACTCTTCCCTTTTCTCTTGTATTAAACATTTATAATCCTTTTTATGTTTTAATATATTTGCCTATCTACCTCTTGTTCTGACCTTCTCCACCTACTTAATCCTTTGACACTTCATGCTTAGCTAATTTGCATTCTTGATCATATCATCCATAATCTTTCCTTTTTTCTCTATGATATACCTCCATCTTTTTTTCTGCCCACATTACCATGGATTCCAACCTATACTGGCTCCCCTATACTGCCTTTGTCAATGCTACCATAACTCCATATTTCCTTATTACTCCTATTGTCTATAACAGAAGTGCTCTTCCTACTCAACTCTCCATTTGTATCATCTTATATGTTTTCTTCTACCTCCTTGCTTCCTTCCCCTAGGCTCAGCCTCATTATTAATGGAAAATGTCCAAAATCTACTACCATATCTAACACTTTAAATCCTAACAGTACAATAATATTCCTTCACTATATAACATATAATCAATCACACTCTGCCCATTTACATTTATTAAAGTAAATTCCCCTTCTTGATCCTCTCCCCATAGCCCATTACACATTAGTAACCCTTTCACTTCACAGAACTCAATCAATTTACTGCCCTCTGTATTGTACACCTTATCCCGACTTTCTCACCTTCTCATCAGTCTACATCCGTGCACTTTCATTTTTTAGGCCCATAAACCTTACATCACTTACTCCCACTCTTGCATTAAAGTCTCCTACTATTATAAATTCCGTATTGGGATATTTCACACTTAATTCCTTTATTTTTTGACTTAATTGGATATATAAGTCACCATTAAGAAATTCTGAAACACCAGGTGAGTTATACACTATTGCTACACATATACATAATTTAACACTCTTCACTTCACATACTTTCAACCACATTACCTGCCCTTCTTCTAACTTTTATATTTCAGTCACTCCCACTATCTTTTTTTACAAATACCCCTATACCACCTAAAACCCTTCCTCTATTATTCCTCCTCCTTACTCCATGTACACCTATATCATCAAAACCGTCCACCAATTTTCTCATCCTTGTCCAAAAAAGCTTCCTCTAATGCAATCGTGTCACTTTTCTTTAACACTTCCCCATTTCCCATCTTTGACCTTAACCCCTCCAAATTCCACAGCACCACTCTCCAGTTCTAAATTGTTCTTGCTTTGCTCTTTGCCTCATTCTCCTTTACCCTGTAACCTCCTGCTCATTCTCTATTTTCATAATGCTTCCTTCTGAGTTTGGCACCACCTTTAACTCCAAATCACTAACACTACTGCATAGTTCTCTCTTTAATGATGACGATGCCTTATCGCCCACCACAGGTATTCCACGTGCAGCATAGGCTTTCTCCTCTTCTTCACCTATCTTTCCTCTGTTCAGCTCACATGCCCTACTCATACTGTTGTGTCCTGCATTACTTCTATCTCCTCACTTCCTATTAACGAAGACTCCCTAGTATTTCCTTGTGCTGTGATCTCACACCTCCTCTGATACTGTCACCATAACTGTCTTCATCATTGTAATCTTCTCAGCCCCGATCTTATTTTGCTCCATACTTCCTCGATTTGTTTCCGAAATCCTCCTCTGGTTTTCTTCCTCTCTGAAAGCCTGGATTACTACATCACTCCCTTCCTTTCTTTTTAATGCCTCCAAATATACCTCCTCCACCTTATATGTACTCTTTTTTTCTCCTGTGATCATTCTGGCTCCCATCCATACTTGTCCATTCCTTTTATTCATATCTATTGCGGGAACTTTTCCCCAATCAATTCATAACTAGTAATTTCCTATATAAGCCTTTTTTCCATTGTATTCTTGCTTCTTTCATCCTATCCCTTAATTTTCATAATAATATTCTTTTACTTGGTGATAAAATTTTTATTGATAAATATATCTGATCCTCTTAATCTTTTGGCTGTACTTAATACATCATATACCAACTGGATCATTGCTCATTTCACAATAATTAGCCTTGACTCTGCTCATATCCCTGTTCAAGTTCCCTCGACAATTTCCCATCCCTGGATTTTTATATCTAGCTTCTCCTTCATTGTTTACACTATTTCTTTTCTGGGCCATACTCCCCTTCTCTCTTTCACTCCTACAAACACTAAATTGTGCATCTTCCTCTTGTCCTCCATTATTTCCATTTTCTCTTTAAGTCGGTCCTGGTAGCGTAGTAACCATACTTTCTTCCTAAACCCAGATCGTGGGTTCAAACTCGGCCAGGATCGATGGATTTTTTCTGGCATAAAAATCGTAAGTATGGCTTCCTTCAGAAGGGAAGTAAAGCTGTGAGTCTCGTGTTGTACATTTATGGCAGGAAAAAGAACCTCAAGCCTGAAAGAAGAGGCCTCTGAGCTAAATTCATCGGCCGTTTCACGCCCTGAATAGAATGGGATGCTGATGACCTGAGATGTTAAAGAACATCCATGAATAAAATAATTCAAAAAAAAATTTCTCTGTAAACATTTCCATTTCCCTCATAACCTGCTTCACTTTCTTTCTTAACTATACCTTCATCTCTTTAACCATCTTCTCCATTACTTTACGTAGTCAAGTTTCCATTCCTTCTACTTTGCCCAATTTCTAGCTCATACTTTCCAGTAGTTCTTGAATTTCTAATGAACTAGGATTTTTCTCAAACCCTCCAATTACCAGAAATATCTTAATTATACTCATTAAGTAAATTAAGTTTTTCATCATACCTCTGCCAGCATCTTTCTCCATCTTTAAACTCTTTCCTATTTTCTTTCCATTAGACTTCAAGATTCCCCAATAAAAGATTCATTTCTCACCCATACTCTCCTTGTTTTCACATATTTCAAATTCCCATACTTTCAACTGTGGTGCTAGTAGTTGAGAGCTATTGCTGTCTGCTGTGCAGGTCCATAAGAAGTTGGTAGTTGTCTTTGTACTGTACTCTGTGACTTTTACACATTCCTTGCTTTGCCTTTGGTATCACTGTATCATTCTGATTCTCACTGGTCCTACTATTCTGTTATTACATAACCTTGTTGTGAATTTGATGTATTTTAGTATTTGTAATGCATTGCACTTCTAGTAGTATAGTGTTGCTAATATCAACTCTGGTAACTTGGATATTGTTACATCTTTTCCAGTCTTATTCATAGTCCTCTTTACCCACAGCGGCAGTGCTGGGAACTTGTCTTTCAGTACTACAGTTCTTTTAGCTTTACTAATCCACCATACTGGATCTCTCTTATTAGAGAAACCTTAGGGAGGTGTCCAGGGCATATAGAATCAAATGATTGAGGTCCACAGTTCCATGTGTGGAGGAGGACACAGTAGGTGAGTTGGTAGAGTATCAGCCTGGAAGGCTGAAAGACATGGTACTAATCCTGGCCTTGACCCAAAACATTTTTAACTCTGATTGTTCATTTCCAACTAAGTCAAATACACAGCTAGTGTGAAAGAACATTTTCAATATATGAGTCGGTTTGTAAAAGACACAGGCACTTTTGGTCCCAATTTTTCAAAAAAAAAAACAAACTAGAAGCACCTTCATATGGAGGCGAATAAAAGTGGAAAAAAGAAAAAGAGCATATGAAACATTTTCTAAATTTATTCCTTCTTCTTCTTCTTCTTCTTCTTCTTCTTCTTCTTCTTCTTCTTCTTCTTCTTCTTCTTCTTCTTCTTCTTCTTCTTCTTCTTTTCTTCTTCTTCTTCTTCTTCTCCTCCTCCTCCTCCCCCTTCTTCTTCTTCTTCTTCTTCTTCTTCTTCTTCTTCTTCTTCTTCTTCTTCTTCTTTGCAATTACCCCTATACCACCTGAAACCCTTCCTCTATTACTCCTCCTTACTCCTTGTATACCTATATGTTCAAACCCATCTGCCACTATTTTCTCATCCTTGTCCTTCTATAAGTGAGAAAAGCATATTGCTATGTGATTGCTGGTCTGGCCATAAAGAGATCGGGCTCCTTTAGATGAAAGTTTCCCAAACAAAGATGTTATGCTCAAGATACTGCCAGAGAAGATGGCAAAATATTGCAAACATCTTGATGTGTACTTCTTTAGGCATTGTATTGGAGGCCTAGCGGTAACCATACATGCCTTGTAGACCAAAGATCACAGGTTCAGTCTTGGCTAGGGTCAATGGAATTTTTCAGGTGTAAAAATTCTAAGTGTGGCTACCTTCACAAAGGAAGTAAAGTCATGGGTCCCATGTCGTAGATTTATGGCATGTAGAAGAATCTCAAGCCTGAAAGAAGAGGCATCTGAGCAACATTTATTGTCCTTTTAATGCCCTCAATTGAATGGGAGCCTGATGATCTGAGAAGTTAAAGAGCATGCACATATAAACCAAATCAACAACAATTTAGGCAATGTAAGGTCTATATGTATAAGTGAGTGAGTTGGTTGATTTCCGGAGGCTATTTAATATTTCAGGTGATCTGCATCCAATTTCAATTCTGGGTGTGAAATGGTCTATAAATTTTGCTCAGAGGTATCTTCTTTCTGGCTTGAGGTTCCTTTATGTGATGTAAATCTACAACGTGGAACCCATAGTTTTACATCCCTTCCAAAAGAAGCCATACTTATGATTTTTATGCTGGAAAAAATTTATTTACCCTGGCCAGGATTGAACCCACAATCTTGGGTCTGCAAGGAAGTATGGTTACCACTACAGCACCAGGAATGACCATCTATATGGAAAGAGTGTTGATTTTGTAGAGGTACAATGTGAAAAACCATTGGTAAATTTTTCAAATGGAATGTTTTTGAATGTTGACATGAACTTCATTTACAGTGTTTTTAAATTAGGACATGTTTTGGAACCTTCATTTCCTCTTCAGCAGTTGACTGACTGCTTGGTAAATTATATGGATAACTACATAAAATCAATAACTATAATTCTATTTTGCTTAAATATGCCATTTTCAGCAGTTTGGTACACAGACTAGTTAATCTCCTATTCTCTACAGAATACAAAAGAATTGCAATATACTTCATTACAGTGTCGGTTGTCAGAATCAATGACCTACATTAATGTATCATAGACAGCCTAGCTGGAATCTTAATTCCAATTCTTTCTATTCCTATAACACTTCCTATGCACTAAAATATTTTCATGTTCAGGAATGAGGAGTTGTAATGTTTTCACTTCCAAACCCTTTAAATGGGTCAGAAAATTTGTTTTGTTGCAATGTGGAGTCAGTATATAATAAGTATGGGAAACAAAGTTCTGCATCATTTGATTGACTATACAGCATCCACTGTTGTCACAATTTTTCTCCATGTGAAAGAGTTTATATACACCACTGACAATTAAAATGTCTGCCATATTCATTAAGTGAAAAATTGTACTCTTCTAATTGCTCAGTTTTAAGCTGTACAATGCACAACTTAATATTATCAGATAAGTCAATCTATTTTGATGGATAGAAATAATTTATTTCTTGCACTTGTCATTGTGCCCTTTACCATAGGTAGGCAAAATAGTTGCTTTAACAACAGTTGCACGCATACAACCATCTTATAACGAAAGATCTGTTGCTCCTGCCATAGTGAGTACAGCTTTGCACTGATGAAAAGTTCAATGTCAAGTATGCAGTTATACAGTTTTGTGTATGCACAGTTGTGAAATGTCACTTGATCAGTTACCAGTGTTAGTGTCAATGAAGAATGCAACAGTTGAGCTGTTCTACAACTGGCAGTGGTTTCATTCTACAGTAGTGTTTAAAAAACAGTTGCAATAAAATGGTTGCATTTATTTGTCCCAGCCCTATTCTCTATAAGTCAAGTTCACTCACTGTCATTTTCAGTAGGTGGGGCTTTGTCTTCAAGACAAACTCACAATTGAGATTCACAGTGTCACGTATTATAATGGTATTTGCCAGTACCTTTTTTCCATATTCAAAGAGAATGAACCCAAATTTTTGGAGGAAGACAACCATCCCTATACCTGTGTTGAGAACCGATATACTTGCTCTTCTAATTCCCCATTACACTTTTTTCTTTCTCTCTTTTTTTGTTATCCAAAATCAGCTCCAGGCGGTTTATTAGGTTCATCTTAGGTTCATCAACAATTCCAAAACAAATCGGAAACAAATGCATAATTCTCAATTAAATGTACTTACGAAGCTGTTGACAATGGAGTGGTATATATATATAAACAATGTAATACAGCTTTTTTCACACTAACTCCATTCACTTACATAAAAATCTGGATTTTTACATTGCTATTACATTGCTTATATAAATGCATGATTGATTGTCTATTTATCCTTTTCATTGTTTATGGTAAATTTGTTTGCCACAACAAAATTAATTTATATATCATGTAATGCTTCATCATTTCATGATATGTGTGAATGATAAAGCTTTCTTGTGTGCCTGGTGGTTACTCACTACAGCTCTATATTTGTGTAAGGAACAATAGCACTGAAGAAGTCATCGCCTTCAGGTTTTTGCAGCACTTAGCTCTTGTAGTTGAAATATTTTCAGTGACACTCCCAAAAATACTGTACATCTATGTAAATGTACTTGGTGCATATTATTACAGCTGATTAACAATTGAAAATCAATACAGAAGTCCACAGAGTGCAATATTTGCTTATGTATTATAGTACCTGGTCGCTCTGTAAATAAACACTTCTAGGATAAATCAGCCAAACATTAAACACATTTACATAATTACCAACCATGTAAGCTTAAAGCTAATTGATTTGTATATATAATGCAGCAAAAATATTTTTAAAAGGTTTAATGCCAATCATAATTTGTTATTGGAGAGATATAATCTGTTTTCACCAAGTTGGTAAAACTTTTGTATTAACCACTCATTTAAAATATTTTCATGAAATATATAATCATAATTCTTGTTTCAGGAAAAGCAAATATTGTTTGCATAGAGGACCTCATCCATGAAATATATACTGTTGGTCCCATGTTTAAATATGCCTCCAGTTTTATGTGGCCCTTTAAGGTATGTATAAAGTTAAGGCAGCTAGCTATTAGAGCATTAATGATTTTTTTTCTTTTTCTTTTCTTTCTCTCCCCCCCAATTAGTGATTAAAGCATTAAGATGTGAATGGTAATCATATTATAAAAATTAGATTATAAATCTGATGTATAATAATGCAAGAAACAGAAAGAACTTACTAAGGTAGGGACATATAGGGGAAATTCTGGTAGGACCTGAGGTGGGTATGGCTGGACACTTCTAGTTTGACGTAAAAGCTGCAAGATGGTGCCATATTCTTGTGCTTGTTTAGAAGCCTCCCTCCTGACCATAGAGCGCTTGGAAGTGAGGAGCATCTCCTGCAGTTCAGTGGTTACCTGCTGTGCATTATTTTCTTTGTGTGAGTGCACAACTCTAGTATTGTTCAAGACATCACTGCTATAGATTAGGTAAGTGAACTGCTGTTTATCAAATGCCATTGCACATCTGTCACCATTGGTGAAGTAATTCAGGAGGTTCATCTGAACATAAAAGTAATCCTAGAAATGGTAGGATTTTTTCAATGGAGTGTGTATCGGGTAAAGCTGGACACAGGAATAAAAGTTTTGCTTTGTTGCAGATTCCATTGTTGGAAAAGATAATGCTGAAAGCCATGAAAAGAACGAATACAAAAGGTTGCTGGACAGCAGACAGGATGAAACTTGCAATGAATGATGTCCAAATGGGAAAGTTGAGCATTAGAGAAGCACCTAGACTGTATGCCATTCCCAAGAGCTCTCTTTATGACAAAATAAGTAAAATTAAAAAGATTGAAGAAACTTATTTACTACCTAAGTTAGGTGGATTTGAACTCACTTTTACCAATTCCAATGAACAGCAGTTGCTAGCTCACATCAAGGAACAAGATGGCATATTGATGCCATTATCAAAAAAGGAATTCTTGAGGGTGGCTTTCAATCTAGCTGAGGAATTGAAGCTGCCTCACAGATTTAATAAGGAGAAATGATGTGCTGGCAAAGACTTTTATTATGCTTTTGTGAAGAGACACCCGAAATGGCATTAAGGACCCTGTAGTCCACCAGCATGATGAGAGCAGTAGGCTTTAACAAGCCCCAAGTGAACCTCTTCTTCAGCAAGCTTGTTGAATTAATGAAAAAATATTCATTTCCCCCTTGAAGAATTTTCAATGTTGACGAAACTGGTGGTTCTTCAGTGCATGAAAACTATAAGGTGCTATCCGTGAAGGGAAAATGGCATGGGGGAAAACTCACATCTGAGTAAAAGGGCAGGAAGATTACTGATGACATTTTGCATGAGTGCATCAGGTCAATTCATTCTGCCTTTTTTCATATTCCCCAAGGCAAAAAATGAATCCAAGGCTGATGTTAGGAGCTCCTGATGAAAGCAAAGGTGTGGCCCAGGCTAACTGCTGGATGACTGGTGACATCTTTCATGAATGGTTAAAGCATTCTGTGAAGCCTGTTCGTCCAAGTGAAGACTGCCCTGTGTTGTGGATTATGAATGGCCATAGTAGTCACAAAGAACTTTCAGTGATTCTCTGTGTTAGATCCCATCATGTGCATATGTTATCACTGCTGCCCTATACGACACACAAATTGCAACCTTTGGATAGGTCTCTAAGGAAACCATTTAAAGGTGTGTATTCAGAAGCTTGCTCTCTCTGGATCAGGACAAATCCTGGCCTGAAAATATCAGGCTATGGCATTGCCCAGCTTGTGTACTCTACTTATAAGAACACATGTCACCTGCAAATCTCACAGAAGGGATTTTCTTGCACAGGCATATATCCAATAAATCCATTTGTTTTTTCCACTCTGGATTTTCTGCCCTTGCAGATCACAGAATGCAACATTACTCAAGTAGAAAATTAGAAAGCAGATGTGCCTATGGAGTTTGTCCAAACTCCAAACCACCTGATGATGAGGACCAAGCTTCACGTAGCTCTCCATCTGACGATTGTGACACCATTACATCTGTTTTAAACAAACTTTCTCCAATACTTGATGCACAAGCAAAAGAAGGCTTGCTACTAGGAAAAGAAAGGCAGAGAAAATTGAAATTCTCAGCAAGACCCCATATAAAGAAAATCTGGAATAGAAACAGAAGGAACAGGTCATAAAGAACTGGAGAAAGTGCAAAAAATATGCCAAGAATCTAAATTTGGATTGGCTCTCAATATCAGCTTTAACTTCACTGGCTTCTGATTCCAATGAAACGTTTTGCATATTGTGCTGGGAAAGTTTTTAAGAAGACTGAATTAAGTGTGGAAATTGTAAGGGCTGGGCACATGAAAACTGTGCAAATTTGGAAACTTTAACCATATATTATAAATGTGATAAGTGTGTGTAATGATGACAAACATTTTGCAGTAAAAAGCAGATTATACACTCCATTTACAAGGAAATTAATAACACTCCAGTACAACCCGCCAGTTTAGAAATTTTTAGAGAAAATGAATATTTTTGAATATGTATTTTTCTGGTTCTTGTTTTGGTTTAAATAATATCAATCATTCTATGGTATTTTATAATGTCTGAAATATGTCATAAAGGATTTTGTTCATTGAGTTTATGAAAAATTGAAGTATTATTAATAAAAAACCTTTACTGTCTGGCCCTACCATACTTTCCCCTAATGGTTGATGCCAGCCAGCAAAATAATAAAATGACAAAAAGATTCATGCTTCTTATGCACCATTATATATTATCTCAAAGATGTGATTATAATGTTTGTTTACTGAAAAGCACAATTTATAAAGGAAATTGAATAATTTTATTCATACTTACAATAAATGAATCCAAGAGGATGAACACTTTAATGCATTTGAACAAATTGAGTATCTAATGTAGGGTGGTGCATTCTTATGGAAGTGGATTGATAAATAACTGGGTTTTGTATTAAAGAAAACAAATTCAATCTTGCAACATACTGTATTTTTTGACATAGTTCCCTCAAAGTACAACGCACTTGCTACAACAATTCTGCAGGTTTGTGTTTTGGAGCTGTAAGGTGATGGGTGCTGGGGTATGGCGTGGGCGTACATTGTTTTCCGGCTGCTCACTGATGTCTGCTCCAATTCTGTTGCATTTTGTCTCAGGTTCCACTGGAGTGTTTCGTGGATCAGCATAGATCCACGGGAACGAGAAATGTGTTGCCCAAAAGATACACCAGGTTGACTTGTTCAAATATTTTATTCACAAATAAAAAATACTGGGGGTTACTTCCTGATTGCTCATTGCTGACTTCACTACTCACTTAGACTGACTTTAGAATCTACTTAGAATGAACCTCGAATGAATTAGAATGACCTAGAATGCCTTCGAGCGCTTTATTTATTTATTTTTTTTTTAATGATTTATTAATGAACGCTCTTTAACAGCTCAGGTCATCAGCGTTCCATTCAACTCAGGGCGTGAAACGGCCGACAAATTTTGCTCAGAGGCCTCTCTTTCAGGCTTGAGGTTCTTTTTCGTGCCGTAAATGTACGACACGGGACCCACGGCTTTACTTCCCTTCCGAAGGAAGCCATACTTAGGATTTTTACGCCCCGAAAAAATATCGGTCCTGGCCGGGTTCGAACCCGCGATCTTGGGTTTAGGAGGCAATTATGGTAACCACTACACCACCAGGACCAACTCGACCGCTTTAGAATGATTTAGACTGCCCTCGACTGACTTTAGAAATGACTTAGACTGACTGCTTTCGAATGACTCAGACTGCCTGCTTTCATATCTCCCACTTCTGATTCTGTACTCCAGCTTTCTACCACATCACCACGCCTCTTGCTAAATTAAATTCCTTCGTACATTATCCTATTTCCGAGTTATAATTTCACCATTGGCTAAAATTATTTTCCCCCTTCTGGTCTACAATGTCTTCCCACGAGCCTGAATTTTCCAAGAACAGTCTGTCATAAATTTCAGTACTCTCCTTACATGTTGATTTCTAAAGAAACATCTTTTGCCTCCGTTAGTTGTAGATTGCCAAATATTCTCAGAGATAACACACGTAATTACTTTAGCAAATATGAGCTTGTATAGGCGGCAATAATACCTTGTACCCCTGGCTTGCTACTGTATCTGATTTTGCTCAAATACTATCCCATTACGGCCATATGTTTTCTTACTGTGAACTTTCTAAGTATTCCCTGAGCAGAAGTTTCATGACCTAACAAAAGGATATTTTACCCTTTTCTCAGCATTGTCTAAGGAGCGGTCAGTGGACGCATCAGGTATACATCTCTATCTCTTTCTCACATCTTTTACTTCAATGTATACAAAACCCTTTTGTAAGTTACAATCACCTGCCAAATGACATACATATAAGTACAAGTTACAAATTATTTCAATTTTTGTCAAACCTATCTCTAAATTATTTCATTATACGTATACATAATAAATATTCTTATCAAATCTAATGCTTTTATAAATATAACTCTGCAGTCTCAAGTTATTAATTTAATAAAGGTAGCCTTATTTTCGGCTGCAAGTTCCCTGATGGAAATGATTTTCTTTGAGGCTCTCATGGTACTTGTTTACCTCTGATATGGCCACTTTATTTGTCTTAAATTTGTGTCCAATGAGGAACATTTTAAGTTTTGGGAAAACATGTTAATCTATGGGAGTGAGATCAGGTGAATATGGTGGATACCGATGCATTTAAAATTATAATTTGGTCAAGTTGTGGGCAATGCGGCTTGAGTGCACTGGTGCATTGCCATGGTGAAACAATTTCGGCCTTTTCCAAAAGTTTTTCCATGATTGCCATTTTCAATCCCTCCAAAAGTGATTTGTAATATTTTCCAGTAATGATCCCCTTCAAGTAATAAATCAAGAGAATTCCTTTTGCGTTCTAAAAAACAAGCCATCACCATTCCAACAGATACAGCACATTCCTTTTTTTCAGAGCCAGTTATGCCTCATGTGGTCCACTGTTTAGACTGCCATTTCATTTCTGGTGTAAAGTCACAGAATGCCTTAAAAGGTCGATTGAATTCAGTTTAAACATTTCCAAGCAGTCGGCCAACATTCGCATGCATTTTTTTCCTTTTCTTTTCTTTCTTTCTTTTTTTTTTTTCTTTTTATTTTTCCCCCCCTCTGGAATGAGCAAATGGAGCACCCATCTTGTGCAAAGTTTTTTCTTGTGTAATTCATAATGCAAAATAAAAGTAACCTGGCTTCTGGTAAAATGCACTTTCACTTGTCTGTTTGCAAAAACATTATCATGGACTTTCCCCAATAATATCTGACTTCACAGTTGATTTTAGAGCTTCAGGTCATAGTGCATCTTTGATTCTTGTCCTGCCATGCTTGAAATCATTTACCTGAAGCCAAACAGTTACATGGGATAGGCATGTCACTAAATGTGAGCAAAATTCTCTCATGTTGCTGTTTTCCCTTTTAAAAAAGAGAATTGAACCACACCATAGATTCCAATCTTATCCATTTTAACAGTGGCCGAACACTGAATTAACATCAGAATGACCCAAGATCGTAGGTTCAATCCTGGCCAGCACCAATGGATTTTTTGGGTAAAAATCGTTCATAAGGAAAGTAAAGTCATGGATCCCATGTCATACATTTACAGCATGATAAAGGACCCCAAGTCTGAAAGAAAGAGGCCTCTGAGGAAAAATTTTCGGCTATTTCACGCCCTGATTTGAATGTGATGCTGATGACTTGAGATGTTAAAGAGCGTCTATAAACCAAATCAAAAAATGTTAACATCAGAATGATATGTGATCAGGGCTTGGAAGTTGATGGATAAGCCATCTTCTAAAAGCCCTAGGTTGTTTGTGAGTTTGTGGATGTAAAACAAGCATTTTGAATTTTTGTCATTATCCTGTCTTTTTATATTTTTGGTAATTTTTAACTGTTTGGTATATTATTGATAATTTTTTTTTATTTTTAGCAATATTTTAATTTGTTTTTAGGTTATTATTGCTGATACTACTGTTACACAGGGTTGCAAAATTAAATTTTGGTTCAAGGCTTTTAATATCAAAGGTTGGTTTTGATTCGTTGTTCTTCTTTCTGAGGTCCTGAAGTCAGACTTGCCTATCATGTATGAAACATTTTTTATAATGATTTGAAGAATTGCCATATTTATAGCTCCATTTTTGTAATAGTAGCACATTTAAACACACAAACCAAGTAATCTTTGGAAATGTCTATAGTAAACAAAACCAAGTAGCACGAACTTGTTCATAGTCACAAATTAGGATCAATGCATTCCAGGTCTCTTGCCTTGAATATCGTTTCCTCTTCATCTGAAAGTTCTGTCTTTGCAATTCTTATATATTGCAGATTTACATTATCTCTTTTCATATACCAACCATCACTTCATCCCACTTACCTTAATGATGCTTTTCTATTTCTTTCATGATTTTATGAACCCTTCTCCATATTCTTTGCTGTGATCTCCCAGACAATCAGGGAAGAAATGAAAATGACTATCCTGTCCAAGCCGGTAGTTCTTCATGAGTCATTAAATTTTCAAATACTTCATCTTTCAACAAACTTCTTGTGTTGGGTCCCTCAAATATTCCTTCTTTTAGTTTAGTCTTAGAGAGAAAGGAAAATTTAGAACTTATGTATCTAAAATAATCTTTATGCAATGCTTTCACAAAATGCTTCATCACTTCCACTTTAATGTGAAAATGCAGCAAAATGATCTTATCTCATTTCACTAGACATTCTCTAATGATATATTTCTGCTTAGGATTCATTGTTATTCTAGCAGGCATTCTCTTCTAACCTAATGTGAATCACAAACACGACTATCCCAGGGGAACAGGAAATAAGGAAACTTTATAAAGCCTTACTGCTGTCCCAACAACATCCTTATGACTTTCATGTCTGCACATACTACCCATTGGTGTTTTGAGTAATTTAATGCCTTGAACATCATCCCCATGTTTTCACAATTTTCCTTTAATTGCACTAAATATGCTACTGGTATTGAGGCATACTTACCATTGCGTAGAAGTACAGTCTGAGGTTGATTTTGTTGGAATCAATAAATACTCTCCATTCAGAAGTGTTGTATGCACCTCCAAATTTTGATAACACACCTTCAATGTTTTTGCAATAAACTAGACAGCCTTCAGTGGTGAAATGTTCAAGAAATTCCATATCTCATGTTTGAAACCCATAGAACATTGGGCCCTGAGTAAGCAAATGGCTTTCCTTTAATCATGACCCCCAACATTTGTGCAGATTCTTTTGAGAGTCCCAGATCTCTTACCAAGTCATTCAACTCTTTTGTGTAAACTACTCTGGTTGTCCTTCTGTGGATGTCAAGTCATAATGATGGTCTGAAAGATCTGTCTTCACAATAGAAGATTCAAATGGTGATGATGATTCTAAAGCTCTGGGCAGCTTAGATATGGGATTGGTGGGACTGTGTGGTATGGGTCTTATAACTGATTTTAAGTTTGAATAGACATTGTCTTCCATAATTATTATTTTTTTTTTTTTGTTTCCTTTGACTTTCACCATACAAAAATAGCAATTATTGACATGTTTTCCGTATTCTTTTCATACCATTGGAACACCGAATGATGGAGATTTCTGCTTCCCTTGTATTCATTTTCTCAAACCTGCAATGCATGTATGACACAGTGTATGGAGTGAACAATTTGTCTTTGATCTCCTAACTTTATGCCAAAAATAAGATAAATGGGATTTTTTGACAAATGAGATTATGTTCTCTCTCCAGTTTTTGAGAATGAGAGAACTGCAGATGTAACAAAACACATTAGGGTCACTTACACATAATATTTGTGATGAAGTAGCCATCATTAAACAAACTAGAAATTATCTGATAACATTTACACATATAAATATAACTTCAAAATTATGTTACTTCTAGGCTACTCGAGAAGTATCAATTGTTTCACAGTAAATATTTATTATCAGTTTTATATATATATTGCAATAGGATTATGCACGAAGTTTATTGCAATTTGAAGAAATTACATAAAAACTGTAGGTGTTTGATGAAAATAGGTTTCATTTTTGCAGAGAGCATGAAAAAGTCATTCAAAATGACCCTTTGTCATGTTAAGTATGTAAAAATTGCAACTCTCTGTTGTTGTTGCTGCTGCTGCTGTTGTTATTTTTTTTTATTATTATTATTATTATTATTATTATTATTATTATTATTATTATTATTATTATTATTATTATTCTGTAGTACTGTTGCCTGCCGTGTTTAAGCAAAGCTATGATGGAATTTTTAAATGAGACTTGCCTTAACTTTGAAATAACTGCAGTGTAGGAAAAAGTGTTGAGCCTTACATATTAAGTTCACTTTACCCAATAACTTGTCAGAAAGCGTTATTTAAAAGCCAGCTACACATTCTGGGAATTAAGGAGTAAGTCAATATACAATAGATAATTAGAACCTCTAATCATGTGACTACTGCTGCCATTGTAAACATTATATGAATAGAGATGAGTGTGGTTTACTGCATTCTGGGACAGCTACTGGTTTTTCAGCCCGCGTTCAGGAAAATACCAAACTTAGGAAAACAGTTACTTTAAGTGGCCTGCAAATTAACTGGTTCAGAAGGTTTCTCTTTAGTTCCAATTCAGTTTCACTCAAACAATGCAGAAAGTAAAGCAATGTAAAAAGTATGATTTAAGTCAAAATTTTTCTGAATTTGGCAAAGACTGGTTCGTGACTGATGGTTTGGTAATATTGTGCAAGGTGTGTATGTTAAAGTGGTAGCCAAGAAGAGATTCATAATGCAACAGCACAACAAATGTGACAAAACACATAGATGCTGTCAAAAATGGTGCCAAAAAGAAAACATTAACACAGTTACTGTTAACACAAGCTGCAGCAAGTTGCAGTAAATCTTCTGCATGTTTTGAGGAACTGTGCAACTTTCAAGTTTTAGTGAATATTCCTCTAAGGAAACTAAGTAATGCAAAACTAAGGGACTTCCTGCAATGCTACAGTGGCCAGTCAATTCCCATTCAGAAAACTAGGAGGAAATATTATTCCTTAGTGCTATGTGAGCATCATAGGAAGATTGAAACTAACAAGATCTTTGTCTGTATTGATAAAACTAGTGACACTGAAAACCACTCCATAGCCAACATCAATCAACAGCCCAGGTCAGATATTTCTGTTGAACACTAAAGTTTCTAAAACTGTTAACCATTCAACGATCTGTATCATGTATCTATTCCTGAGGAAATTCAGTATAATGACATCCTGCTGTTTGTCTCTGATGCTACGATATGCATGGTAAAAGCTGCTAAAGCTTTTATCAAAGTTGGTGTATCGAACTTGCATTGCACATGCTATGCACAGGTTCTTGGAAGAATTTTGTGCCCACTTTCCTAAAGTCAATCAGCTAGTGTCTCAAACAAAGAAAATCTGTTAAAGCTCCATTAGGAAAAGAAGTCCTAAGTTCCATTGCCACCGAAGCCAAGCATTACACAGTGGTGCTCCTGGATAAATCTTGCCGCGTACTGCTGCAACAACTTCCAAGCTTTGAAACCTGCGGTTGATGCTCTGAAGATGCAAAATGCTAAAGTTCTATAGAGAGCACAGGAGCTGTTTTCTGACTGTGAAATGGAGGGAAAGCTGATATACTTGGAAGCAAAGCACCATTCACAATTGGGAAACTTCAAGAAAGTGGTGTGAAACTAGAACCATCCATGAACTTGTCAATAAAACCCAACTTGTGCATGACAGTATGCATGGTAAAGTTGGTGAAATGGTGAAAAATAAATTGAAAATTTTGTTGAAAAAATCTGGGGTAACGCTCAATGTGCTTGATTTCTGAAGCACTAATAGGCAAAAACTTCCAACTCATTAGATTTTTAAGAACTGACATCAAATGACTTATCATATTTTTAACAAGCTCAGATTGTAAGTGCCAGTAGCTTTTCAAAATATAAGAATGTTTATGCAGATAATCAGCATTCCTTTTCTTTTGAGAATGTGCACATGTACACAGTAATATACCATTATGCAGAATAAGATGGTCACATTTTTTTTTTTGTTTAGTTTACTGCGAGTGAATGTAAAATTGATACTTTTGAAAAGGTTAATAACTTACTATAATCATACAGGCTAACCTACATTACTTTTCATGAATTTGCAAAAAAATTAGATTATTTTTAGGCCTAATTTTATGTTTTTTAAGATCATTTTATAGGTAATGTTAAATAATTTTTAGGTCAACAGCATCTTGGACCTCCTTTTGACCATAGAACATTGATACATAGAAAGCAAGTTGTATGACCACATATGCAGATGTTGCTGTTGCCCTCTATTAGTATGCAAACCAACTACTTATCAAATCATCCTGGATTATAGGTATGCAAATAAAAGTTTTTGGATGAAAGCCAATCGGCACTTTTTCTTTTTCACAGATGCTTTCTGTATAGCTTTTGCACTTGTAATGACTGATGTTAAACTTTCGTAACTGAATTATCAACATAAGCTTTCAGTTTGTTCTGACATCTATAACTCTCTCTTTGGTTTCTGTTATAGAAGTTGATGGGCTAACATTTTTTTTCTTAAATCATCCTTTAATGAGACAAAGAAGCAATAGATGTCTTAATTCATAAATTTTCAAGTTTGTCTCCAACTTTCTCTACAATTTTTGAAATAGTAGAATCCTTTTTACTGTCATTTCACAATTCATTACAAGAAAACAAAAATGAATTAAAATGCTGATTGGAACTTGCACAATGAAGCCAATCATATAATTGATATTATTGTATGATTAAGTTGTACTACACACTCTTAATGCGTCACTTATTTGTCATAATATATAGAACTGGTTTCCAGAACATTTTGTTCTCATCATCAGCTAAGCTAAAATTCAACTGTTGGATAATTCGTTAAGCTGTGGGAATGTGTATTCTGCTCTGGTAACAGTGTGATAAACTTGTAGTGTATGTTTTCATTCCTGTCAGTGTCGAAGTTCATTAGACTATCTTTGTATTTGTAGATGTAGATTTTCTCCCAAGTTGCTAATTCTGTAGCTCCTTGTACTGATTTTAATAATTTTGCTTTATTCACTATGTCTAGATTTTCTGTTCAAAAATGATATGCTATTGCTGATTTCTCTATTTGCTTGTACTTTATGTGTCTGAAATGTTCCTTTAAATGTGTGCCTATGTTTCTTTTTGTTTTTTCAATGAAGATTTTTTCACATTCTGCACAATTTATTTACTAAATACCTGCTTTTTTCTCTTGTGCAGAAAAAGTATAGACAATGTTAATGACATTATTCTTTTTGGAAAAACAAAGAGAAACATAGGCACATGGTTAAAGGAACATAAAGTACAAGCAAATAGAGAAATTGGCAGTTGCATATTATTTTTGGACAGAATATCACGACGTAGTTAATAAAGCAAAATTATTAAAACCAGTACAAGGACCTACAGAATTAGCAGCTTGGGAGAAAATCTATAAGTACAAAGACATTCTAATGAACTTCGACACTGCCAGGGATGAAAATATAAACTACAAGTTTATCACAGTGCCACCAAAGCAGAATACACATTCCCACAGCTAAACAAATTATCCAACAGTTGAATTTTGGCTTAGCTGATGATGAGAACAAAATGTTCTCGAAAACGGTTCTGTATATTATGACAAGTAAGTGAAGCATTAAGAGTGTTTAGTTCAACTAAATCATAAAATAATATCAATTAAACAAAAATTATTTTGCTATGTCAGCTTTGATAGGTAGCATCAGGTCCATCAGATAAGCAAAAATTAGGCACATACATCCTTGCTTTTCTTTGTTATTGTAGATTGACATTCTCTTAATTGAATTATAACATCTATAAAAATTAAAAAAGTGGGATATTAATTTTTTTAAACAAAAACATATTTTGAATTATGTCCCAAATTAGCTGTGATTTAAATTTACAATAATAGTTTTGCCTCTTTAAAGCACATAAAATTTTTAAAGTAATTTCATTAACTTATAATAATGCAAAAGGTAGCTAATTATAACAGAATGGTATATAATAGAATTTTCCTGTTATTTTAAATAAGGTTTCACTAACAACAACAACAACGATGACAATAATGATGATGATAAACTAATTATGAAATTTATAGTCAATGAGGTATTTCATTATTGTAAATTGTTAAATTATAAAAATCTTTACTCAGGAATATATTCAGCTAATGCAATCAGATGGAACTGCGGAGTTGGCCATCATAAAAATAGTTAACTTTATTCAAATTGTTGTACCACTGAAAATAAAAAGGGTTAAGGTTTGAGCAGAAATTTCATATTGCAACTATTTACAACGAAACAATAGTTCAAAGCCCAGATAATCCAGGTATTCATAAATTAAATAATGAAATTTTGGGAAGTAAACAGTCTACCAATATAAAAAAAATCCCTTCTCTACAAGTTGTGGCACCACTAAATATCAATAAATTGAGCTAAATTTTGATATTTATTATTTACAAAAAACAGCCCAGGCATTAATCAAATTTATTTTTTCCTCCTCCTTAATTTACAGTATACACTATACACTTAATGTATGACTAGAACTTTAATTTCACATTTCCTCTTGTTCTTGTTAAGTATGATATTGACTTCATACAGAGAACTGCAGTCATACATTTGTTTATTAATTGTATCTTATTGCTTGCTTACTGTAAACAATGGAAAATAAGAAGCTGATTCAATTTTTATACTAAATTTAATGTACACTGCAGCTCACAGTAATCTGTAGAACAAAAATATTGGAGTGCAGGAAGTTTTACATCCTGCAGATGATGTTACAGGTATGTGTGAGGAACAAGTGGGATGACTGTAACAATTAATGAGATGTAAATGAGTCTCCTGAAATTCAGTTAAAATTTCACATATTTTCTGATGAATGCATTTACATGTCTATTTACATGAGCTTGTATGGCATCTTAATGTGATATCTAACTGACTCTCACAATGGCAGTGCTAAGTAAACTGCTTTAAAATGAGCTTTCTTTCCTTTGAGCCTCATACAAGGAGTGTTCTAAAAGTTCTTGGCCTTACCAAAAATACACTAGATTTAATAAAAATGTTTTTTTAATTTTTCAACATAGTTACCTTGTCAATCAATACTTTTAGTTCAATGACTGCCAACTTTTTAATACCCTCAGTAAAATAAGATGTATCCAACTGTGAAAAATGAGCATCTGTCTCAGCTTCAACCTCATCATTTGATGTGAATCTTCATCCACTCAACCATTTCTTCAGGTTTGGGAACAAAAAGTAATTTCTGGGAAGCAAGTCTGGATAATATGGCACATGTGGAAGTACTTGGAACTGGAGGTCGTGCATAATCCCAGATGTGTTTGAAGGTGCATTACTGCAAGGGAAGAGAACTTTCTTTTTTACAAAGTGTGGACATTTAGCCTGAATAGCATTCTTCAGTTGGTCCAGTAGTGAACATTATAATCGTTCTACCCTTCAGGAGGCAATCCATGAGAATCGCAGAAAATGGTAACCATGACCTTTTCTGCAGATGGAACCATTTTTGGTTTCTTTGGTGCACTTTCACCTGTTTCCATCCAAGGTTTGGACTGCTCCTTCATCTCTGACATCTAGCGATGAATCTATGTTTTGTCTACTGTAATGAAATAAATTTAAACACTCTTGCAAAATGTTCATTTCAGTGCATTTTTGGTGCATTGTTAACAAAAGTGTGATCCATTTGAGCAGAAAGTTTTCTCATACTCAAAATTTAATGTAAAATGTAGTGGACATGGCCTATTGATGTCTTTGTAATGTCAGCCAATTTGTGTACCTTCAGTCGACAATCATTGAGTACAGCATTGTGAATTTTTATTATCACAATCTCATCATTTGTAGCACTTTTGGGACGCTCTGTGCGCTCTTCATCTTAAATGGATGTACAAACATGCTTAAATTCAGCAGCTCACATTTTAACTGTCAAACCTAAGGGGAAGAATCCTTTAATGTAAAATCTAGCTCCTTTTGTACTTGGTTTGAGTTAAACCCTTCAAAATGAAGTACTTTATCACAGCTTGTATTTCAGTTTTATCCATTCTGTATAAAACATGTATTCTAGTTTGTTTACACAATCATCACAAATAAGTGACTATGCTTATGCCTCTGAAACTTTACAGGTTGATACTTAATAACTATCATAGTAATTTGGTCATCTTTATGACATCTCTAAGTCAGGCCAGCTCTATCCATTTCCCTTTTTTTTTTTAAATTGAGATGTATGATAACTTTTATTTGTGAAAATTGAGTTCTCAATGATGACTGTTGTTTGCAATCTATGGTAACAAGTTTAGAAGTTCAAGTCTAACTTTGGTAGTGACAGCAACACATAGCTAGTGTACTGCAGTGTGTACATGCCATTTAAAATGGCACTGAAAAAGAATCATTGCCCTTTCTAATGCAAAATACTATTATTCTGAGATATTTAAGAAATGTAAGAGGTGTGTTTTACCATTTTCTAGAAAAGCATTTCATGTATATTTAACAAAAAAGGTAAGGCCAAATTGGGGACCAAAAAAAAAAAAAGGCACATCCACAGTCAGCTATCACATGTACCCTTGAGATAACTTGTAAGGTTAAGGCCTTTATCTCTGGCTCAATAGCCATTTCATTGAAATTAGGGATCTCATTTGCATTCTGTGTATCCTCAACAAGGATTTGAACCTTAAAAGCATTCTGGCTGCATTGGGATAGTGCTTCAAGCCATGTCTGCTTCAACCTACCATTTTTGGAGGAGGATATGAAGATAGAAACAGAATTATATTCCAACCCACAGTGGCATCCTTGTTAAATCACCTAATGCATCAGTGGAGTTCTGTACATTTGGGTTTTAAAAAGGGCTGTTGGAAGCAGTAGACCGTGAACTGTGGACAGTTTGTGGAAAGTGTACCAGCAGGAGTGGGGTAAAATGAACATTACTGTATTGCACACCAGCTTGCTGCAGTGGAAACTGGAATACATAGTGATATCTCATACTCAAGGTCACCAAATAGAACATCACTGCTGGTAGAGACATGGTTTTTAGTTAAAACTCTTAATTGGCTGGCAAGTTGATTTAATACTTTTATGCTCCACCTACCATTAAATTATACAAAACATGTTTCACAGGCCATTGCCCATATCATCAGCTGAGTAGACTGCCAGATTGATTGGTGGTTAGATGAACTCGCTATAGCACTCATAGATATTTTATGAGCTTTTGGATTAATTTCTCTTCTGTTGGGATACTGAAGTTCATAACCTGATCTTCATATTTTATAGATTTCTTATTTCTTTTCATTAGGAATTCTGTCATCACCAACCATATATAAGATGCTCCTCTTTATTAGTGCCAATACAAAGTATGTATTAAATTTAAGTCAAAGCTGCTTGAATTTGATACTATATATAGCAAACAATCCTCTGTACCTCTGAAGTATGGGGACATCATTCATTGTAGCTATAACAACCCATTTCTTTGGTGAAAATGGCTTAGAATGTAATCCATTGATGGGGGAAGCTGAAGGAAATAAAAGCCCTGCAGGTGAAGATGAAATACAATCAAAATTCTTTCATAAACTTCCCTGTTAAAATGCAGGGAGCAAATGTGGGAATTTTCTGCAGAAAAACTTCTACACAATGGAACCTGTTTGTATCTTAGCCGAATATCTTTAGAGAACTTATGGTATAAGTGCTTGATACATTGGTTTTGCTAGCACAGCTGACACACATTATGGTATTCCAGATACTTGTTTGGTTCATAATAATTGAAATGAATTGAATTTCTTGATGGTTTTGGTATAGGCTATTATAAAAATTTAACAAACATTTTGACTAACTATGACAGCATATTTGGGAGAGGAAGTAGAAAAGTATAAATGGATGTAGGAATTTAATTGTTTTCCTTACACATGCCAGGTATTGCTTATAATTTGCATATTGTTAAATGCTGATGATTTGTAAACTAATTTCATAATTACTTGTAATCGGTTCTTGTATCTTTTGTTTAGGTTTATGTAACCAAAGGCTGCATTATTTTCAGAATATCAATGTTAATTTGTTATAACTTGAGATTTTGACTTCCAGCTTCACACACCAGCAGGAGGTTGGAGTAAAAAATCACAGCCTTTTACTGAAGGAGGGGACTATGGCGATCGAGGAAACAAAATCAATGAACTTATTCTAAGAATGCTGTAAATTTTTCTCTTTTGGGCATCTATAACAAAACTTTTAAGTAAATATTTGATATAAATTGGCAACACTTTTGTATCATTTTATAATGGAGAAATTGTTTTGAAAGTCATGTAATTGCTCTGTATATAACCTGAGTTAATAAACAAACTCAATTGTAATATTTTCTCCTCTACAGTTAGCAAAAATGATGATAGTTGTTGGTAATTTTCAACCAAATATATATAAAATATATGGCAATTAAAGAATACCATATATTTTTTTTCAAGTTATACTCTCAAGTACTGTCGTAGCACACATGCCATATTGGTTATATCTAGCATGGATTTTTATGGATGGACAAAACTGGATGTTATGTACATTTCTTTCCTTTAATTTTCTCTAATATTTTCATTTCCAAATTACAAAACTAATATTCAACTAAAATTGTTAACTAGAGCATTGCACAGTGAAGCTAATTACGTTTTAAGATCATTGTGTGATTGAGTCTAACTAACAATCGTTTGCTCCACTTACTTGCTAAAATATGTAAAACCAGTATCACGAACCCTTCGTTTGCATCGTCAGTCCCATTGTTGACTGGAGGATAAAACATTATCCTGTGGGGTTGTGTAATCTGCTCTGGTGGAGGTGTGATTAACTTGAAGTTTATGTTTTTATTTCGGAAGTGTCAAAGTTCATTAAACTGTCTTTGTACTTGTAAATGTAAATTTTCTCCTATGTTGCTAATTTTGTAGGTCCTTGCACTGATTTTAATAATTTTGTTTTTTTTCAATATATCGTGGTTTTCTGTCCAGAAATACGATGCCACTGCTGATTTCTCCAACTGCTTGTACTTTATGTTTCTGAAATGTTCTTTTAAATATGTGCCTATGTTTCTCTTTGTTTTTCCAATGTAGATTTTTTCACACTCTGCACAACTTATTTTATGAATACCTGCTTTTTTCTCTTGTGCAATACTGTCATTAGCATTATCAATCAGGAAATTTTTAACATTAAATCTGTTTACTGGTGCTAACCTGGTATTAAATTCTTTAAGAATATTCTGAAATTTTTTTGTAACCTATGGATGATATGTGAATTTTATAAATATTAGCTTGTATTTTTTTGTTAAAAGTGTTGTGGTTTCTTTAATAAGTTTTTGCCTCTTGAATTTCTGTACTTTTTTGTGTACTTGTTCTTTGCTATAGCCATTTTTAACTGCTGTTCTTTCTATTTGTTTGTATTCTGTAAGGTATTCTTCTTTGCTAATTTTAAGGTACTAGCCAATATGTCAAGTTGTCAATAACTGCATGTTCATGCATTGTATTAAAACCATCATCTTTGATGTGATTGTCTGCATGTGTATTCTTTCTGTATGTACCAAATTCCAGGTTTTCTTGACGTTTCATTATTTTTGTGTCCAAGAAAGGTAATATGTTATCTTTTTCAGTTTTGAATGTGAATGAAATGTTTTTATTGTATAAGTTCAGAAGTTTTATGGCATCAATGAATTTTATGTTGACTATGGCAAATATATTGTCGACATATCTGTACCATATTTTAAATAATATATGGGAAAACTGAGTTGATTCTGTTCTATTATAACACTCTTCTTTATCTAATAGTATTATTCTGTTTCCTTTATTGTCTTTTGTATTAACTACATCTTTTTCATTAAATTATTTTATAATGTTCCTATATATCTTGTTTACTGAAGCTTTCTTTTTTATTTCTTTCAACACCTTTTCTGATTTGATTCTAATTCTTTTTCTTTGTTTTTAGCCCTTCAATAGCTACTTCTAAATCTACCAAATAATCTTCTATTTTATTGGAGTATTGGACACAAGTTTTTAGGCCTTTATTTAAAAATGCTAATTCTTTTTTCTTAAAACTTTCTTTCAATAGATTTTCCACAAAATTCTGTTTAGGTTCTGGATTTTTAGTAATCTTAGGTTTTTGACTTAGATTTTTTAAGCTTTCTTTTTTAATTGCTGACTTTTTTGTTTACCCAAAATTGTAAATGTTCTAAAGCTGTTCTGATTAATTTATCCCATACTATGTTTCCTAACCTCTTTGAAATCTGTAAGTGATTCCAAAACTTTGTGAAAAATACTCAGAGATTTCAAACAGTTTAGGGAACCTAGTATGGGATAAATTAATCAGAACAGCTTTAGAACATATACAGTATCGGGTAAACAAAAAAGTCAGCAATAAAAAAGAAAGCTTAAAAATCTAAATCTAAAACACAAGATATCTAAAAATCCAGAACCTAAAAGAATTTTGTGGAAAATCTATCAAAAGAAAGTTTTAAGAAAAAAGAATTAGCATTTTTAAATAAAGGCCTAGTATGGGATAAATTAATCAGAACAGCTTTAGAACATATACAGTATCGGGTAAACAAAAAAGTCAGCAATAAAAAAGAAAGCTTAAAAATCTAAATCTAAAACACAAGATATCTAAAAATCCAGAACCTAAAAGAATTTTGTGGAAAATCTATCAAAAGAAAGTTTTAAGAAAAAAGAATTAGCATTTTTAAATAAAGGCCTAGTATGGGATAAATTAATCAGAACAGCTTTAGAACATATACAGTATCGGGTAAACAAAAAAGTCAGCAATAAAAAAGAAAGCTTAAAAATCTAAATCTAAAACACAAGATATCTAAAAATCCAGAACCTAAAAGAATTTTGTGGAAAATCTATCAAAAGAAAGTTTTAAGAAAAAAGAATTAGCATTTTTAAATAAAGGCCTAAAAACTTGTGTCCAATACTCCAATAAAATAGAAGATTATTTGGTAGATTTAGAAGTAGCTATTGTAGGGCTAAACAACAAAGAAAAATAATTAGAATAAAATCAGAAAAGGTGTTAAAAGAAATAAAAAAAGAAAGTTTCAGTAAACAAGACATATAGGAACACTATAAACTCTTTGAATGAAAAAGATGTAGTTTATACAAAAGCTGACAAAGGGAACAGAATAATAATATTAGATAAAGAAGAGTATTATAATAGAATACAAGATTTGCTAAATAAAAACGGATATGTCCAGATCCATTCAGATCCATTGAAGGGATACATTAATTCAATCATTGAGGCTCTAAATATTTGCACTGATATCCGAAGAGGAACAAAATATAAAATAAAACAGAACAGTTCTTCAATAGCGAAAATATATGGTTTGCCAAAAATTCATAAGACTGGAAATGGTATGCGACCCATCATTAATAATATATACACCTTCATATTATTTAGCAAAATGGCTAGCTGATAGATTTAAGACACTACCTAAATTTCAAAGCAGGAGTATAAATAATTAATTTCAGTTAATAGAAAAAAATAAGGAAATAAAATTGCAACCTTCTGACTAAATATCTTTTGATGTGGAATCGCTGTTTTCAAGCATACCGAAAGATAAACTCCTAATTTATCTGCAAGATTGGCTAAGAATAAGTGGAATTAATGATGCAAATGTAAAAGAATACATTGATCTCACAGAAATTTGCCTGGAGCCAATCCTATTTTTCTTTCAAGGGCAAATTTTATAAACAACAATCACGACTTTCTATGGGCAATCGCTTGTCTCCATTTTTAGCTAACCTCTTCATGAGCAAATTTGAAATACCCATCAACTCAGCTTTCACATACATCTTTACAGATATGTCAATATTTTTGCCATAGTCAACAAAAAAATCATTAATGATCCCATAAAACTTCTAAATTTACAAGATAAAAACATTTTATTCACATATGAAACTAAAAAAGTTACCTGTTACCTTTCTTGGACATAAAAATAAATAACCATCAAGAAAATCTGGAATTTGGAATATACAGAAAAATTACTCATGCAGACAGTCGCATCAAAGGGATGGTTTTAACCTCACAATGCACAAACATGCAATTATCAACAACACACCTTAAAATTAGCAAAGAAGAATACCTTAAAGAATACAAACAAATAGAAAAAAACAGTGGTTAAAATGGTTATAACAAAGAACTAGTACACATAAGTACAGAAATTCAAGTGGCAAAAACTTATGAAAGAAACCACAACACTTTCAACAAAAAGATAGAAGCTAATTTTTAAACTGCTGAATTTAGTGCCACTTTATATAAGTAAAGTATTTATGCAATGACAGTGAAACAAAAGAAACAATTTTGAAAGAAAATAAATGTATGAAGGTTTTTTAATATATTCTCATTAGTCAGATATCAATTTAACCCATTCCTTAAACTTAATTTGGGTTACCTGTTCTGGAAAATTATATAATAATTCTGGGACACCATGCATATATACACAGGTTATGGCAGCATAGCGGTGTGTTTTGATTCATATAGTACTGTGACGTGCATATCAGAGAGTTGTTGCATTCATTTGTCAATGAGCTGCCATTTCGTTTGCATAGATATTTTGGACTAAGAGCAAAAAGCTTTCACAGTAAAGAAATATTTTTTAAAACTATTCTCCATGTCAGATGAAGCTCACCTCCAGTTAAAAGTTGCTGTAAACAAGCAGGATATGCATTATTGGAGTGCTATTGCACACCAGGTTCTTGCACAGTTCCTGCGTCACAGTGTGGTGTAATGTATCTGCCTTTGAATCATCAGGCCTTATTTTTTTTGAGGACAATTTGGTACGGGCGAGACAGTAAAAAGTCAATGTTATCATAATATGCTACAAACTTCTTTAGTCCCTAATTGTGATGTTCAATCACATATGGACAATGTGTGGTTCCAACAGGATGGTGCCATGGTATACACAGCAAGAATAAGCATGGGGATGTTGTAGTAGACCTTTCCAGAGAAGGTAAGTTCTGAATTTTGGAACATGTGTCTGCCATCCTTATTCCCTGACCTCACAGCAGCAGATTCCTTCTCATGGGGTACCTTAAACAAGAAGTTTTTCAAATACATCATGTCACCACCTTGGAATTGAAGGACTAGATCAGAGTCTCTGTCAACTCTATCTCTGGTGATATGTTAACAAAGGGTAATGGACAACTTCCATCACTGCTTGGAACAATGCGAGGAGCAGCGTGGCAATCTTGTGCCAGGGGTCATTTTCAAACATGAAGGGGTTATTGCATTCCTTATTCTTGTATTTAACACTAAGAACTATAAATTAATAGTTTATTAAGTTATTCTGTCAGTTTTAAAACACAGTGAATGCTGCTGAACTTTGTAAATCACAGAAACTGGTGTGGTGTAGTTACTAGATTATTGGAGTTCTTCCATTAACTATTTGATGATGATAGCATAGTCCATTTGAATGTGTACATCAAGAATTCAAACTGTATATTCTTCTGGAGTATGGTTTTCATATCTTCATAGAAAGGCAAAAATTCATTTGGGATGTATTGCAGAACTTTTTTGGTATCTTCATCTTTCATATGATTTACTGGAACTTTTCCAGAGTATGCTTGCTTTCCAGATAATGAAGGCACTTTCAGGAACTTTTTTATACAGTGCAAATGTCAGTGAACATGTTTACTTAAATTTCACCAAGTGATATTTAGGTAAAGGAGTTGTAATTCAAACTTGGAAGTGCTGTTTCTCATTCCTTGCTTTTCTATATAAATATTTTGATTGTATGTAGGGATAGGAATTCTACATGCTTGAGAGTCCCTAGACTGGAGCCAAAATCTCTAGCATCTCATAATCCCTCTTGAGCAAAAGCAAATCGTGCTGTGCACTCTTGTGTGCATGCGAGAATCACAACATGCTGTAAACTTCTCTGTCTTAAAGCATGAACTTCAAATTTTTTGACAGAAATTGCAATTTTGGTATTTTTTAAACACATTATATAGTTTGTATACCTTTTTAGTATGAATTATTATTGTTTAATTGTGTGGGAAAATTATGATTTCATTCCATTGACCTATTCATTTGGGAAGAAAATAAGATTAGATGATTTATAATTATTCTGTATGTGGAGCATATTTTTTGAAATCTTTGCCTTCTTAGAACATATATGAGGGTAGGTCTATAAGTTTCCAGCCTAACCATTTTCTAGGTATGATAAAACCAAAAACTATATTTCACTTTTCAATATAGCTACCCTTTATTGCAATACACTTCCCACATCTTAGAATTGACATTTCATCCCCCCCCCCTCTACAAAATGGGTATAAACAGCATCCATCACTTCTTTGTCACACTTAAATTTCCTTCCTGGAAGGTCCTTCTTGAGTTTTGAGAAGAGGAGGGAATAGTCCCTGGGAACTACATCTGGGCTGTGGTTGGATGGTTGATCTCCAATAAGCCACATTTCTTCACAGCTTCCTTTGCAACAAGAGCTGTGTGCACAGACATGTGGTGAAGAAGGTGCACAACACCACTCACCTTTCCTCACCTTTTCTCTTTAATGGAAGCACACAGTCCCAAAAGATTGTGGCCGTGATCTTCTTGGTTGACTGAGAGACCTTGGTCTTTAGAGGCAGTACTTCAACAGGTTTAAGCCACTTCATTGATTCTCTTTTGTACAAGGGATCATAAGATAGGACCATAGTTTCATCTCCTGTAACAATGGTTTGCAGAACTTCTTTCTCGTCACTGCAGAACTCCAAAAATGCTTGACAACAGATGTCTCATTGCTGCTTTTGGACTGAGGAAAGAAGTTTAGGCTTCCAACTTGCACTAACCTTATTCATATTTAAATGTCCACTAATAATTTGAAGGACCATTGTTTTAGAAAGGCCCAACCATGCTTCTATTTCTGTAACTTTGAGCTGCCTGTCTTCCATAATTCCTCCTTCCACAAGAGCAAGCAATATTTTCAGGGGTGAGCACCTCCAAGGGACAACCTGCACACTCTTCATCTTCAATGCTTTCTTGACCCATTTGAAAAAATTTGGCCCTTTCTTTTATGGTAGAATATGAGGGGGATACCACCCTCATATTCTACGGGTGATCGTGGTCATTAAGGTGCAGACTCGTATGCAGAAGGTCTGGGGTTTGAATCCCACCAGGACCGTACTCCCTGACTGAGGTGTTTTCCCGGTTTTCCTCAGTCAAATGCCAGGAAGGTACCCTAAACTTAGGCCTGTGACGATTCCTTCCTTAAAAATAAATCCTTTCCCAATACATCATTTCATCTCATGTATCATAAGTGTCCATTGTCTGTGGTGCTTCTGTAGCAAAAACGGGCATTAAACACTATTCATTCATGAGGGGGATGCTTTCCCATATACACCATCCAATTGCTGTTTAATTTCATTTGGAGTAAGTCCTTAGTTTTGAAAAACTTAATAACAGCTCGGTACTCCATTTTGAACATGTCACAACCTTCTACACATAGCCTTCTTTATGCAACTACATCTGAACAACTGATTACAGCTGAGCAGAAGTTACAGCTGCAATTATTTACTTAACAGATAAAGTATGACACCAGGTAATGGTTTTGTGAAGGCAATCATCCTTATCGGCAAGGCCCGAAACTTATAGACCTACCCTCGTATGATCTTCCCTGATATTTTATGTTTATGTTATCACAACTGGTTCTTTGCAAAATGAAATCAAATAGAACCAAACCCAGGTCAAAAACAAATGAAATGTTATTTCCAAATAGCAGGGGCTTGACTGCCTTGATACATCTCATAGCTCTTCATATACTATATCATGTCCAAAGTATTTTTGCTTTCAAAACTAATACACTGGGAATAAATATTACATAGAACTTTCCTTTCTGAGATTTCTTTGAAATACTCTTAGGACCATGATTTTCCTTTGGTAGCCATCAATGTGTGCTAAAAATACAATGAGAATTATGAGCACAAGGATGCATATATTTCTGAACCAACATGAAGTGGAAGGCTCAAGATCAAATGAAAGGATGATTCTGCTATCTACTGCATTGATCAACTGGGGTATATCAGATCTAGCACTTTCATTTCTACTTGGGTATAAATCTTTACATACTTCATGGAAGATTGAAGTACCTTATGACTCATTCCTTTGACCGAGACACCAAAGCATGTTATTGCCTTCAGTGTATTGCATGATGACAAAATAAGCAATTTTCTCGAAATGCTCATAAGACATGTTTCTTCTGCACATTATTGAGAGAAGTTCTCATGTTTTTCAACGCATAAGCTCACATTTCCCATCTCTAATTGTAGTTTCTTCTTAACCTGCAACCATCACCAGTATTTTTTCAAGTAAGCATTTTCCTGCTTTGCGGTATATTTTAAACCCTTTTTCCATTCAATTTTAATTTTATAAGGCTCATGGTTTCTTTTGTCTTTTGTTTCTTTTCTCTCTGGAATACAAGGTGGTCTACACTCTGAATCACTCATTTTGTATTAGTTTTGTAAAGCACTAGTTTCTGATGATAAACAGTAATATAGATCAAGTATCAGTACTATATTTTATATTCCTAGGTCCTGACAACTGCATTGGCAGCAAACTAAATGACCTACAAATGGACAAGACAATGTTATTGCACATTAATGAATACATATCCAAAATAATGGCTGCAATACTGCCATCTGGTAGAATAATGTCCAGTTTAGTTGGAAACAAGTCATCTGGATGTTGGGTGTAGTAAAACTAAATTGAAGTTTCATGGTTTATTATTTTCTACATTCATAAGGAGATGACATGTTTTCTACTCAAGTATTGCATTAACTTGGAGAATAATAAAGAAAACTCAGTTTGAAAATAGTGGAAATTACTGGTTTTCAAAATCACTGATTCAATTAGCAGTAGATAAACATACCTTACCTAAAATTGAATCTGTCATCTTAACACTCTTCATGCTTCACTAACCTTAAAATTATATGGAACCGGTTTCAAAAATATGTTATCTTTGAAACCGGTTCCGTATAATTTTAAGGTTAGTGAAGCATGAAGAGTGTTAAGACGACAGATTCAATTCACATGAGCTTCACTGTGTTAGTTCCATATGAAAGCTTTTTTAAAGATTTACAATTTTTAAAAAATTTTCATACCTTACGTACTTGAATTATGTAAATTTATGAAGATTGAAAGATGGTGAGCATATGTTTTCAAGCTAATACAAGCAAACAAAATATGTTGTGAACACTCTCAGCTGAGTTCCTTATTGCTAAATAAATTGCTGATAAATAATAATGTAGAACAAGTGAGAAAAAGAAATAATAAGCATAAGAATAAAAAAAAATTAATAAAACATCTGATTAGTTTACATTAAATTATTTGTGTTAACACTTCTTTATAGAGCAAGCAGTATTTAGTATTAATCTTTTTTATTTTCTTTTAAAAACAAATGGGAAGCTCCAGATCATCGTATGAGGGACTATTTATAAGTTAGGTTTCCAATGGTATAAAATAAGTTTATGGCAAAATAAAGGAAATTCATTTAGCTTAAAAATTACAACCTTTTTTCAATATGGTTACCATTTACTGCCACTTATTTTTGCTTTGCTGTCAGATGAAATATATTGACCTTTTAATCCTTTTCAATTTTGAGAATAGCCAGATGTCAGGCTGTACCAAATCTGGGCTGCAAAGAAGATGTGGAACAATTGTGAATTTAAGGTTTGTCGCAATTTCTATCCTTTGTCAAGAGTAATGTAGCTTTGTTTCATCAAGAAAGTTCTGCTTTCAGTTAAAATTCTTTGGATGCATTACTTGAATGTAATGTTGCACAATAATTTTCAGAATTGTCATTCTCTTGGGCAGAAATTTACTGTAAATCATGCCCTTTGCATCGCAAAAATGTAGTGAGCATTATTTTCTGCCCTGAAGGAACTCTTTTTGAATCTATGTGTTTATGCTGAGAGACCCTGGGTAACTGCAAGATTGCATTTTGTTTTCTGGGTCATTAAATGAGTCCAGGATTCATTTGCAGTGACATTATTCATGAAAAAGAAAAAGGAGGAGGAGCTCTTAACAGCGAGTTTTCTTCTGTTCCTTCATGAAATCTGTCAATTGTTATGGAAACCATCAACACAGGGTATTTTGTAATTCACAATCTTGGTGATATAATGTACTCTTCCTTAACTAATGCCCAACTATAGAGCACTGTTCATCATGGCATCTGCTCTGCATTAATTCCTGCCATGCATCACCGAAATGGGTAATTATGGTATTTCCTTATAGCACACACTCATCTCACCTTTAATATAGGTTATGGAATATCAAACCCAATGGCAGAAATGTTTCACATTGATACAACCATTGCAATAAATCTTGTTCATTTGTCAAAATTTTGTTTGGAACGCCTCTTTCTAATGTCAAAAAATCATTAAGCTAGTTGCTGCTTGACACATAACTTGGAGATAGCATTTATGTTCAATGAACACTATCCTCAAAAGTATCCAACAGTGTACTAAAATTGAAGCTAATTGAAGCCCTACACAGTATTGTCTACCAAATGCATGCACAAAATGTTTTTCTTTTCCAACTACTAGCAATGCTATGCAGTAAGAGATGTTATCAATCATTTCTTATAAACATATGTATTGTAATTTAATATGTAATTTGTTAATAGTAATAAATCTAAAAACATGTTAATAGCACCTATTCATATATCATCTGCCAGCTGAAATGTAGACATTAGAAATGGCATTCAGCGTTATACACAAGTCACCTTGTTCATTTCTTTAGAGTTGCATGCATGTTTTTCTGTTATGGGATACCATTTAATTAAAATAACATATTGTTATTTTTAAGAAATCAACACAAAACATGTATGTATGACTATCATACAGTTAATATATTTCATACAAGGAATAAGTCAAAGGCATGGCAACTATTTTTTTTTCTTGTGAACAAGTGACAACACGAAAAATCTTAAGATATACGATTGAAAGTGTATGGAATGTACTTTCGAATGACGCCATCAGATGGTATGTGTGAGCAGGGCTGCTTGTCTCAGCACTCGCCGAAGTTCAGTTTGTGAGCGACAGTGGCCAGGAATGGAGGCCACGATGAACGAAGAATGTACGTATGTGAAAATAGCATTTTTTCCGCTGCAGGAATGCGCGAGAATGCTGTTCAGAGTCCTTGCCCACGTTTCATCAATTACAATGATACGATTCATCATGGCATCCCTTTCTTGCTGAAAGCTCACCAGATTGATGCGACATGTTTCGTAGCGAGTCCACTTCGGTACCTCATTTAATTGATGTGGCAGGCCACTTTGCAGACATTTCCCGAATGTTCACACCCTCCCGTAAAATGTTGTGCACTGTTTTTGCAGAAAATTTTGTTTACTTCTAATTCCACAAGTGTCCATCGTGTAATCTCCGCTCCACCACATCACCCTTACATCCCTGTTCGCGGACATATAGGCTGTCTAACGCGCGGCAAATCGGCAATCGGCATTCCGCCCCTTTTGAAGGCCTCTTGTCTACCTAGCCACTGTTCGATAGAGTAGGGCACCGCGCACCCAGAGCTTCCCGTAGCTCTGTGTGGCATTCTGTTGCATTCCTTCCGCGGAGAAATGCTTTTTTCACATACGCACGTTCACTCTTTGACCTCCATTCGCTCACCAACTGAAATTTGAGCGTGGTGAGAAACGCAACTCTGTTCACATACCCATTTGGTGGCTTAATTTGAAAGTACATTCCATACACTTTCAATAGTATATCTTAGATTTTTCGTATTGACCTATGTTCACGAGAAAAAGCTTGCCTTGACTTATAACTTCTCTCTCATACAATGCCATACACAAGGTATAACATTTTCTTCTTTTTATTATACAACTGCAAAGAAAGAGTTCCCTTGAGGCTCCTTTTAAGTCAAGTAAAATGCTGGTCATCCAGGCTCCAATCTAGAATTGAAGAGCTGGATATAAAACATAAAATTTTATTATTTATCTTATTTCAAGTTGCAGTTATACAGAAGTTGGCCTTCTGTTATGACAAATGCTTGAAATATTGTTTTATATAATTGTTCAAAGTAGAATCATACACTGTAGCTATTAAGTCCTCAGGAAAGCAAACTTATATTCAGTAGCTACAAGTGAAGGTAGTGCACCTGTAGTGTTCTCCAGATTACTTGCCTATGGTACTTCATGATGTAGTTTCTCATTGCAAAAAGATGTGTCTTTAGAATTTTAGACTACCAAGTCGAGTGATCCAGTTCAAGGTTCATGCTAGTCAACTCGCAAGCATGAGTTGTAATATATTGACTGGTTAAGTTTTTACCTCACCAAGAAAATGTAAAGGCCGGGTGATATTCCTTGTGTCTCCATTATTCATTTCATTCCTTGTCCAGATCATTAACTTGTAGTTGGCACGGTACATTAAAATCTTAAGCTGTGACAAAATGTAGCTGGGAAAGACCTACCAAAGTAACATCATTTTAATAAGTATTAAAAATCTAATATGTATATATTGCAAGAACTGCAAATGAGTGGAGGTTTTTCTGAAATCACTTAAAACACACCCTTTCTCCAAATGCAAATATTGCCTGCATAAGGCACAATTCTAGAAGTTTATATGTATCTTTATTTAAATCATACAATGCACATATGCGCTAAATGATACAGGTAAAGTCATAAAATCTTTTAATTTAATTAAATTTTAAATTATATAAAGCTAGTAATGATATGTAAAATTTATCATATGCTACCCAATAGTGTAAAATGAACCGTAAAACAAACACTCTAGAACAAAGTGATTTATCAAAAGAAAAATAATTAACTCCAACATCTTTACAATTGTAGTTAACTGTTATAATAAAGTAAATTTAATTTCATACAGTATAAATAATATCATCGTTATTTAAAAACTCATTTAATGAGTAAAAACATTGATCAAATAAATATGTTATTACCATCCTTTTAAATAAAGTTAACTTTTTAATTGCTTTAATTTATTGTGTAGTTTGATGGACATATCAAAATAGTTGCACTATTTGATATGTTTTAATGTTGGTTCCCATTATATGAAGATATGCTTTTCTTCTTGTGTTATGTTGATGTATTACTTCATTTGTTGTTATATGATTATTTTGGTATAAGCTTGTTATAAATAATTTTGTCTCGTATACTTACAAGTACATGCAATGTAGTGGCAAGATTCTCAGTTTTATGAAAATTGGTTTGCAGCAAGGCTTCTGATATGCATCAGCTATTATTCTAATGATTTTTTTTCCATTATAAATTCTTTCTTTGATGGGAAGAGTTACCCTAAAGCAAGATGCCATACTTTAGTCCAGTGTAAACTCAAGCTAAATAAACACTTCTAAGTGTATCAAGATTTACATTATTTGCTAAATTACTGAACAGTATCCACTAGCAGTAGTTTTTTTATTAAACTATCAGTTTGCTCATCCAATCTTAGGTCATTTTCCATTATTATTCCAAGAACTTTAAATTTACTTGCAGTTTCAGTGTAGTTATTATTAAAAATGAGTGCCAGTTTGGTATTTCCCCATTTTGCTTATGGGGAAAATATACTGCGAATGTCTTATCTGTGTTAACTTTCAGTTGGTTACATGCAAACCAAAAGTTTTCTTTTCAAGTTATTCATAAAAGCAAGAACAGCACTGGAGCTAGTATTGAGCCTTTATGTTTTACCTCTTGTTTGTTTGATTGATTATAATTAATTTTCCTTCTATCCATATATGTGATATAAGGAAATACCAGTTGTTGTCTCCCATGTAAACATGATTTTACCCACTTGAAAGCGTGTCCCATGCCAATTTTTTTTCCAATTTAGCATAAAGAATTTGAAGGTTTAAAATGTTGAAAGCTTTGAAGAGAAAAAAAATATATATTCCTGTCATTTTTTAATAAGTATTTAGTAAGTGTAGTTTTATGTAGCAGGAAATTTACAGTAATGTATAAGATAATTTTTAATGAGGAAATCACTCAAATTTCAGTTTTGTTTATTTACTTGAACATGTTTTGAAGTCCATTGCCTTTATCATCAGCATGATTCCACTATCAGCTTCCCAGCATGGTATTAAGATGTTGATCTGTAGATTTTATGAATTTAGTGTTGAAGTTACTATTAAGTTTGCTTTAACAATTTCTTCTTAGTCAAATTTAGAATACTCTTTATGGTTTCACTTAAATGAAATTTACTCAGGACATGTTCCCTGGAACGATTGTCCGCATCATCAGTTGTTAAAGGACTGTTGGATCATTCGTAGAAGTTGGGTAGGAGGTATCTTGGTTGACTCCGGTCGTCTTGTGATAAACTTGAATAAAGTGCTGTCACTCACATCCTGGAAGCAGACAACACTTTATTCAAGTGTATTACAAGACTACCGGAATCAACCAAGATACCTCCTACCCAACTTCTACAAACGATCCAATCATTTAAGAGCTGATGATATGGACACTTGCTCCAGGAAAAGTGCCCTGAGTAATTCTCATGTAAGTGAAACCATAAAGAGTGTTCTAAATATTTTGACTCAGAAGAGGTTATTAATGTGCGTTTCACTGTGTTCAAATTCAAAATTTAATTTACATTGTAAGTTTTCTTTGTTTTTGTTTGTGAATATATTTTCTCATTCTAAGGGTTTTTGAAGAGTTTTTAAAAGTTTGGTTCATTTTGGAATTTGTGGTTAATTTCCAAAATGAACCAAAACTTAAATTGCTGAGTGTTTTCTAAGGTTGCACTTCTAACTTCAGCGATTTATTCTTGTTCACATCATTTGCACCCTTTACAAGAATAACAAAATACTCATCTTGTAGATTTGCACAGTTACTTGCAATGTTTTCCACTATGTTTCTCATCTGCACATTTGGTTTCACCATTCTTAATGCTCAGATACTTGGATTTTCGTTTATGATCATTACTTTACTTTGGAATCTTCTTTTCTCTAAGTGCAGTTTTATTTCTTTTGCCCTTTTTTAGTTGATTTTCATCCCCATGTTCCTCTTGAAGCATGTTAAATTTATTTTGTAATAATATGTATCGCTGAGTGTGTTGATGCTTCTTACTGGCATGGCTTGCAGTCTTCCAGTCAATATCATTTGCCAAAATTCTCTGAGTTTTAATTGGATAAGATAATTGAGCTTATGTATTCCCCCCCCCCCCTTCAAGTAGCTGATACTTCATCTTGTAGCTTCCTTGAGTTATCTTGCAATAGTTTTATAACTGTGACTTGGCTGGCCATCCTGGTATTTTTTTGTTCAATAGGTATAAGCTGCAAAACCATGTTTCATTATTATTTATATCACTAATCTTAATTTGAACGCATGTACTATGTATCCAAAGTTCATAACAATAAGATTTAATACCCCTTTATGGCAAAATTTACAAACACAGTTGCTATTTCTCTGAGAGCTAACATTGATTTCTGTTGCTACCGCTACCATAACTGAGGAAAAATGTAATAACATTTAGAAAGCATATCACTTAAAGCTAAAAATTAAAAAGAATTTCTGATGAACAATGAGGGTGATCTGAAAAGTGTTCAGCTTCAACCATAAATAACCATTCAATGAGCAAGATAAATGTTTTTTTCATTGGTATAACTCTCCTAAGCAATAATTTGAAATGTCTCATTGTTTAAAATATTTTATTTAATTCAATTTTCTAAAGGAGATATGTTGTGGGTATTCAATAAAATGGATCAAATTGAGTACATGAGTGATAAAGCTCTTTGTAAAATTTGGTTTAATGCAAAAGGAAATTCATTCAAAATTTATAAAAGGCTATAGGGACTTTTGTACCTCCTTTTCAATAAATGGAAATAAGCTGTTGAATTTTAACATGGCCAAACCAACCTTCAAGGTATATGAAGTACATACAAAAAAAGTAACAACAGCAAAATTTATTGAAAGAATACTCAATGGTTATTTGATGACTAGCAAGTTAAAGTGCATAAAATTACCGATATCATAAGCATTTCAAAGGCTAGACTATATTTCAATGAAGAATTGATTATGTAACCAGTGTTTGCAGCACTTTGACAGCTGCAGAACTGGTTTTGTTTGTCAACCTATAGCTGTGGATGAATCTTGAAACCACCATCACACACCAGAACCAAAATAGCAACCGAAACAGTAACAAAAACCAGTTGTTTAGCACCAAAGAAGATAAAATTATGGTATCAGTGTTTTGGTACACTGAAGGGGTTTTACTAATTAATTATCTTCAGAAGGGTAAAACCATGTGAATGCTGAGAAAATGCAAACTACAAGGGGTCTCCATCTATCTGGCCCAAGCCATTGTAGATGTACCCCTCAAAATTACAATTTTTACAATAATTAATGATATGCTAATGCCTTAATCTAAATTCCAAATAAACAGGATACCAATTGTTCACTTCTATTACATCAGACCCCAGTCCCATGATTCATCAGCACAATGTATTGGAATTCCAGGGGACCTGGCTCTGACCCAAACCCAGGTACCAAAATGGTATCTAACTTACTTTGTCTGTACCATTATTTTATCGACTATATACTATTATTTATGTGAATTTTCTTCTTCTCTCTTCACTGTCCATTTCCACTTCTGTTCAACTTTAAATAAATATTGACTCATACTCCTGTACTTTTTTATGAATGTTCTCTTTGTTGTTCTATTATCCCTTTTTAATTTTACCATAATGAGTTTATTTTTTCTCCAGTTTTCAGTTTCCTTACAATCAAACACTATATGTTCTAAGTTTTCTTTCCCTCCACATAATGGGCATTCCCCTTGTGTAAAACTTCCTCTTTCATCTTTTACCTTCCACACGCCTGCTCTCACCCATACTGTACCCTCTCTTTCCTTCTTATTTGTTTTATCTATGTAATTTAAAATGATACACTCTGGGTAACTTATTAACACACTTCCCTCACTATATTTTCCTAAGTTGGAACAATGTTTCGGGAACCAGCATTCCCACCCTCAGCCGTTGACCCAGTGGTCTCTGATGCTCGTGTTGGTCCCTTACAAGTTGCTTTGTGAACTGTGGCGTCCCCTGGTGGATCTGAAATGAATCTAGAAAGGTGATCCCATGGCGGAAGGTCAAAATTCACAGTGATTTTATAATATTTTAAGATGAAAATATTCTCCCAGGCAGCCAATTCAAATGGGTTCTTTATTTCTTTTAAACATTTTATCTCTGGGTTTATTTCATGATTTTGGCTCCAATAATGATGTGCCACTGCCGATTTTTCCGTTTGTTTAAATTTGATGTTTCTAAAATGTTCTTTCTTCCGGATTGACAGATTTCTCTTGGTTTTTCCTATGTATTTCAATTTACAGTCTAAACATTCTATGGCATATATTCCTGATTTCTTTTCTATTGGTATCTTGTCTTTTAATTTTAAGCTTAACACTTAGGTGAATCCCTCAAACTACTCAACTTACAAGACAAATCTCTTAAATTCACTATAGAAATCGAGAAAGATGGATGGCTTCCATTCTTGAATTTAAAACTAATTAGAAAGGAGAATAATATACAGTTTGGAATATATCGTAAACCAACATATGCAGATAATTACATAAAAAAGAATGGATTCAACCCAGTACCACACCAATAAGCAATATTCAATAGTTTGATGTTTAGACTGGTCAACATCCCGCTCAATGCCACAGAATACAAGAATGAGTTTGAATACATCATGAACACAGCCATAATAGCTTTAACACCTCAACCATAATAAAAAGGATCAACAAATACAAACTCGAGAAAATCATAAGAGAGACATCGACTCTAGAAGTAATTAAAGACACTACAAGATATTGCAAATTCATGTACAACCCACAACTGCACTACAAATTCGAAAAGGTTTTCAAAAAATTCAATATAAAGCTAGCCTCAATCAACAGATACAATATCAAGAACCTCTTAAGCTCAAAATTAAAAGACAAGATACCAATAGAAAAGAAATCAGGAATATATGCCATATAATATTTAGATTGTAATTTGAAATACATAAGAAAAACCAAGAGAAATCTGACAATCCGGAAGAAAGAACATTTCAGAAACATCAAATTTAAACAGACAGAAAAATTGGCAGTGGCACATCATTATTGGAGCCAAAATTATGAAATAAACCCAGAGATAAAACTTTTAAAAGAAATAAAGAAACCATTTGAATTGGCCGCCTGGAAGAATATTTTCATCTTAAAATATTATAAAATCGCTATGAATTTCGACCTTCCGCCATGGGATCACCTTTCTAGATTCATTTCAGATCCACCAGGGGATGCCACAGTTCACACAGCAACTTGTAAGGGACCAACACGAGCATCAGAAACCACTGGATCAACAGCTGAGGATGGGAACGCTGGTTCCCGAAACATTGTTCCAACTTAGGAAAATATAGTGAGTGAAGTGTGTTAATAAGTTACCCATAGTGCATCATTTTAAATATGATGACTTCACTGTAAACAGCTTCAGGAATTATACATATAAGTTATCTATGTAAATTTCCCTTTCTAATGCCCATTTCATCTTAACATAAAATTCCATTGATTTCTTTCCAGTTAAATTACTAAATAGTTGTTGTATCTCTATATCTTCAAAATATCTTCTCACCTCTTTCCAAAAACTTCTAACATTTATATCTCTTTTCCTCCATATAACCCTAAACCATTACTCTCTAAAATATGTTTTAATCTACTCAACCACCTCTTAGTTAAAAATGATTCTGGATATATCAAACATTGCTTTACTAGATTATCTTCATTTAGGTTTAGAATCCTATGCCAGTATTTTAAAACTCTCCATAATTAAACCTTTCCTTGTAGCTCTTCCCATTTCAATTTGGGCAACTTCTTTTATAGCTGCAATTGGTAGACCGAGAATTTCTTTACAAAATAAATGGTCTATTTTATCCACAGTTTCCCAAGTATTTTCCATTCCCCAAATTTTGATACCCTAGAGCATTCGTGCTTTGACCGTTGTATTATATATTCTTTCCAGTCATTTGACTTCCAAATAATGTATTTTAAAAAGACATCCTTTTATAGTTAATATAGCTGCTTTCCCTTTTGCTAATACTAATCTTTTTTGCTTTTCCCATTTTCCCCCTGCATCCATTTTTATACCTAAATAAAAGCAATCATGTACTACCTTATAATCCTTGTTTCCCTTCTTCCAATTTTCATATTTAGTCAACTTCCCTCCATTCTTGCATATTAAAATTTGTGTGTAAAACCATAACTGGAGTATATTATTCCAAACTTTTAAACCAACTAGATGAAAATATATATAAACCACCCAGTTTGCTGAAGAAAAAATAACTTTTAATAAACACAATATACCTGTACATAAAAAATTTTGCAATAGGAAAATTGATAGATATTTGAAATTAGAATTGTTTGAGCATCCACCCTATTCTTCAGGTTTGGAACCCTCTGTTCCCTAAGCTCAAGCTTAAGCACTTCCTTGCACATTAAATCAATTGTAGCTATGGAGGTATATTTTGTAGACTTTCTAAAAACCACTTCTGAGATGAGATAATGGCTTTGGAGCATTGCGGGAACAAATGTATTGGACCTTGAGGGAGATGATGTTGAAAAATAAAAAAAAAATAATAATAATTTCTGAGCTTAACACTTGTTTCCTTATTGTTAGGCTAAAAACTTTTCAGACTGCCCTAGTAATTAAGGCTTATGAGCAAAATTGTTCTTTGACAATAATAATGTTGTTTTTTTTATATTTGGTACATACAATTTCACCTTTTGAAATTAATAGTTTAATTATCCTGGTCAGAGTCACTTGGAAGACTATCAAGGTTACTTGATGCAGAGCTACTAAGTGCAGCTTCACATGCTTCCATAAAGAGATCAGGATTCACCACTTCCATGACTTTCCAGGCAAGTGTCTTTTTAATACTGGCCACATTGTCTTCACAATAGGCAAGGGCTGCTTTTTTCAGCAAGTCACTGTTAAACTGATCAGCAATTAGTAGGAGTGAAGCTACACTGTCTGGGGTAATAGTTTCAATAAGTGTTCTTTCACAAAGCATCTTTAATCCAGGCAGACTATAGGTATTTGCTACAGACATAAGTGTAGAAGCTATGGTATCAAGATTATCCACATGATCTGTGTAAATATAGCGCAGTAGTTCTTGCAGAATCTCACTGTTTAATCCTGGTAGAAGTATATAGTTGATTTCTCCATTTTCCTTTTCTTGCATATGATGCTTGATCATTGATGCAAGGACTGGAGATCTGGCACTCAATAAACAAGAATGTGCTGAAAACTCTTGATCATCATCTCCTTTAAGAATGATGTCTCCTGAAAATAAAGGTAAATTTTAATGTTAAAGCACATGTCTAAAACTAAATTCTTCCAAAAATCTTCAGGTTTTGTTAAAAAAATTCTAATATTTATTTTAAAATTTAATCTGCATATGCAGCATAAAATTTCAGTGTCCATAATCACAAGTCACTTTGCAAAGAGTATACATTAAAAATATGACTATATATGCAGCTTTGCATACTTATAAATACAAGTAAATCTAACAAAAATCAACATTGTTTCTAAATTTTTATTTGCACATGAGTAAAGTAATATCAAATAGAAGAAGCAGCAATGGGCTATCCTAAACTTAGGTATTCTAAACTCTAATTGAAATCATTTTATGATATAGTCGAACTACACACTCTTATGCTTCACTTACTTGTCACTATTGTAGACCGGTTTCGAGAACAACTGTTCTCGAAACCGGTCTACAATAGTGACAAGTAAGTGAAGCATAAGAGTGTGTAGTTCGACTATATCATAAAATGATTTCAATTATATGATTGGCTTCACTGTGAATGTTCCAATTAACATTTTTAGTTAATTCTAAACTCTACTTACATAAAAATAAGATGCATTTCTGGAGAATCTCCATACTGAAGTTTGGGAATACTCCGGAAATGCATCTTATTTTTATGTAAGTAAGTGGAGTTTAGTGTAGAAAATGAATACCTAAGTTTAGGATATTACCACTCCATTGTCTACATCATTGTAAGTACAATATTTATAGCAAGAGGCTGTTTCTTATTTTTTCTTTTCCTTTTCTCTTTTTATTCTTATAGCTCTCTGACTTATGATGTTAACCCATTTAATTGCAAACTAATCATGACTTCATGGGAGATAAGCATTGTCAGGGTTACTAGGTTTGAAGAAGTGAGGGCACTCCATTGCACTGACCAGTACTGGAATTGCATTATAAAAGAAGCCATCAAAGTAAGAAAGTAAGATAACAATTACAATGGAGATGGGGGACCTTAAAATTAGTCCAGTTTCAACTTCAGTTCTCAAAGCCTTAAGGGAACAATGCACACAGCAAGGAATGCAGAAGACACTTTTTTGTTTAGTAACAGCACACAGTACACAGACCTACCAGAAAATGCTAGTGAGTGGAAACCACTACCATTCCTCAATGACATACCAACACCACATCTAACAGTATATGTTTTGCTCGCCTGGTCTATGCCTGGTTCCACTAATTACCCACCAGTTCCTGAAGATGGCCATAGAACTGCATGGCCAAAAGCTCAAACCTATTAACCCTGACCCGGCTGATCTCCCTTAGAAGCCATGATAGTTATCATGGAATCTTCAGACCATACATTATTTAATTTCATTTACTATTTTTATTACTCCTTGACTGAAGTGGCAGTTATGAGAAACATGTGAATATCTATACCTATTCATGTACTACTGCATTGGGAATATTTATATTCTAATTTCAGATAAAGATAACGGTTTAACTATAACCTATTCTGTAAACAAATTGATGATATCAGTCTAATCAGATGCTCTTGTTAAGTTCTCCATTAATGGTTGGTTACAGTGCATGAGGTCATTGAGACCCAGACTCATGAATGGGAAGTCTGTGGTTCAGGACCATATTTTCTGGCTGTGTTTTTGCATGTTTTCCTCAGTCCTCATCAATGGAAGTGCTAAAATATCTGAAAAATAGGTCTGGAATGCTTCCTTCCTTCCTAAAAATTTCTTTCAAAATTTGTCTTTTCATTTCATGTCATGGTATCAGTGTCCACCACCTGTGGGTTGATTAAGAGGCTTCTTAGAAAATTTATCGACCATTTCATGCTCTGAGTTGAATGGTGTGCTGATGACCTGAGTTATTAAAGTGCATCCGTAACTAAACAAAATAAATCACCTGTGTTGGTTGCATTTGCATTAATTTGTATGTCTTTATGTGTTTTTGTGAAAGTCTGTTTTATTGTTCCACATATATCTAAATATGCTTAATCTGTTATATACATTTTCATCCTTTTCATATGTAATATCACAGCCCAAGTAATTAAAATTACTTACTTGTTTTATAATTTTACCTCTTATCATTATATTTGATATTTTATATTTGATCTTTTAGGATATTTGCCCAAAAAATTCAATTGCTTTAGTATTTTTGATGAAATTTCTAAATTGCAAGTGGCATTAATATTGTATAATAGCTGGGAGGACCTTTGTAAATAATTCTCTGATTATTATTAGTATTACCTGATCATCTGCGAATATGAGAATATTTAAAGCTAGCATACCTAAATTAAAATTTGTATTTAAATGATTTTGTCATTCCATTTTAACATCATCAATGTGACATACCTTAAGTTTTCACTGCCAGTGTTCATAGTGTTAAAATTAAAGATTTCTGGGCTGTTGTGCCATGTTCTTTGTTTTAAAAACTAAAACAGAACTTTTGCCGGCTGACTACATTAGGCATCATCAGTGTAGAGAAGTATGAACATGATGATGGTCATAGTCAGCCAGCCAAAGCCCTGTTTTAGTTTTTGAAACAAAGACCGCGGCACAACAGCCTGAAATCTTTAATTTTACCACTATCATCAATGTATATATTGAACAAAGTGAGTGATAATGGACACCCTTGTCTTTTTCCTTAATTATTTCTATATATATATTGCATTATTTCTTCTATTATCAATGGTAAAGTATGTATAACATTTAATTTCACATCGGATCAATTACAATGAAGCGACTATTATGTTCTTCATTATCTAGTGAATCAATTTGATAATCTTATGCTCCACTTACTCTGAATTATGCAAAACTAGTTTCGCAGGCTTTTGCCTGCATCCTCAGTTGCAAGTCAACTGCCGGCTTTGTTGTTGGATGACTGGAGTACTTGGTGTAGCTCTCGTGGATATTTTATGAACTTCTGGATTAATTTGTCTTTTGTTAGGATCTCAAAGTTCATAACCGTATCCTCATATTTTTTTATATACATTTTTTCTCATATTCAATGGGTATGACCAAGAAATTGTGGATAAGAAAATCAAGAAATTCAAACAAAAGAAGAGGTTAAAGCAGGTTATAACATTTGACAGCAATAAAAGAATCTACCATCCACATGAAATTCACTTATCATATTTGGGCCACCAAAAAATTCCAAAAAATACTCAAGAGAGTTTGGGATTACATTGTCCCCAGTGAACAAGTTTAGCCTAAAAAATCTGCTCAATTCTGGTGATTATGATGGAATACCAGAGGAGAAGGAGCCAGGAATATACAAAATCAACTATTCAGAATGTAACAAAGTATATATTGGAAAAACAAAAAGAAGCATTGAAATCAGGCTGAAGGAACACTGGAGAAACATAATGTACAATCAGATAGAGAAATCAGCAGTTGCACATCACTTTTGGAGAGATAAACATGATATAGAAATAGGATTGAAATTATTGAAATTTGTAGATTGACCCATTGAGCTGGGAATATGGGAAAAAATTTATACAAAAAAATATGAGGATAAGGTTATGAACTTTGAGATCCCAACAGAAGACAAATTAATTCAGAAGTTCATAAAATGTCCACAAGAGCTACACCAAGTCCTCCAGCCAACCAACAACGAAGCCGACAGTCAACTCGCAACTCAGAATGCAGGCAAAAGCCTGCAAAACTAGTTTTGCATAATTCAACAGTAAGTGGAGCATAAGATTATCAAATCGACTCACTAGATAATGAAGAAGGTAAAGTATGTATTTTGCATACATTCTGTGTGATTTAAATAATGTGCTTTGAATAGCCCCTTTTATTCACCATATCCCATAATTTTATTCTTAGAAATTTATCAAATGATTTTACTTAAACTATATATATATATATATATATATATATATATTGATTGATTGAATTTTAATCTTTTTTCTATTATTTGTCTAATAATGAAAACACAGTTCATATGTGATCATCCCATCCTAAGTCCATGTTGTTCTTGTTTAAGTACAGGGTCACTAATTATATTCAGTCTTCTTGTAGTAACTTTCACATACATTTTATATACAGCTATCAAAAGGTAATCTCTCTTTCACAGTTTTCAGTTATTTCTGCTTCCTTTCTTAAGCATTGGTGTTATGACCACTTCACTCCAATCATAGAGTACACTACATGTCTTCCAGCATATGTTATAAAAATTTAATAATTTTTCTATAACTTTGTTTAAAGCATATTTTAAAAGTTTTATCATGTCCTGAAGCCTTATTGTGTTTGGTTGATAACAGCGCTGCTTCAACTCATCCCATGATATTGGATCAATTTGTGCATAAATATGTTCTGTATTAGTTCTTTGCTGACTGTTTACAATTCTTCCATAATTTTTTAAAAATGTTCTATCCAACATTATTTTACTTAGTTGTTCTGAATCATTCTTTGTTTTATTTAAGTAAAGTTGACTAAAATATATTAAAGACCATTAGATAATTATAGCCAAAGCATATTTTAATGGTAACGCATTCATATATTAAATGTGGGAAAGCTTACAGCTATCTCATTATCAAACAATATTACATTTAAAGTAACATGATCTCATGCAGACACCCTTCAGCAATGATAATCATTTGTTTCTTTAGTTGTAAGTTGTTGCTCAATTTTGTGTGATTAGTAAAATAGTTGCTTCATTTTGATTTTTGTTAATTGAGCATAAAGAACATTAACACTAAACATAGCTTACTTTCTAATTCTTTTTCTTTGTGACCATTGGAAGAAAAAATTATAATTAAATAATTGGGAGGACCAAGTATTAATTTGAGTCAAACTGTGGTTTCAAAACATAGGAAGTATTCAATGCTTTCTGTAGAGACAAACTTCATCCTGCCAGATTCCAGATTTCAATCAAAGGGTCACTGACAAGTTTCTGTTGTGGAAACTAGAAGAAGTTGCTTTTTCAATGTTTGATGTTTTTAGAAGCTATTGACAGTGAAGCAACTGAAATATTCTAAGTGGAGTATTTCAGAATGTTGACACAAACTTCACTTACAGGCTTTTTAATTGGGATATGTTTTGGGAACAGTCCTTCCCATCTTAAGTAAGAGAAATTTGTGTCAACATTCTGAAACATTAAACTTAGAACTAATTTTTTGTTTAAATAGATGCATTACTCATTAAGTTCTCTCTCTGTTAGTTTAGTTATTAACATTCCAGAAGCTTGCAATCTGTATTCAGCAGTAGCAGTAGAAAAAGCATACAACCTGGTTTATGCCGCTGTGAGCCACTATTGCTTACTAATAGTTAAGTATTGTAAGTAAGAGGTCGGTAATTTGCTCAAGTATCTGAACCTTTGAAGGAAATCCTTATAAGAGCAATATTCAACCTTAAACAAGAGTATTTCTGCCGCCAGTGTATATCATTGTCAATTATAACTTTCTGCAACATTCTGTCAGCTACTTTTCACACAGTTTAACCGAAACCTGGATATATACAAGGAAGGAATAAATTTGTGAACTCGAGTAACATTCAACCATCCCTGAAAAATTGTTTCCAATGGTACATATAGTAATACTTCAATATATGATACTAATATATTTTTAATATGTAGCAATGTAATGTAGGATAAATAAAATATTAGATAGCAAAAATAAATGTAGAGTATGTAATTAAGTAAAAGAAGAATGTTGAAGAGACAAAAATCTTACCCATCTTGTTGCCAGTAAGGGTATAATTCAATACTCTTGCAAGGTCCTGAGAGAGGTTATGTCGATCTTTCTCTGTTGGCACAAGTTGTATCTTCACAAAAATGGATGCATCCCCAGTTAGAGGCTGCATGTGGCGATCCATGATACTGAGATCTCTATATCCCAAGGACAACATTTCACTTGTGTTCTGCAGTTGAAGTACAGTACGACTAACATGACACATCTCCCAATTCTTTACTTCTGAATTATAGACTCCAAATTGGAACCTTACTTTTGCCTGTTGACATTCGTCAATGGTGCAACTTAAAAGGTTCAGACATAATACTACAGGATTGGTCAATCTTCTTCCTTCTGGCCCTTTCCAGAAACGTATTGACATACTCCATTTTGTCTGCATGCCATTAATGTTAAAATAAAAAGCAGGACTGTCCAATGAATCACGTTTTGTAATTGTGTGAGAATACTTCTTTATAAGCCAGGTATACTTGAAAATAACATCAGATATTGTTGGTACCAGCAGTTCCATTCCAGATATTCCAGCCATATTTGCAGTGCTAAATAGAGACGCAAAGTTAAATATTATCCCAGTAATATAGCCTAAGAGTTCCTAAAAACTGCACATTCCAAATAAAGATTTTTAATGATAAAAATATATGCATAATTTCACTATATCCCTTTTAATGTTCTTTTTGCTATTCTAGTTATTTATATTTAGTTATTCCCTCTAGATTTGTAGTTACAACCTAGCTTGTTTATCTTAATATCAGGATATCAAGCAGTCTTCAACAAGGCTACTTCTAGCTCAGTAACTGCAAGAAACATATATCCATATTACTATATTATTGGACATTGGTATGTCCCATTCATCCTGTATAACTAGAGGCAAGAATGCTGGAAGTTTAAAACTATTTTAAAGCAAGCATTGTAAAAGCTGTAAATGTACTATTTGTTCAATTAAAACTGAATATAGGAATCAACATGGTGAAACTATCATAAAATCTAGTTTTTGATTAAAAGTAAAACTACTTAAAAATCAGTTCAACACTTTAAAACTCTCTTGATGTTCCACTTTTTAAAAACTTATTTAAAAATAAACTGGGACATGTTTCATGAGGCACTAGCGCATGGAAAAAAAAAAAAAAAAGTGGAACGTCAACAGAGTTCTAATGTGTTGACATGATTTTTAAAGTGGTTTTACTTTTAATCAAAAACCAGATTATACTATTTGTTATTTGAACTTACAGGCAAGTAATTAAACCATTTAAATTAATAAGCTTAATATCAGCATAAAACATTTCCAAAAATTAAATGAACCTATAGCAATAAATGTATAGCATTTTGGGGACATAATAAATTTTAGGATATAGAAATGATGAATGTATTTTTAACCATACTAAATATCCATTCAATAATAGCAATGGTAGAACAATCAACAAATCTCAGCAATATTTCAAGAATTAAGTAGATTAAATAGCTTTAGTAAGAATCTAATAAATTATACAAAATTGGGGAGATTTATGCTTAACTGATCACTTTGTTCAAACTGTTTCATGGCTCAATTTATGCAGAACCAAGAAAATTAGAATACTTGCTTTATTCACTGCAAAGAGAGAAGAGAGAGAGATAGAGATAACACTTTTCTAGTAAAATACAGTAGATAGAATATGTATTAAATTTTTAAACATTCACAGACACTACTGCAGATTGTAATATCTATGTAAAATGAAAACTGAAGGAAAGAAAAAAATTTTTTCAATACATACATATAATTATAAAGGGATATTTATGAAACATACAGAATATATTTTTAAGAGCTACAAACACATTATGAACAAATTTAAATTAGATTGTATTAAAAATGGAGTTTGGCTTATGTTCACTAACACTGAAGCCTGAAGGTTTATTGTCTTATTCTTCTATCTTTATACTTTATATATGCACTGACCACTTTCTGTGTAAAGATCAAGAGGTTGTTCACTAGAATTTACTGAGGAATTCCATCTGTTGGATTTATTATCTGAAAGAGTTTATATCTTCTGCAAAATAAAGTTTCACATTTGAAGATAATATGACAGGCAGTTTCATGCTCTTCATTGCAAAGTCTACATAATGGGCTTTCTTTTATGATTCCTATAATATGTATGTATTTCATGAGGTTACAGTGACCTGACTGAACACCGGTTTTTCTCCTGATCTGGGGTCTACTGAATCTTAGAATGCCTACAGTAATTGATAAACTTAGTTTCTTCATCATAATCTTACTGTGTCAATTTTCAGCCATATTTATCCAGTACTGATGATGGCTACTTTTTATGCATTCATCAATAACTTAGTGGACTGTGGTTATTGGAATTCTGAAATTAAATGTACTTGTAATCCCTTTCTTGTTAAAGTGTTTGCTAGTTCATTCACTTTAACACCCCTATGTTCTGGCATTCAACCAGTTATCACTTTATTACATTTCACCAGTATTATAAGGTTTTGCAGGAAATCTCTGACCAGTTTTGATTTTATCTTGTTACATGCTAGAGTCAGAATAGCAGTCTGACTGTCAGAGAAAATCCCCTTTATAGATTTTCCCAAACATAGGTTTCAATTGCAAGTTTTTCTGGTTGGAATATGGTGAAATTGCCCCCAGTGAGATGAATTTGTACAATTTCAGAACTCCCCATCAACTCCAACTTCTGATCCATTGTCAGTTTTAAGCCATCTGTAAATCAGATTAGGCTATTTGCCTGATATTGCTTTTTCTGTTTGCTCCATTTCAATATTATATTAAACGGTTTGTCAAATGATAAGATGGAAAGTATATAAACATCAGCTATTTCCAGAAGTAAGTTTGTGATTATGCTAATTATATTAGAGTGCCCAAAATTGCTTGGGTTTCCCCAGACTCTTTTGCGTTTCAGCCGATAAACTACCATCCTTGCACACACTTTTATATGTATATCTAGGGATGGCAAGTTAAGAAGGGCTTCCATGGCAGCTTTAGGGGTTGTTTTCAAAGCCCCAATTATGCATAAACCAGCAAATCTAAATATTTGCAAGTGTAAGCATTGCTAGCTTTTCACATACCTTAGGTCACCTTATATGTGAACCATAGGTGATTATGGGTTTTGCTACCATGGTGTATAACCATACATTATTTGTGGTTTCAGCTTCCGTGTTTTCCCAAAGACCCTTCTGTATAATTCCATGTTTTTGTTGATTATTCACTGCAGATGGTGGTGATGATGGAAGAATGTGAAGGGATTTAAGGCCCTGTAGATTTATTTTATTTGCAAAGAGTTCACCTTTGATTTTATCTAGATTAACCCAAATCTTTTCTTTTTTGCACCATTCCTGCACATAGTTCAAAGCTTTTTGCATTAGTTATGAAACAGTGTTTTCATATTTCCCTGATATAAGTGGGAAATGTCATCTGCATATCCTTGTTTTTTCAAATGATCCAGCTAACCACCTACTACCAAGTCATATAGGAAGGGCAGTAAGGCCTCTGTGGACCCTATGGCAGCAGCAATCTAGATGGTGCATTGACCATAGTTGTTTGAATCTTTCTACTTTTCAACATGATATTTATCTACCTACAACAAGTTTCATTTATCCTGTGTTTTTTTGCTGCATTGATTATGGATTCATAAGAACATTATCAAAAGTTGCATATATATAAAGAAAGACTCCCAACACTATCCTTTCTGTGTTTTAGTGAGGATTCTACTCTTGTCATTAGCTGATGAATAGTGGCTCACGTGATCTTTCAGATATTTAGGCATGTTGATCCAGATTTATTAGCCTCGACTTTAGTTAGATTTCCCTGATATGCCTATCAATGAACTTTTCCATTGCTTTAAAGATGAAAGAGATCCTTAATGGTTTAAATGCCTTTGCCTGGAAGTAATCATTTTGACCAAGTATTGGTATAAAAACCAAAGCAATGGAGACATGTAACTTTGTTATAATGAAATAATACAAGGCAGTCAAAAATTTAGGATGATTAATAATTATGAAAAAATATTAATATAGTATAATTATCATTAAAAATGAAACTAAATTCAACTTAAACAAGAGAATCATATTAAGAAAATTTTTAAGTATTTACCTAATCAATTAAATTACCACTTTGTGGAGATAGCAAAAATTATACAGTTCAGTAATTGAAAATAAATATTAAAGGAAACATTTAGATGATTATTGTTACTTAGGAAGCTGTTGATAATGGAGTAGTAATATGTCCTAAACTTAGGTATTTATTTTTTTACACTAAACTCCACTTAGTTTACATAAAAGTAAGACGCATTTCGGGAGAATCTCCCCCATCTTCAGTTGCTCACCGAACCGCCGTTACTTCAAATGATGTTTTGAGTTTCGAGTAACGGCTGTTCGGTGAGTAACTGAAGATGGGAGAAATTCTCCTGAAACACATCTTACTTTTATGTAAGTAAGTGGAGTTTAGCATAAAAAAATGGATACCTAAGTTTAGGATATTTAGATAGTTATTAATAAATATTATTATTAATAAATATTATTATTAATAAATATTATTCTTAGACAATTACAGCGTGTACACTTTTAAATCATTTTGGCATTACCTTTAAATTTGCACATGATATTAAAGCCAAAACAGTATAAGCACAAAAATAATAATTTTCATTTTTTATTATTTTATATAAATTTCATTTCAACTTAATACATGTTCATAAAATTCTGTGAGAGTCAGGTTGCAGCCTATATTAGTTTGACATGCAATGACCTATTTATTAGAATTTGATAATTTAAATATATGAGCTGAAGTAATATATTTAATTTTTTTCATTAAATTATATCAGTTAGAAACAAATTTTGGGTGCAATAATCTATTTTACGTGGCAACACACCTCAAACTTAGCTAAATAATTTTTATTAAGAAAGATATTGACAAATGAAATTATCAATTTTTCCTGTTTGATAAACCTCTGTTGTATTCAGCTGTATTTTTATTGTGTATGATGGGGAAAAAAATGGTAAACACAATTATTTAACATAATTTTTAAAAAATATTGTCTATTTATGCCATTCCTTCAAATGGAGCTATTATTTTAAATATTGTAACAGGATATATAGAGGGATTATTACACAAATTTGTTATAAAAATGGAGATATATTTAAATACATATAACCTAATAAAGATTTTTCAAAATATAATTAAAATACAGTGAACAAAACTCACATGTGCATATATATGCATACACACGCATGTGTATACAATGTGAGGGAGAACTACTGAAATACAATGAGACAACAGAGTTGCTGCAAAATATAAAATGGTTTACTGGCAAGTCCCAAGTCACCATGAGCACCGTTATAGCTTCCTGCCTTCCCTTCTTAACATGTGCAATGTACTTCTATTACTTGTTATTCTGTGATTACTAATATTAGTTACTTATAAAATGGCATTGGCATTATAGTTGTCAGTACGAAAATGAAAATATTCCTCCTTCAAATATTGGTAACAATATATATTTCTGTTCAGTATTGTGAAAATATGATTTTACAAAATCATTCAACTATATATCTGTGCTTGACATTTATGTGTTAGACAGAAGAGAAGTAGCAGTAGGATTTTTTTTCAGATTTCCTTGAACATTCAGTATTGTTGACCACTGAATTCTGCTAAATAATTTATCTAAATTTGTAATCAGGAGGTGTACATTATTATTTTATAACAAATTTGTATAAAAGAGAACAATTGATTGAACATTATTTTGATACGAAAGAAAAGAAAATGTAGGAAATATCTGAATTATATTAAATACTTCTAAAATCAAATTATTCCTGCATTTATCACAGGAGCATGTTTATTAGAGGAAGAGATAATAATCTTGAATAAAATATGAAATATCACTAACTGCAATCATTGATATTGCCAACACTTTTATCATGTTAGGCAGAGAGGCAAGGTTTGCAGTGCTCCTCTATTTCTTTAATAACCATGAATTATGTTACAGAAAATTGTTGGGCTCCCCACAGTAAACCCTGCTGACATGTATTATAATTCTACAAATGATAAGGGAGGGTGAAATATGTGAAATACTCTTTCTAGTAATGACATTGGCATTTAAATGTATGGATGGGAAATACATGATTGACCATGGGTATAATTTACAGTTTTATGTTCATGAATACAAAATTTATACTATTTAAAAAGCTATTTTATATGACACCTGAAAAAGCATGCACAATCGCAACATACATCAGAATTGCCACTACTGAAAGCCATAAAAATACAATAGAGTCTATTATAAAGGGACAAATAAGATTTGGAGAATTTTTTTATGAAAATACTGGCATCTTATATTTTTTGCCAGAGGCACTCATTTTTTAAAGCAATAAAGAATGCATGCATGCATGCACACACACACATCTGTGTGTATAGGTTTGTTGTGAAACTTAAGATTATATCAATTTTGAAATAAAAATACCTAAGGCATTCACCCTTTTTTACCTCAAGTTGGGAAAGGGTTGGCAACTATTCCACTTATCCTCCTCTTGGATGCTTCTAACGAGAAATTATCAACTGAATATGTAAAAAATATTAATTAGCAGGAAAAATAGGTTTATTAGCAAACATTAGTTTTATATATATAGAGTTGGGTTGGGTTGAGGGATACTAAAATCAGCATTGGTTAACTTTTGAATGAAATCTTACAAGATTTATCTTATAAGAAGGTATTAAATATGTTCGCACCACTCCACTTGCTTTTATAACATTAGGACATGTTTCATGGGTAAACGCTCTCATCATCAGCTGTTGACCAACTACTCAATTTGATGATTGGATCCCAAGGTGCTTCTGTGGCAGTTTTTGATGGTTTGATCCAGCCACCAAATCCAGTAGCCAGTCAACAGCTGATAATGGGAGTGAATGCCCCTTAAACAAATCCTAATGTTGTATAAGTAAATGGAGTTAGTGTGATCATATTTAATATATTCTTTTTGCATATATTACCACTCCATTATCTACAGCTTCGTAAGTGCAATTTAATTTCTTATCAAATTGTTTAACATCCCAAAATGAGTGTTAAAATTTTTTTGGTATAATAAATGAAATAAGCCTTGATTTTGTCAATGTCAATTGTTAAAATTTGTCTTTCAGCATGACAGAACTTAAACTGTCCCTAGAAGTGATTTCAGGTTTGAGTTATTCCAAATATATTCCAAACTAAGGGCTAAAGATCTTCATTATCTGGTAATTTTTAACTTTTTATAACATTGATGGAATGAATTTGTTTTAATATGACAAAAATATGCCATATTTTTTATTTCATAACTTTTCTACGATCATAACAAAATTTTTTCACATCTCATTTTCTCCTGGTTCTGCATTTTACATCAAAGGTATGAAATCTTCTTTTGATTAGGGATAGCTATGAGACAATAATTATGTCTGTACACCCTAAGAGCCTATACTGCCACAGGTGGCAGTGGTTGTTAACTCATGGGCAGGAAGTCTGAGGTTCAATTCTCATCAGGACTGTCATCCCTGATTAAGGTTTTTTTCCAGATTTTCCTCAGTCCTTATAAATGACAAATGTCAGGTAGGTACCCTAAACTTATGCCTGGAATTCATCCTTCATTTAAAAAAAAAATCTTTTCCCAATTTATCATTTCATTTTATGTATCATCAGTATCCATTGCTTGTGTCATATATTTATGGCACGAAAAAGAACTTCAAGCCTGAAAGAAAAGCCTCTGAGAAAAATCAATTAACCATTTCATGCCCTGAATTGAATGGGACACTAATGACCTGAGATGTTAAAGAGCATCCATAAATATACCAAAAAAATGCAAAAGCCAGGTTTAAAGAACAGTAAACTTAATAAATGTTAATTTAAGCTGCTAAAATTTGACATGTTTTTGCATTAATTTTTGGAATCCACATTTTATTATTGTTGCTGGAAATGTTGAATGAATTGCTCCCAACATCTCCTAGAAGATTATTTTTATAAATGAAAACATAAATTTTGAAAAATGAATGTATAAACCATCCAAATCATAAGGAGAATGTTTATGTTAAAATAATACTGCTATGTTCATTTAGTGCTGTGGAATTTAGTAAGTGAAAATATTTCTAACAAAAGACAATACTAAGTTTGTAACGACTTATGATTATAGGAGTCAGGATGTAAACTGTAAAGAATGTTTGAATTTATAAATAAAGATCTGATTCTATTGCCTATTCATTGCATAACCATTCAAAACAAGTTTTCTGTAACTTTTTTTACTATGCCACAGTTTGACGACAGGCAGTACAATGTAATATTCCATCTGGATGGCCATAAATGAGCAAGTTGCATAGTGATTCAGCTACCTCTAGCAATGCACAATTATAAATAAAAAACAAAGGACCAAAAGGTTAAAAAAAGAAAAGAGATTAAAAACAGTTCATCATTCATTTCAACCAATTTTAAATAAAACAAGCGGCTTATCTTCTTTGAAACTGTACCTTTAACTGAACAGCACACCTCTCCCTCTCTTTCCTTTACATAGGTGAGTGCACTAACATACTCTCAATGCTTGAAGTGTAGTTAACTCAATTAAAGTCAGCATATTGTGTTTGATCTTTGGTTATAAAAAGATGAGGATGAATTTAAATGTAAGTATGGAGGGGAATGTGAATCTCTTTTACTGTTAAATGTGATGGTGTTAAGATTGTTGATGAGCATTTAGAGAAAATGTTAATAAACAAAGAACCATGAATCCCTAAATTATTCCAAAAAGCATTTTGTTCAGACTACATAAACATGCTGCAAAGGAATTAACGTTAAATTGTAATGGTGCTAAAAATCATCATTCATAAAGCTTAGATTTTGATTACAAGTTCTGTTTTCATACATTCAAATATTCTTCCATAGCAGCAAAACCTAGCAGTGGCAAAACCAAAAGTGAAGTTTTAGTGAAAGGTATACTTTTGCCTTGTGCTAAAGAGACATATTTGGTGATTTAAGTTCCATATTCAATACCATTAAATGTTTACATTTGTTGGAAATAATAAACAAACCTGCAGTAACTTTTACCTCTAAAGATAAGGGAAAATGGTAAGAAATCCTTGATTCCCATTGAAACACAAATAAATTCTTAAAGGGTACTTGAAATTAAATCAAACCTTTAGTTGGAAAATGGTTTGAGTCAGAACAATACAGGTTTAGGATCTTAACAAACTTTTTCAGGCTTTTTGGCCATTGTCTAATGGTCAGTTCATATTTATGGTTACAGGTTTATATTCTCCCAATAATGCTTCTGAAAATTATGAGTAAATTGTAAGAATAAAATCTTAATTTATTTAAATGCATACAATTGTGGTAAATATGGGTATAAAATTTTGAAGTACAATGTGAAAGACTTTGTTCTCAACCCCTACTTATACTTTTCCTCTCATTGAAAATTTCAAGGGACTGAAATTATTTTGTACACTTGCTCAGTCAAATATTGGATCATCCAGTTATCTGACAACAGTGGAGGGGACTGCATTGATCGATGAGCCATGGTTCACCCAAACATTACAAGAGTCAGTGGTGGAAACACTAGGGATCAGCAGCGAAATAAATTCTAATGCACTTAAAAAGTTATGTACTTATAAATGTTGCTAGAAATGCTTGCCTTCATTTTCCACACATTTCTGCTTATGAAATTATTCACACCCTTTCTTGATTTTATTTGAGAAATTAAATTGACTTGTAGCGGATATTACCTTTTAGATAATCAAAAATGTGCGAATACTACCAATTATGAATCACTTTACGATTTGGACCACCACACCTAGGAATTTCTCTTCAAATGATTTCCTGACAACATGAATGGTTTTGGCACAGATAAATAAATCATAAACACTCATTGTAAAATAAAATGATTAGGCTTAGTATTTGCCATTTAGTATTTATTAGAATTTACTCAAGGATTATACTTGTGCTGTTTCTTTCACTCTTCAAATGTCATTAATTGAGTAGCATAAGACTCGAGGCCAACATAGCAGTTCAATAAACTCTGCCCATTTGCCCCTGTTTGTGTGGCCCAGTTGACCATGAGATGACTTGATTTAGTCCCAGTCGCCATTTCGGTCATCAGATAATTATTTGATCCGGCCTATTGTTGCACATGTTTTTATTCTCAGCTTTGGTGGTGGTGTTTGTTGGCTGTAATGAGGCATTTATTTGCATTGGGGACTATTGGTATAATTTTTTTTTTAGAATCTAGAAGCCTTAAAGAGCGTTTAGAAAGTAGAAATTATTTGTTTTGGGATCCAAATTTTGGAGAAAAATTACCTGGTTCTTCGTCTGCAGTTTGAGTTGAAATGAAATCATAATTTATCCGTTTGTAAAAACTGGGAAGCAATGCCTTGCTTTGTCAACTACAGAACTCACTGTGTGCAACCTTACTTCAACATCTTAAAAGCAAGAGATTTGTTATCATTACCTCTTAATGTTTTATTTTACCAAGCAGTACATCATTGAAATTGCTGCTAAAATAGAACCGAAGTTTCTGTTTAATAGTACAATAATAATCTAGATCAACAGCATATCTTTATCGGAGTCTGAGAGTATTTGGGGCAAGTGTTCCGCAGTGATTCGTCTCGAGATAGTTCACCTAGATTTTAGTAGGTCGCGGACATGCCAAAGAACCTACAATAACAAAGCTGTCTCGTTCCGTATTTAGCGCACTCTCATACTGCAGCCAACTAAGAATCCGTTGGCAGCATTTAGCGTTTACAGGACTTTTGTTTACTAATATGCTACGGTTAAGGATTCTCATTAACTCTGCAACTCACAAGATGTGAAGCTGATTCGTTACAGTTTCGATAGTCTAATGTTTATATATATATATATATATATATATATATATATATATATATATATATACATACATATATATTAGAAGTATTATTATGTTTTATAAAATAAATACACTATTAAAAGAACAAAAAAAAAAATAAAATAATAGATCGCATACCCATACTCCGTGTTCCGAAAAACCCTCAAGAAATTTTATTGAAATAAGAGGACATGGATTTTCCACCTCTTTTGGCATCTTCATCTCCCTTAGGGAATGAAACGAGGGAGGGTTCTAAAGAGTAATTATGAATTTTGGTTCAAATTAATTGAATACAAGCAGCCAAATTTTGTTTTTTGCGAGTCAAATAATGAAAAGGCTTATTAACCCTATATTAGCATATTATAGAGAATACAGACACCATATATACCATATTTCTTTCACTTATTCTCGATAAGTGTTGTGCAATTAAACAATACACATGATTAGTGATTATGAGTACTGAACAATATTTATTTAACTTATTCCGCGGGCTAGCCCTTTTCGCCCTTAACATCTCCGAAGGCAAAAAAGCGCCTCAAGCAAAATTCAAACCTGCAGCCTGCATGCGTTCTAGCATCTCAGCTATTGATTTGACTACTAGATAACATCATTTTGCTTACTGCTCCACTATATTTTCAAATGCTGCATTAAGGATTTCGTTGCAAATAATCACATATAGCGGATGCAGGATGGATGGTATGGGGCGGAAGAGAATACTTTCGATACAGCCTTGCTCACGGCTGGCCATTTGTCCCAAAGGGGGCACTACTGGGAGGAAGGAATGAGTTGATGGGGAAACTAGGCTACCAGGATTTACGGGCTGTGTCTGAGCGGACGCAAATGGGATCTCTAACATGTTCAGATAGAGCACCTCGACGTCCGTGGAACCTCTTCCCGAGTTGTACGACCCCCTCAGCAATTCCGCAGAAACTTTTCAAGAGCGCAAGCCAATGTCACACCGCACCAGCCCACCTCGTCCTGGAACTTTCAACTATCTAAGAGAACCAAAGAAATGAAATGATACGAAATTGGTAGAGCGCAAATTTCGTGGAATATAAATATCCATTCCAGTATTAGCCTAAGTAACAATTAAAAAGACCAACCCAACGGGATTTGAACATGAGACCTTCCAAATACAGTACCAAGAGTTAGCGCTTGAGGCACCCCGCTCGGTTAACGGCTGGTAATGAACTATACAGTAATAATTCAGATATTGTGGGGGGGGGGGGTTCTTAGACAAACAATTTGAAATTAGGAATTTACGGTTGCTTGTTCACATTTCAAAGATAAGGCATTAAATTTCTAAAGGACCAATACGCCACTGACTAATGAAACTTCTATTCGGAATAATACTACGGAAGTTGAGAAGCATGTTTCTTTGGCACAGTCGATATAATATTGATGTTAAGTAAAAGTGGAGCACTGTTATCGAGCTCGAGTGTTGATTACTTATTTTGACTTTAATACAGTATCTATGAGCATATTTCATTGTAAAATAAAATAAATTAAATAGACGTCCTAACGCACGATCTTCGAAACCAGTCTGTCATTTTATCCTTTAAGCCACACAATCAGGATGGCTGCCTTTAGACTAAGCTATATTTACACATATCAGTTAACCATTGGTTAACGCCATACTGTAATCATATGATTATGATATTTTTACAGCACTAAATCTTAAAAAACGCCAACGATGAGATAAAAAAAATCCGAATTTTCTCTTTTTTAAAACTAGAATTATATAAGGATATTAATAATAAAAGTAATAATAATGCTAACTCTATAATAACATGACATACTTCTTTTATTATACTTATGAAACTCGTTTATTATTTTATACAACTATTACATTCCTAAACATTACCACACTCACATCGTTTCTTAAATATTCATGCAATAAGACATGACATTATAAATTAAATTTATTCTATTATGCTGCCAACTTTACATAAACTGCTTCTATCTATTCAAGTAAATATTGACCAAGGTTAAGTGAGTTGAATTTTAAATCAGTCTATGTGCATCTCTCACATACCTCATTGCTTGTGCTGCTTAATTTTTGTTATATTTATTTTAAATATTGATGTTGGAAATGTAATACTTCGTAATAAATAGACGTAAATATATATAATGCACACAATTCAAAGCAGTGCAATAATACGACAGAACTATTGTTTGGAAAATCCCTCGATATTCATAACAAAATAACGGCTCATCGAAAACTTCCTCCTCTACCGCCTTTGGTGCCTCAATAGTAAAAACGGGCGTTAAACACTATTTAAAAAAAAAAAAGCAAGAAAACTTCCTCCGCATCTTGCTGATATCTCTCAAGAAATAGTTGGTATTGCTATATTTACCTACATTTTCCGCATTTCACACCGACCGGATGTTTCCAGCAGGTAAAGTGCTGGTGGCAAAGTAAGGCTCGCTATTGTTAGGCCCCATTCACAATGAAATTAAACGTAAACATAATAAAATAAGACGTAACACGTTAACTTAATACTATGTGGACATTCACAAAGAAAGAGGAAAACGTACGTATTAGTCAGTCATAAATATGAACAAGCGAAGATCAACTAACAGCTGATTGAAAATGGCTGCTTCTGAGCAGACGGGGAAACGTTTATGCATATGCAAAGTGCAGTACTTAATTGGCTTGGAGTAATGTGAACAAGGATAGCTTTCTCATAATGCAATTAATCTTTTGTCCATTGATGCCATTCTGTCTACAGTCACTGATGTTCAGCTCTCTCTACTATAACTTGTCCATACACGGAGCACGGAAATCAGTCTAACTTTTGCTGCTAGCTTCTGCAAGTTCCGAACGACAGCGGAGAGAGCCGAACTACTGTGCATTACCGCAGTGGAAATGTTGCATGTATTATTTTTTGTTAAACATAATGTAACCTATTCGTTGTCCTCTGCAACTTTTAAATATAAATTGATAAAGACTTGTTGGGTGGGTAAAATATTGTAACATTGGCAAACCTGCTCTTATTGGAACTCGCAATTAATTCAATTCATTTATATATCGTGGTTTTTTCATTAAATTGATAGGGGCGGATAAATCACTGTGATGGTGGCAAATCTTCTTTAATTTTCAGCAGAAAAAAGTTAATACATATGAATTTATACCGCATTCTATACGTGGTACTATTCGCTTGAAATTCTTGTTATCTAGCTATATTTGTAGATTACTGCCTTCGGCTCTCTCCGCTGTCGCTCGGGACTTGCAGCAGCAAGCAGCAAGAGTTTCATTTGATTTCCGTGCTCCGTGTATTGATAAAGTCTACCACAGAGCTCTACAAACAGAGCAGCTGTGTTCTGATTGGTTGATTTCTTAAGTTTAAACTAGACGTAGACGCAAAACCTTGGACCTTGCAAACTTGTAAGTTTTACGTCTAATTGTACGTTTATGTTATGTTATGTTTATGCGATTCATTGTGAATGGGGCCTTAGTTATGACTTGTAAGTGGAGGTGGTGAAGTGAAACAGCAATTAAAATGTTTTCTATAGAGGAACGTGTTTTTCTAGTGGGAAAAGTCATTGCTGAACGTGGTAGTTACACTGTGAAAGTCGAGCAACATTACCCTACTAAGTTTCCAATTTCAAAACTATTACACCGAGATACTGTACATGATTTAATTAATTAAGCTTCGGGAGGCAGGTTCAGTGTAAGATGCTGCGAGAAATGGTAGACCGAGTGTCTTAATAGGTGAAAAAGTTCGTTCGCCTCTTGGGGTCCACTTGGGGTCCACTTTAGACAGTTGTTTCGTTTCCGATGTATAGTAATGAATCCACGTTTTGTCCATAGTCATAAACGCCATATCAGTTGTGTTCTTTTAAAAGTTTTCGAAACAGTCGGCCGATGTTCAATTTTGCTCCGGGGTGATCCGGCACCCATCTTGCGCAAAGTATTTTCAAGTGTAGTTCATTATGCAAAATATAATAAACTCGCTCGGTTGAAATGTTTGTAGACTCTGCTACCTTGCACACTTTCACTCGTCTGTTAGCCAAAACAATATCGTGGACTTTATTGATGATTTCAGGCCTCACAGCTGATTTTGGAGCTCCAGGACGTGGTGCGTCATAGACTCTTGTTGTGCCACGTTGTGTTTTGTGTATGTGTTTTCAGTAAGTCTATTATTAGATTTTATTAAAAAAATCTAAGAATGGAAAACATGAAAATAAATAAAATTAGTTTGACATAAAAAAGGAGCAATTATTGATTGAGAAACCTTTAAAGAAACATAAATACTTAAGAATGCTCAACTTTATCGAAAGCCTGGCGAACGTATACTGCCGCAAACTCATTTCTTCCCATGAACTGGTCTCTATACTATCGAGGTCTAAAGGGCAGGTTATGTTTCGGTGGCAGTTTAAAATGACGATTGCATTAAGTACTTTGTCCTTGTGAAAAACTAAAGTAGCCTTTTAAAACTAAATGGTGATCTTACAGATGCATAAATCGACATCGGAACAGTTAAAACTATTTGTTTAAATTTGGTTAACCCCGAAAGAATTTGGGGCACACATCTGTCACTTTTCAGAAATTGTACCAGTAAGGAAAAGTTATCTACAGTGCTTATTCCACTTTAATTCCAAAATATCCATCGTCACCTTTCGATGCAATGTCAACCTGTCAGGTTCAATATCACTTCTGAAAATGTTGACATTGTCTGAAATATCATCAATTGTATTTGTGATGAATTGTTCCTTCTTAATTAAAAGATGGGAAGCGACACTTTCAAATCTAGACGAGGTATATGAACTTAAACATAATTATTTTAAAAAGTATTAGGTAGTACATATATTTAGGATTGATAAATTTGTGCGTAGTATTTCCAGAATATATATATTGTTTGTTTTTATTTTAGTGCATATTATATATATGTTTTGTTTGTTTTTATTTTAGTGCACCTTTGGCGTAGTATCTGTGACTTTTGAAAGTGAAGAGATTGGACGCTTATTATGATTTCTTCCCAAAATGAGGGACAAGTGCATATGATTTGTAACAGGGTATCTGCCAGCATCTGAACCATAGACTTCCTGAATATTCAGTGTTTTCCTCTGCAGCACAATTTAACGGCAGCAATTGGACAAAATACCTTGCATAGCGAGCGCGCGCGTGCACACACACACAAGTAGAAACAGAAATTAAATGAGTGCAATTGAAGACAAACATTGGAAATAATGGGCGGGGGGCTTCTCTGGTCCCTTCTACAAACAACTGGGTGATACAGGCTCCTCTGGCCTCTAGAAGGAAAGGCATCCCCCTTTTTATAGTATTTAAAGGCCGTTTTCACTACTGAGGCATCACAGGCAGTTGACACTGACAATATATGAGAGAAAATTATAAATTCCGAAAAGATAATGCATTGTTGTGCATTTTTTGCAGCATGATAAATTCAGCCATACAAGTGAGGGGTTGAATCCTGAGCCACTATCATGAAGAACCAGAGTGGTCATCCACATCCTCACCAACCACAGCCGTAATTTGACCCTTTTTGGAAAATAGGTACGTAAGTAAGACACCATTGTTTTCTGTGCAAAATATGAGAAAAAATGTTGATTCTATTATAACCTACAAAAGAGAGTATTTTCAAATTCGTCTAGATAAGCTTGCATTCGATCTTACGGGATCATTTTGTTGATTTAATTTGATATACTGAATGAGTTTTCCTTCGCTACGTACAGTTGGCCACGTTGGCCGAGTTCTGCAGCTCTCGTTTCGTTCCCACGCTTGAAAGCAGGCCGGGGGACCGGAGGAGAGGTCAGTACGAGTTTAACTCTAGAAACGTACGGGTGTGTTCATATTGTGTGGCAATGTATTAAGTACTCATTAGGTGACGTAATTTGCGTATTAATTAAGAATATGACTCAATTCAGGTATTCTATTCCCCATAGACTATTTATATACAAATCCTACATATGTACAGAATCGGCTCGATTGTTTCAAGAAAGACTCATTGATATTCAATTTCCAATTCTAAGTTCGTTTCACAGATCGGTAAATGAATTTCGAGAAACGGGAACTACTCTACTGTACACAGCCAAGAACAATACTCACAGAAGAAATGGAAGATAACATTTGACATGCCTTGAAACGTTCCCCTAAAAATCACATTGAGGTCTGTCTCATCAAACGGGAATAAATTATTCCTCTGTTCGGATGGCTACGAAGCTACTAAGGTTAAAACCCTATAAAATTATTGTAGGAATAGATTTTGAATAGTATGCATGACGAAGCAATTGACCATAATCTAATTTTCTTTACGAACGACTTAGTTCAGCTAATCTGTTTCTTGAGGAACGAGCACGAGAAATGAATGAATAGTGTTTAACGCCCGTTTTTGCTACAGAGGCACCACAGGCGATGGACACTGATGATACATGAGGTGAAATGATAAATTGGGAAAGGATTTATTTTTATGGAAGGAATCGTTCCAGGCCTAAGTTTAGGGTACCTCCCCGGCATTTGCCATTTATGAGGACTGGGGAAAACCTGGAAAAACTTCAGTCAAGAAGGACGGTCCTGGCGGTATTCGAACCCAGACCTCCCGCTCACGAGTCCGAGATTTAACGATCTCGGCCACCCATGGCGGTCGAGCACGAGAAGGACCATGATCAAAAAATAGGAGTGTGGTGCGCCATTAGTGGCAAGAGAATGCCATTTTTTAAGGGAACAATTCATAGTGATATTAATGTGCAGAATATTTTGCAACTCTTGATTCCGTCCTTTGTGAGGAATTAATATGTAACATATTATTTCAGCTAACTGTAAGTGAAGGGTTCTGTAAGTGTGTAAAAATGTCACGAAAAGCAGAAATTCTCGTTCGGACAGCAGAGGGACCGTTTTGGCAGACAAGAGCAAATGCTTTCTTTTGTTCATTGGAAGGGGGCTGCTTTTTCCCAAGCAGGTATGCTGGCAACGACGAACGATGTTAACACCTGTGCTACCGTTAAAGTACGTTGAACTCTAACGTATGGTAGAAATTGAAATTGAATGGTGGACGAATCGCCAAGTTGTTACGTTCAGATAATCTGACTAGCCAATAATAAGGGAGTTGCATGAAGTCACCGAAAGCCTATAAGGATGTCTAAATCCACGGTGGTGGGAAAATACAGCGTCCTTGTATCACTGGTTAAGTGAGTCTTGTTGAGTATTTAAGGACATGAAATCGCTCTTTTTGGGAAGTCCGAATTTCGTCTGGAGAACTCGCACTGGAACATCAATGTTCGAGCTTCACTTCTGCTCGGCGCTTCTTCTTAGTAGTCAGAAAACTACTGTGTCAAGTATTATAGCTCCGCGTGACTGCCAACTGTCTCATTACTGCGATCCGAAGAGAAACGCCCTGGTACGCACTTGTTGGTTAAATAAACGACGTCAACTGGCAGATAACAAGATGCTCCTTCTCATACACACATCACCTTTAATTCCCCTCACTCAACCCGGCACTTTCAAGTCCTAAAAACCAGCAACATCCCTGTAGACAGACAAGAAGAATAAATGATATATGTGTTATTATGAATGGTGTTTAATGCCCGTTTTTACTACTGAGGCACCACAGGCGATGAACACTGATGATATATGAGATGAAATGATATATTGGGAAAGGATTTTTAAAGGTAGGAAACGTTCCAGGCCAAAGTTTAGGTACCTCCCCGGCATTTGCCATTTATGAGGACTAAGGAAAACCTGGAAAAAACTTCAATCAGAGAGGACGGTCCTGGCGGGACTCGAACCCCAGACCTCTCACTCACGAGTCCAAGTCTTAACGACCTCGGCCACCCGTGGCGACATAAGAGTTATTGGGTGGTGAGCTGTATTTGCATATAATCAAACTCCCATCACCATTCTTCTCGCAACCTATAACTCCTTCAAACTTTGGCCTACTAACATGGTCAAAGCAACAATTAAGTTAACACCCACGAGAGCCACCCTCTAGTGACTCCTTCAAACTTTGGCGCCAACGTGGGGCATTATAATCTTCGAATATATAACAACTCCCTTGTCCCATAACTCCTTCACACTTTTTACGTGAATTAATTGTAAGGGAAGGTAGGTTCGTGATTTCCAACAGGACTCTGCTACGGCACATACAATCCATATCTGCTAGCATGCAATTCATGAAATATTCGACAATAGAGTCATCAGCATCATTAATAACATATGACCTCGTCGGTTCCACCATTTACACCCTGTGATTTTTATCTGTGAGGTAAGTTATATAAAAAATATACAGAAAAAATTCACACACAATAGATGAATTGAAAAATAACATTCATGAAGCAATTTCTTCCATTTCTCAGTGAGAACTGCAGAGGGATGTGGTTAATTTCATCAGCCGATGCATTAAATGTGTGGAAAATGAAAAGAGGCAGTCCCAGCATCTTGTTGCTTGATAATGGTGAGTAAATGTACCTTTTATGTGTTTAAGTTTGAATAATAACTTACATGATAATCATAGCTGCGGACTTCCCGACTCCCGTTCATCGCGGTACCATCTTGAACTTACCGACCGGCCGTTACGCGTGGGCCGGTCCCGCGATTGAAAAACCACTCTTTATTTCCCTAGCCCTTTAGACATTGAGATAAACCCGCAAAGCTTGGGTCTCAGAGAAAGCGCATTGTCTCGAGGTTTTTAGGCCAACCCCATAACAAGCACAATGTTACCAAAGGCTAAAAGCAAGGTGCTCCTCTGTATGGGAATCTTTCTATCATCTTACAAACTCACGCAGGTTGTTTCACATTCAAAGAAAATCAAACAATTGAAATTAGCTATTAAAGCATACGCAACACATCAATAGTTGAACTGTTGAAGACAGCTATTAAAACATACTAACATATTTTATTCTTAGATTCTGCATCAATTGAAGCAAAAAGCAACTTACCTTGCAAGACTTATAATCAGAAGACTGAAACGTATAACTGCAAAATAAGTTTTAGCATGCATGTAGACAAGGAGATTGTTTTGTCATATTCCTTAAGAAAACCTTGAAATTTATCCGAATTATGTAAACGGTGTGTTTAAAATATAACCCATTACAGAAACCGCTTCTAAAAAGAGCAAAATGATGCTAATTTTTGTCGTACTGCTCATCACAAAAATCATTCTTGTACTAAGGAAAGTAAACCCATCCACCTGTATACACTTCATGTACACGATGTCGGTCCTGGTGGTCTAGTGCTAACCATACTTGCCTCGTAGACCCAAGATCACGGGCTCAATCCCGACCAGGGCCGATGGATTTTTTCGGGCGTAAAAATCGTAAGCATGACTTCTTTCGGAACGGAAGTAAAGCTGTGGTTCCTGTGAGTCCCATGTCGTAGATTTACGGCACGTATAAGAACATCAAGCCTGAAGGAAGAGGCCTCTGAGCAAAATTGATCGGCCGTTTCACGCCCTGAATTGAATGGGATACTTATGATCTGAGAAAATTAATGAGCGTCCGTAAATAAATCAAATAAATAAAAATGATGTGCACGATGTCTTAAATTTTCTGCTGCTTCGCTCCGAATCAGTAGAGCTCTGAGCTTCGTAAACGGCACTGGAAAATAATATACGCATAATGGAGTTTGGCAGGAAGGGGAGGTTCTCGAATGTTGTTGCTGATTACTGCCAAGTAATATCATATATATGAATCAGTACGAAGATTTTAAAACACGTAACATTCTTTACACTTTCTTTATGTACGTTAATAATTGTTGTTCAAAAATGAAATTTTCTCGCTAAAGTAGATATAGAGTGTATTGACCATACCAATGATGGGATCAACTGGTATTGACTTTCTTCCAGTCTGACATGGTTCTAGGGTTTCTAACATAGTGTCTTATGCAAATAAATTTTACAAATTTATATATTGCTAATTCACTATTTTCTGATTTCGAAATTGTCATGAGGAATCTAAATTTAAAAATATTTCATAATTGTAAAATATGCAATTTTTATCGTCTTAAACAGATTAATAATCGTCACATTTTGCATTAAATCAAAATTAGGACACTGGAGCTTAATAACTATGTTTTAGCATTAAGTGTTACAATGTTCAGTTTCTAGTATGAGTGCCTTGTATTAAAATACAACTTTTAGTATGTGCTATCTAAAAAGACAATTTTTGCACAGAAATAAAATAAATATGGAGTCTACAATTGCCTGCATAAAAGTAGCAAATTTCTGGCCAGAGAATAAGGCGGAGTGGCAAGTACTATTGTCTGTTTCATTTGTTCATCTGCAAAATATGTGAAACTTCTTGCGCGAACGCCGAACAATTGATTAATTAGGCATGTGATGTTAAAAACATTAATAAAATATATATCCAGTTCTAAGGACATGTGTCTGAGTTTAAATTCTCTTAAGATAACAAATATTTCCATTTACCTTCTCATACTAAGAAGGTAAATTTCAAATATTAAGAATACTCCTTGATTTTTAACAAAAATATTGAATTAACCCATAGACTGAACATTTTAATATTAATATGAGACTAAAATTAGAAAGATAGATAAAAGGAGAACAGACAATAACACTACAAAAAATAGAAAGATTAAAAATATAACAACCTTCAATCTCAACTGGTAGAAACTATTTTTCCCTTCCTTGCTATACTTATCTTTAGTCACCTGTTCAACACATTAATTTTTTAAAATTTTTTTACAATTTGTAGATAGCCTAAGAAGTGAAAGCACCTTTGCATCTGTTGCTCAATATTATTAAGTTTAAAGTAAGTATACCAGTCTTTTTGCAGTTTTCAGCTTATTCACTGTTATTTAATAACACCATTTCCCAATAGCATAGATCACATATATCAGCACCAATTAACGTTTGTACGTTCAGCTTCGCAACACAACTGAATAACTGAAATAACCTTAGCCATGCTCCTGTGATTTTAACAGCCTGGCGTCAGGTGCCAAAATTCCACGCGTGGTGAGAGAAAAGGTGCTATCTGCGAGGAGGGAGAGGCGAATATAGACGAAGCTATTGGAGGATAAAAAAATGCCGAACATCTTAACGCCAAAAGAAAAGAGGAAGTGAAAAACCACTGCCAAGTAAATAACCTTGATGTCTCGCCAGTGGAGAAGTACTACACTCGGATTAGCGTAACCTGGAATGAAGCGCACATGTTATTTTATATAGCAGTGATAGGTGAGAGTTACGCGTAAAATAACATTTCTGTTTTTATCTGGTGAGCTGCATTGCGCAGTTACGCGTAAACCTCTTTCAATGATCTGAAGATGTAAAATAAGATGTTAATATAAAATTCCCCCTAAAAGCATGATTTCGTAGTAACCCTGCACAAAATATAATTCAGAAAGATTAAATTAAAGTAAATTATGTTTCTGAATTTATTTTCCTAATCGCTATGGCAAAGCGTTATTTAAACTCTTTAGGCCATACATTTTTAGGTATGAATACACTCTAAAAGTTTGCTCACATAATTTTAAACTGCCTTTGAAATCATTAATTTTAATTCAGTAGATGTCAAGTTTATTTTGGTGCAATAAACTTCAATTATTGCTTCTGCATTTTTTAAAATGAAAAGAGTTAAAACTAGAAAAGGTATGGTCTTTTACCGTGATATTTGTATCTAAACACAAGAAATATAAAAAACAACAAGTATCTGAAAATAATGAAACATTTAGATTAATTTTAAAGTATAATCAAATTTTTAGATTTTGATTTAAAATTTTAAATTTATGTGAAATAAAATTTAATATGCTAATAATTTAAACCAAATGAATACTTTAATCATCCGCTTTCTATGCCATTACTTGTAAATTACGCATTTAGGTAAAATACATAACGACTACGAAGTTCGTGCGACTTTTTCGAAATGACATTAAAATATTCTTTATTAAGAGATATGCTTTTCTTTGATTTGAGTAAAAACATTTCCTATTTGGGTGCAACGTGCATTTTTACAGATTTATGTGCATTGTTAACATGATTGTAATTTTTACATACTCTAAGCCCAAGTAAAGAAAGAAAGAAGGGGGGGGGCAGGTAGGCAGGAAATAAAGACGAAAGAAAAAAGGAAGGAAAGAAAGATGGATGGATGGATGGATGGTTTCCTAGACGAATTTCTCTATTGTCCCCCTTGTATTTTGAGCAATATGTGGTCCTGTAAAGTCGTACGAATGACTAATACAAATCGATACTCAAGAAGAATTTCTTTGGTCTGAATATACGAGTACTTGAATGACGAAAGTTGCTTTCCGTGCCAGAAGTTGATAATCGACGATACCTGCTAAATGAGCCTCAATATATTTTCCATTTTCGTAGCGAACATTTAAGTTTCTCTAGACGACTTCTTTAAATTTTCATCGCAAGTCAACACGCGATCAACAAAAGTATCCTGGCGACAACTGCTAATTATTATTCTTTGTAATGGTCATTGCAAATTGCTTCACTGCAGATGTGAAACGTTCTCGCAACATGTGCGCTCAAATTGTAGCCTTTATTTCATTGTCCATGTGATCGAAAACGTAGCAACTTAATATTTTATTCTGTTGCTTTACATAGTGACTGAAAATAAACATAATATTGATTAGTTATGAGGGTGAATCAAACAAAAACGGATTTTTTTTTTATTTTACCCCTTTTGAGTACGGAGCAAGACATGCCTTTGAGGCATTCAGGAGTAGGGGGGAAACCGGTTCGTCTCGCACAAACGTTTCCTACAATCGTCTATTGCGCAGCTCTTATTATTTTGTTTTTGGAGCTGGAGGGCGTAAAACCGGCCGAACATTTTCAAATATTGAGGGTACAGTTTGAGATAAGATCTGTCTATGATACAATGCATGAGAGACTCAAATAGTTTCTCAAAATGGCGAAACACTATTAAAAAATGAAAGTCACCAACACTGACCTCGGCTGAGCTTAACAGGAACAAACATTCGAGTCGTTCAGAACCTTATTGTGTTTGGCCGATGTTTGACGATTTCTGAAATCGCTTTTGAGGTTGGTATAAGTGAAGGAAGTGTCAATCCATAATTTCAGATTACCTGAATTATCGAAAAGTTTCTGCAAGATAGGTTCCTCGAATTTCCACTGAGGATGTAAAGGCTACATAGTGGGAATGTGCCGGGATCCAGAAGAAAGTGTCTGCATTGAATGGTATCCTGCGTGCACCACTATATTCTGAGTGAGCATGGAGTGGAAGAAAAGTGGGGGAATCCGCTCCTGTGAAACCTGTCAGTTGGGAAGGTTCTCTTGACAGTTTTCTGGGGGCTCCAATTCGTTGATTTCAGGGCCGGCTATTCAGGTGAAGAGGGTGAAATGCCACTTCACCAACATTTTCCTAAAAAAACAATGTTTTAATTTTCCTTCTGCAATGAAAGCATTTATATGGAGAACAAGCTGGCGAGGCCGTGTGTACGTAAGTTGTAGATGGCAGTGCTAATACCTCAACCAAGCGTAATAAAGTAAAACAGTAGGACACACTGCCATGGACGACCCCTTGTAAGGTAAGTTGTTATTCATCTGTTGCCATGGAAACCTGACGTTATTGCTGATGTCTTTAAGAACTGTTTGAATTGCCACATAACTGAGTTTAGGAGTTTACTTGTCTCTTCAGCCTATCAGGTCCAGTGGTGTTTAAGCTGGTGGAAGCTAGTAATGTAACTGGCGCGTTTTTTCTTTAGAGTGGAAACCTGTATTTGTTCCCCAGCAAATAAAGTTACATGTGTGATTCGCACAATTTAAATGGTTGTGCAGTAGTTCCATCCTTCAAAAATTGTTCTGTTGGTCCTGCATACTTTTCAGTAATGAAAGTGATGTCTGGAATAGACAAGGTTTCCGTGATTTCCAAAACATTACACGTGGGTTGAATAAACACAAAGACAGTGAGGGTCATTTGAAGTGCCAGTTACAACTAAGAGTATTTGGGAAAAAAAACAGAAACACAATATCGGACGCTTTAAAGGAAAATGCAAGACTATATGCACTCAGATATAATGAGAGTGTAACTTTAAACAGGCAGATTCTGAGACTTGTTACAGGGTTGTTCTATATTTAAGTTTACAGGAAATTCCTTTTAGGGGATACGAAGAGTCAGACCTCTTTAAACCGGGGGAATTTTAAGGAATTATTGAAGATATTGGTCTCTGAAAACGAAAAGCCCTTGAATCTTCAAAACTACTATCAGAAAATAAAAAATGTGTTTAGTGATAACTCAGAACTATTTAAAAATGAAATAACAGATATAACAACAGAGTACATCAGTGATCACATTAAAAATAAACTTCATAATGCTACATATTTTCCATCCAAGTTGATGACACAACAGACATTTGTCAACAATCACAGTGTTCTATCATTGTTAGAGTTGTGAATAATGAGGGTATCCCGATGGAAAGATGTTTAGGGTTTTATGATGTGAGTGAAGATAGTTCAGCGCAAAATTTGTTCGAGTTATTAGATGGTATCTTGAAAGGATGTTCTTACGAAAGTGAGTTGGTTGCACAGTGTTATAATGGCACAGCTGTAATGTCAGCGAATGTAAATGGCTTGCAAAAAATAAATAAATAAAATAAAAGATAAGGCTCCTCAATCTGTATTTGTTCATTGTATGGCTCATCGCCTCAATTTGTTACTACAACATAGTTGTATGAAAATTTCCAAATGTACAATATTTTTCGCGAGTGGAGTCCCAGCATTTTTTTCACCACTCGACAAAAAGAGCACACGCCCTTGTATATGAATCAGTGATTTCAAATGAATGATTTAAAGTCTTCTATAATATTATTTTATTGTCTTAATTTGTTTACTATTAATTATTTATTCATATAATGCCGTAAACAAAATTCCTACTATTACGGAAACTCGTTGGTCGTCAAACTCAAGACTTCTACGAGTTAATGCAGAAGAGTGGAACAGTTTGAAGCGAATATTTGAGCAACGTAAGAATGATCAACCAAGATATGAAAGTACAATTAACTTGTCTAAAGTGCTTCTGAAATACTTCGAAGATTTTGAATTTTTATTTCGAGCATTGGTAGTCAAAGATATTTTTAATTTGACAATATTCTGTTTGTTACATTACAGAAAAAAATATTTGGATATTAATTATTGTGCAGCCAAGTTTAAAGACACGCTGGTTAAACTAACAAATAAAAGGAATGCAGACAATTTTGGTGAGCTTTTTGAAAGAAATAGGCAGTTGGCCAACATAAACATACCAAGGGGATGTAGTGACATTAGATGTGTGTCAAGAATATCGCGTCTTATATTATGAAATAATTGACAATATTTTGATTGAGATCCAAGTGCAATTTCATGACTGTGATAGATTACAATACATAAATCTTGTTGATTCCATCAAGTTCCAGCTATTTACAATGAGTTTCCAGTTACAGCCTTACAGTACTTGCAACAGAGCTACCCACACATATTCAGCAAAATTCCACATTTAAGAAACGAACTGTCACTATTTTATGTTGATGAATCCTACAGTTGGGACAAATTTTACAAGAACTTCAGGAAAACAAATACATTTTTAAATAGACGTACACGCTTTTTTCTTGACACTGACAATACCATTTACAAGTGCATCTGAAGAACGCGATTTTTCTTGTTTGAAAAGACTCAAAATCTTTACAAGAAACACAATATCGCAGTGCAGACTTATATCATGGCTGTCATCTCCATACATCGTGAATTGTTATTGAAATTGACTGAAACCAACTCTTCTATGAGGACATCATAGACAAGTTTGCAAACCTCAAGGAGCGGAGAATTGATTTGATCTACAAAAGATGAAAAGTCGATGAGTGATGTGTGTGTGTGTGTGTGTGTGTGTGTGTGAATATACTGTTGTTGCAAATGTAAATAATATGATTGGTTAATTGAAATTGCTAGAATGGATCTTCACCTCTTCACCTAATTTTTCATCCACGAGCCGCCACTAGTTGTTTTCTTCTTGAACGTCAAGCAAACAGTGCAGTCTGCTTCTGGTTTAGGCAAAAGATTTTATCGACGAGAAGAAGTCTACAACTGATTCGAGAAGTTCTCCTCCAAGACAATGCTCAACTGCTTTAACGCGGGAAAAACTCGAGGAAATTCACTGCAATATAAGTCAGAACTTATCACTTTGTGATTACTAAACATTTAAACGCTAAAAGAAAAATTGGGAGGTCAGCTGTTCTACAGCAACGAAGATATGAAAGCATTCCTGTGCAACCTGCTGTATTCCTAATCCCACTCGTTCTTCGATATTGGGATTAAGAAGTTTCCTATCAGCCGGAAAAAATGCGTTTGAAACTTGGGAAATTATGTATAAAAATGAGACGTCTTCCATTTTTATTTCATTTGGTTTCGATAAGTTACAACAACATCCGATTTATATTGGTTCACACTCGTATATCTTTCGTTTGGCTCCATAACAGAAATGAACCAATAAATGATACAATTGAACATTTTTCCATATAGTCCCTCACTGATTTTTCCTGCTTAATTTTCAGTGCTCCGTTCAAAATTATAAATTCCTGGTGACTTTGGGGAAGCAAGATGAAGTCTTTTTAGAGATAAGAGTGCTGTATTTTTAAACCTTTTTGAAATCTCTTAGATAAAATAATTCATACGAAATGATTCTTAATTTATCACAGTTATCATAAAATAAATGAAGTTAATAACTGATTGCTAGAAAAGAGCAAACTCATTGTAGCAAAATATTCAAGGGAAATCTTTATTTTTTGTAATAGCCATTCCCAAAGATTTGGAAAGTCATTTCAACAAATTATCATTATGTGCTCAGAGGATTTATAGTAAAACTGTAATAATCGTTGAGCGTCTTAGCAAAAATCGAGGATAATCCCATGAGATTGAACGGACCAAACAGCTCAACGCTGATGATGAATACATGTAATACGAGGTGCGATCATGTTCTAAGGTCTCCGATTTTATTTCTCAGAATTGAAAGCAGTTAGAAACGTGAAATTTGGCTTAAAATATGCTGACACACTTTGTAAATGCGTGACAGAAATTGCAGCACCGTACGGTGCCAGAGCTCTGGTGACTGCAGCTAGACTGAAGAGTGTTGTTGATACTTAAAATGGCGAGGTTCTCATTACAAGAACAGCAATTAAACGTTCGTTTCCTCCACTTGTGTGGTGTAACACCCAATAAAATGAGACATGTGGTGATGGTGTCATGAATGTGAAATATGTGCGTTTGCACAATCCTGCACAAGGGCTGGGGCCGATGGATTTTTTCGGGGCGTAAAAATCCTAAGTATGGCTTCCTTCGGAAGGGAAGTAAAGCCGTGGGTCCCGTGTCGTACATTTACGGCACGAAAAAGAACCTCAAGCCTGAAAGAGAGACCTCTGAGCAAAATTTGTCGGCTGTTTCACGCCCTGAGTTGAATGGGACGCTGATGACCTGAGCTGTTAAAGAGCGTCCATAAATAAAATCATTAAAAAAAAAAAACAAAAAAAAACAATCCTGCATGAAGGTCTGAAAATGCGGAAAGTGTCCTTCAGGTGAATGGGAACATGACGCAAGAATTTCTTTGTGAAAGCAACTATGAAGTGGTATATCACGCTCTCTACCGCCACGGGTAGCCGAGGTCGTTAAGTCGCGGACTCGTGAACGGGAGGTTTGGGGTTCGAACCGTACCAGGACCGTCCTCCCTGACTGAGGTTTTTCTCAATCCTCATAAATGGCAAATGCCGGGGAGGCACCCTAAACTTAGGCCTGGAACGTTTCCTTCTTTAAAAAAAAAATCCTTTCCCAACATTTCATTTCATATATCATCAGTGTCCGCCGCCTGTGGTGCCTCAGAAGTAAAAACGGACGTTAAACACTTAAAAAAATCATGCTTCCTACTTACCCGACCTGGTTCCTAGCGATTTTTGACTGACACTCTCCGTGGTCACACATTCTCCAGTTGGGTCGCTACTACAGCTACGATTTTCCAGTAGAAGAAACAGACTCTTAAAGAAGCATTCGCAGCAGCCATGGAATAATGGCGTCGAAGTTGTGAAAAATGTGTACGTCTGTAAGGAGATTACGTTGAGAAGTTGACAGAACCTTATAACTTGAACGCACCTCGTATGTTGATCCTTTAGATACCGTGAAAACTACGTGTGATCGATCTTTGTTACACCTGCGATGCATACAACCAACCACGTTAATGCAGTTGTTGAATAATGTAAGACTGGTTGTTATTTACCGCTCGCTACCCTTGAGCTTTATTTTGAAGTGCTCTCTTGTCATTTTCCAAACACTGATAACCAGGGTTAGGATTTTTAGGTACGCACTTTCCTTTTATTGTAGGGCAAATTAAAGGTCTCTGAAAGAAATCAGCTTATGAAATATTGCCTTCAGTTGAGAATGAGATGATTTTCCACCATGCTTTCCCCGCTTTTGGAACTTTTATCTCTTTTTCGCTCCACTTTGCTGTTTCATCATTTTTCTTCCCTTTAATTGGTACTTTTTAGTATTTTCCACAGCATATTTTATCATTTTATTTACTTTTGAATTTCATTGAATTGCAATTTGTATTGCGTATCGTAATAGTGATAGTGATAGTGGGAGTGAAGGAAAAGCACACCTGCAATAAAGAAAAATTCCACTCGCTGACCTTTAAGAAAAGTAAATTTTCTCCACTTGATCTATCCTGAAGTAAAGTATTGATATGTAAGTTAGCAATTTAATATATTCTAATAATGTTCGTTCCTTTTAATTTCGCTGGAATGAGTTGTCTCCTGTTAGTAAATGTGAATTTACTACTTATAGAATTTCCTCATGCTAAAACTGCCCAAATTCCGTATATAATGAAATCTATTATTATAGTTTAAGCTTATTTAAATCTGTCAACCTCAGCTTTTTTATTACACATTTTTAAACAAATAACCAGTACAATCTGTTCATTTAACTGACAAATGCTAGCATGTTAGTATACCCAAAAGTGTGTTTTTGTGGAATGCTAAATACATTTGCCCAAAAGGATACCAAATATAATTGATTAAATAATTTCTTAATCATTTTATTCTTTGCGTTTAAAATAAAATTTCCTTTCTAATAAATATTACGTTTACGCTTGACATTGGTTTCCAGTCGCATTATCATCTTCATCATAATCACCATTAATAAAAATAACTAGGTACGTTAATGTTGGAAAGTACTGAATTGGAATATTCCGGTGTTTAACACGGAAAATCTAGGCAGTCCTTCAAAATGCAGTGAGAGCTATTGAACCTTGCCCTGTTCATCGTCTAGTCAAGTCGTACTGTCGCCCTAAAGTAAAAGATTGAACAAAAGAGGCGTAGTACTCTAGGTTTCCTTTATTCATTCTTATGTGTGTTAGTGTACGGTTCAATCTTTTTGCGTGAGAAACATTACAACATTATCAACAGATACATTTACATTCATACCTATGCTCACCAGAAACTTTTGTTACAAATGTAATATTAATAGAGAGCTGCAAAAAACATCTGCCAGGTGTTTTTCAAGACAATCTGTTACCATGGAGAAAAAATAGTACTCCAGTGGTTTATATGTTATACTCTGAATATTAATTTTCAAGGCCACAATTATATGATTGAATGGAATTAATGGAACGCAATAGAATTTCCAACGACAACATACTATGATGATCATAAAGTTTGATATTTTTTTACTTTCCAGTGATATTGCAGATTATAGCTCCTCTTCTTTTATGACGCGACAACCCGATATCAGCAGCGACTGCTACGTTCTGTGTCTCCGTTTTGCGATATCATTGATAGAGAGCCGTATTACAGGAAAGGGGGGGGGGGCATGATCAATATGTCGGCACCCCGCCGGTCGCCTATTACGCTGCTTTCGACACAGCTTATCAATTGTCCTCATGAGGCTAGGTAGACTCCATTCCAGACCTTCCTAAGTGAGAAAATTCCTAAGTAGGCGTTGGGGATCGTACCCAGAATCTCCCGACTAGCGGTCAGCAACGTTAACCAATAGAAAAAGGAGGTGGTCGCAGGTTATAGCTAGCATACACATAATGCACAAAATAGAGTATTGACAGTTAAAATGTGACATAAAATAATTATAATGTAAAAAACAAAATAAAATAAATTTCTAAAGTACGTAGTTACTTGTCAGAAAATTAAATAACTTAATGTATGCCCTGTATAAGCAAGAAATATAATAAGAATATTTAAAACCAAATGATATTACAACCCTGCAAAATAGAAAAATATAACAATGATGGGAATGTCTGGATTTGGCAAATTGGAACACATACAGTAGCAATCTTCTGTCAATGAGTAATTTCAAGAATGTGTGTCAAAATTAGCCAACAAATCTTGCAATTTTTAAGGTTATCCAAACTATAATAATTCCGAAATCTTTCACAGCCTTGATTATCTTAAATTTTGTCAAAATTTTATTTACTCAATTTTAAACTTGTCAAGCTGTTTACATTAAAATATTGATTGTTGAAAACCAATTATGATTTTAATTACAGCATATACTCACATTTTTCTCTAGATAATAAATTTTTACATAAATAATTTATGCATATGCATAGTGGGTGGAAAAACACATTCCTTGTTAGGCAAATGCTAGGTAATAAAATTTATTCTGACTTTACCGCGAGTTATTTGAAATGAATGACGTCACTATTGCGCAGCGAGTGTCTATCAATGTAATAATTTGATGTAGTTTTAAGAATCCGCTGTGAAGGTCAGGAGTGAGCCTCGGAGAGAGAAAGGCAAAGACCATTGCTACGTAGTATTTATAAGTCAGTTTATTTACAAAATGAGTTTATGCCAGTTCTTTAACCAGCCGCTAGGTTGCACAGTACCGTACTCTCGAAACCGATGTTCTTCAAGACAAGGTGCGCTGAATAGTAATTACATCATCCATTCAAACTGTTTCCGGTATAGTTAAAATAAATTTGACCATTCAGCAAATAAATTACAAGTGTATCTCAAGGTTATGTGCTTGGAAATACAATTTTTAGAAAAATGAAATAACCCTCATGGGTAATATAAAAATACATGGAAACAGTTTGTTCAGTTCTTAAAAAGAAACACAAAGTTAAAACGCATATACATAAGTTTCAATCTCTATGTGTTTCTTTTTAAATACTGAAAGAAAGACGTCAATACAGTGGAAATTCTTAGTTGTCCTACAGTGATACACGTTGTTTTTGTGAAAGGAATGCTCAAAACTGCGGAAATGCATAGACGATTAACTGATATGTGTTCGCGGAAAGTTCCTGCACAGAAGACCGTTTACAACTTGGTCAATGGGTTCGCCAGTGGCAAGAAATCTGCACAAAAGAATGCGAGTACTGGTCATCCGTCAACATTGCGGTCTCCTAGGAGCATTGAGGCTGTGTATGAATTGATTATGGCTGATAGGTGCATAGCCTGTCAAAGCGGTTTTTATATGCAGATGTTGATGTTGTTGGATGTACTCTGGGGTTCCGCTTCATACCCCAGGTCGTTCAGGGGCCCGAAGTCGCCTTTCGTATCTTAGTGGTCACGGGAGGAGGGAGATGGAAGGAGGTGGTTCAAATCATACAGTCTTACTTCATTGAGATATTTAATCACAGTACATTTAGTTATCCGCCACTTGGTTTGTTACCTCTGTGACTTTAATGACGCGTGCTACATATGCTGCTTGAAATTGCATCTGTCTGCCTCTCGTCTACTGCCTCTAGTAAAGCGATGTTGCTCATTAAAAACGTACTTTTGCAAAGTTGTTTCCCTTTCTACCTTTAATGAATTTTGAAGCATCTCGAGCAAATAGGATACAAAGAATCTATAGTTCAGCAACCTGCATGCACTTAGCTTTGTCACAATGGAGAGACCCATTGCTCTAACCATTATCAGCAGAAGAGGGCTCAAAAGATTATAAACGACAACCTTTTCCTTATTGTTATTGAGATATACGTCCAGGTAGCCACGAATACATTTTCGTGATACATGAAGTGTTCCTGTTTGTTATTACAGGTTCCTATGATATTTAATAGTTATTACTATTCAACTTAGCTAAATATCTTCATTTTCGGGCATACGTGGGTGTGAGGACCTGTCAGAAAAAGCCCCCATCTAGGGATATCTTTCCCCTACAGTGGAAAGAACATCACTAGATTTAATGCCCCAAGTGTATTTTACTGCCATATTTACACTACCTGAACAGTTTGTATATATATGAATTGGCCTTATTATTTTTCTTTTCATAAATACAAAATTCAGAGCTATATTACACTACAATAGATATTACCATTTAGGTAAAGCAACATAGAAAATGCATAATTATACTATACAGCCCAGCCAACATCACCACGAACATGCTCTTTTCTTGGAATCTAACACTCCTTATTGCCTAACATAAATTGGTGCCATTGTGTCGTAGCTTTATCCTAAGGTATTTATTTACCTTTTCTTAGTTAACCACTCGATTGTTCGCCACACCAAGTTTGGGTGACATCCTTCACTTTAACGACATCGTCACAATTACACTGTTTTTCTTCTGACACACTGAGCCGCTACACATACACTTTGAGCCTGCAGTTTTGCCCGCGGTCACTGACCTTTGCTAATCACTTCACTCACTTAAACATCTGTTGCTCATATATATATATATATATATATATATATATATATATATATATAAATTAACACTAAAAATAAAAATAAATAAAGATAAAACACCGAGAAAGAGTCACACTTGAAATTGCTATATTTCGAACTACTGCAAGTTCTTCAATGGCAATGGTCTAGCTTCTTGCCATTGAAGAACTCGCAGTAGTTCGAAATATAGCAATTTCAAGTGTGATTCTTTCTCGGTGTTTTATCTTTATCTACTTTTATTTTTAGTGTTAATTTGTTACATTGTTAATAGTGTTTCTTTATTTTTATGTTTCATATATATATATTCCCTTTTTTCTTTTTCTTTTTCTTTTAACGATTCATTTACCTTCTCCGTTACATCTAGTTATACCTTACTCATTCTCTAACAATATTTTACATCTACTTTTCCTTGAACACCATTAATATAATTTATTTGATTCTTTCCCTTCACATGACAGCTATTATTTTTTCCTTACAACTACCTACTTTAATATTTCATTCATTCTCTAGCAACCCTAATATTGTTATTTGTTCTATTTACATTATCAACTTTCATACCTTATTCATTCTTTACAACATTTTATATCTTATTCTCTCTTTATCATCATTACGTACAATTATTTAATTCCTCCTTTTCTTTTACATTCTTCTTTTTATTTTTCCTCGTCGTAATTATCTCTACCTCCATTTTTCCGTTTCATATTTCTAACACCCTTATCTAATTCTTTCTCTAATACAATTACGCCTCCCTGCTACATTATATTAATGTGCCTATCTTGTTCGTATCTCTAGCAACATTTACATACCTATCTTAATACTCACTTATTACATAATTAATTTATTTTCCTGCTACATCTTTATCAATTTTCATATCTAGTTAATTCTTTACAACATTTCAAACCTTTTCCTTACTTTGAAAGCAGTAATATAATTATTTCATTTCCCTTGTTCACATAATTAATTTCCTTTTCCTTCATATGATTAACTTACCTTCCCCATTACCTCTATTTACTTTATATCTTCTTCTTTTAATAACATTTTATACCCTATTCTTTCCCTTACAATATCAGTGTAATTTTCTAATTCCTTCACTTTACCTGCCTCAGTTTATTTAAATATCATTAAAGTAGTTTTTTCTTCCTTGTTACAATTAACATTGTATTTATATCATCAATTCTTTCATTAGCATCGTCAACATAATTATCTCACTCTTTTTACATCCTGTTTGGGGTATGTTTCTGAGAGCCAGACCGACATCTATGGCATCAGGGTGATTTCCAAGTCCGGAGTTCAACCTCTCGGTTGCCCGCCCAGGCTGCTGGCCTTTGAGCTCGTGCTTCTTCGAACTCCGTACCTAAAGGATCATCAAACCCGGATCATCAAACCCGGCCGTGATCGATGGTTTTTAGGGCGTAAAATCCTAAGTATAGCGTCGTTTAGAAGGAAAATAAAGCCGGTATTCCCGTGTTGTAGATCGGCACGTAAGAAAACCTCAAGCCTCTAAGAAGAGACCTCTGAGCTAAATTAATCGGTCGTTTAACGCCCTGAATCCAAATGACCAGAAGTGATAAAGACATCTTTACATTCAATAACAGCAACAAGAACGACGACGACAGCAGCAGCAACAACAACGACGACGACGATGATGATGATGACGACGACGACGACGACGACGATGATGATGATGATGATGATGATAATAATAATAATAATAATAATAATAATAATAATAATAATAATAATAATAATAATAATAATAATAATAATAATAAAGAAAGCCAGAGGAATTCATAATCAACGAGAATGAAGGCACGGCGGCAACAGATGGATGTGACACATGTCGTGAACATACAACCTAAGACATGGTATTTACGATCAAGGTCATTCCTCCGAGCCGCACAGCTTACCTTCAGCCTCTCGGTGTACTATATTCTCTTCAGCTAAAAGCAGTGCTAAAGCGGATTGAATATCACATTATCCTGAACAACCATCAATTTACACCATCACCGAGGTACTCCGTTTCATTGCTGGTGCGCATTATACACAATCAGTTCTCTTCTCCCATCTTCGCAAACTTCGATATAACAGTCCTAGACAATATCTGGACACGGTGACTTTAGATCCGGGAGGTTTAAAACACCGCCACATTGTTGTTAGACATTTAAACAAGTGTATCAGCATTCTTCTAAAGCAAGCGTTCATGGAGTGCTCCTACTGGGACACAACTCTGTTCCGGCACTTTGTGCCCTGTAACACTTTCATGATCATAATCTTTCACAAATGCTGCCACCAATCCATTATTTGAACTCGGATGTGAAGATGTACATGAATCTAAATTACAGGGCAAATGAAAATGGCACATAAGTTTTTACACATTTGTTATCAAAGCATCAATTTCATTTACATGAACCACTTCCTTTTTGTAATCACGATCGCAATTGGCGCTAATTCCCTTGTTAGGTTAGAGTTCATACATATAAAACTTAGTATAAATAGTTACTAATGTTGCTATGGCATTTCAAATGTCGGTACAATGAACATTGTCAATCCCCCCCCTTTTTTTTGTATATTTCCACTGTTTTCTAAAATATGTCTTTATATTTTTTGATTAGCTGAAGATTGTTATGTAGTATACATATTACAAAGGAAACCATTGAGATCAACATTCATACTTTAAGGAATAAACAATCATTAAAACCATGTTTCTTATAATTATATTGTTCCTTTGCAGGAAATAAAAGTTTACACATGTCTTTAAGAATGTAGATACATGTTGGTTAATTAATGAACAATTTTGTTAAAAATATCTATTTATAACTTTATGAAACACTTTTTGCTTTTGAATGCATTTAAGACTTCTATCACATCATGCTTGTGTACCTTTAATGTGCATTATGTATTCAAATTTTTGATTGCTGTTTTCTTGCTCTTAAACATAGCAATTTTCTTTTAAGAAGTTGTTGCTAAAAACTAATTAAATATGCTATATGGATTCACAGATATATAGTAACTAAAATTTTCCCTACATTTTAATTGTGTGTAGTTTTTGTGCAATTTAAAAAAAAAAGGATTAATTCCAAAAATTTTAGATACTTTAGGGGTAAAATATAGCTAAATTTTAAAAATCCTATAAAGTTAACTGAAGCACATACATTAAAATTTAGGGTCTTGAAGTAAATACTTACATTTATGGTCAGTTCCGTATTTACAATTGGTGAAGCCCCTAAGCCGAAAACCTTTCCCCTTGTTCATACTCTGTTTGTATTTAATTGTGACTTGCAAACACTATAATTGTGTTTTTACTGAAATTATCAATATAAAATATCAAACAATTCAAACATTAACTATAAAGTTATGACGCCATTCCAACATAAATTACCACCAATCACACTATGAAATGAACGTAATGCCAGAACGCTTTCTAATATGTTAATAAGAACTAAATAACTCCAATATACCAAATTACTTATCACTTTCGCAAATAATATTAACGTAAAAATTATAATTGAACTGGTCAAAACACAATACTTAATCAGAATTCAACACCCACAATACCTAAACTGATCAGCATTGCCACTGTGCGGAGGGGATATTTAAATTTTAGGATGCATTCATCCACGCTTCTTGTACGGGTTTCCAGAAATGTTGCCGTCCTACGCACGTGCTCAGGCTGCCACCCTATAAATACAGTTCTAGATACGGTGAACTCATTGACAAAATATAGGAAGAAACTTTTTGTCACGTGTGACCCTTTTAGTGACACAACCAAAAAGAAAAGAAGTGAATATGGCTACACCTTTAAGCATAAGAACAACAATGGTTATATCTAGATAACTGGATACCTGTAACTCCATAAGCCTTTGATATAAATTAACATTAAAAAAATTTATCATGAATATCCTTATAACCAATTTATATATATTATCATAGCACAAGAGTCCGCTTAAAATTATATGATAAAATCTGAATAATTAAATATTAAATTAACTATACAATAAAATTTACACATACACAATTAATTAATTAAAATAATTTAATTATAGTGTTTCTGATCACAGTGCTGCTTTAGTCATCATTAGAAACTTGAAACAGAAAATTTGTTTCCAAAAGATTACTTTAATTAAACCAATAAGCCAAAATAAAATTGAAAAACTCTTAAAAAGATTAACTGAAACTTATTGGAGCTTTTTTGTTTACAGTATTATTTCAATTCTTATTGTCATACTTTTATACAAACATTTAATTGAATATCTTTCTGCCATTCTCTTCTTACGAGGCCGGAAACTTATACCTATTCTTGTGTATAGAATCTATGGATGGACATGATATGATATGTTTCGGTTTAATATTATGTTATATTACATAATATGGACGGTACAATATGAGTCGCCTATTTTCAAAAACTCCTATCTCCAATTTTAGTTATGCATTCAGGTTTGTACAGTTCTAATGGCGGATTCAACTATATCAATCCCTTTGTTTCTACATCAACTCTATTAAGGGGAAAATGGATAACGAAAGTGAGAATTATTTTCAATAACTACTATCCCCTTGATTTAAATAAATAAATAATATCTCCATGGTTTAGCATGCCATTCTTGATAACTATTTCCACCATTTTCATTATAGCCAATCCGTGCAAGTTACTGGTAACAATTATAGTATTTCGCGAAAGAATTGTATTAAGTTAATGAACGTGATGCATTAGATATTTTGCTACAAGTTATAATGTAGGGAAAACAGGAAGAAATGGAATAAAAATAAATTAAACAATGCAAGTTAATAGCACTTTGAACCCATGGTGTACGTTACATTTACAACAACTTCCGATGCTGTCTGTGTTATAGGTTTTAAATTCATGGTCATAAATATGTTTTTGTAATTTTTTCTTTATGCTAATTTTGTAGTTATTCTCCCTCTGGACCGGTCACTTATCCCGAAATTTGGTCACAATAAAACACATTTCAGTGTGAACCTCTTTCTTTGTTTGACATAAAAAGCTTTCACTCCATTTTATTCTAGTTTATCTAAAATTCAACAAGATAATTTCATAACAACGCATGTTTCCATTCTCTCTGTAACTAGATGAAGACCAGGAAATAATGCAAGAAACGCCAAACTCATATCCACAAGTATCTTGGAGTAATATAATGTACTGTGATACTGTCATAACAGTACTTAATTGGAAAAAAGATAAGATGGTGTTCTAAAGTGTTATTTTGAACCTGAAGGGACAATGACAACCAAAAATATGGGAAATAAGAGAAGACATTAGCATACCTAAGAGCATATTTTTATTGAAAAAGCATGGGTAACAGAACAGCATAATTGCTGTACAATTGAAAGAATGTATCTGCCTGCAGGTGTGGCCGTTACAAAAGTGTGGTAACTCCATAATAGCTGAAGAATGATAATATGAAAATTAAGTTTCCCGGAAAAAAAACGGAGGTAAAGGATGCAGTGGTCGCCACGGCAGGCCAAGGCTCACCCCGGCCTATAGTGCCAAACGAGAAGAAGAAGAAAACATGATTTGTTTCAAATATAATGTTGTGGCCCCTCAAAATTGTAATTTAAAGAAGAAAGAACTTTCTGATGATATAGCCTCAAAAATTTAACTTTTCAAAGTCGCGTGAAAAGATAAGTGATATTTCTGAACTTCTTGAGAAGCACAGAAGATCAATTCAGGCCCTTCAATTTTCTGTTAAAATTGAGGATTCACATGAAAAACAAAATTATCAGGAATCAGGATAAATTGAACACTTTTATGTCATAAGAATTGTTTTATAATAACGGAAAACGAATCTCTTTAAAACTATCACGTTTATATAAGTCAGAAATTTTGCTTCTGCCTAGCGAATTTTCATTTGTGATATTCATTGCCGTTAAATTATTTTGCTCCACTGGTATATAATAAGAACATTTAAACTTGTTAAATGCATCAATAGTGAAAAGCTATTTTTAGAATTTGGCGTCTCAGTTATTAACATTCAAACTACTATCTCCAAAATTAAAACATAAGTTCTGAAGTATTTTATGTTCAAATGTTTTCCAATTGCACATATCTACAAACACAAGGTCAAAATGTAACCAAATTTGGTGCAAAAATTAATTTTAGAACTTTTGTTGATTTCTGTAAAGTATATTTTGTGGGATTTTCAATGTAGGCGATTCGTGTTCCACTGACTTTTGTTAATGCCTGTTGTAATTTCCATCTTGATGTTGAAAGGTACTGATGGCTTGAGTGGTAGTCATCCCTTGGTTGTTGAATCCTAGAGAATAAAAACATAGCTCCGTAAAAATTATATCACTGCAATTATTTATTCTATTCTACTTTACTCTATTTACTCTATTCTACTCTGTTGAATTATAAAAAGAATGAGAGACAGTGTATTTTTCATGTAGAAGGACAAATAGAAATAAAGAGAAATTATAAGAATGACATTTATGAATATGGTGCATGAAGTTTTAAGGAGAAGAAGAATTTTCGGTTCTGGTGGTGCAGTGGTAACCATATACTTGCCTCCTAATCCCAAGATCGCGGGTTCAATCCCGGCCAGGACCGATGGATTTTTTCGGGCGTAAAAATCCTAAGTATGGCTTCCTTCGGAAGGGAAGTAAAGCCGCGGGTCCCATGTCGTAGATTTATGGCACGATAGAGAACCTTAAGCTTGAAAGAAGAGGCCTATGAGCAAAATTTGTTGATCGTTTCACTCCCTGAATTGAATGGGACACTGATCTTCCAATGTTAAAGAGCGTCCGTAAATAAACAAAGAAGAAGAAGAAGAAGAAGAAGAAGAAAGACATAGATTTTTAATTATTTGCATTTAAAATAAGGAGAGAGAGGGGGGGAACGCACAATAAAGCAGTGAATTCAACATCTTCAAACAACTCATCAGCTTTTTTCACTAATCAAACAGAAAGATAAAGTAGCTTCAGCAAATGACAAATTTTCATTTTGCTATATTAAAGACCTCCAGTTCATGCATTACTAAATTTACCTTTGAAGTTATTAATAGCTCTAATTTGCTGTAAAATGTTTGTTAAAAACAAAAGAAGCGATTGATCATCTTGTGATCTGACCATTTATTGCAGACTCACATTAAAGATCAACTATGCTTTATTTACAAAATCATACGTATATAAAATATTTACTCTTTCCATTAAATATTTTTATTTTAAAGAAATTGTTCAAAGTAGTTTGTTAAGGTTAAATAAATGTTAAAATTAAAATTCTGGTAGTGTCAAGAGATACAAAGCAATTTCAGGACATGGTCTTAATTATTCTTGATTTTGGTTTATTTACGGGCGCTCTTTAACATCTCAAGTCATCAGCGTCCCATTCAATTCAGGGCGTGAAACGGTCGATAAATTTTGCTCAGAGGGCTTTTCTTTCAGACTTGAGGTTCTTTTTCGTACGTAAATCCACGACACGGGACCCAAGGCTTTTATTTCCCTTCCGAAGGAAGCCATGCTTTGAATTTTTACACCCGAAAACATCCATCGATCCTGGCCGGGATTGAACCCGAGATCTTGGTTCTACGAGGCAAGTATGGTTACTACTACACCACTAGGACCGACCATGGTTTTAATGATCATTAATACTTATCAAATGGGAAATTATCAGTAATGATAGGCAGAAGTGCAGGTCCCTTGGGACTACTAGAACTCAGCCCCGGAAGATAAGTCTGGTACCTTATAATTTTTGTTTTCACATATATAGTATAAGTATTCATGAATTCATTTATGGTATTTAATATGTAGTAATGAGAATATACATGTTTTCATACATATGGAAAACGGGCAAAATTAAATATCAGGCTATCGAAAGCACTATGTGACCGGAGCTACAGTAGCTTTTGTTGCAAGGTGGGCAGGGTAGTTGACCTTGTCTTGGTAAGTTTTCTGACAAAGTGTTAGGGTAGAAGTCACATTATTCTCGTCACTTCTCGGGGCTAATTTTAAATTGTTGCTCAGATCTCTTGTGGTGAGGGCAGAGGTCATTAACCGAGAAACAGTTAAGACCTCCGCTTACTTAAACAAACAACCCTAGTCTCGCTTTGCTAGCCGTGAGTGCGCATGTACACCTAACGTAACGATATCTCTGCGTCACATAGAAGCAGACTTCTCTACTATCTATGACTTACGTTGATAACTGTCGGAACATCATGTAAACTAAAATGTACATATATTGCACCCTAGTGAACTATTTGGATGCCTGTTAACTTAAAAAACAATTAATAAATAAAATTAGATCTTCACTTGTTACCACGCGCCTACATTTTTCACTCAAGCACATAAATAATGATTTCCTAGAAAAGGTAGCTGCTACAGAAGAAAGTTGAGCGCAGGCGCAGGAAGTTTTATCTGTCCCACTGCACAGCTTTCTCTTTCTAGAAGTCGGTCCTAGTGGTGTAGTGGTAACCATACTTGCTTTCTAAACCCGCGGGTTCTATCCTTTCCAGGATCGATGCATTTTTTCCGGCTTAAAAATCCTAAATATGGCTTCCTTCGGAAGGGAAGTAAAGCCGTGGGTCCCGTGTCGTACATTTGCGGCACGATAAAGAACCTCAAGCCTGAAAGAAGAGGCCTCTGAGCAAAATTTATCGACCGTTTCACGCCCTGGATAAAATGTGACGCTGATGACCTCAGATGTTAAAGAGCGTCCGTAAATAAAACAAATCAATCAATCAGTCTCTGTATGGGAATTCTGTGAACTGCTTCATTTTCCTAAGGATGATGAATTCAATGGTTTCTTTTATATTTTCAACAGGGCCATGGCTTTGGTCGACGCCTTTTATAACATCATGCAAAAGAAAATTATTATTTCTATTACAGTTTAACAGAGTCTTCGGTCATTTCGCAGTTCAGTTAAATCAGGTAGGGAGGAATTAACTGAAACTCCAGCTAGTTCTGGCAATTTTAGCTTCACAAAAAAGAGAAACATGGACACAATAGAATAGGATATGCAATTCAATGTTGTGATATAATTTGTCAAGAGGAGGAAATATTCCATGGTACAGAAAATTTGAATTTCCCCAAATTACTTTATCCTTCAATTTTCAAAAACTTTAACAATTTCTCAAAATGTGTAATTAAAGTATTTAATTCTATCCGTTCATTGAAAGTGAAATATTTAAGAGCAAACTTTAAATTATTTACTTTAGTGTGGAGTGTAAGCTTGTACTATCTGTAACTGCCTTGCATTCCTTCCTCTTAGATAATAATTTGAAGACGTTTTGCAGAACCGGTAAAAGTATGTGGCATAATTGAAGCAAAATCTGTTAATTATATCAGAATAAGAAAGGTACTTCAGTACCCTAAAGTGTGTGAAAACACAATGGGGCAAGACAGGCTAAATACTCGATGTTAACAATAGAAAAAGAATATAATTCCAGGAATAGGTAGTTACAAAATTTGCTGAGCAGAAAATTAGGAAGGCGCAACTTTGATTTAAATGAAAATAAAGTTTTCATTAATTAATTAGCCTACTATCTTGAATTTTTAAGTTTTTCATGAATACTCAGAAAAACAGCTTTATACACTAGATATCTAATAAGTTATACGATTATTAAGACCTGGGAAACGTACATTCCCTATCGTGTTAAAATTTACTATAGCCCAGCTTACCTTCTTAGTCACGCTACGCCAATGATGAGAAGGTATATAGAGAGTAATGTATACACACTTCAAATAAAGAAAAAACTGTGTTAACATAACAAAACAGAATTCATTCAAACAGAAAATGATGAGCACTAATCAACTTAGACTTTTACAGTTATAACACTTGCTCAAAATGCCCACCATCGACGTCGATACACCTCTGAGTACGTTAAACTACTGATTGAGCAACGTTTGCGAAAGTGTCCTCAGCGATTGCACCACATGCCGTTTCAATTTCTTCCCGAATTACTCCCGAATTTCTACGGTATACAGCATCCTTAAGAGTACCCCATAGGTAGAAGTCCAACGGAGTTAGATCCGTAGAACGCGGTAGAAACTCAATCGGACCTCTTCGTCCTATCCAGTGCATATATATGCATAAATACAAACGCTTATTTAGGGAGTATTATAAGCCTGGTTCGGATACTGGAAACTGGAAACAGTGTTTCTTTGGATTAAGTTTATTTATTTTTTTAAGTTTATGAAGTTTGCTTTCACAAAATTTATAGCTTTTACCATCAACAATTAATATGAAATTTTACGACTATGTTCTGGACATCTATATAGTTGAAGAAGCTCTTTTTTTCCAAAGTTATAAGCTGCGGAACCTATATCACAGTCACATACAACAAGTTGTCCAGAGAGGTTTCTTCTTGAATATAGCGCACAATGTGGCAGCTGTCACTCCATCATTCATCTTGTAATACATCGCTACAAAGTATTCAAAGAAATTGTAGTTTAAAAACAACGTCAATTAAAATAAATTAAAAGTATAGTCATTGAGTAATATTTGGTACCTTCGTAATTACAGCATAATATAATGACAACAAAGGTAACAGAAACGACCTTATGAAGAGTATAAAAATGTTAGCATGCCTTTATCAAGCACTCATATATACTAACATTAAAATATTTATATATAACCAATAATAACGACATCTTGTTTATTGTATTACCTTCTATTATTTAGCTAATCTCGGTACGCAATCGTGCGTATTTTTTCATGCGCAATCGTTGTCGTTTTAATTAGACCTTGCTCAGTAACGACTCTACGCATTTAGCTCAGTGAGAGTGCAGTTCGATATAGCTGGGATAATGTCCCATTGTTTTAATACCTCGTCAAATACCTGCTGGACCGGCGGTCGATTCAGTGAGGCTGTAAGCATGTACTTTTTGGCATTCCAAGTGGCTTGTCTTGTTTAAAAAGTATGTTTATAGCTATGTAGGTTTATATCGTGTTCATCTCGTCTATAAGTTCTATATGCGTGGTTTCTTTGATCCATCAAATTTCGATGTCAGCTGTCATTTATGGTGCTGGCTATTTAATCATATTTTTGTTCATAATGAGGTATGTTTATTAAATAGTTCCATAATATATTTATTTATTTATTTAACTGATTAAATTTTGGTCTATTTGCGCAATGTCCAGAATGTATTCAAGGTAATTAACATCGAGGAAACGTTAGCGATACGTATCAAGTCTTAAGTTAGTCTGTGGAGACTGCAGCGAATAAGCTATATTAAAAAAGATCGTGATCTGAACGACCCGGTGCTATTAGAAGTTCATGTGTTAGTACTCTGTGGGGATTGCGGACAAATGAGTATGATGGATAGAAGCAAGAGGAAGAAAGAAATGGAACATTGTCTTTAGTTGAATTATGTAGTGCGATTAGGCTAGTACTCAAGTCACCCATAATACCATCTCACAGTATGGCAAATAAATAAATAAATAAATAAATAAAAAGTAATTGAGTAACACACCCGCAAGCACCCAACAATGGAACAAGGTAAAGAACTTTCAAAAAATATTGCAGCACCGTAAATTATACCGTAGCAATACATGGGGAGAGTAAATGAGCGCGTTGGAAGCTAGAAATCAACCTACCATCCGAGGAATTGCAATCGAAATTATAGCAAATTTCCGATGAAGAAGAAGGAAGAGTAATAGGAGGAGGAGGAGGAGGAGGAGCAGGAGGAGGAGGAGGAGGATGAAGGAGGAGGAGGATGAAGGAGGAGGAGGAGGAGAAGGAGGAGGAGGAGAAAATGGTGTCGTAGTGCGGTGAAAGTTGTGAAGTCACTTGTAAGCAGCAAGAAATGCAAAATTTCTCAAACAAAATATAGTGAACACCTAACTAAACCCAGTTTGGGTAATATATATATTAAAATTGTATAACTGCAGGCAACTCTGAAAAACAATGAAGAAACCATTGAAGTTGATTTTACCTGGTGGGTATAAGTGGAAGACATGCACGTGAACAATGGTGATTATGGATTGCGGCATATATTACAGAAAATATGTGTAAAATGAGTGTAGATAAAGTTAAGAAGCAGAGACTATCATCGATACCAGAAAATAAAAAAAATGGGACAATGGACGTTTAAGTTAGTAGTGAAGGGCAGTGGAGGGGCTATTCCCCGAGACATTGCTCTTCTCACACCCAAAGTTCCTCAAAGCTTCACTATATAGTATTCCCTCACTAAGATATATAATGAGAACCTTCCGGCCCATCCGTTTGTTGCTAGTTTTGATTCTCCGCCGAGTATATCTCTGCTCTTTACAGCTATTTGTAACTTTCAGATCTTCCTTCATAAAAGAAAACCATCATTTTTCTCATAAAATAAAATCCATCGCCATATCCGCTCACCAAGACGTTGTAATGGCTACAATTGGTGTGATATCACTGTATATCAATATTTCCCATTTTGAAGTAATTGCAACCATTAGGTATTTTCTAGCGGCCGGAATCTCACATTCCTTCCACTGACTTCGTCTGGCGCACAACTCATCTGGTCCTCACCCACAATGCGCTCACATTTGAAGGCAAAGTTTATTATCTACTAAAGGCACTGCCTCCGCACTAGAATGACACCGTATGTTAACCTATTTATGGCGCGTTTGGAGGAGATTTTCTTTAAGTCTGAAACCCTTAGTCCATCACTTTGGGTGAAATTCAATGACGACTTTTTATTCTGAGCATCTATTGTCCAGAAGCCCTTTAACAATTCCTCAACATATTTAATGTGTAATTCTCTATAAAATTCACCACTGCCACTTTCCTTTATTTTGATATATGATACGTGGTTCATCTTTCCTTACTCTTATCCATATAAAACACACTAATCTTCAGCATTTCGACAGCTATCACTCCTTACACACCAAGAGGTGCATTTCTTTCAATCCTTGGCCACCGCCTTTGCAACAACGCTCCATCTTTTGATTTTTAAATATGGAACTTGAAACAACAAAGGCTCCAAGATCGGAAATATCCTGCTCTCCCCCTCCCCTTTTAAACACCCGTATCATCCCAACGATGAAACATTTCCATCGCAGACAAAACTTCGGGCGGAAATTCCTTATCTCATAACTAAGTATATTCCAATCATTGAGAGCATTAACTCCATCTTAAAATACTGTTATATAATTTTTTCTCATACCCTTCCGTGGGAAATATGTCCAAGCTTGTGCCCCGCCTCACTTTCAGGACTCCCACAACCGTAGGAATATATTTCACCTTCATTTGCTCCGAAAACAGTCGTCTCGTCCGCCCAATAGTTCATACCCTTGTCAATGTTCCAAATGTAAAACCTGCACACTCACCACTCCTGTCAGTCCTTCCATAGCTCAAATTTAGGCGGAGATTTCAAAATTACTTCGTTCGCTAACGGTACCTCCAAGAATTATATGAGACATTTTACAACGAATTCACTTTCACAGTTGTTTCGCTACGTATGACCAATCACAGACAGTCTGTTAAGTTGAGGTAGCCTCTGCCGGTTGTCTAACATGCCCTGTTGCATAATAAACAATTTGATGAATTATTCAGTTTAACACTTATCGATGCCCTGCCCACCAACGCTCCTGAAAGCAACCTTAGGGAAAGAAGGATGGATGCCATTTTTCTGTATAAAGTTTGCACTATCGCATTTTAATTTTGACTTTAGTTTTGTGTATATGTTTGTTTATTTGCCCGCAGTTACTTTTTCTGGATTTCTGTCACTTTCGTTTTTGCTGGAGCTCTAGTACCTTGTTGCCCTTCCAAATTCCCCAGCCGCTATATTGGCTTTTTGTCTGGTATTCAAGAAGTGATCTGTACACTGTGGAAAAGGATACTTTGCTATCCGAAATATCGCGTGAAATTTGTGCCTATTTTCGTTGTTATTGCTTTTACTTATATTTTGCAACTTTTAAAGAACTGCACTCGTATATGTGTTTTCTCTCTCTCTCTCTCTCTCTCTCATTTTTACAGACAGCACCACATGTTAGCAACAGTTACATACTCTATGAAACTTATTTATTTCTAATAGCTGGGATGGTCAAATACTTCAGATGAAATTGCAACACACATTCAAAGTTCCTTCATGGATAACAAAAAGCTTATTTCTAAAGAAACATTGTAATGCTATATCAAGTACTAAAAGTTGTTTGTCTTTGGGTTACGATTGTTTTAAATGTCCAGAAATTGTATTTCACATGCTTTATTAAATGAGTAAAAATTAAAGAAAGTTAAGTATAACATAATAGTTTGTATATTATTAATTATGGCTCACAACTTTTTTAAGAACAAGTTTGGTTTTTCTATAATACCATATTTTTCATTATTAATATTAATTTTCTAGTACCAGTTTGGAGGTGTTATTCCTGGTTTACTATTTTATATTTTAAATTTTAATTTTTATGTGCACCTAATAATAATAATAATAATAATAATAATAATTATTATTATTATTATTATTATTATTATTATTATTATTATTATTATTTTATTATATTTAAAATAAAATGAAAGCATTTTATTTACCCTCTAAGTAATATGCTATAAGTAATACATTCATTTTAAAAGAACACAAAGAAAAATATTATTTATGATCAGTCATTGAAAAGAATGCGAGAACTCTGGCAGAGAAATTTCATGTATCATGTTTAAAGGGAAAGTTAATTGAAGTTTATGTTTGATACAAGGTTGAACATCTGCAATAATAACTGAAGGGTTGAGGAAGAAAATAATAAACTTTCAGGTAAAAATAATTATATTTTGCAATCTCTTAGAGAAAGTCTAGCACTACATTCTCCAGGAGGTTAGACTATTATAAAAAGGAGATTTAGAATAAGAAATATGATGCTGTAGGAATGTGAAGTAAAATGGAATAATGAGTCAAGACCCTCCCTAATTTCTATGGAAGAATGATTGCAATTCTCAGTTGACTGAGAGGATAACCAAATAACCAAAAAGTTCATTTGACAAACATTTATTTAATTGATCTGAATGGATTTACTAAATTTGTTAACATCTTTGTGAAATAAATTGGTTTAGAATCAAATAATTTTAGTACATCAAATTTAAACTAGCAATAATAATAATAAATTAGAATAATAAATTCATTGATTGAAATGTATTTATTGATTTGCATTTTCATAACTTGAACACCAACCTACATCAACACCCTGGTTGTATAATGGTGTTTTTAATCCTGTTTATGCTTAAACTACTAAAGCTTTTGAAGTTGCTTGTACCTCATTTTCTTAAATACTGTAATAAATTGTCTTGTTTCTTTGTTTTCCTGATCTGTTTTTGTCTTAATTTTCCAAAATTCTTTCCAATGCACTTTATATCTGTTCCAGTATTTGATTTTTAGATTTTTCTTCTACTCTTTTTATTCTTAGCTTTCACCATTCATATGCATCATTTGCTCTTCCAATTTTTTTCTTCACTTTCCAAAATATATTGTTCATATGCTATCTATTTAACAACACTGGGCATTTATATTGACTTACATGATTAATTTATCACTGTTCATTGTTACTAGTGTATAAAAATGCAACTTTCTGGTTGAAATATATTTGTTCATCATGGAAACAGTTGAAAGCCATGCCATTTCTTTCAATATCAAGAGCTGCAGTAAGAAGAGAGAACAAAGTTAGCAATGCATCAAAGAAGATGTATGGGGTGACTGGATAAATAACAAGTAAGGCTTGTCAATATAAGGTACAATATCCTAAACTTAGGGACACATTTTTTACACTAAACTCCACTTACTTACATAAAAATAAGATGCGTTTTGGGAGAATCTCCCCCATCTTCAGTGAGAAAATGAATACCTAAGTTTAGGATATATTACCACTTCATTGTCAACAGCTTTGTAAGTACAATATTTATAAGATACTTTGTTTTCAATCTTGATATTACCTAAAATTTGTTACATGTTGCTCAACATGATCTAGTTCCGCTACCTTTTAAGCCATCAAGTAGGGAGCTAATCATATTATGTGGGTAACTGAGGCTGGACAGTGATGTCCACAGATGGTTAAGAGTAAAATTTAGTTTGGATCATAACTAGGAAGTGGTAACATAACTGCAAAATAAAGCAACAAATGCCACTTCTAAATAACAATGTATTTAACAAGAACACATAATATATATTCAAATAAGCAAGCAAAATTAATAACTCTCAAGGCTCTTGAAAAATCTGATGAACAAATATAAATACTAGACTGAATAGATGAATCATTGCCTGGTATATATAAACTTTGCAATTATTAGAATATTGGCATGCTAAAGCACTTAAATGAACAATAAAATTACACAAGCAAGGTTCCTCAAATTAAGGGAATCCAAGAAAATCTCAACAGTGAACCTTAAATAGAATTTCAATGGCAAATGAGGATATATAATTTCAAATCAAAGCATAAATTATTCACAATACAGCAGAAGACATCAAGAAATGCTGCATGCTATGTTCTAGCTCACCAGAAAGTCACAGAAAAGTTTTCCCAAGATTAGAATGAAATGACAGCTTGAATGGTGTTGTGAGGGCACCTTCCCACTCAGACTTAATTGCTGCATAGGATGATGGAGGATGCTTGCGATCTTGTGGTTGGTGGAAGGTAAGGAGGTGATGTCTTTTGAGAACCCCTCTTGGTTGTAGGTGGTGCATCTGTTCCCTAAAGCACTCTCCACAGCTGCTTATATAGAGGCAAGCAAAATTGAAAAGCCAGTTGGAATGATTATAATTTTTTAAAAATTGTAAAAACTTAAAAAAAAATTTTCATATGGAACTAATACAGTGAAGCTCACATAAATCAAATCTGTCATCTAACACTCTTCATGCTTCACTAATCTAAAAATATTCAGAATTAGGTTAGTGAAGCATGAAGAGTGTTAGACGACAGATTTAATTCATTTGATTTAATTTTTTGTCATCAAAACACTCTTAATGCTTCACTTACTTGTCATAAAATGTGGTACATGTTTCGAAGACGTTCGTCTTCATCCTCGGCCACGGGATGACTGATTGGAGACTCGATTGCACTTTTTGATGTAAGGTTTTGCCCTGGTGGTACTTTGATGAACTTAAAGTTTGTGTTTACTTCTTCCGGAACGTCAAAGTTCATTATACGATCTCTGTGTTTGTAAATATGAATTTTTTCCCATGTAGCCAATTCTGTAGATCCCTGTGTTGCTTTTAACAATTCTACTTTTTTAATTATGTCATGATTTTCTGTCCAAAAATGATATGCTACAGCTGACCTTTCCATCTGTTTGTATTTTATGTTCCTAAAATGTTCTTTTAAACGTGTGCCTATATTCCTTTTTGTTTTTCCAATATAAATCTTATCGCATTCTCCGCAAGTTATCTTATAAATACCTGCTTTTCCTTCATTTGGGGTACTTTCATCAACATTGTCCTTTAGAATAGATATAGTTTGAAAAATATTCTAAAGGACAATGTTGATGAAAGTACCCCAAATGAAGGAAAAGCAGGTATTTATAAGATAACTTGCGGAGAATGCGATAAGATTTATATTGGAAAAACAAAAAGGAATATAGGCACACGTTTAAAAGAACATTTTAGGAACATAAAATACAAACAGATGGAAAGGTCAGCTGTAGCATATCATTTTTGGACAGAAAATCATGACATAATTAAAAAAGTAGAATTGTTAAAAGCAACACAGGGATCTACAGAATTGGCTACATGGGAAAAAATTCATATTTACAAACACAGAGATCGTATAATGAACTTTGACGTTCCGGAAGAAGTAAACACAAACTTTAAGTTCATCAAAGTACCACCAGGGCAAAACCTTACATCAAAAAGTGCAATTGAGTCTCCAATCAGTCATCCCGTAGCCGAGGATGAAGACGAACGTCTTCGAAACATGTACCACATTTTATGACAAGTAAGTGAAGCATTAATAGTGTTTTGATGACAAAAAATTAAATCAAATGATTAGCTTTACTGTGTTTAGTTCCATATATAATTTTTTAAATAAGATTTAATTCAGTTGGAATGATGTTTCACAACTGGCATGATGCAGCGCAAGGCAGCCAGCACAATTTGAATGGGGCAGTCATTTTAAGGTTTAATATGTACATTGCCAATTGCAACACATAAGCAAAGAGGAGAAGGTATTTAAAATAAACTATGTGGTGAGCATTAATATGAATATAAATGCCTGAGATTATATCTGTTATGGCATTCATAATTGCATGCAGTTATCATTGCTGCATACATTCTATAAAGAAATTTCTAATTGAAACTGCTAAAAAACTAATTGACATGATTGTTAGTCATCTTAACTGCCCATATACTCTCCTGGCAAAATCTGTTATCAGTGCAATTACTCATATAAGTTTCCTGAGAGGTAGGAAATTGCATTATGGCTTTGTGAATCAAGCAGTGTGTCAATTGAAGGAGCTAATAATACATAATTTAGGTGAAATGTGTAAATATATATATATATATATATTGTTCTTCAAATCTATGAAAGTTTTATAGACATTTTTAACAAAATGTGGTTTTTTGATTTGGGTATCCTAAGTAACACAAGCACAAATATGATGCTCATGTTGCTAAACTTCCATCTTTTCAATAATCTATTTTGAACTTAAATGCATCTCAATTAGAGAAAAGAAGTAATTTAAAGAAATAAAGTATATGAAATTAATAAATGGAGTGGATTAAAAACAAAACAGATATATCATGTAATATGAATGAATTTCATTATATAACATTAACATTAAATTTACATTTTCTCCTCTACCTTTATAACTAGTTTCATAACTTCATAATTTCTGTGAATTAAAAAGTATATATTTTCAATAAAATGTCATTTAGTTTTGCTTATTTAACTGATTACTGAATCTTTATTTCCGCTCATCAGTAGTTTCCTACTACTGGAATATCAGGAAGACTTGGGTTCAACTATTCTATTGAAATTAAAGTTTACTGCAAATATATCTCAACAGACTACATTATATATACTACACTCAAATATGCCTACATTTGAATGAATTTATTTCTTAGAACCAATTTCATGCAATTTTCATAAACAAATAAATATTTTAAAATCGAAGCAAATGATTTACATTTGTATGTTCTGAATACATGTAAACTTACTAATAATGAAATATATTTTAATTTCTTACTTAATCACCCTGGCTTTATGGAGTTGTATTCCATCCATACCCCATTACAATTAACACAAGTTTATTATGTAATATGAAGAGCCAGTTTAAAATATTTGCAATGAAAGCAAATGTACTGCATATGAAAGCAGTACGTAGAGAGAGCACTAGCAGAATATGGAAGACATGCTAGTTCTTCCAAGTATATTACAGTTTACCACTGATTATAAATTTGGTAGAATAGAAAAGTATGCCTGACAGAGTAAATAATGTTTAATTGATATCATTGTATGATTCAGTTGAACTACACACTCTTAAAGCTTCACTTACTTTTCATAAATGTATGGAACTGGTTTCAAGAACATTTAGTTCCCATCTTCAACCATGCTAAAGTTCAACTAAATGTTCTCGAAACCGGTTCCATACATTTATGAAAAGTAAGTGAAGCTTTAAGAGTGTGTAGTTCAACTGAATCATACAATGATATCAATTAATATGATTAGCTTCACTGTGCAAGTTCCAATTTACATTTAAGCAAATAATGTTTGTTGTCCAAATAACCAAATGAATATTATATGTGAGTCACATGTAAAAGTACACTATTAATTGAGATAAGATTTCAAGAATGTGGAAAGTCTACAGGTTGTACTTATGGAAATTACTGTAAACAATATTGACCCTTATGTTTTTGCAAATGTGTGATCTTCAATTGAACAGAATACTCCATTCATTTTCAAGCTTTACAGTTCCTATGGCCAAAAGCATTATGCAGTTGTCCCCATCTATGGAAAAAGCAAATATTCTATCCAAATTAATTTGACTTTAAATAAAATGGACTATATTCCCTGAGTAAATTATAGTTTCTTTTGTGATCTAAAAATGATGAGTTTGAATTTTAAATTTAGAATATTTATTAAGAAGTAAATATAACTTTCTTCCAAAGATTTTCCTTTTTATGTTTTCAGTCACATAAATAAAAAGTACTTTGATTAAACCAATTAAATTTGATTTTTACTGCAAAGCTGTAAGCTAGATTTGCAATAAATTATACCTAACAATGTTTCCTAAGCTATAATTTGAAAGCGAGTACCTTAAACCTGTATTTTGTTGGTAAAATATTGAATAAATTATTAAAACCTATACCATATTTCATTCACCCTATACTAAGGACTTTTTGATTTTAGGAAATCTCCAATTTCTGAAAGCAATTTACTGAAAAATTATGGTTTTATAGCTTATTACTATATCTGACATGATATTTCTGTTACAGAATAGTAGGAGAATGCATTTTTTTAAACATTATTATACTCTGGAGATGCAAAAGGATCTTATTAAATACTAATTATTAGGAAGAAAACTTGAATAATAGTCCATAAATATTTTCCCTAAGTAACAAAAATTAAAGGAAAAAATGTTTCTTTGGTGATTTTCATTATTGTACAATAAAAATCAATATGGTGCTACTATTTGGACATTATTTTCATTACCTAGAATGTTGAGCTGTTCCAAGTGTTTGCTGTTCGCATCGATCGTTAGCTTCCTACAGTGCTCTTTCAGAAACATTCTTGCTCTCTTCTTCTGTTGTGTTTTACTTCACGTGAAAAAAAAAATACAGACAATGGTTAACAATCTCCATTATTGAAGAAAAAATTAGTATACATCATTGTGCCCTCATTCACTTTATTTATAATTGATTTTTGAAAAAGCAAAAAGCTTACAAGTAGAGTTTAAGATGGAATATCATATTTATTTAGCAGAATATTTATTTGTTCCTGTTATTCAATTCAATGAATGTATCCTATAGACCACACATATGATAAAAGATATATAAAAACAAATGTAATTCATTTAGAATGTGAACAATACACAAGAAAAATACTATATTATAATTTAAATTGAGCATAGTTGCATACTCAGCTTGTTAAGTTTCATGAAGTTATTTTTTTTTTAATTTCCAATTTTTGTTACTTTCTTTAAATGAAAAATTGTTGTTCAGTAGATATAGTAACAACAGTCTACAATTAAATACTTATAAGTCATTGCTCACATAGAACTTGAATACAAAATAAGATAATGGAAAGTGATCATAGCCTAATAGCGTATTTGTGAAGCTCAAATTATTTTCCAAATAGAGAACTTTTTATTAATATATATTTTAATTTCTATGAACATATTTATAGAAGTTGCAAAGTTACAGGTAAATTTTTGGCTATCTATATGCCAGTGAATGCACAACTAGCTATATTTTAAATATATTTATTTTCATTTCTACTAGTATGATTAGATGAATTTATGGCATAATTAAGTATTTAATTATTAGGCATTGAGAGTCTTAAATATTTACTATCAAGCTAGGTACACTCAAACACAAAGAAAGCAAGCTATGAGCCACTTCTTAGCAAGTAAACAAGAACTGTTGAAGTAGAGGCATAAGAGAACAGGGTGATTTTAGCATGTTTTTTTTTAATAGTATTTAACTTCCATTTTAACTACTGAGGCATCACAGGCAGTGCACACTGATGATACATGAGGTGAAATGATAAACTGGGAAAGAAAGAATGTTTTTAAAGGAGGGAAGTGTTTCAGGCATAAGTTTAGTGTAACTCCCTGGCATTTGCCATTTATGAGACCTGAAGAAAACCTGGAAAAAACCTCAGTCAGGGAGGATAGTCCTGATGGGAATCAAATCCTAGACCTCATGAGTCCATGCCTTAATGACCTTGGCCATCAATCCATGGCAGTTTGTAGGTCATGAGTATTGCACCCCTCCAGCCTGTTGTCTACAGTCCTGCACTAGCATAACTTTATTGTGTCTAATTCATTTGTTAGTACTTAGAAATCTCAATACTTATTGATTAAATTAAAATATGTAAATATAGGATGATGATGATGACAATAATGATGATGATGATGATGATGATGATGATGATGCTGATGATGATGATGATGATAATAATAATAATAATAATAATAATAATAATAATAATAATAAACAGCTTTGTTGGTATTATACAAACATTAGTTCAAGAAAAGATATCTATTAGAGAAAGATGCAGCACTAAAAATTATAGCAGACAATACAAGACAACAAATAGAAAATTAGTGTAATATACCATAGGTGTTTTGAATATTAGATTAATTAAACTTAATTTCTTACTAGTAATTAAAATATTCATGACATCATAGCATTAAAGATAACATGGGTAGAATACAAAATTAGTGATATATAAAGAATAACTATAATAAAATTTCAGATGAGTTTCACTAAGAAGTCATCAATATGTATGGTCAAATATAACAGTCTAATACTCCTATATTAAGTTTATAATAAAATTTTACATAGGATAATTATTCATTATCAACTGAGAATATAGTAATGTCATTAACTTATTTTATTTACAGATTTAAATTTCCCTTTTCTATTATCTTTAATGTTATTAAATTAAAATATTTTTAAATGCTTGCTGGTGAAAGAATCTTTAGATGCATTTTGCTTCAATGTGCAATCAACCTACTATGCAAAAATTTTCCATTCCAAAATGACTTCTCTTATCATTATTTTAAATTGAAATATATATTAGCACAATGGAGAAATTCCTAAAAGATGAAAAAAGAAGCTTAGATTTTTTGCTCTAACATACTTTTGATGGCTAATGCCGGCAACAACAATTTATCAGACCTGCATGACCTTGGCCCAGCTCGAGCTACACTCAGCTGCAGATGCAGGTCAAGAATAAATATGTATAGAATATAGATGGTTGATTTTCTTTTCAAAATCAAAGAAATGGATTGAATCAGAAGTAGTCCTTACACCATCCATTTTAATAAATGAAGATCTCTCATAGCTATGAATACCTACAATATGCTAATATGAATGGCTTCAATGATGTGATTGGATTTAAAGTATTCTGGTCTTTTTCAATGAGTTTGGCTTTAGTCACATGCAAAGTAAGTGATAAAAGCTTATTAAAAATGATAGACTGCCAGTTAAGGATGTTTTCTTGCTGGTACTTGGAATGCAGATGTGTTTTATTCTAACGCAATCATACACACACTTATCAAAAGATATTCTGAACCAAATTTGATCATCTCTTTCAGCACTTTCTGGAGTTATTTTTATGGTAACACTCTAGTTCATTTGAATTATTCTTCATTTATTCCATGTTCTTGAATGTTCACCAACTGTAGACTGTAGTTATTAGATTTTCTTTCATCGAAGAATGTTTCCTCTATATTTTCTGAAAAAATTCTAATTTCATTAATGACCATTTTCCCAAACATGATATCCCATACTCCAAGATAAGGCGGTTTTAGCCTAGTACTAAACTTAAACCATATATTTTCTTGATTTTTTTGATCAAGCAATAAATAAGTGGTCTTTCTTGATAAATAAATCATAAAGATGATATATACACGAGTAATGGTATTAGTTAATTGATATCATTGTATGATTCAGTTGAACTACACACTCTTAAAGCTTCACTTACTTTTCATAAATGTATGGAACCGGTTTCGAGAACATTTAGTTCTCATCTTCAGCCAGGCTAAAGTTCAACTGTCGTATCATTCATTGAGCTGTGGGAATGTATATTCTGTTCTGGTGGTGGTATGATAAACTTGTAGTTTATGTTTTCATCCCTGACAATGTCGAAGTTCATTATGCTGTCTTTGTGTTTGTAGATGTAGATTTTCTCCCAGGTTGCTAATTCCGTAGGTCCTTGTACTGATTTTAATAATTTTGCTTTATTTATTATGTCGTGATTTTGTGTCTAAAAATGATATGCTACTGCTGATTTCTCTATTTGCTTGTACTTTATGTTCCTGAAATGTTCCTTTAACTGTGTGCCTATGTTTCTCTTTGTTTTTCCAATGTAGATTTTTTCACATCAGTCTATCATGTTATACAAAGTTCAAATAGTTATTTGGGGGGGATAATGAATAAACTGTCTAGTTCTGTAGTTGTACCCCATACAATAATATCATATCTTAATATAGATTTCACATATGTGTAATATGCAAGAGATAAAGTATGAACATTACATGTGTTTTTTAGCATCCTGATTGCAAAAAATACTTTGTTTAATTTTGTTTTGATATTTTCAATTTGTTCTTTCCAGCTTAAAAACTACCAATATATATGATATGTCTAATATTTTTAACTATGACACATATTGAATTACTTAATCATTTATTAATATTATTGGAAGGAGCCATGTGTTGCTAATATTTGAAATGCATTCCATGGACTTTTTCATATTAATGCTCAGTTTATTTATAAAGAGCCACTGTTTCAGTTCTTTTATAGCACAAGTAATGCAGATCTGCAAGTCAAAATAACTGCTTCCTTTGAATATAAGATTGGCATTGTCAGTAAATAAAATTGTTTGAGCAGTTGTTATTTTAAGTGTTAAATCATTTATATAGGTACACCAGAAATAATAGACCCTAGGTTTGTGGTTGCTTTCTTTTTGCGAGATAGGATTTAAACAAACTGTAACTTATACCACTTATGCCATAAGTTTCAATTTTAGACAATAAAATATTATGATTCACCAAATCAAATCCTTTACTTAGGTCCATGAATACAGCCACTGTTTTTCCATTTTTATCTTTACTTTCTGAGTTTCTTGAATGAGTAAAGCTTTGAATAAAGCATTTACACTCAATTTACTTTTCTTAAACCCTTTTAGCATTTCTGAAAATATAAATTTTTCAAGAAAGGGTAAGATTTTATCACTCACTTTAGAATTTTTGAGAACCCAGATTGCGTTGAGATTGGTCTATAGTTATCTACATCTAATTTATCTTTGTCTTTAAGTAAAGGAACAACTTTTGCAATTTTATAATTTCTGGAAAGCTACCTGTATATAAAGAACAGCTACATTTGTTAGTAAGTGCACCAGCTATATGTGCTCTGCATGCCTTAAGTATGTGTTCAGATATTTCATCAATGCCAGCTGAAAAACTTTTCTTTTTTACTTTAATTATTTTGATTGTTTTTTTCTTCAGTAGCTAGATTGAGATAAACAGCATTATCAATATGATTAATCTTAGTTCTTACCTTTGTAATATTCTGACAGAGTTACATTTTGTCAGCAACTGAAGTGAAGTGCATGTTAAAAATGTTTGCAACTGTTACAGGCTCATTCATGTTATATCGTTTATTCATAAAAATATATTCTCAGCAACTTTTGTTTTATAATTATTGCTTTCCATTTTGATAATTTCCCACACAGTTTTTGGCTTATTGACAGAACTGAGTATACATTTATCAATGTATTGCCTTTTTACAGCATTAATAACTTGTTTATCTATTTTAATACAATTTATGGTATTTATTGAAGTTTTTAATTTATTTGTTTTATTTAATTTGAACGTTGTTGCAATTTTTTATAGAAAGTTTGAGTTCCCTTAGTTATCCATATTTTCCTTCTGCTGGGATTTCTTGCTTGTCTTACTTTCTTATATGGGGAGCAGATATTAAAATATTGGTTAAAAAATGTTGAGGAAAGCATTAATGTATGTAATGTAATATTAATGTATTTTAAATTAGTATAATAAACAATACTTTTATATAAACATTCAAGTACATTAAATTAAAATTTAAATTGGAACTTGCACAGTGAAGCTAATCATGTTAATTGATATAATTGTATGATTCAGTTGAACTACACACTCTTAAAGGTTCACTTACTTTTCATAAATGTGTGGAACCAGTTTCAAGAACATTTAGTTCCCAACTTCAGCCAGGTTAAAGTTCAACTGTCTGATCATTTGTTGAGCTGTGGAAATGTGTATTCTGCTCTGGTAGCAGTGTGATAAACTTGTACTTTATGTTTTCATTTCCAGCAATGTCGAAGTTCATTAGACTCTCTTTATATTTGTAGATGTAGAGTTTCTCCCAGGTTGCTAGTTCCATAGGTCCTTGTACTGAATTTAATAATTTTCCTTTTTTATTATGTCATGATTTTGTGAACAAAAATGATATGCTACTGCTGATTTCTCTATTTGCTTCTACTTTATGTTCCTGTAATGTTCCTTTAACTGTGTGCCTATGGTTCTCTTTGTTTTTCCAATGTAGGTTTTTTCACATTCTGCACAATTTATTTTGTAAATACCTACTTTTTCCTCTTATGGAATACTGTTATTAACATTATCTATCAGTAAGTTTTTAACATTAAATCTATTAATCAGGTGCCAGCCTGATATGTAAATCTTTAAGAATATTCTGAAATTTTTTTGTAGCCCATTTCTACTGAAGAAAAATATATTGTTCTCAACATAGTTGCACTGCAGTAGAGCTTAAGATAAATATATGTTGCTTTATTGAGTTTATTAATCATATTATGTAAATGTGGCTTCTAATTCAATTATTTATCTGCTTTTAAATTTAAAATTTTACATCTTCCAGCGTACCATTTTGCTTTATTATAAATTTCTTACTATATTTGAATGAATGATGCTGGATTTTTATTATTATAAATATTAAAGCATATGTATTTCATTCAGTGTAGGCAGATTGGTGGTTAATAATTGCATCATTCAGTTACATAGTAACTAATTCAATTCTAAATTTTCCAGTTCTATGAGCCTATTTTCACTAAAGTTATTTGCTTTGTACAACACAATTACATTCAATTGAAATTTTGCTCTTAATATGATAAAAACATTGTGGATAAAATTGATAATATTGAGAACTCATTTTGTTTTATGTGTAATATTTATCTTGAAATGACTCTCAGAACTTGCATACTAGAGATTTTATTGATACAGAATCAACCAAAATGCTTAAAATTGGATAATAGTTATTGACTTATTTTAAAATAGTTAATATCAAATTTCTTTTAGCTCATCTCAGTGTGTAGTAAATTATTCATATGATCTGATGGATAAATATTGAACAAGGCATCACATTTAGTACAAATTATGTAGATTTCTCAAGAATGGAACTTAGGCTTTGTATTACAGTAGGCAGTTATACTCTGTTTAGAAGAAGAATACTTTCATTTTAAGGAAATAAAAGCTAGGCACATAACCTTAAATGTAAATATATTAAAGCACCTGATTAGCTGGCTGAGGTGGTTAGCAAATTAGCCTACAGTGAATTCCTAGCCAAATTGGAATAAGCAGCAATAAAAATATATATTTCCACGCCAAAATGGAAACAACCTTGCCATAATCAGTTACAGGAGCAACTTTGTCATCAATGAAGTCCTTCATATAACTCACAGTGGGAAGAACATTAAAGAAATCCCTTGATGCAATGGTTCAGGGAAGAAGATGAGCATGCCTGGGCAAAGTTGTGGTTCTTCTTGAAACCAGCCCCACAGAAATAACGTTGCTCTGCACTCTCATTGAACATCTTCCTGACAGCCCACACTTATATCATATTGATCTTCTGAAACTTTGTTATGATGAATGCCAATCACCTCTATGACTGCCCTGTCCTAAGAGATGTCAGACTCCATGGCAGCCATGGGTCCCCAAATTATTGCATCTTATACTGGTCAGTATAGTGCTCAATGGCAGAAATGCCAAGAATGGACTTTGGCCAGTCAGTCAAGCTGTAACTCCTGTGCAGGAATATGCAGTCACTAGCAAAAAATGCATTGTCAAACTGGATTATTTTTTAGGATAAGAAACCTAGCTTTAGCAGAAAACAAAAAATATCATGGACACAAAAGTGCTGAAAATAAAAACAACAAATTTCAAACTCTATGGACCTTTATCATCTAACTTAAATTTAAACTGCATTGTTTCAAGGGAAATGTAGAAATAGTTGCAATAACATTTAAAAATAATAATAATACACTCAATTTCATTCTACTGGCAACTACAGGATGCAAATGAAAATAGTGACATTTTCATGGACGCTATGTAATAATCTTTTGAAAACCTGCCAAATGAGGGTGCTGAAAATAAAAACAAATTCCAAACTCTAAGGCTACATCTCAAATATTCATTTACCTTCTGCAAATAAGTTTTAAATAATCAGAATAATAAATGATTTTAATCACATAGTGTAAGAAATGTGGTAAAATGATATTCAAATATTGCTGCCTCAAAATATGCAGAAATCGTTGTCAACTTGTATTCAAATGTGGACATCCTCCCAGAAAACCTTAATATTGTTAATGTTATTCCACCATTTAAAATGGCACTAGAATAAACAATTATAGGACAGTCAGTGTCGATGCTTTTTTCAAGAAATATTTAGTGGAATAATTTGCTATTCAAGAATACTTACACCCATCAGAATAATTTGTAAGAAACAAATTCTTGACAAGTAAACCAGAAACATTTGTAAAAATGTAATAGAAAATATTGATGAGGAAAAAAGTTCAACAGAAACATTATTATACCTCACAAATGCACTTGATTGTGTTAGCATCAAAACAATGATAACCAGAAAAGGTTTGGTTTTAAGTGTGTTGGCTACAACCAAATAAAGTCCTTATGACAAATAGACAACAATATGTAATGATCTCAGATTGCATGGACAATATTCATTGGTATAAAAAATGTTCTATTAGGAAATTCCAAGATCCATCCAGGACCCAATGCTAATTATTCATGATAGTATATTGAAAATTCAATTATAAATATTATAGAAATAGTCATTTATACAGACGATGTTCCAATCACTTATAATGAACAAGACTCTTATATATAAGAATAAAACTTAAATGACACATCTGCTAAAGTGTGCAATGTCTTAAGAACTTTTATTAATGCTATAAAATTTGAAATTATAAAATTTAAATTATTATTTTTCAATGAGAAGAAAGAATATTGATTGTACAAGTTGATATAAACATCATACCAGTTAGATATTTTGCAACATTGTTATGTCTCATGATAGACATTTTTTTATTATGTTGGTAGAATATCTGACCTCATAAGTTATTAAGAATTTCTTTTACAAGTTCAGTTTAAGTTTGTTTGAAGCTGTCAAATTTAAAATTATATACTTTTGTTCATCCACTTAGATACTTTTTGTTCATTCATTTATATTTCTGTTGCAACTAAATTACAGGGTAACAACACCAAAACTAAATTCTTGAAGATCCTTACTCTCTAAAATGAAGTAATTGAATGCATAAGTAAACTTGAACTTTAGAAATATGCATGGTTCATATCAAAGACTAAAACTAATAACTTTACCATGAATTTTTCTTTAGAAAAGCATTCTTCATAAATAAAGAATTGCCAAACAAGTTGTACAGATACAACTACAGAACTGATAACAGTACAAACTAGCGCTTAAAAATCATAGCATAAAAATATATAAAGAAAGAAAAATATATGGAAATTTATTGTACAATGTTTTCTCTAACACCTTATTAATATGTCCAAGAATTAAAATAAGATATGCTAATTTCCTAATATGCAAAGCTTACTACAGCACAAATTACTTATCAGAATGAATGAATTTGCTTTAAAATCCAGAAAAATTTACTCTTCCTTCCCTTTACTCTTTCTTCTTCCCATATTTTTCTTGCTCTTAAGTGACTGCTTATTTCTTTAAGTTTTAATTTTAGTTACATGGAATGTACAAATCATGAATATTAATGTATTGCAGTCAAAACATTATCCAAACATATAATTTGTATTGCAACACATAGAACTAATAAATAGTTATTTCAAATAAGTGTACTTACGAAGCTGTTGACAATGGAGTGGTATATATATAAACAATGTATATGGTTTTTTTCACACTAACTCCATTCACTTACATAAATTTGGAACATATGTTTCGGGAGCGATCCCTCCCATCTTCAGCCTGTTGACAAACTGTTGTTAAACGTGGCGGTTGGGTCTCTTGATGTTCTTGTGGCGGCATCTGTTGGTTCTATTAGGAATTTGCTGAGTTCATCCAATGGAGGGATATCGAAATTCATCAAATTATCCTTATTTTTTGTAATGAAAATGTTTTCCCAAGTGGAAAGTTCTATTGCATTATGAAGTTGTTTAAGTAGTTTTATCTCTGATTTAATTTCATGATTTTTATTCCAAAAGTGTGCTGCTATTGCTGATTTATCAATTTGTTTTAAGCGAATATTTCTGAAGTGTTCTTTTTTCCGGATTCCCAAATTCCTCTTCATTTTTCCAATGTATTTTTTGTCGCACTCTGCACATTCTATTTCGTAAATACCTGACTTTTGTTCTGTTGGCATGTAGTCCTTTACTCTGCAACCTAATAAGTTCTTTATATTAAAATTGTTCTTTGGGGCTAACATAATTCCTTGTTCTTTGAATATCTTTTTGAACTTATTGTGATAAATTGGGTGGTATGTGAAACTTTTGAATTTGTACCTTTCTTTTGCACTTTTAAGAGTGGAAACATCTCTTATTGCCTTTTTTTTTTTTTGGTTTTATTGATGATTTTTATTTTAATACAGTAATTTATTACAGTAATAAAAATCATCAATAAAACCAAAAAAAAAAAAAGGCAATAAGAGATGTTTCCACTCTTAAAAGTGCAAAAGAAAGGTACAAATTCAAAAGTTTCACATACCACCCAATTTATCACAATAAGTTCAAAAAGATATTCAAAGAACAAGGAATTATGTTAGCCCCAAAGAACAATTTTAATATAAAGAACTTATTAGGTTGCAGAGTAAAGGACTACATGCCAACAGAACAAAAGTCAGGTATTTATGAAATAGAATGTGCAGAGTGCGACAAAAAATACATTGGAAAAACGAAGAGGAATTTGGGAATCCGGAAAAAAGAACACTTCAGAAATATTCGCTTAAAACAAATTGATAAATCAGCAATAGCAGCACACTTTTGGAATAAAAATCATGAAATTAAATCAGAGATAAAACTACTTAAACAACTTCATAATGCAATAGAACTTTCCACTTGGGAAAACATTTTCATTACAAAAAATAAGGATAATTTGATGAATTTCGATATCCCTCCATTGGATGAACTCAGCAAATTCCTAATAGAACCAACAGATGCCGCCACAAGAACATCAAGAGACCCAACCGCCACGTTTAACAACAGTTTGTCAACAGGCTGAAGATGGGAGGGATCGCTCCCGAAACATATGTTCCAAATTTATGTAAGTGAATGGAGTTAGTGTGAAAAAAACCGTATACATTGTTTATAAATAGTTATTTACTTATGAACTTATACTCTTGAAACTATTTACAGCGAAGAAGTAAAATAATGTTATATAGAGTTGGTTTGGTGACAATTATACTTCATCTGCTTAATTTTTTAGTTGGCCAGTTGATCTTCTGCTGATGATGCGAGTAAAGGTTCACAAATAATGTCCAATTAAAACCCAAGTAAGGGAAGTAGTAAAGTGTCACCAAACCAACTCTATATTAATACTAATTATCCACTTATGTATTATTTATTTGATTTACACTGTAGTAATATAATTGTATGACTCCTACTTTCACTGGTACAGATTTTGATTCCAACAACCAGTCTATGCATATATTAATATTTTGCTTTCAAACATTGATGTAAGAAGTTTAGATATCTACCTCAAAGGAAAAGATTATATTCTCAGGTTATCCAAGTATTAAATCTGTTTATGAATTGGGTGGTTTAATTTATAGGAGGGGAACAAAAAAATTGCAATAGAAATGGAAACGGAAACTTAGAACTAAAAGTAAAGAAAATATCATCGGTTTACTGCAAAAACCAATTAAGTACATATCACTAAATTTAAAAACAAATGCATTTAAAGTTTCTTTATTAAATAATAAATTATAGTGTCATGTATAACTTCCACATTGAACTATGTATTATCTGATGTTGTTTATAAAACTTAGGCCCTTTTTAGCAGTTTACAAAAAATTAAACAATAATGCATTTAATTGGGCTACATTATGCAGAAGGAAACAAACTCACAATATATATAACCTAAGCAAACTGCTGTTAAATTTAAGCATAAGTTAAAAATTTAGGAACAAGTGTAATAAATCCCATACAGTTTTAGGAAATACTTCAGATTGAAGTGTTCATACAAATAAAAATAACTTGAATTTCATCAATTACTCATATAATAAGCACATATTTTTGTCATTAGGATCCTTTCTGCATAATGTTATCCAATCAAGTTTGGCAGACATATTGTCAGCATATAAGTGAAATCATATAGAGAAACCTGAACTAAGTAATTTAAAGATCTTTGAAAACATTTTATGATACAGTGGAACTACACACTCTTATGCTTCAAATCTTGAGATTTGAACTGATGATGAGAACAACCTGTTCTCGAAACCGGTCTACAATGATGACAAGTAAGTGAAGCATAAGAGTGTGTAGTTCGACTGTATCATAAAATGTTTTCAATTATATGATTGGCTTCACTGTGAATGTTCCAATTAACATTTTAGTTAAAGATCTTTATAGCTTTATCATTAAATAATTATCACCTTGATGTACATGCATGCCTTTTATTCCAAATTTTATTTACCTGTGATGTTGTTATTAGTGCCTCTTCCATCTCATGTTCAGAAACTGAATTTGTGAGTGTTTGTGAAGCAGTAAGATATTTGTACTGAAAGTGGAATTCCTCAGGAATAACACCTCATCAGGCACTCCCTTTTTATTCCACTTACTAGCAAATTTTTAAGTTAGATACCTCTTAGGATGGGATTTTTCAAATTTACAGGATGATGTTTACCAAATATGTATATTCTTTTGTGAACTGATAATTAGGCATCAGTATTTCTAAGCACTAAAACCAGAATGAAACAGAATAAATATATGTTGCTACTGAAGAGTAGATTACAGGTGGAAGGTGTTAAATAGATCAAGAACTACAACCATCCTCTCCCCTAATGCCTGTCACTCATGAATTTTTGTTTACCTGCCAGGCAGTGGCCCATAGTTGTGTTTGTGCTTTGTATACATTGACCTAGTAGTTTGAGTTAAGTGCATAATCCCAATGCCTACTGGTGAGTATAAACTTGTACTCAATATCTCCAGGCTTACATTTCTGGTAGCAAAAGCATTTTGTTTTAGCAAATTTACTTGTTTGTTCTTGGCTATCTAAATTGCTGCTTTTAATGATGCATGTGAATGGTTTAAACAAATCCTTAAACTGTGTGTTTCAATTTATGCACTGCATAAGACTTTCAATTTGAACCATTACTGATCTTGTAAGTCTGAATATATTTAGACAATTTTGAATGGTATAAATGGATACATACTTCTTTTTGGATTCAATAATGCACTATGCCTGCTTCTTATTCCATGAAGGTGTTGTCAGATTCAAGAAACTTGTGATCAGTACAAATCGGTTGTCTGAACTAAATACAGGATCAGTGTAACTACCTGTTCTAACTCCCACAATGTCAGAAATATCAGGTTGAATCTGCACAATGTATTTGAAATTTGAAGAGACAAGTACTGAGCTCTGAGCTACCCCTGTTAACAGAAAGCATAATTTGGCTTGAATTATTCATCAATAGCAAAATTATAAACACAGATTTTCAGGCTACAGTACATCTGAATGACTTCACTTTAAGGTATTTGCAAGACAAATTGCAAGTCAAATATACAGCACATAAACATTTTATCTGTTTTATATCTTTGTTTGTTATCAAATTTTTCTTGATTGAATGAATATTTTTTCATATAATACTTTGTTTTTAATGTCATCTTTTCTTAATTACTCTATGCTGTCTCATAATTTACATAAAGTTGACATTGATCTTTCTTAGGTCTGTAGAATGCTAAATTGTGGTTATGATAAAATATTCATCTGTTGGTTACTTCACTGACTGGTTGGGGATTTTGCATTCTTCCTTTCTCAAATAGTGAGATTTCATTATGCAAAATATTTCCATTAACTCTCTTTACATCATCTGGGTCAGTTTTGTTTATGAAATACTTTTGTCTCTCTTACCACTTCCTTTGAAAAGTCCGCTCACTATATCTCGTATATGCTGTGTTAATGATATCAGAAAAAATATTTAGTTTTTAATAAAGAAATTCTTTCAAACTCTGACTTTAATTACCTAATTACCTTTAGTTAAGTAGAAGAGCTGAGAATCCTTCTAGGTTTCAGTGACTGAGCAGTATGTCTTCATGCTTGAGCAGCTACATTCACTGTGGTGTTAAGAATATAATTCCTCTGTCTTTTATAATTGAAGAATCAAAAGTGTCTATATATAGAGTACCTTCTACCATCTGAAAAATTTTTGCCTCAGTTGTATACAGTTAACAAACCTTGGTTTCTTGCTTTAAATTTTCTGCATTTTAATATAAAACACTTCTATTTTTCCAATCTTGACTGATTACTGCTGTCATTCTATTTTATAGCTATATGTTTTGTAGCTATCTGTGTTCACTGGATCCAGATGTATAATTCCAAAATAATTTAGTTCATATAAATTTGAATAGTTTGGGATTTTCGCAGTGAAATATAGTATATATAGTATCATATAACAAATTATTTATGAATGTGGCAATCAGTTGCAAAGACTGCAATAATAACTATATAGGTAAAACAAAAAGGAACATTACCATACAGTTTAAGGAACACATGAGAAATGTAAAATATAAACATAAGGAAAAATCAGCAGTAGCGTACCATTTCTGGCAAAAAACCATGAGTTCCAAAATGAACCAAAACTCTTAAAAACTCTTCAAAAACCCATAGAATTACCGGTGTGGAAAAATATATTATTGAATGAAAACAAGTACTTCATTCTCTCAACAGTAAACCAGTGGTATATTTCAAAGCTGATAAAGGGAACAAGGTAGTAATAATAGACCACGATGATTACACCAAATGTATGCAGAATAGGTTGGGCACTGCTGAATATGCAGTGATAAGTCATGATCCATTGAAAGAGTGTATTAAAGCTTTTAACTCCTCCTTGAAACAGATCAAAACTTTATCAGAAAGTGAAAAATAGAAAATTAAAACAAATAACTCACATTTGCCCAGGATTTATGGCCTGCCATAGGTACACAAACCCGGCAAGAGCATGCGCCCAATAATCAAGAACATCAATTCACCAACCTACAATTTGGCCAAGGGGTTGGTAAAGAAATTTACATCTTTAGAACAGTTTGAAAGTAGAAGTATCGTTCTAGAAAACTAAAACAAATAACTCACATTTGCCCAGGATTTATGGCCTGCCATAGGTACACAAACCCTGCAAGAGCATGCACCCAATAATCAAGAACATCAATTCACCAACCTACAATTTGGCCAAGGGGTTGGTAAAGAAATTTACATCTTTAGAACAATTTGAAAGTAGAAGTATCGTTAATTCATATGTACTTGTGGAGCAATTTAATAATGAGTAGATTTCGCCAAATGATGCCTTGGTCTCTTTTGATATTGCATCTTTGTTTACTAGTATTCCTACAAAAAAACTGTTTCTAAATCTTCAGAACTGGCTAAAAATTATGAACTTAACAGTAGAAGAAATTGAGGTTTATACCAATCTCACAAAACTGTGTAAAAACCAAAACTTTTTTACATTCAATGGGCAAATTTACCAGAAAATTTCTGGCTTATCTATGGGTAACCCCCTTTCTCCATTTCTGGCAAATTTATTCATGAGTGCTGTAGAAACACACATTACTAAGGCATTCCCTTTCACCTTCAAAGCATGGTTTCGTTATGTGGATGGCATACTGGCAATAGTACCAAAAAAACAAACAGAAGATGCCATAAAATTACTAAATTTGCAGGACCAAAATATTAAATTCACTATGGAATTAGAGGAAAATAATTATTTATCATTTTTGGACCTAAAAATATACAGGAGAAATGACAGAATTTCATTCGGCATATATAGGAAACTTACACATACAGATAATCACATAAAGAATAGCAATTTCAACCCTAAATCACACCAACATGCCATTATAAACAGCCTTGTCCATAAATTGGTAAGCATCCCACTCAACAAAGAAGAGTATTTAGCAGAATACCGTTATATCATCAAAACAGCCCTCAACAATGGATTCAGCAACTCTTTAGTTGATAATAAGATCAGACATTTCAAAAGACAGAAAGATATTAAAAACACCACAACTCTCTCCATGATAAAAAAGGACATAGTTTTTAAAAGATTCACATATCGTCCATGGGCAAACAGGGCATTCGTGAGGATTTTTAAAAATTATGATATACATTTGGTAGCACAAAATAAATTTAGTATTGGAAAGCTTCTGAACAGCAGTATAAAAGATGTTATTCCACCCAGCAAGAAGTCAGGAGTATATCAGATAAATTGTTTGGAGTGTGATCGGATATATAGAGGCAAAACAATACGAAACTTGGAGACAAGGGCCAAAGAACACGTCAGAAATTTAAGATATAAACAAGTGGATAAATCGGCGGTTGCAGATCACTTTTGGACTTACGATCATGACATCGCAGGAGAAGTCAAACTGTTAAAAGCTACCACTAAACCCAAGGAATTGGCAATATGGGAAAAGATTTATACTTTAAAAAAAACATAGAGTTATGAATTTTGATATTGCACCAAAGGAATTCCTGTTCCATTATCTAATGGAACCACCAGATGCCACTACGTCACCTGCTAGAGTTAGTCGGTCCCCAGCTGAATGTGAGAGTGAATGCTCTTGAAACATGTTCTGAAGAATTAACCAGTTAGTGAAGTTTTAGTGTCACCTAATACTGACTCATTTGTATAAAGAAAATTTAGTTAATTTTGATCTTCCAAACAACAGCAACCTCATCAAAAAGTTTATAAAATCCAAAGAGTGACATCTTAATACCATGCTGGAAAGCTGACAATGGAACCATGCTGACAATGAAGGAAATTGGCCTTTGAAACATGTCCAAGTAAATGGAATAAAACTAGTGAAATTTTAGTGACTTCCTCATAAATAATTTAGTTCATGTTTGGAGTTGACTTTAATTTATTATTTGTATTTTTATCTTATGCATGTATCAGTGTCTTGTTCAATGGAATAAGAGGCTGCCTCTTAAATATATTTTAATATTCACTACACTGTAAGCAATGGACATAATGTTGCTGCACCATTCAACTTAGAAGGTATTTAGTTATTTGTCTGTAATATGACTATATTTTTATACCAATGCAGATAATTTTTTTTTATACTGGCATGTGAGCATACAAAAGACACACTTTATGCAATTGAAAAATATGACTTTATTTTATATTAATCAGTGCTTACAACAATCTTATCTGTTATCAAATAATTAGATCATTTTATACCATGAATTTCTAAAAATCTGTAGAAAATTCTGTTATCCCCAATATTCTCATTCCTTTTAACTGCTAAATGCTCTAAATGATGAGTTATTGCTGTTCAACTGATATACCATGATTAATATCAAAATATAGAAACAATCACTTAAATGCACTCATTTGATTTTTGCTGTATATAGAATATTTAACTATGTACTTAACTGATTTCTACCAAGCTTATTAGATTATATTAAATGAAGAATTGCACTTAAATAATCCTTACATATGACAGGTTTTCATTTTCTGATATATGAATAACTCAAAAATGGCCAAATATTACTTTAACAGTTTTTACAGTAAGCACAGGATACATAAAATGACATAAACTATAAAATAGATAGAAATATACTGAAAACATTAGAAAATAGATAAGAGGTGTAGATTCTTAACTGAAGATGTGGATGTAGAGGAAGGGAAAAATGATATAAATTAAGAGAACTGTATAAGTACATTGGAATATTTCATAAAACGCTTAAAGTTTTATGTGTTCATCAAAATATTTTGTATGAATAAAGTAATGTTAATTAAATACAAAATAAAATAAATTTATATTTTCTCTTTTTCATCAACCATACTGCAAACATGGTCTCTTCTCTTCTCAGTACCGGTGCCTTGCAATCACAGAAGAGATATAAAAACGAGAAAGTTGTATGATTAAAATAATTCCCATAGAGAGCATAAAAAGTACAATTTGGTAATAGAATAAGTATATCAAAGTGCAATAGATTATGTTCTATGCTCAATTAATCTTAGCTATGTTGTAAATAATTTCACTTTTAAATCTTAGCTCTAGTAGTGGTCACTTTTTATTAATAATAGATATAAAATTAAACCTGAGATTTTAATAACTAATCAATTAGAAGATATGAATATATGCAAGAGGAGATACAAAGGAATTTATTAGAATGAGAATCGCAAAAAAAAAAAAAAAAAAAAAAAAAATGTTTGTCATATCTTAAGAGTCTGACTGCATATACCAGTGTGATACAATAAACATGCTAAAGAATATAAAATGTAAATGTCATGAATATGTTAAACTTTATGTGTTGGGCAGGTGAGGGGATGACAGTGAAAACATGGGGGGAAAATGTTTGAGAGCTGGTTTGATGAAGAGTGTAAACTAAGTGAAATGATTGTTAAATCAATGTTAATAAAGTGGAGGGAAACATGAGATGACAAATCAAAATAAGAATATTTACAAAGCAGACACCAATATAATGAATTATTAGAAAATAAACTTCTGTGGAAAAAGAAATGTGCTAAGAAACTAATTAATAATATTATTAAAAACAATGTAAGAAAGATATGGAAGGGTATAAAACTGTACAAAAAAATTTAGTCAAACCTTGTATTAGTTAAGAAGTTTAGGTATAATGTTTTACAGTTTTATATGAGAGGTTTGATACATGGTCAGAGAATTCAGGAAATACAAAAGAATTACATACAGATCTTGGATAGTGGTATAGAAAAAGTAGTAGTAATTAATCAGTAAAAAGGTTAAAAATAAATAAGGCACTTGGTATAAATGGTATAGCAGGAGAATTCCTTAAAGAACAGTGTGCCATAGGATATATACCAGAATGTTGGAGAAAAGCAATTATATATCCAACATGAGCATTTTTTCAAAACTCGATAAATACAAAATTTTTCAAAATTGAGTTAAACATTGCAGCGATATCATTTTGACCTTCTACATCATCCTTTGAATCAAATTTGAGCAAAAGTAAACAAATATTGTGTATATAATCAGATCAATTGACCAGGTTTTAACAAAAACCGATAATTGCAATCTGAGAGTTAAAACAAAAGTCAATAAATGCAATGGATTCTACTTATTTTCATTTCATACTCATCAGTTTGCAATAAGAAGTGAACATAGTTTATGCTATGTTACTCATTATTGTAACAATGTTTCTTCTTTGATTAACTGCTCATAATCTCACAACCAGACTTCATTTCATCAACATATTCCCTGATTACTTTTACAAAAGTTATCAATGGTGCAGTCATGTTTGTAAGAAGAAATATTTCAGAATGAATGATGATTCCAGTGACTTGAAAGTAGTGTATGGGTAAAAGAATGTTCGGGTGGCAGAAGATCTAGAGACAAGAAGAGTGCCACTATACTCTATATCAAAATGCAATAATGCATTCTATAAGTATTTTAATCTCTCATTTCAGACTCTACATACTGAAGTAGAAAATTCAGGTGTCATTAAGAGGGCCTTCAAAATGCAACCAAACCAGCCACTTCCAAATCTGTCAATGAGCGAAATGTTCTATGTTAGGCATGTATGGTCATACAATCTATGCATCATAGCTCGTGCTAATGATTAAAACAGAAAAATATTGTTTTCTATGCCTGGCTGAAAATAGAGTCTTCAAGAAGATGCAAACAAGTTTGCTGAACTTTCTCTCTGACTTACTTATAGCATTCTTGGGAAAGAGATCAAAGATTCAAGAATATTCTTCATTTATTTCAGCGTATGGACATAGCTATATGGCTCCAGACTGTGTCTTTGGTAGAATTGAGAAATCATACAAAAAAAAGTCTAGTCTCCTAAAGAATATTATGACATCTTAAAAGAATATCGCACCTGAAATTTGGAAATTAAAAACCTAAAGGATAATGCACAGAAAATACTAAAACCTAGGTTACCAATCAAAATTAACAGCCAGCATGTCATCTTATTCAATAAAGTAAAGAACATTGTTAATGTGTCAGTGAAAAGCACATACTTCAGAGATTCAAGAGAAAACCATGTCATTCAGCACTACTATTGTCCACGGTTCTACCAAAGCAAATATGGATAGCAAAGAAAAGAAGGACATTTCTGCACTATTAAAGTATTTTGAAGTGCCGGATGATGCAAATTGCACAAAGATGTTTTAGGAGACAACAACAAATCTGACGATGTCTAGATATGAGGCTAGAAAAGTTCAATATTGCATGAATAATGCAATGGCTGTAGTAGCTTAGATTATTGTGTTATATACATATTTAAGATGATTAAACATTGTAAGTTAACATATTATTCTTTTTGTGTTGTATTTTTGTTATTATTTTATTCTCAATAAAGATGACAGAATTAAAATGAAAAACATAAAAGATAAATAAATGATTAATATGTAATAAGCCATAATGCAGGTCAAGAATACATTGTAAAATTTATTTTTGCATAGGAATTATTTTAATAATAAATAAATAACTGTATATAAATTTAAGAGAAACAAAACTGTAACACATACTTAAACAGCTTTTCTCTATCAACTTTGGAAAAAAAAAAAAATAAATAAAAAAACTGAATAAATCATCTTGTAATCCTGCATAGTAAATCTTTTGTTTCAATATATCTTCCTAAGTCTTTTATTTAAAACAGTAAGATCTAATGCTGAAGAAAATATTAAATTCATCTAACATCTCTCTCTCTAGGTAGTGGAAAAAAAAAAAACACCTTTCCTGAAAAGTTAAAGAAACAGTTCTCATATACAAAGGCAAAAGTGAAGAAAAATTACTGCGGTGTAGCCTTATTATCTAATGTAGGAAAAATGTTAGCAGACAAAATACAAAAATGGGTGGAAGAATATTTAGAATTGCAAATGGGCTTTAGAAAATGAAGAAAACTGTTGGTAATGTGTTCATTACAAAAACATTAGTAGATAAATATTTAATGGAAAAAAGGGGAAAATAATACTTATCTTTTGTTGACTTACAGGAAGTGTTTGACTGAATAGAGCTGAAATTACTGGAGAGTTGTATGAATAACAATATAGTGAGCATTTTAAATGATAATACTTTCTGTGTAAGGTATCATAAAGGGTTAATAACAAGAGATGTACACCAAAAAAAAGGATTAAGGCAAGGTTGTAAGTTAAGTCCAGTCCTGTTTAATTTATTTGTTGATGATATATTGCAGAGGAATATTGCAAAAAGAATAACTTCCTGCCAGTACTGATTCTGGGTTTACTGTTTGCTGATGATTTGGTAGTTCGATCTATCATCATTAAGGGTTTAGAATTTTAAACAAGTCTCGTTGACAATACATGGCCACCAAGGATATAATGAGTGTATCAGCAGACTTGTATTGATAACATCATTCGATTGCCTAATAAAATGTATTTTATTCTCGGTATCAAACATAAGTTGTTAGATTGTACCTTGAAACACATTGACATATTTTCTTGTTTTGGTATGAGGAACCCGCCATCAAAATTGTAAAATTATTTCTGAAACAACCTGTATATATAATGCAAATAAAGAAGAAAGAGAGGATGAGGATAATGCAATGTTAGAACTGGGGTGTGGAGGTTAAAATGGAAAAGACATGGGTATATGCAAGATGAATATCCATTATGAGAAAATGTACAACATATTGTGTTTGATTGTAGATAAACTGAGATGTGGAGAATGGAAAAAATGGAAAAAAACTACTCGTAATGAGCAGAACAATTGCTTTAAAGAATATTTTAGCAAAAATTGCAAGAATATAGGCCAATATTTATTCAAAGAAGATAACACATGGAAATAGACAGTAAAAAGAGAAAATTATAATTAGATAATGGACAGTAAAGAGAGAAAATTACAACTAGATAATTAAATATATATGTGTGCATGTATGTATAATACCCTTAATCAGGAAACTGTTTAAGGGTATTATTATTGTATGATATATGTAGTAAGAAATACTAAATGATTCTATAATTAGGGACAATTTCAATAGGCAGTTTAATATCTTGTAATTACTTAATACTCAAAAAGTATTGGGAATAGGAAGATAAGCTGTAAGGATAGAAAATTTTAACTTGGTATTTTGGATTTTTGTATATTTTATTATTGTGACATTAGTTGGATTGGAGCTGGGTTCCATGGATATTCCAGCAGGCAACTGGGGCCTGAGGCAATCAAATTGGAAAATTTTGTATTTAAATTGTTTAGAATTTAATGTAGTAGATGATGCATACAATTATTTTGTCTTTTATTAATATATTAATTACAAATGTAAAAGTTGAGAATTATAAATATGCAAATATTCGTTAATTCCTCTTGATGAACTCAAGAAGAAATGGAACAAAGTAGGAGCTTAAAAGAGAGCAATAATGAGAAAAATAAATAAGCAGAAGAATGAAAAGAGAACCTGTATTGCTACGAAAGAACTACCTGATTGAAATGGTGGCTGAACCTCTGTCTTCTGGAATTCCAGTAGGAGACTACTGACAAATGAAGGCAGAGTTTAGCAAGGATCGTAGATGTTAGAAAAGAGTACTCTCTTATGTTGTCAATATTTATTTTGTATTGTTTTCTGTTTTGGAATAACAATAATTATTAATTAAAATATAAATTGGAACTTGCACACCAAAGCCAATCATATAATTGATATTATTGTATGATTTAGTTGAACTATACACTCTTAATGCTTCACTTACCTGTCATAATGTATAAAATCAAATGTTCTCGAAAACGGTTCTATGCATTATGACAAGTAAGTGAAGCATTAAGAGTGTGTTGTTCAACTAAATCATACAATAACAATAATTATGTTTAGTTTATAATATAGTAAAGGAACTTGTTGTAACACAAATTATATTTATGGTAGTATCATACTTATGAATGGCCAGGGCCAAATAGGTAAAAATCTCATGTATTTATTTTTTATCTTAGTATTTCAATAAGATATCTGGTGAATTGCTGCTGAATAAAATAAGCAATTGTTTATAAATTGCAACTGCAGAGCACGTGACACATCAAGTAACCTCTACACATATTGGTGACCAATTTCGCAATTTCTGCATTTATGGCAAAATTACTTAAAATAGGAGCACTAACACGAACTGCTCAAATAAACATGTTGATTATCAGAGGTAAGGAATTAAACTTAAACATTCTTTGTTATACAAATCTCTTAAAATCAAGCTGTTCCCTCTTAAAGATTTTATGTGGGAGTATGGTGCTATCAATGCTAGCAGCTACGTACATCTGAATCTGGCGGTAGACACAGGAAAGGTTTCAGATCTAAAGAAAAGCTTATGGATATAGACCCTTGAATGTGCTGTTGATATGAAAATGTTTTTTTCTAATGACCTTGAATTTAGATGAAATATGACAGAAATTGGAAATCCTAAGAGAGGAAGATTTTGGAACTGTGGAACTTGGTGGCAAGAAAGAATTCTGTATTTTACGATATCATAAATAAATCAAATATGCTCAAACCTAAGTATTTCAAATCAAACTATAAGCCAATTGAACTGCTTCATTACTTTATTATTACTTTACATTACTTTTTTTATTATAGACACAATGGAGAAGTAATATTGGATAACTTACAGTATCGCATAATGCAGCCTGCAGCCTGTAGGTGTATTGAAGATACATGAAATGTTAGATTTTTGCTAGATAAGGAAATGCTGAGAGAAATAAAAAAAATTCCATAAATACTGTGATCATGGGTAAGACATTTGTGTCAATATCAGGCATGTATGGAAAATTTCACCAGAAATAAAGAATGTGCAGATCATGTAAACTGTGCTGTGCATAATTTGAGTCAAGTATACTTGACGATAGAGATAATGGAATCCAAGAAGTTACTACTACTGCTACTACTACTACTACTACTATTACTACTGCTGCTGCTGCTGCAGCTACTACCACAACTACTACTGCTACTACTACTACTACTAGCTACTACTACTACTACTACTACTACTACTACTACTACTACTACTACTACTACTTTTACTACTACTATTACTACTGCTGCTGCAGCTACTACCACAACTACTACTACTACTACTACTACTACTACTACTACTACTACTACTACTACTACTACTACTACTGCTGCTGCTGCTGCTGCTGCAACTACTACTACTACTACTACTACTACTACTACTACTACCACCACCACCACTACTACCACCACTATCCCCATAACATGTATCATTTATTCAATCAGGATGTTAAAAGGCTCCATGTCTTCTCACATGCTAAACTTTGTCAATATATTGGTTTTTCTAGAAAATTTAAGATATAAACCTTGTCCGCTCACGTGCCGAGTTACGTCTGAGCTGTTAGACATATACAACTTCCAGTATCTGCACATCCACTACGTTATGTTTCTTTCTAAATCTCTTTCCTGCCGGTCTCACGGCAGTTTACATTCATTTGCGAAGATGGTCATTGGCTCTATAGCAAAGCATTTTTGTGTAAAAACATTACTTAACATGAATCAGCTCTTGTTCGCAGAATTTATTAAGAACTTTTCTGACCGCCACCCAGGTAGTTAAGGCACAGACTCGTGAGCGGGAGTTCTGTTCCCACCAGGACCGTTCTCCCTGACTGGTTTTTTCCAGGTTTTCTTCATTCCTCATAAATGGCAAATGCTGAGAGGCACCCTAAACGTAGGACTGGAACGCTTCCTTTCTTAAAAAAATATCCTTTCCCAATTTATCATTTTATCTCATGTTTCATCAGTGTCCATCGCCTCAGTAGTAAAAACGAGCATTATACACCATTAAAAAACTTTTTTGATAAATTACCTTCTTCCAGAACTGTAATTCACAATTTTGAACAGAAATAAACTTTTGCAAAAATAAAAAATTAGCGCAAGTTGAGGTTTCGGATTGTAAAGGAAAGCTTTTGTAATGAAATCTGAAGTATTACGTTGTTTAATTTATGGGTATGCGCCACTGAAAAATTATGAAAAATCAATTTTTCATGATTTTAGATGTTGGTACTTTTACAACCGTGCATTTCGTGAAGGTCGAATTCTAAGCGCGCATAAAGACAGTATCCATACACCCATTTCCATTCCAGTCCTTATTTATAAATTCCTGTGTATCATAGTCTAACTTTAACCGGTTTATTAGATTTTTTTATTTATTTATGGACACTCTTTAACATCTCAGGTCATCAGCATCCCATTCAACTCAGGGCGTGAAACGCCCGACAAATTTTGCTCAGAGGCCTCTTTTTTCAGGCTTGAGGTTTTTTACCGTGCCGTAAATGTACGACACCAGACCCACGGCTTTACTTCCCTTCCGAAGGAAGCCATACTTAGAATTTTTACGCCTGAAAAAAATCCATCGGTTCTGGCCGAGATCGAACCTACGAGATTGAGTTTAGAATTTTCCCCAGTGAAAAATTTTCCTTAATGATAGTCTCTTGTACAGTTTGAGACCAACATAACCTTTAAGTGAAACTTTTTCATGAAAAGAAGTTTTATGTGGGAGAGAGGATAATTCATTTTTGTTCCTTATGTTGTATAAGTGTTGTTAGTTGTAGTTTTGGAAGATTATTAAGATATAATTTTATGTAGACGAGGGTTCTCTAAAATTAAGACATAGGGACTGACACGGGTGGCCGAGGTCGTAAAGGCACGGACTCGTTAGCGGGAGGTCTGGGACTCGAATCCCACCAGTACCGTCCTCTCTGACTGGGTTTTTTTCTAGGTTTTCCTCAGTGCTCATAACTGGCAAATGCCGGGGAGGTACCCTAAACTTAGGCCTGGAACGTTTAAAAAATATCCATTCCCAATTTATCATTCTATCTAATGCATCATCACTGTCCACCGCCTGTGGTATCTCAGTAGTAAAAACGGGCGTTAAGCACTACTCAAAAAAAAAAAAAAAAAAAAAAGGATATAAGGAAGTGCTAGTATATTTCACTTTTAAAACACTGACTTATAATTGTTTTTCTCACTTTCTTATATAATTGTTCTTAAAGGTCTCTTCAGTCGTTTCTCTGCTGAGTTATCCCAGAATATTATATCATAGGACTTGACGAAAAGAAAATATGCTTAATAAAGAGAATTTCTGTAAGCAAAGAAAATGACTCTTCCGTTGCTGTTTAATTCCAGCAAACAGTCTGCACAAAATGAAAAGGACAGTATTTGCTAAACCAGACAGAAAAGAACACTTTATTTTGCAAATTTTCTTTTTGGTCAAGTCCTATTATATAATATTCTGGGGTAGTTTAGCAGAGGAACGACAGAAGAGAACAGTATAGAGTTTAATCCTGATGTTGGTCCGATTGAACGTAAAACACAATCGTTTTGATTTTTTCCCAGTTGATTCAGCATTATTCTGCCAATTTAATAAATTTAATTTTACGACTTAAATAGTTTTATTCTTTTATTTTGGTAAGGGACAACGTGGATGCCTGTATTTTTCTGTGTTAATTGGAAGGAGATTTACTACTTTTTCGTTGTTAATTACTACGAATCCGTTTATTTCAAACCATTTAGCTAATTTGTCTGTTTCAAATTGTACGTTTGTCACTACCCGTTTCACAAAAACAGATGCATTGTAGAGAGGTATTTATTGACAATACAGATACTTACAGAGAGTATCGATACACATAATGAGCAGATGGTATTTGCAATGTTCTCAGGCGACTGGTCATTCAACATAACTTGCAGTAGCACGGGCAGAGGTAGCAGTATCGCGGTTGCAATGGAGAACTGAAGGCAAACACTCCTGTCGTAAACTCTGTTTCCCCATGTGAGACAGTTTGCAGTTCTTTCTATTAACTTTCCTACATTTAATCATGACGTTTGCAAGGTCAGAAAGATATTATTCAATGTGTCCACAGCAAGTACTTGGAAGGGCTTTACACGATGGTAACAAATTCATCTGCTGTGGATGTAAATCATAGATGTGGGAGAGACTGTAAGGCAAATTTCTCAACACATTTTTTTATCAGACTCCTCTTTGCAAGACACCAATTTCCTGCCACGAAGCAGGTGGTCAGAAATGGTCGCCCTGATCATCTTCGATATTAGTCATTTCTTTCATTGTTGGAACACAGCGCTCCTGTGGTCTCATAAACTTCACCGAAAGCTGATGTAGGTCAACAAATCTGCATAGTGCAGGTCCTGAACTGAATATCCAAATAGATAATAAGAATCCCCAACACTTTACCCAACATTCCAAATACGTTTCATTTTCCCTGACCGTCTCTAGTTCAGTGCTCTGTACATATCTGGTTCCTCGCTTTCGTTTCTACCATTAAGGAAAGTTAACTATTATTTTGAGACAGAGGTAATAAAATGTTTATCTTCGTCTGTCAAAATGTCAGCGTTATCAACAAAAAGTGTTGGTTTTGTGTGAACTGAGTCGGCAGTCGTCTGTTTGCCGGCATCAAATAAGATTGTTGTACTTGGCTCTTCTGCTATGGTGGCTACCGCTTACTGCTTGTAATGTAATAATGGCAACGACAATATCTGGTAAGAAAACTATTAAAGCCATCTTTGATATAGAAAAGTATGGCCATCCCCATCAGAAACTCGAGGAAATAATCACCATTCGCGAAAATTGCTTACAAACTCCACTTTTAGTGGGTAAAGAAAATCTGTTTATCCGAAATTTGTAAATATTGCAACTTATTGCAGAGAATTTCAACAGCATGGTGGAAAAGTGTGCTGGTTAATGAACTACGACAACTGCTGATGGACAAATAACACCTGTTCTAACACTCAATATTCCACCGGAAGTACCAAATAAGAGATTGAAAAAATTATAAAACGTATGACCAAACTTTAGGATATGAATTATGTTCCCTTTAGAGTATCTGGAATAAACATGTTTACATGATTCACGTGACTACCTGCACCGAAGTACAACATAGAAGCAACGGCCGCAAAGAAAGTTGTCCCATATTAATAATCTAAATTTAAGGGCAATTTCTTAAAGAACATATATTATCCAAAAATACTTCTTCCTACATCAGTTGAATTATTGCTCTCTTATTTAATATAACACAACTCAAAGTAGCACATTGCTGCGCTCCAAATCCCAAGTATGTTCTCTTTTTCTTCCCTCCCATTACGTGCTACGCATATACCGGAATATGTGACAGTATTCTGGCGAGAGCGGCGGAAGAATACAATATATGAGGGGCAACTTTTCAAAACATATAATGTCCATAGGTAGATAAAATTGAGTTTGATATGAAACCATATACGTTGTACACATTCCCATAATCAGATTGCATCATAATGCATTTTCAAACACCCAAAATATATTTTAAAATCAGTGAACACAACAAATGGCACTTTGTCTTTACCTATGAATGAATAAATAAAACTGCGTAAGTCCATCAAGATTTGCAACTTTTTTCCTTTCTCATTAAGCATTGTTGGCAGCAATGTTAGACTAGCACTTTAAAGTTGCCTTTTATTTAATCAATAATGATCAACGCGTATTTGCATTCAGCACTTAAAGCATTGTTGAGTATGTTTAGTTTCTCATTCTGACTTAGAAATACAGTGAGAGGTAACTCTCACATCCGTAAAGATGAATAATATAATAGAAAGTGGGTGTGTGACAGTTGGAAATGAATCGTGGAACCAGAAAGCGCATGAAGGAAAAATCAAAAAGGGTATTAGAGTATGAAAACGGATAAGAGTAAAGAACATCTGAAATTATCACTATTGTGAAGATTTATCTATGAGTGAAACACGATTTCATTTATTTATATTATTGTTATTTCTTCTTGATAGATATCTAGATAAGGATCCTCAACTCAAAAGCTTCAAGCTTTCTTGCATGCACAGATAATGACGCTTCCGTTGCTGCTTAATTCCAGTAAACAGTCTGCACAAAATAAAAAGAATAGTATTTGCTAAACCAGACAGAAAAGAACAAGATAAAATGCTTTCATTACTTTTCAATGTAAAGAATCCTACGCATGGGAGGGTTCGAAATGTTACGAAAGTTAAATTAACTGTTATAACAGTGCAATATATTGTAAGTGAAGATAATGTATTTGCAATATATTTTAAGAATCAATATTTATTCAAAATCATTGAGTTACCGTATTCTTAAAATTAAATCTCAAATAATAACTAGTATTCATGGTGCAATAGAAGGGAGTTTTCTCCATTTAGATTGTTATTCTCTATCTAGGAATCTATTTGCCCCTTACCATAAATCTTAATTGCCGCTTGATAAGATATGAAGAGACCATAAAGCTGAAAATTACAGTGCATAAAGGAATTAAGAAACTGAATTCGTTTCACATATTTTTCGGGTATAAAAATCCTAAGTATGGCTTCCTTCGGAAGGGAAGAAAAGCCTTGGGTCCCGCGTCGTAGATTTACGGCACGTAAAAGAACCTCAAGCCGGAAAGAAGAGGCCTCTGAGCAAAATTTGTTGGACGTTTTACGCCCTGAATTAAATGGAACGCTGATGACCTTAGATGTTAAATTTCATCTATAAATAAACCAAACCAAGTCAGAACTACAAGCAAGGGAAAGTCACTACTTCAGAAGTAAGGGCTAAAGCCTTTGTATGTCAAGTGACCTGAGTACATTTAAGATTTTTAAGACGTATAAAAACTCAGAAGCGTCAAATATGAAAGTCAAAAATCTTACTAAAATGTTTAATAGAAGGTTTAATCTAGGCTTTGCAACATAGGCAAGTGATATTTGCAGATTTTGCCTTAGGATGCGTCACCAAATTAATAACGCTACAATCAACAGCACAAAGAAAATGCTAATGATTGAACTTAGACTACACAGACTGAAAGCTAAAGCCTACGTTCTACCATTAAAAATAAAGCCGTTCAAAATTAATGAAGCAAAAACCCTGAATCCAGCAACATTCACCTTTGATTTACAGCAGGTACAGTCTCGCTCAAATTTGGATATTGGTGAGGTATACTATGCTTGACAGATATCTTTGTACAGTTTTTGTATAACAAATTTAGAAGACACAAAACCCAAATTTTATATCTAAAAAGAAATCCAGGCAACAAGAGGCGCTGAAGAAATTTCTTCAGCCATCATTTATTACCTAATGAAGGTGAACATTTATGTATTTGCAAGTTCTCAGATTTTTTTTTATTTTATTTTATTTTATTTATTTATTTATTTATTTATTTTTTTTTTTGCAGATGTCTGCGCTGATCAAAATAAAATTCAGCGTGTTATTCTTGTCATTGATTTCTGGCTACTCAAAGAATCTCCACCACATGTAACCGAGTTACATCTACATGTTTCCCAATTCGAGGACACTCCTTTTTACCTGCAGAGTTTTCGGCCGCGAAAAAATTCAGAAATACTGAGTCCAAGCACGTACTAGGAGGTTTATGCGGAAGTGGGTGAAACGAGGATTTTATGCAAAGATTGGGAAATATTTCATTACAAGGAAGTAAGCATTAACCCGAAGCCTATAAATGGAATGAGTTAAATGAAAAGGATTTAGTTGAAGTAATTTATTGCAGGCGAAAACATTCTTAATGTAAAAATCAAAACTCACCTCAATTATTTTTCTGATGATCCTTCAAAGTGCTTCATGTCATAAGGCAAACGTGGATACAGCTTTACAAAATTTTCAAACAGATCTATAGTACTATTCCTGAATAGCGTTAAACAAGAAAGAAAGATGACGTAGAAAAACTACTAAGTCTTAGGTTTGGACAAAATTGGAGAGACGATGAAATATTTAAGTTTTTTACTGAAATTATCAGCTTTCCATGTAACAACTGTTTTGATGAAGAGTCTGTTCTTGGAAAAATAATGTAATCTCTTTATCATTGGAAATGCAGCAGCTCTTTGTTTTTACTTCCAATGTTAAACACGAGTGCACTGCCGAACATTAAAAAGTGAACTTTTCATAAAATGATTTCATTTGTCACTTCAGGGGAAAATCTGTTATTGAGCTTATACAAAAAGCATTATGTCCAAAATAATTCACATCAAGCAGTATATTGTCCAGCAAGACACAACAGACCGCATTTAGTGATCACAAAAGTATTCATAGTTTGAACAATAAACACAATTTTTACTAGGTGATAATTACATTTTCTGAACAGCTCAACCTGGGAAATAAAAAGTTACTCCTCATAAGTTGTTTACGTTAAAATAGCTGCAGAAGTGAACGTAGAGTAACATGGCTACAGAAATAAAAATTCACGGTTTAAGAATAGTGAAAACTATGCTTGAAAAGTCAATTCCTTTTACACCCTTCATTGCCAGCCAGATACGAAGCATTTGTCACGTATTTTGGGCTATAAAAACTTTTTTTCATTGTTCTAATTCTTTCCATCTTTGACTATCCATAGCGTACTCTACTGCAGAGTGGTATTATTAACGCCCGTTTTTACTACTGAGGCACCACAGGCGGGGAGACTGATGGTACATGAGATAAAATAATATAATTGGAAAGCATTTTTTTTAAGGAAGAAAACGTTCCGGGCCTAAGTTTAGGGTACTCCCCGGCATTTGCCATTTATGAGGACTGAGAAAAACCTGGAAAAAAAACCTCAGTCAGGGAGGACGGTCCTGGAGGGATTCGAACCACAGAGCTCCCGCTCATGAGTCCGCACCTTAACGACCTTGATCACCCGTGGCGATCCCCTACTGCAGAGAGTTGATATTGTTGGAAGAACAAGAACCAGCTTTAATGATCTCTTTAAACAAAATTCTGTAGAAGTTTTCCCTATACACCCACTGCCCAAAAATTAGTTCATATCTACCCGCCTCTAGATCGCAATAGAGATAATGAGGGGATTTTGTTGTTGATTTGGTTTATTTACGGACGCTCGTTAACATCTCAGTTCGTCAGCGACCCATTCAATTCACAGCGTGAGATGGCCGATAAACTTCGCTCAGAAGCTTCTTCTTTCAGGCTTGAGGTTCTTTTACATGCCGTAAATCTACTACACGGGACCCACGGCTTTACTTCACTTCCGAAGGATTAGAATTTTTACGCCCGAAAAAATTCATCGATCCTGGCCAGAATTAAACGTGCGATCTTGGGTCTAGGCAGATGATGAAGGGAAAATAATTGGACAGACCGACCCGGCCAATGCTGAAATGCATGTTCAACTAACTTCTATACAATCTTCTGAGGAAACTAATACTAATATTATTAATAACAACATTAGTGTTTTGAAAGAAACCTACGATGAAGATACTGAATGAACGGATGAAAATGAACTCAACACAACTGATTATCCTTCGGCACCGGAAAGTAAACGTCGCAAAGCAGTGGTCCTAAAATGTCCTGTACAGCGGACCCCCATTAAGGATCTCTCGCTGTCCCTTTCTCATAGCATTAAACTCAAAAATTAAAATCCTAAATTGGTATCCTATGTATTTTATAATGTTATTAATTACTGATTTACAACATTTAAAGATATAAACTAAGAAATAAATACGTACATTTGAATATTTTTCTTTTTATTGAAGTCCTTTATTATCATTTCAAATATTAATAACATTAAAACATATAAACGCGAAAAACCTTGATAATATTAAACAATATAGGCATAATGGCAGACTATTGCTAGTTAATTTTAATTCTTGAATGAGAAGGATGATGGTGCATTTTACTCATAAGCCGTGAAATATTGAGCTTAATGGGAGAATTTTGTATCCTGAGTTCTGATTCTATGTTTTCAAAATGTTTATATACTTTTATTTTAGATAAATGAGTGCAGAGGATAATCTTTCACACCAGTAAGTTGTTACGAAGCGTATCAATACTTTCATGGCCTTCTTTGATAATTCGGGAAAGCCTGGGCTCGCCTGCCCCAGCTTAATAAGTTTGTTGTCGAAAGGTGAGTGCTGTTGCCAGGGAAACAATGATGGTACATATGAATGTTCTACCTGGTCCACAATTTTGGTTTTCCATCTAAAAGTCTTCTGTTTTATTCTAATTTACTTTACCTGAATAAATACACACCATAAATTTATATCATCTTTCGATTTTTCGTAATGGTATACATTCAAGAATAAATGCTGATAACAGTACTCTAATGCTACGTTAACCCCCCTGCGAGGACTTCGTGGACTCCAAGGGGTCCGCGAACCACTGAGACTATCGAAACACGCCTGTCTGACGACCGTCAACTATTTTTGACGTCATCAACAGTTCCGTCTGTAAGCATTATTGCTTCTGTCTTTGGTAAGAGGGTACTTTGAAGCAGTTGAAGAGAACTTACATAAACAACCAGCTCAGAATCATCAACCTTTCGATTAGTCACAGAAACTCTTAAGAGACAAAAGCAACGCCTTCACCCATATAGAGTTCAGGGAGGTGAGTTAGGCATTCCTCAATTTAACAGTTCTGATTAACGTTGCGAACCTTTCCTCCTGTACTTATTATCCGCAATGGTGTGCTATTCTATGCTATTAATAGCCCTACTTTTTTACATTTTTATGAGAACATTTATTATATGGATACTTTAAATATTTATGAAAACTGTTCTGCATATACATATATATATATATATATATATATATATATATATATATATTACACAAACTACTTACATTATATATATACAACAGCTATTAATAAATTATGGCCATAATTTATTTGACAACATTCCTTTACTCATCCTCATAATTTTTATGCTCTTTCTTAAAGTAGCCCCCCCCCCGTTGGGTGCAATGTGCCTATCCCAAAGATATGGTGGAAACCATTTTTAACAGGTCCTTCAGAATCCCCCCCCCCTTACTTCTTTTGATGATGAAAAATGTTTCCCATGAAGTTGTTCCTTCAATTTAAGGACAGAAAGTCACATGAGGCCAAATATGGGCTAAAGGGAGAGTGAGAAATGGTTCACACTGCTTTTCGCCAGATATTCAGCAACAACATTTGCGATCGCCATGGGTGGCCGAGGTCGTTAAGGGGCGGAATTGTAAGCTGGAGGTGTGGGGTTCGATTCCCACCAGGACCTTCCTCCCTTAGTGAGTTTTTTTTCAGGTTTTCCTCAGTGCTTATAAATGGCAAATGCTAGGGAGGTACCCTTAAACTTTACGAGGTATGTCACAAGTCATGGCAAATATTTTTTTCCCCTCGTGAAGAAGGGTCAACACGAAAAATCTAAGATATACCAAGGCCTGAAACGCTTCCTTCCATTAAAGAAAAAAAAGTCCTTTCCCAATATGTCATTTCATCTCGTATATCATCAGTGTCCACCCCCTATAATGCCTCAGTAGTAAAAACGGGCGTTAAACACTGTTAAAGAAACAACGACATTTGCATTGTGCGGCCTTGCATTATTGTGATGCAGCATCCAGTTAGTTGCATGGAAACATGGCCATTTGGTATTATATGGTCTTGCAAAGTTTTCAAGAGATCTCTGTAGCATTGTGCAATTGCAGTTGTGTGTGCAAGTGCATCATGCTGACAAACCGTTCCTTGAATATGGAAAAATGAGATGACCATAACTTTCCAAGCAGAAGCAACTACTTTTGAGATTTTCATGGTGTTGGTAACGATGGAGATTTCCATTCGGACCTTTATTATTTGCTATCAGGATCGAAATGATGTGGCCAAGTTTCATCAGCAGTGATTGATTACTTTTGAAACAAACTCCGCATCTTCCTATACCACCTTCAACTGCATGCAAATCTGCACACGAATGTCCTTTTGTTCGGAAATCAGCAGTCTTGGAACCCACCATACGCAAACACTTCTCATATGCTTCTTTGCAGGTACCAATGTGTAAGTGGCACCCAGTGAAACGTTCCAGAATTTCTGAAAGTGTTCCTAATGTTATTCGAGGATTCTATCTCTAAATGACAGCAAGGTGTTAATGTTTTCTTCCACTTGAACAAACACTTAAGCGTCAAACGCACCTTTCTTTGAAATTTATTGCCTCTTTTCTTGAAACATTTAAACCATCTTCGAGCTGTGCTATAGGAAAGATCAAACTCTCTATAGGCCTTCTGTAACATTGCATAGGCTTCAGCGGAAGATTTGTTAAGACGAAAGCAAAATTTCAGAGCATCATATTTCTTGTCGCGTGCCATCTCAACTTTGCCGCAGGCGGAACTGAACATGTCTCAACATGCACATCTTTCACAGACGGAAACTTGAAATGACAACAATAAAACTAGTACCGCGTGTACATTACGCATTAGGCTAACAAATTGCTGTAAAATTAAATTTTAGCGCGAGAACTTGTCTGTAAAATCTATGATCGTTCTTTATTGAACAGTCGTGGTAGATTTACTCCTTTTGCAAAAAGCTCAAGTTGTACAATTTTCTTCTCTATACATTATTAACACTTATGTTAATATTGAAAACGAATATCTAGGCATAGCTATAATAGTGAAAACCAGCATAAATTTGGACTCGTCGAAATACAGTATTTTTGTAGGGATATTAATGATACTTTTCGGAATATTTTTTTTTTTTTACTAAGCACTTAATGCTTAGATAGTGCTTTGCATAGAAAGTGAAATAAGTGTTTAAAAGTGGAGTTCCCTATTTGCTACACCTTATACATACTATCTAATTTTATTTTTGGCGGAGATTTTGACTGTGCAGATTGCACTGGGGAATTTAGGCTAGCAATACACAAGTATTTAATTTCAAAATTGAATCTGAGTGATGCATAACTTGAAAAGCATGATGCAACTGAATTCACATAATTTTCCATATGCTTCTAGATTGAATAATGCATATGTTTAATTTCAAGGATACTGTTCAAAATGGTGTCACGATATTAGTTTCTTTCAGTTACTATATAGCATTAGTTAAAATGCAATTGAACATGCACATTTTATCTTTAGGTGGATCCTTCTGGAAATGAAAGGTAGTTGTTTACATGATAGTGCCTTTTTAATTTGGTCTATTTATGGACGCTCTTTAAAATCTGAGGTCATCAGCGTCCCATTCTATTGAGGGCGTGAAACGGCCGACAAATTTTGCTCAGAGTCCTCTTTTTTCAGGCTTGAGGTAAAAACCGCATCGTGCGTAAATGTACGACACGGGACCGACGGCTTTACGTCCCTTCCAAAGGAAGTCAGTCCTGGCCGGAGTCGAACCCGCGACCTTGGGTTTAGAAGGCAAGTATGGTTACCACTACATCACCAGGACCGATTGATAGTGCCTTAAAAGCAGAGTTAAAGACTATTGACAAGTTTCGTTTTAAAAAATGCAGATATCCTGATTGGACTTGAGAGTTAAACATTGAATAGAATCTTTTAGGCAATATTTCTATTCTTATTCTTATTGTGACGATTTTCACTTTTACTCTATTTACTCCTTTCAGCATATTTCTGAAAATCGAACTAATCTCGGTCGGTTTAAATCTAAAATACCAACATCATATAGAATATTCGAATAGATTTCAACACACATTTTCAATGAACGCTCTAAACGTCTTTGTTTAAGTAAAAACTAACATGCCGAGAAACTACAAGTTATTGATGGTGCTGTACCTACAAAGGTAGACAGCATGATAGCCGTAGGATTAATGGATATTACTCCAAAGCTCTTTGACACTTCGGGTATTATCTCTTTTACTTTAAATTCAACATTTCGCCTTTCTTTTGCTATCCGATGCCAGACAATATTTTCTTGAAGCAACCGATTAGGAAAAGTGAGGTATATAATGCCACAATGCAGGATAACATTAAAAAGAAAAGAAAAAACAAAACAAAACATCCTCAATTTTATACTATCTGTTGGGGCTTCATGCAAATGGTCTTATTGTGGTGTAATAAAGTATATTTCAATGACAAGCACTGTGTACATAACAAAAGTATTACCCTAAAACAGAAAAGAAAACTACCTGTATAGGGAATTTTAGATGTATAAGCTTACTGATTTATGATTATAAAACATTGGCTTGCGTTCTTTTCAATAGACTAAAGCCATTACTGCACACATTACTTTACCTTGCTCAAATATGTGGAGTGCATGGATGTTCAATCTTCGATGTTCTTTGTTGCTTAAAGACTCTTTTGCATTTTGACAATATATGAACACGAAGTCCCTCTTAATATATATTAACTTTCAACGTACCTTTAATAGTACATGGCAGGTTTATTTACTTGAATCCTTTAAGTGGCATGGATTGGGTGAAAAATCAATTTCCTGTGTTTAAATATTATATACTGATATTACTGCGAATTTGCAAGTAAATATTTTTCTTGTTACTACTATTGCCACTGATAATCTATAGGATTGGGTTGCCCTACATCTATGGCTTTGTATACTGCTGCAATCAAACCGCTTCTCTAAAAATTGCATGAACTCTTAAATGAACCTTTATTGGTTAATATTATGTTTGTCTCTGATATATGCCACAAGTTCATGTTGTTGAATTAACTCATTATATAAGGAAGAAGGTAGTTGTGCAGTCCACACAGTTTGTATATGCATGTGCAGGTAGCAGCTTGTAGTTTTAGGAGGCCTTGTCAGCTAGTGGTTCTGCGTCCACATGTTATTTGGGGCTTTCTTTGTATATAAATTGTGCGCCTATTGTTATTTATGCCACTACATAAACATAGTGTTGAAGAATGGGGTTTTATGTAGGTACATATGTAAAAAGGATTCTTGAAGAGAAGTGGTAAGACAATTCGCAATAAAATGTGTTCCAAATAGATAACCTTTTATCAGGGATAGAATTTTTTATGGCAAGAAACATGTACCGAACTGCCATGATCTTGCGGAAGAAAAGTTAGATGACATACAGGAATTTCCTACGCAGATGCCGGCAATCTATTGCCTTTGAATGGCTTCATTTTCAACATGTCTTATAACATAGGTCAGTTATGATTATTTTCTGGTTTTAACACAATATAACTATGCTATAAAATATACATAAATAAAATAAAAATATAAATGCAAACTTCCTGCGCGGGGACTCTTGTTTCCCTTTTCTAGTTGCCGCGGCTGCACTTCCCCAGTTAGCATACGCACTCAGGCAGCCCGTAACCCAAATAATCTCATTATATTAGCCCATTTGGTTTTAATTCTGGAAACATCAGATTGGAATGAGGAATACACTCGAAGTCTCCATATTACCTTCGCTTCTAGTATTACTACTGCTGCTGCTACTACTACCACCACCCACTACTACTACTACTACTACTACTACTACTACTACTACTACTACTACTACTACTACTACTATTACTACTACTACTACTACTACTACTATTACTACTACTACTACTACTACTACTACTACTGCTGCTGCTACTACTACTACTACTACTACTACTACTACTACAACTACTAGTACACTACTACTACTACTTCACTACTACTTCATCTTTATCATCCTGTATTCACATGTTTAGGCTACAGTCTGGTGTGCTTCAGATATCTGGCCTCGCCAGGATTTCCTTGGACGACCTAATCTCCTCTGTCCTCCTGATTTATAATTCATTATCTATTTAGGAATTCGACTAACGTCAGGAACGTGGATATTATGTCTTTTCCAGAATTTCCGTATTCTCTACCTTCTTTATCAAACTAGGTTTTTCAAATATCTACCGTTCCTCTTCCTTTTCACCAAACTATAGCCAGTCAAAGACCTTATTAGTCTCATTTCGGTGATTTGCATTCTGAATACATAGCTTTTCATTATTGTCATGTTTCACTTCCATACACGCAAATTAGCTTATATTATTATTAGTTATACTTTTTTTCCCCTTAATTTTTTTTTATTTTTTTTTGCGAGAGAGTTTCTAATTCAGTTTTTCCCGAAATGTGGATCGTAACTCCTGGTGGTCCAAAAATGCTATCTGAGTAGGGGGATACGCAGTGAATATTATTATTATTATTATTATTATTACAATGCAAAATGTGTAATTCAGTCACCCATTATATTTCAATGGTTCTGTTTTATTTTTAAGATACATAACAAGTTACCGAACAGTATCTCTATCTGGAACACGTTTCTTGTGAATTGTTTTACTCGTTCTCTGCAAGAATCTCTTTTTATATATGTATCATACATAAAACCACTTACTTCAAAACTATGTTTATGTAGTGCATAACTAACGAACAATTAGGACACAATTCATACTCATTGAAAGCACTAAGTAATACATGACACACAACCACTCGCTGACAAAGCATCCTCTAACTACAAGCTGCTACCAGCACATGAATTATATGGCCTTGACGACTGGCTTTTCCCATTATGCAATCACGCTTTGCAGGCTCGTAACTTAAATAAGCTAATTGCATAATGTAGAAGAACTATTTTGCTATAAATGCCACAACATTGCATTCTCTATTATTTAGCGGTTCTGCTACCACGACTTGAATTTTATACCATGATTGGGAGAAAATATATCGATGTTTAATCCAAAATCTTTGCCATACACAGAAGGCACAGGTTCTTTATTACTGAATCCCAATTTGTAGATTTTTTAATGTTGTTTAACGCCTGTTTTTACTTCTGGGGCACTACAGGCGGTGAACACTGGTGATAATGAGATGAAATGATATATTGGGAAAGGTTTTTTAAGGAAGGAAACGTTCCAGGCCTAAGTTTAGGGTACCTCCCCGGCATTTGCCAGTTATGAGGACTGAGAAAATCCTGGATAAAACCTCATTGAGGGAGGACGGTCCTGGCGGGATTCGAAACCAGACTCCCGCTCGCGAGTCCGCGCCTTAACGACCTCGGCTACCCGTGGCGGTAATTTGTAGATTGAAGTATATATACTTTATTTGCGAAAGTTATTACGCATATAGATTTGTTCGGTAATGTAAACCTGTATAGCAAACAGCCCCACCAGTAACATTTATATATATTAAGCCTGAAAGGTCACTAAGATTAGAAAATTTTCCGCAGAGTTCACAGTTCACCATCACTTGTCGCTACTACACTAATATTACCAATATATCAAGGTAAATCGAATATCAGCCAATAAATTTTCATTTTTCAGTATATAATGCTTAAACATAAGAAATAAAATTTTCACCAAATTCATGTCACTTAGGGAATTCAAGGACGCAAATGTGGGAAATATTCTCTAAGATATGTTGAAATTCCACATACATTAAGAGAGACTTGGTGTTTACAATGATCAAATGCAAATGAGTCTCTAAGGAACAAAGAACATCAAAGATTGAACGTCGATGCACTCCATATATTTGGGCAAGGTAAAGTGAGTCGTCTTATTTCAGCTACATAAAGTTTGTCAAAATTAGTTAGTGCTCGATTTGCAATATTTTCAACATTCTCTATCGATCTGTGAAGAACTAGGTTTCAAAATCACTTCCATCTCGTTTAGAATGAGCGGTGAAATTTTGGGTTAAGTGCAGAGGCAACTACATCAAAATATGCCCCTATTCCCGCCCTTTTTAGTTACGTGTTGCTGGGCTGTATTGTTATCGAGACGCGCTTTTGTAACCAACGATATTATTGAACGCATTGTAGCTGTTGATTTGAAGGAATGTGGATGTAATTTCCAGAGGGACAACTCAAATTTTTAAAGTATGTTGAGCATAAATTATTGCAATAGAATGGAGTGTAATGCCAAAAAAAAAAAAAAAAAAAAAAAAAAAACAGAAAGTAGTAGGTGGAAACGTGGGAAAGATGCAAATTGAAAAATGAAAGGTATGGTGTATGCTTTAATATACATCTTACTATTACTTGTATATTATCCTAATACTTCACTACAATGTAATAATTGCACTCACGACCAGATCTGAATCTCAAATAATCAATTATTTTTCTTAATTCCTTTTCATTACTTTAGATATGGTTCTCCTGGTCCTCCGAAGAAATTGACTTGCAACGTAAGAAGAAGAGTTTACAGCTATGACACAATTACATGGGCTGGCCAGGGAATCTTTCATAACATATTTTAAGACACTTCAGTGCATTTAAGTTAAAATTGGAAAAGAATTCTTTCATTGTAAAGTATTCTGAATCGACTATTGTAATGGTGGTTAAGTACTATATTTACAAAAAATCTAGCAAACAAAGAATACAGGTTTGCCAGAAAGCTTTTTAGATGCCTTAAGGCAAAAAAAAAAAAAAAAAAAAAAAAGAAAGATAATGTAAAGTAATCGAAAAACACTATAGAAGAAATAAAGAATTTTCAGGATTAAGTAACAAAGCAAAATTTGATGTATGAAAAGTTGTCAAAAGTTAAAGGGGATGGGCCTTTATTCAATGCTAAGGGAAGAACATGACAACTTGTTGATATCGTTTGACTGTCAAAAGAACCAAGTCCTTCCCCGGGTACCAGACTAAAGTGCCCATTATTCTAACCAGTTGTGGTTGGTAGTTCGCGATGTATGTAAAAAAAAATAATGTTTTTATTTATCACTGGGACTAAAGTGAACCAAAAAGGAATCAAATGAAGTACGTTCAGCAGTTTATGATTGCCAATTGAATCTGTACATTCCTGATACTATCAAAGTTCTCAAAATCTAATAGGATGGGTGTGGAGAACCAAATAAATTTATAGTCATGATGGGTATGCTAAGCTTTTGGCTCCTGCACAATGCTTCTCAGTCTGGAGAAAGAATTAATTGAATATATTTTCCAATCGGTGGCCATTCTTTTCTTCCATCTGACCGAGTATTTACTAGGATTGAGAGGGAAATTAGAAAAACAGAGGTTATAATCAGTCCAAATGACTACACAACCATTTTTTCTAACTTTGGAACTGTTGTATTCCTAACAGGAAAAGTTTTTGACTGGAAGGACGCAGTTTAAAAAATAATACACCTCCAGCACAGTGGCATTTTCAGTTCATTTCTTGCAAAACATTTTTTTTAAAAAATTCTGAAACAAATGATCTAGTCATTAAAGGAGAATTTCATTGCAGAACTGAGTCAGGATAGTGTATGGATGTTTGTAAAAAAGGGAAATCTGTGAGAAGCATATTACCTCCAACTCCAGTTAAAATAGACGTAAATGTTCCATTACTTAAACTCCAAGATGTTTCATCTCTGCTTGCAAAACATTTCATTCAGGATTGGGGTAGACTTCAAGTGTTAGAATATTATCACAAAAAATTCTTACAGTGCATGCAGTAAATGGGATGGAAATTGTAGAAGAGATTTCTTATATCTTTTTCTTTCTTTCTTTCTTTCTTTCTTTCTTTCTTTCTTTCTTTCTTTCTTTCTTTTGATTTGTTTATTTACGGACGCGCTTTAACATCTCGGGTCATCAGCGTCCTATGCAAATTAGGGCGTGAAACGGCCGACAAATTTTGCTCAGAGGCCTCTCTTTTCAGGCTTGAGGTTTTTATCATGCCGTAAATGTACGACATGGGACCCACGGCCTTACTTCCCTTCCGAAGGAAGCCATACTTACGATTTTTACTCCCGAAAAATCCATCGGTCCTGGCCGCGATCGAACCCGCGATCTTGGATTTAGAAGGGAAGAATGGTTACCACTACAGCACCAGGACCAACTTGTAGAATAGAATGAGTATGCTGGTTGTTTGAGGTGAAGGAATGTGTTAATTTGTAAGTTTGAACACAGAAAAAAGGAAATTGCGACTTATTGTAATAAATTAACTTTATACCTTTTCATTATTTACATAATATTGTAACACTAATAACAATGTAAGTATGGTGTATGTCTCTTAAGGTAATAAAAATAAGACTTTATCAAGTGGAACACTACCCATGATATTGCAAAATCAGACATCCAAAGTGTTGAGTTTCAAAACCAGCTACATAGCTGAATTGTGATCAAATCGAGCTACATCCAGGTTTTAAATGCGTTGCTACAAAAAAATAATACTTTTAGAACATTTTAAATTCTAGCATTTGTTTGTGTATGTAATAACTATCAGTTATCCAAATAAAAAAATAAATGATCATTGAAAAACACAAGGCGGAATTAGTTTTGTCTCTACTGTAAAAAGTGCTAAAAGTGATGTAGGTGTTTTTGAAATTAGACAACTTAAGTAATCTGTGCAGTAATGGCTTTATCCTATTGAGAAGACTCAATCTTTTTTTTTTTATTGTTAATTTATTTATGGACGCTCTTTAACATCTCAGGTCATCACCGTCCCATTCAACTCAGGGCGTGAAACGACCGACAAATTTTGCTCAGAGGCCTCTCTTTCAGGTTTGAGGTTCTTTTTCGTACCGTAAATGTACGACACGGGACACACGACTTTACTTCCCTTCCGAAGGAAGCCATACTTAGGATTTTTACGCCCGAAAAAATCCATCGATCCTGGCCGGGTTCGAACCCGCGATCTTGGGTTTAAGGAATCAAGTATGGTAACCACTACACCACCAGGACCGACCACACAAGCTAATATTCATAAATTAGTAAGCTAATATGTCTAAACTTTCCAATATCTCTGTTCTTTCCTTTTCTGTGCATTTGAATAATAAAAACAGCATTTGTGTTATTTGCAGAGTACTTTCGCTAAAATATAATGCTATACACCACAATAAGATCATCTGCTATGATAGTCCATAGAGAGTATACAAGACATCAAGGATTTTTTAAATATATACATATATACACACACCCACACCCACACACACATATATATATTTCCATTTTCGTATCACCTGCTACAAAGTCCAACAGACAGTATAACATTTTTGAGGATTTATATTAAATAGGGGGATTTTTAAACATTTTTCCCAGCTGTATGGCATTACGTACTTCAATATTCACTGTTGGTTGCTCCAAGGAAACATTACCTGTTTTTTTTTTGGGGGGTGGTGTTTAATGCCCGTTTTTACTACTGAGACACCACAGGCGGTGGACACTGAAGATACATGAAATAAAATGATGTATTTGGAGAGGATTTTTAAGGAAGGAAACATTCCAGCCTAGGTGTAGAGTACCTCCCCGGCATTTGCCACTTATGAGGACTGAGGAAGACCTGGAAAAAATTCAGTCAAGGAGGACGATCCTGGCCGGATTCGAACCCCACCTCCCGTTCATGAGTCCGTAACCTGGGCCACCCGTAGCGATATTGCCTGGTTTTACTCGGAGAGTAAAGAACGGAGAAGCGTTGAATGTAAAGTAGATGTGGAAATGTCTTATAGCTTCAGCGTTTAATTTAGAGATTTATGTTATTACTATTTAATTCCTCCTTGCAGAGATCTCTAGGTAAGTACATTGCTTTTTCTAAAAGTATTATTCCTCCGCCCTAATTCCAAATTACTAATGCTTCATAACCTGCTCTATTATTATTATTATTATTATTATTATTATTATTATTATTATTATTATTATTATTTAAATTGGCTTTTACACTTTTCTTCGGTCTGAAAGGTTCATAATTTATCATACTATTGATGCAAATCGCATTTTTTGCTAGCAGTAATACTGCTACTAATTCAAGGAAACTAATTCCTTAGAAAAGTCTTCTGTTCTTAAGAGGAATAAACGGAAGAGCTCGCCTCTGTTTATCGGAATATATTTTGTGCTCAACAAGGATTAGGTTATTACTCATCTAGTAAATAGCATAATTCTAAAATACCCCTCCATTTATTTGTATCATTAACGTGACTAATGTGATAATGTTTGTGGTAGCATTATGAAAACTATTAAGTAAAAAAATTGAACATATGACTCTCGGTGACAATAAAATCAAACTTAAACATTAACGTTTAAGTATTTTACATATTGTTTTGATTAACATGTCCCATGTTTTCACATCAGAGGAGTTTGTCAAAACCATTAGAAAACGCGCAATGAACATAAATCCGGACACAAATAATGGATTATATTATATTGTAGTCTATTATCTTCACTGTCCGTTTAATCACTATAGCAACTGATCTATGTAGATACTATGCGTTGTCGCATATCCTTCAACCCTACGCTTCAGAGAATAACGTAAACTGGCTGCTCTCAATTATATCGAATTGGAATGTTAGGGATGGAGGAATGGAAGTACCTCCGGGAGGAAAGAATGTGGTGAAGGAGACACCGGGCGGCCTAGATCCACGTGTGCTGAGACGGAGTCCCTAGCATGTTTCCAGATTGAACATCCCTACACCAGAGTCCCCTCCAAGAACTTTGAGCCCTTCAGAAGGGCCATTTCCATACTAAACGTCGGGACAGAAACCTTTTCCAAGTTCAAACCACCGTCACACCGCACCAGCACCCTCGACCTTGTAACGCATCAAAGAAATAAAATTATATGAAATGGGAGGGCGAAAAATTCATGGAAAGTAAATACCCATTCCAACAGTCACCTAACCGACCAAAGAAAACCATAAAAAAAGTCATAGTCAAGATGGCTAGCTCTAGTCCGGAAACTCTCGAACGCAAGTCGCAAGCCCCTCAGCCACCCTCCTCGGTGCTCTGTTGCTGCAATGTTGGGTGTGACATTAACTTCCCCCGAAACCAACAATTATTATAGGTAATCGGGGAGTCTGTGCTACTGGATGTTGATGTTGTAGAAAATGTCATGCTGGCTAAACTATATACGTTGCGCTTCTATTGACTTGCGTACCACTGTTAATGTAATGTACAGGTGATAGCAAGCAACAATGAAAGGACAATGAGTCGAAACACAATTACAACCCACAGCAAAATTAAAAAAAAATATCCTATAATTTTGGACCCAACAGTTGTTTCCGCATCATGGAGAGATTTGTGGCGTATCTTTTGCGTGGGTAATCTTTGAAGTGATCCCACGGTTTATAAATTAAGTAGGCATCATTATAAATGCACTTTTTCAAAATTAACATCGGATTCAACTAAAATGTTTACATTACTTACATTAAGCTGGAGATGAACAGCAGTAATAATAGTAATGCATGTGTATCACATAAAGGCAAATCTTTCCCCTTTTTTGTTCCGTGAACTTATTAATGACATCTTCATTTAATGTAGCAAATTGCATTAGTGTTCCGATCAATGCTAAGTCTTTGAGATTTACTTGTTTGCTATTTCTTCAGTATTGTAATCAGCTGGTACGGATGTAGATAAGAAAATTATTTATAAGTATAAAGTACAGTGCGTTCATTGTTTAATGTGATGAAATGCGTCGAATGGGATTTGCTACAGAATTTCAAAAGTAGAAACAGGAAATTGTACTCTGTCATAATTAAAAGGATTCAACACAGTCACGAAGCTCAAGTTGTGCTTTGAACTTCTATTATAAATTTGGAGAACTAGGGTTTCATGGTTTCGTTATCAAGGATCTTTTTTGCTGCTTCCGATTCTAGATTTGTTCGATCACGTTTCATTCTTTTCATATTGATAAGCTAGTGTTTTGCTCCATATGCTATCTCCCATTTTTTAGATCACAATAACTAGTACCAATGTGCCAACACGTCAAAAATTAAGGAACCCATACACAGCAACAATTATTTTATTATCCCAGTCAGAACTGTCTTCTAAATTATTGTGAAAGAATTCAATAAATATATTGCATTGCATTTACCCAACTTTCCATCGAGGTGCACAATGCTTCTTCGTTATTTCCTGTTTTTTTTTCGCAGATATGAATAATATTAATTATTTCCGTAATTAGCTATTTATTTCCTCGCTTTTCAAACACCTGGAACCAGCACTGACGAGCGTTGTGTGTGACTTGACTCATTTGCTAACTTTCTTATACGTTGCAGCCAGTCACATAAACTACGGGTATGAAGTCGCGCATTCTTCTACTGAAAAGAAACTGTATATACATAAAAATATTGTTTCTGGGGACCTGTCAGGGATGATAATATATAATTTCATTGTTTCCTTGACAACATTATCGCTGGAAGAATTTATGTGGAGTTATAGAACGAAAATTAGTCAAAGACGATATTTTACACAGGACAAATTAAACATTCACACACTTTGTTTCACAATAAGTTTTTTTTTTATTAGAAATGAGTTTGTTTTATTAAAAAATTCTAATCACCACAATTGCTTTTAAAAACAAACTAACAATTATTTTGTTTTATTCCAATTATTTCGATTTTCAGGTATGTTTAACTTTCGGAAATGAAAATGATGTTAAAACTTTGGTTTAAAAATAATTCGAAATTTCATTATTGAAAATGTTATATTAGCTCTATTTCATGTTCATGTTCATTTGAAACTTTACTTCAATCATATTTGCGAATAAGATCCTTTGGCCACAGCGCACTTGATTCTTTCACAAAGAAAGCACCGTTGTGCCTTCACGACATGAAAACATGCTGAGCATTGTATCTATACCTTGCAACATAATTATGTGCGCGTGTAAATGAGCTCATTTGCTAACTGCCTCTTCTGATTTACTGCCATGAAATGGCAAATCATGCAAAGTGAGGGACAAACCTTAATGGCCTCCCTATCCCAGCAAGTTCCGAGTGTCTAGTGTTATCGCTTCCATCTAAACAGTAACATAGCACCACGAGATACCTGGTAGCTATTCGGCGTTGTTATTGTCACTTTCGCACATCAAAGATTGAGCAGAAACTGTTAAATATTATGCTTCTCTTAGTACTAAGAGTATTTTAAGGAGACTGCAGAGATGCGACTATATTATTTTCCTCTGCGAACCCTGATGCACCGCATTCCTCATTCATATAACATCGACGTAAAATAAATAAACAACTGAGTAACTGTATTCTTACTTCCAGGGAGAAAAAGAAGAAAAAAAAAACACATCAACGCTTGTCAAGTACATTATGACTAAAAACGGACTCTATTAATTAACCTCTTTAATATTTCTCTGTTCTTTTTCACCTCTTATTGTTCGTTTACCTACAGAATTTTGAATCTAATTGCAAATCTGTTCAGAAGGGTGCAAACGAGCTAAGTGCAGAACACTAACAATATGAGCCTGCGACTCTTCATGTTTATTATTAGCATTATGTAGATTATGTAGATTATTCAAATTGTCATAACAATTATTATAGTAAACTATTTCTTCTTTAGCAAATATAAGACACGGCCCACAAAACAGATTATTTACTTATGCACTTTCTGTAAACTATTACGGTTTTTTATTTGTGTTTTTGAAAATTTTGAATATGTAACGTTCTCTTGTCCTTGCAAGGTGCAAAAGAACAGAGAAGCTTTAGCATCTCAGTCATCGTCGATCACTTTGCATTATGCTCATTTTTTCTTGCACTGTATGAAATCGAAATTTTTGTTTCCCTAATTGTTCTATAAATCACAAGAAAGTATCCAATTTTCATATACACAAACGCTATCTGATGTAACATGAGTTTTTCTTAAAAAGCTTTACATCTGTCATATTAACAGAGTGAACAAATCTTTAAGCATTACTGTTTAGAAAATCTATCGCCATGTTAACATAAAACATTGTTAACATATGTTAAGAAACTCTGAAAAAGTCTTGCAACTTTCTGAGCTGAACGCTTATCCATTATTCGGAGGTAGTGTGTATGTTAGTTTTCTGGTCTTGCCATTTCGTCCAAACGCCCCCGCGTAAAATGTGATCACTTTCCAAAATGCTATGCTTTTTAAGAAACGTAGTTGTACTTTATTTGAAAATTAGACTTCGCAGCTGAATTTGGAAAGGTAACCAGAGCACGGACGTGAATGCACGCTACTGGTATTCTTTTGACAAACTCTACCCGCTCTGACAATATGCAGCATTTATATTTAAACATCCTGCAGATTGACCGTTAGATATTTAGAAAAAAAATTAAGCTCATACTCATAAGAATAAGAAAAAAACTGAAAGGAAGTGTAAGGGGTTCGTCTCCAACATGATGCGATATAAAATGACGAGAACGAACTTTCTAAACTAGGTTTCTGATCAGTACAAATGCTACCAATTCACCGCTAGTTATAAATGTGTAAATTCTTTTGTTCTTGCTAAACTTGATATTCAGTTTCAGTAATGAGGAAGTTTACGAGGTTAACATGTAGTACATACTGAACCGCTTAGACCCTGACATTGGACAAACTATTAGAAAAACAAACAATGAAGCAAATACTATTAGGAAACTCTACTGGTAAGAACTACACTGACATCGGAAATGTAGCAAATCTAAATCCTTCCACTACATGCATCATATCACATTTCTTAGACTTCCATGGCAGGTGTTGATCATTGTTAAAACACGTTTTTCTGATATTCAGTATCAGAAAGATATGTATACATTAGTCTTGAAGTGTTACTTATAGAGATTTCTGAATTTACCTTGAGTGTTGATTCTCCATTGATATTCGCGACTGTTTCAGGCGGAGAAGTGACACAAGCTGTCGACCGCGTGCGATGAAATTTATAAGATGATTATCTCAAGCTGTTAAATGTAACTGATCATAACACTGTTATGTAATTGATTCTCAAGATTTCTCACTAAACACGATGTTGTGTCATTCACATACGCATTACTAATGGCTAAAAACAATGGACGACATTACAGCCAGTGGACACGTCACCGCATTCTTCAGTGCCATAACATAATGCAGCTTTGCGCATTCGTTACCGCCGTTCGTGTATGTGTAACGGCATGTGTAACCCAAAGCACAAAGGAAAACGGAAAAATGAGTAAGAGGACTATTTACAGGCTGCGACAATATTCTTTCTTTCTTTCTTTCTTTCTTTCTTTCTTTCTTTCTTTCTTTCTTTATTTCTTTATTTATTTCTTTCTTTCTTTCAGGCTCGAGGTTCCTTTATGCGCCATAAATCTACGACACAGCTTTACTTCCCTTCCGAAGGAAACCATACTTAGGATTTTTACACCCAATATCCATGGACTATGGCCGAGATTGAACCCGCGATCTTGGGTATACGAGGTAAGTGGTTACCACTAAACCACCAGGACCGACTTATCATATTAGAAAATAGTGGAGAAAAACAGGCAATTGCAAAGCGTTCTGGCCTAATTGGAGAGCAGTGCAGACTCTTTGTTTCTAACATGTAAATGACTTTGCAGTACATTAATATATATCTTGCACTGCAAAGAGAGATTTTTAGAAACCTTCAGATGGGCATTTAAAGTGAGTGTCAAGAATTGTGGATGATCTGGTTATGTGCTACCTGATAAAATGCAGAAAGGAAATTGAAGGAAAATAATAAAGTAGTTTATAACTATATATTTATAAATATCTCTCATAAACAACGTTGATTGGAGCCATTCGGAAGTTTAGTACTTATTTAGTTTTTTTAAATGTGTGAAACTTACAGAGGAGGCTTTTTTCCCCCTTGCGTAGAGCATAAAAAGATAGCATTTAGCAGCAGACACCGGCTTCATAAAATACTCACATTGGATACTGATATTTATAGTGGGTATATTCAAGTTCGTATTACACATATAAAATAATGATATGTAAATGAATAGGGGAAATATAATACATGACAAGTATAATGTACTAATACTCTTTCACATACAAATACTTGTAAGTTAGATTATTGCTTCCTTTTCTGTCTGTAAATCAATGCAAATAGATTGGCAGTCTCATATCATATCTGTAAATGGCATTCAAACATTTTATATTCAATACTCAGTAGACAACAGAAATTAAATTATTCCTCAAAGCTGAAACCACATTACAAGTTTAATGATTCCGTTATGACATATTTAAATACATTAGCATTTTAATAACTATAAAATATTAAAAATGGACTACGTGCAGTCATTGTATACCTGTCCCTGCTGGTACCATTAATATGATAATTTTAACAGCATATTTGATTAGTTCCAGCTATAATGACCTGAACGATATTGAAGGTAAGTTAATAGTACGAATAATAAAAAGCTGGTATCTCCCAATGATGTGCCCTGTAAGATGTACAAATAACTTATACAACCGCTAAACAAAACGTGAAAATCCCATTTTATCAACTGCTTTTCACAATCTGGAATTCCTGCAGATTTGTATTTTAGGGAGAGCGGGATACAAGGAGAAAGAAAGAGAATTTATAATGGAGAGTGACGGGAAAATTATCTATGGGATTTTATTTTTCACTTATATTTATCATAACCACATTTTCCGAGCATGCTCTCATTTTAACATTTGTCCTGAAAAAAATATTCTAAATTAATTTAAAGATCCGATTTTTATTAACATTTGATCCACGCTCATTCGGGGGATAATGAAAGCATAAAACGTTTTCTTTAATACCTTTTTAGTGATCTTCTTCTTCTTCTTCTTCTTCTTCTTTTTCTTCTTCTTCTTCTTCTTCTTCTTCTTCTTATTATTATTATTATTATTATTATTATTATTGGCACTACAGCCCGGGGTGAGCTTTGGCCTGCCGCAGCGACCACTGCTTCCTCTACCTCCGTCTTACGACCTCATTGATAAAGGGTGACATGTGATGAGCATGCGGGCACCCCACCGGTTGCCTAATACGCTGCTCCCTAGTACGAAGAACGGCATCTCCCCATCAGACAGTTTCCCAATTATCCTCAGGAGGCTGGGTGAACGGATTTCCAGACCTCCCTAATTTAGAAATATTCCTAAGTAGATACCAGGAATAGAACTCGCGCATCCCCGCCAGCAGTCAGCAATGTTAACCATTAGACCAAGGAGTTGGTCTTTTTAGTGATCAGGTATTAAAGTGACTTCACATTTAATCACTGAAAGATTTAGTGTTAATGAAGCACAATTTTAAGCAACATGAATGTAAAACCTTTATTAGTATGTGTTAAATATGTTATTTAATTTAAAAAAAGGCATCATCAGATAAGTTCCTGTACTACATAGATGCCAAAAAGCCGGGTAGCTCGGGCGGTTGCGTTTGGGACTTGCATTCGGGGGGTCCCTGGTTGAAATTCCTGGGGAACGGCCAATCTGCCCTTTGGTTTATCGTGGTTTTCCTTGATTGCTTAGGCGAATACTGGCGAATACATGATTTTTTTACTGTTTCATTTGATATCATTTAATTCCGTTGACTCTGTTACAGCGTCAAAAGTGCCAGAGCGAGGTGAAAAGGTTTGCTTCGACGTCTTGTACGAAAGCCTCTTTTCTTAGGAGCTCGAATTTGGGAGCTCCGCCGGCATTGGGTTCCTCTATCTGAAAACAATGTTAGGTACTTCGGTGTCTCCCTCAACTCATCCCTTCCTCCTGGAGAATCCCCCACTGGGAGCATAGGTACAACAAGGCTGAAGTACCGAAAAATTTTCCTCCTGCTATAATCCAATGCAATATCAATGCACTATAAGAAAGTATATTAGATTTGTAGAGTAATGCGTTTTTATACCTGTCTTGTCCAGCGGCTTCCCATCTAATCCTAAATCCTACCCTGGAGACCTTCAAGGTTTTCTTCAAAGGATTTTATCTCTAAATGGGACTCAAAGCTATAATATAGTTTGGCGCGATCAGAAGATGGCAAGAGCGGAATGAAGTGCGAGGGGGCTTGAATTGTTTATCTGCAAACGTACACATTTTTGTGAGATACCCATGCTGCCACGTGAATGAGGACCTCTCAGACTCACATCTTGCAATTCCGCTGGACTTTTAACCATGGGCGACTATCTGACAACACTTTATTTTTATCGGCACTAATGTACGTGAACATAGTAATGAGAGTAGAAAATGTTTACGTATCACATTCCTGTCACTTGCCTTCTTCTCATCTCCAGATAATATGAGATCTGTTCAAGAAAGATTGAGATTGAATATTTCCGCAGTTTCTCTTTTATACCATATTCTTGAAGTGAACATTTTATTAAATGTCTAATTTCCCACATAATATCCGTAGATGCAATAGCGCACTAGTTTCCTGTTAATAGCATGGTATCACGAAAATAGAAATAACTCAGCAATAACATACTGTTTTCTTCTGGAGAAAAGGCTCGCAAAGAATTGCGGAAAAAATGTAAGCAAGACGATGGTGAATATTGTACTGTCTTTAGCTGGTTTAAGAACTGTAAATAATACAAATTTCACTGTTAAATAAGTTACAACAATGAACATACAGCTGCTGAATATCGGTGGATAACAAAAAGCTACTTGGGTGAGGCCTTGAGAATTTCAAAGGACCTTTTTTCACAATTTTCCTTTATCATTTGCATATAATCCGGGTTTGTTCCCGATAGGTGACGATATCTCTTGATTCTTGAGCAAAAGGCTGTAAGAAAGGAGGTGCTGCGTTTGGGCGATGCACAACGGGCGAAAATTCTAATCTAGCGAGACATTAGTCCAACTTTCACTTCATCTATTTCGAGTATTTACCATTAATAACTTATCCACAGATATCTGACACATTGTTATGTTATAATTGAAACTGAGTAAGTTACTTTAGGCTGTTTGAAAAACCAATAAATGTTTATCTTTGGCCAGATTCAAGAGTGCAGTGATCGCGGTTTCCTTATGCAAGCCTAAGATATGAGATTTGACTTTGTTAATATATAGAACATTATTGATGTTCACAAATCTCGTATTCTTATTATATTAGAATTATTAGTTCGCTTTTTGGAATTTATATATAAGGCTTAGAGCCCAAACATAAAAACATTACTAAATTATTTTTGATAATACATATTTTAAACTTTACTTGGAGATTTAAGTGTGTACTAAGTGACGATTGATATGAAACTACATGCCAAATTTTCCTTAAAATAATATATGTTTAATTTACAGAGTAATTGCTTGCCTGGCTTTCTATTTTTAAAATATAATACTTTTTGTTTCGTCAGGTCCCTGTGGCAGTAAAACACGGATTGAGCTTTTTAGTTTTCTGCATTAAAGAGTGAGGGATAAGTCAACCCTGTTTTTTTAAGTTTTAAGATGATGACCTGAATGATTCTCTGATTTATGTTTTAAAATAAGGTTAAGACATGAGCATCAAATTTCATTTTTCAATTAAATGTTAGATAATCAAAGTCACTGAGCGGATGATATGCCCATTTCTTTTAATATAAAATGCTTACACACGAATTCTTTTTAGATAAAGTGATTGGTTTTAAACGGACCCGAAATAAATCTTTAACTGAACTCTACAAATGGATTTATTAGTTCATAAAGTAAAAACCGATTGTGGTCTTTCAAATGATGGGAATACTGCTTATCGTTTTAAGCGCACTTTAATCATCAGCGTCGTCGTCGTCGTCAACGGAGATTGCTGATAAAAATGAACTTATTAAAAGTTTAGTATCTCATCAAGCTATGGTCAGTGGTTTCTCAATAAAACAAGCAGGGTTTGACCAATATGCATTAGAAACTGCCAATGAATATTTAAAATATTATTATTTGTAGTTTATATCCCTATTTGTCCATAGTAATTTTAATTCATGGCGTCAAAATAATTGAAGGGCCACAAATTCAATTGGCCAACTATCGGAAAGAGCCTAAAAACGAAAAGTAAATATTTTCGCATATTCCCAGAGCATCAAGCCTGCAAATAAGTCCTTTAGAACACCATGGAAAATTTAATAAATAATTCCGCCAGAATACAATGGAAGATTTAATAAATATGTTACTGTTGACCTTAATCCAATTTTATCATAAAAAGTCGGTGCTTAAGCAAGCAAATGCTTTCAGTTTATGGCTAGAATTTTCTGGGGTAACTAGGCTAATGCGATTCAAAATCGAATTGTTACAGTGATGAAAGTATTGATTCTGTGATTCGTGTGAATATTCCATGAGCTAACAGGTCTGGGGAATATGGATGAGAAATTAATGTTATTTAAATTATAATCTATCTGGTACTATTTTCAAATTAACACCCCATACATTGCGTAAATATAAGCACTATATGCATATTTTATAATAATAATAATAATAATAATAACAATAACAATAATAGTAATTAAAAAGCAATAATTAATAAACATAACAAAATTACTAGGGCTATTCAAGAAAGACATATTCATTTTTCACACACTATTTATTATTCTGGTTCAATCTCCGCATTCAAAGTACGCCCCTTCTATTTGAATACTCTTATTACTACGCTTCGACCAGCCCCAAACACATGGCTTAGACCATTTGGTGAATTCCTTGATAATCGCCTCAGATTTTTTATTTATGACTACGTAATTTTTTCAATGTGTGGAGTAAAAATAGTCGATCGGAGCCAAATCAGGTCTATAGGGGGTGTATGTCACACTTTACAAAATGCTCCATCATAGTATGAAGGCTCCCATTCCACCATCCGTTTCAATGAAGCTCTTAGTCGTTTGTTTGCAATGTAGTAGCTAAGAGTCTTCAGAACTGACTTGTAGTGTGCGTGCAAACCCATTGTTGCTAAACATTTCTTCATAGTCAAAGAAGATAATCAACACATCCTTTCCAGCAGATGCAACAACCTTTGCTTTTTTGATGCTTCAGTTGATGTTGTTCTCCATAAAGTGCTGGTTGTTTCCCTTCTAGATCATAATGTTGTAGCCAAGAGTCGTTACCGGTGATAACTGATTCAAGGAAAACATCGCCTCCATCAGCAAACAGTTACAACATCTCTAGACAAGTACCCATTCGCCATTGGACACAAATCCATGTAATATGAAAATAATCATGGATTTTTGTGGAAACACTGCCTGTTGAAATCTGCACGTTGTTTCACCAAGTTGCCGTATTGTTATTCACAGCACAAACACAGAAGCTGTTTTGATGTTAAGATCTGTAACTGCACTTGCTGAAGCACTTGGCTCACCTTGCTTAAATCTGGAAATTCTGCCTTCTTTGAAATCCTAAATCATCTAAAGATAGTAGATGTTTTTTAAAAGTGTTTAACGCCCGTTTTTGCTATTGAGGCACCACAGGCGGTGGACATTGATGATACATGAGATGAAACGATAAATTGGGAAAGGAGTATTTTTTGAAGGAAGGAAGCGTTCCAGGCCTTAGTTTAGGGTACCTCCCCGGTATTTGCCATTTATGAGAACTGAGGAAAATCCTTAAAAAAAAAAAAAAAAAAAAAAAAAAAAAAAAAAAAAAAAAACTGTCAGGAAGGACGGTCCTGGTGGGAATCGAAAACAGACCTCCGCGCCTTAACCTCGGCCACCCTGGCGGTAACAGTAGAATGCGGTAGTGCACCTTCACCACAGGCTTGCTTAAGACTTACGCTTAAGCCTCTGTGGTCGCATGCTTTATTGCTGTACACTGCTAGTCTTGTGTACCTTTATTTTCGTTAGAAAAAACACAAACAACACTTAAAATTGCAGTGATACTAACCGGAGATCAATATGGTGCTATCATCTATGGATATTAGGTGTCGAACATAATGGCTCTGACAATGTGTGTAACACACACATTTGATACTAATAAAGAAAAACATTCCAGCAGGACATTTGATAGTTATGATATGAGACTAGTGCAAGGAGTTTCCCAATCACAAAGCAAGTAAATATACATATACACACTTTTTCCCCCACAGATATAGAATTATACAGAGCGACCCACAAAAAACAGGTACCCGTTTGGTAAACAAAAATACACATTGTACTTGCATTTATTTACAGGTCGATTAGTAGGACAGCTGAACTTCCGTGTTTGAGTATCCATGACCTCACCTCATGTAATAAGGGATGGAATTATTTTTTTTACGTTCGCAACCGTTCTTTTTCCCCTCAGAGCTATTGGAACTCTGAAGAAGGTTGCAGCAAGATGGCTAAACGTCAGCGAAATTAGTTACTTTTGGCTGCATCTGGCTAACCCAAGATATTTTAATTTCAATAGACTACTTTAGAGAAAGTGACTTTAATAATAACATCAATTAAAATATAATTTTTTTTTCTTTCTAGAATGCTTCTACTTATATTACTATAATTAGCAATACATTTTTATAAAATGTTAAAAAAATAACTTCAGCGCTTTCCAGGTGCACTTTTAGACAGAAGGGCTTTAGTCATTTTTACACCATTGAACTAAATAGTATTTACGTAAAGTTGACCCGGAGGGAATGTTTCTGCCTAAAAAAAGATTTGAAATTAGAATTTTGCACCTCCCTTTCTTCCTCCCTACTTTCTTTCCCTAAATGGTGTTGAAATCCCATTTTTACTGCTGAAGTATCACAGGTGAGGACACTGGTGGTACATAATATGAAATTGTTAATTCCTTAAGGGATGTTTTTAAAGAAGAAAGCGTTCTAAGCCTAAGTTTATGGTACATTCCCGGCATTTGCCATTTATAGGAATAGGAAACACCTGGAAACAAACTCAGTCAAAAAAGACGGTCATTGAGAGAATCAAACCTCATACTTTCTGCTCAGAGTACCAAGCTTATTGAACTCTGCCATTTTATCGGTTTTATAACTTGCCAAAGGGAATGTTGCACCATGCCATCATTTGACAAATATCTTTTAAAATTTCTGACTGCATATAGCAATTTTAAACTCTTGATGTAGATAAAATAATTTAACATTTTTTAATATGTGGTGTAGAATTACAAACAATCTTAATGAAAATCCCTCTATGTTCTGTGAACTCTATGTGGCATAATTTCCAAAATATATTAGCTCCTTTTGTAGTGAAATACATCGAAAGTAACAAATACGTGCGTTTATTTTGGCACGATTGATCGCTTTATTTACAATTGTACATTACTTACAGGCGGCTGAACGTCATTTAAATTCGGCACAATAAAGTCACAGAAAACTTATTTGAGTTACCATGCAATGAACAGACAGTGAATGTTCGATCTTCACTCATTAGTAGTAATGGAACATTTTCTATCATAAATAGGAAGTTAACTTATCAACTATATAGTATAGCTGACCTTGAACTCTGCCTATTGTTCCGATGTAAACAACAACAGGTATCTGGCATGCCGCCACAAACTGCAACCCGAGACATGCTTATGCTAATATGTTGTTTGAGAAGGAATTATTTCATCTCTAATTCTCATGATGATTAATTTGCGAATTCTGGTTAACAGTAGTCAAAAAGTATTGCAAGTAGGGAATTATATTCTTTTCTAACTTACCTCAAACTTTCTCTCATAAACCATTAAATAATCTAAGGCATAACACGAGTGAGTAGAGCATCAGGTTTTAATTTAAGGAATCGATTAGTAATCGTTTTGAAGCGGTGACAATAAATAGGACATAGTTAAATAGTTAGGAAACATGAATGCTAAATGTAGATGTATCATAGGTGTCTATATGATACCACGTAGAGGAACGATTTTACTTATAAGATTAAAAAATAAAACCCAGAAAGACCTGCATTCAGCTACTGTTTGTATATTTTAACTTTCCATTCAAATTGTCATAAATGGTGTTAATACAGGGGCTTACTGAATATAGTACCATATATGACGCATGGCAAGAGAAATGGAGCATTAAATATTTGCTTCCAGTTAATGGGGGATATGCAACTAAGATGGGGCTTAAGCGAAACACCCGGGCTTCCCTAGCAATAGCTACATCGGCTTACCCTCAGCGCGTCATTTATGTCATGGCACAAAGGACTGCTTCCACGGACCTACAAAGTTACCCATTTAAACCAGGAATCCCCCGGTAACATTCAGAATGCTCTGTGATATTCGCATGTTAAAACATGGTATCAGTTTCTAATGCAAAAATGGATTTTAAATTCGTTTTCAGTTCAATCAGAACCCCCCCCCCCATGCAACAGGCCAAAATAAGCTGCAGAACAAGAGCGCGGGAAACTGAGAGGATCAGTTGTCATTTAACACTTTATGTCTTACATTCAAGATAGTCTGTCTTTCTGCAACATCTTCGTTTAATTAATAGAATTCGTTAATGCTGATTTTTTAATGTAAGAAACCCATGCTTGTATTTCGGATCCTGTGTCGATCCATGTCCTCAAAACCTATGAGATGGCGAAGGCGGAAGTAGAGACATCATAATCGTAAGTGATTGTTTGACAATTACAATCTATAAACGCCTGAGAGTCTGCAGATGTAACGCTCACAAGCTATTATACAGTGCGATCAGTGATGCTTTACCCCGCTGCGCGCGTTTTTTCCTGCCCTGGAGAGGTAGCAAGTCTGCGTGCTTACTTGTTGACCTTGCCGAAGTCATGCGCAGCTGTTACTCTGGCGTGTATTGTGTTGTTTGGTTTGGATTTGACAGTATACATAAAGATGTTGTGCCTTGTGTGTTTACAACCGTACAGCATGTCTTTATCTACGATTCATATACGTTGACTCAGGGGTAAAAAATCATAGGACAATTTTTTTGAGCATACAGTTGTTCTGTTACTCATATGAATACTATACTAACACCCCTTTTGAGAGAATTAACCGACAGGGAACATGATAATACTTTTTCTTCAACAAGACTCTGTCACTGATCACACTGCGATTAATTCCATGAGAGTAATTCACAATGTGTTCCCACAAGACAGAGTTATAAGAAGGGATTTGTGACCCCCTTGGTCCCGCGATTAACAGCCTGCGATTATAATCTCTGGGCAATCAAAAAATGTGGTGTACAAGAAGAACCCATACAGCATACAAAATCTCAAAGATAATATTCGCAGGGAAATTGTCCGGGTTTCTTAAAATGAACTACGGCGAATGATGAATAATTTCCTAAAGAGATGAAAAAATGTGTGGAGAAGAAGGGCGGGTAGTTTCAACACATCATTTGATAATTTGGTAGGTAATGAGCCTCTTAAATTGTTTGTGTGTTGTTACATGGTTGCTTTGATTTATTTTTTATACCCTCCCGCTAATCATCGAGACCCAGCTAGGCGGCTAACCATCCATAGACAAACATTCCGGAGAAAAACAAAACTGATTCCATGGTAGGGCACTTACGTTGAGGATGATCCAGGCAGTAAAACTAAATGTTACATCGGCCTTATGATTTTTATTATCATTGAAGGGGATACTTCTGGTAAGCGATAATGATGTTTACCAAACCCTGCATATATTGCTGATTAAGTTACTATCTCATTTCCAAAATCAGCATAGCTGAAAAATTCACTTGTCATTTTATTTACTTTAGACAACAAAGTGTAGTGCCGTTGAAATACGTCAATTTTCAACAATATGACTTGCTGTACCGATTCGGGATTATCGAATTGGAATGTTAATGTGAGAAAATAAAATTGGATGTTATAGTAAAATATAAAGCTCAGATACTAAAATTTGTGGTGCAGATTCTGTTCAATGGACGGTTGTATGTCTCACAATGGCATGTTGAACGATGAAATATTGGACGATGGTGCACAGATATGCTCATATTTTTTGCCAATGCAATGGATATCTGATTGGAGAGAAAGGTTTAGGTGAGGCTGTTTGTTTGAGGAGCATCAAATCCAAAATTCACACCTATCGGAAAGTGACCTCCAAAGGGGAAGAAAGTGTCAATAATAATTATTATTTTTTTGGCAACCTCAATAGTCGGCTTCAAAGGTATACTGTAACTCACCTTTTACTATATGTTTTGAACAATATTGCTGCAGTTATTTGTGCTAATGTTAAGTAGTAATGCTTCAAGGATTTAATTTCTAACCTTCAGAAGAATAGAGGGCATGCGGGTATTGAATAATTTACAATAGAATGAAAATAATGTTTATTACTGGAATAAAATAAGCTCGAATAATATGCATTTTTTAAAAAATAATGTAATAATTATTGCATTTCCTTTGGCCTGTTTTAATGCCCGGCCCACCAACCATTTACATTGCAGCGGTATTAAATAAAGAAAGAAGTGTTAATTAATTATATTTATGTAGGGTGGAGGGAAAGATTTGGAAAAAAGGAAATTTGATTTGATCGGGTATATGAAATCTCAGGGGTAAATGATTCTTCCTCTCCGACGATTGGTTTCCGCTGACTTATATTTTGCCACGACTGTTGAAACTCTATTGCTGAATACCTTTATTGTCCTGTGACCATAGGGGAAGGCTTCTTGGAGATTGATAAGATTTCTTGTTATGGGAGATGAAACACAGTTTTTTGTTCATAAACTATTGCATATAAGATACAATGCACTCAACTAATAAAGCTCGTCCACTTAATACTTTACAGCTTTCCACCAACTGAACTGAACTGAGAAAGCCCTTCCACTGATATTGCTCCACTGAATACTCTTGCAAAACTGACCGCGGGCCAGAATAAATAAACATGACTTACGTGACATTTTACATGTAGATATTAACTCAAGCGGTTGACTTCTTCCCTCGAAGAGGTTATCGTCCTGTCTTTTGATCCCTGTAGTTACCCTGTCATATGTTTTTATTATGCCTACCTTGCTTTACAATCTTTAACAGAATACCAATAAAGATCTTATTCAAGGAGTCTCCTTTAGATATTTTTCCAGAAAACAACGTTTTACTTGGGTCATCTTTACAAATATTGTTACAAAGGCAACAGAAATTCCAAGGTCAGATTTTATGACTGGGGGTAGCTTTCTGCGCCCTGGCAAGAAAATAGCATTTTACACACAATAGTTCAACACTTGTACAGGAAATAAAATGACATTACACTCATGACTATGGTAAAAAAAGGTACGTAAAATTACTTGTTCTTGTATTAATTACTCTAATTAAATATGTGGTGGCAGCTCATAAATACTGTCTCAACATCAAGCACAGTATCAAATCTCCTTGGCATGGATGAGACAAGAGATTCACATACGGGCGGTTTCCCACACTTCTCGAACGTGTATAAACCTCCAAGCTATCAGTTCTTTCTGCTGATTTGTTTAACGATGTCCAAAAGTTCTCAGTCGAATCCAGATCCAAATATTTACCGGGTCACGAAAGGGGATAGCCTATCTCAATCCCTTGTTGTCCTGGAAGTGAGAACGCTTATGTTCGGTAGAATATACAGCTGGAACATTCGGTAGCATAAAGTACTCCACGACTACTACCTGCCCCTCAGAGGCCATTACAGGACACACCCGGACAAGTCCAGCCACGTCAGCAGAAGAAACCGACATTCATCCACACATTCCGGGCTCTAGCAGGTTTTCTCTCGCCATTGTCTTCGAAGGAAAATGAAACACAAATTGCTCGCTGAATTGGTTATCAGATAATTGGATACAGTGAGTCGGAGCGGGTTGGCGGAGTTTATCGGACTACTATAGTGAAAGGAGCGAGGACTTAGTGAATTTTTGCATGTCGTAAAATAGAGGAATAATAACCTAATGAGATAAAAGTGCTATTTTTATCACATTCTGTATGTGAGGTACCGGTGCGGAGAAGAGATAAGGAAAAGAATATACCGTATCTATCATTTCCCAACCCATATAATTAGAATCATCATGTCATCCACTTTCCTTATTAGGGCTTACAAGTACAACGCGCAAGTGCACAAGGTCAGTGACGGTACGTACCTTGGACCTCAGTAATAAAAATTTTAAAGCTTAGTTTATTACATGTTCCTTAATTAAGAAATAAAACTATTTAAAGTAAAAATTAATTAAGCCAGCCATAAACTTTGTTATATTTTCCGATAGACTCTAAAAATACATTTTTTGTCATTAACCCTTGATTAAACGTCGCTGGGTATAACAAAAAGTCGCCCGTCTTCCTTCACTGGTCATATTTCATTAATCATTATTTATAGTTTTCAATTTGTGCAAGATAAGCGTTTGATGTTTATCACCAGGTAATTTCTAGTTTATGTCTCTTATGACCATGGAGACCATGGCCGAGGTCGTTAAGGCAAGAACTCGTGAGCGGGAGGTCTGGGTTCGAATACCGCCAGGACTGCCCTCCCTGACTGTGGTTTTTCCAGTTTTTCCTCAGATGAAATTATATATTGGGAAAGAAGTTATTTACTTTTTTTCAAGTTTAAGGAAGGAATCGTTCCAGGCCTAAGTTTAAGGGCACCTCACCGGCATTTGCCATTTATGAGGACTGAGGAAAACCTGGAAAAACCACAGTCAGGGAGGGCAGTCCTGGCGGTATTCGAACCCAGATCTCCCGCTCACGAGTTCTTGCCTTAACGACCTCGGCCATCTTTGGCGGTACTGTCATTTTAATAATCTGTTACGCACTATTACAAATTCTTTCCCCATGTCACCTAATACATTGTAGATAGCTAATGCATCAAAATTGGCTGGAAACTTCACAGCTACGCGCAAATCTAAGCGCGTAAGAATTCAGATCGTCTCCGCAACAGACCACGAAGCAGCAAGGGCCGTCTTTCATGACGAAGGGGTGCAATTTTATACATTCTCTATCCAGCATCCTTGGTGGAACGCCGTGTTCTGCGGGTCCTGGACTCCCTGTGCACGGTCGAACAGCTGAAGGAGGCGCTCTTGCCCGAACATAACATTGAGACCATTAAAGTGGTCCAATTGAAAAAAAAAAACATAAGATCAGAGGAGGGTGTAACTAAGGTGCCAATGCCCCTGTTCCTGTTCTTAACCAATAAAGAAAAGGAAACCAGGATGGAACCGACTGAAACTATGCGAGTTTTATTCCTCACTAGGAGTAACCATAGAAAGGTACTATGGACAAGAGGGACCGGCAAAGTGTTACAGGTGCTTGGGTTTCCACCACTCCGGCATGGCCTGTGAGCGAAAGCTTGCGCGCCTGCCGTGTGCTGGGCCCTACCCTGTGAAGGAGTGTCCGTCCCCACTCGACGAGCGTAAATGTGTCAACTGTGAGCTGCAGCACATAGACATCTATGAAGGCTGACCGGTGTGAATTAAAATCATAGATAGTAGAAGGCACAAAAGCTTAGCACCTGTTCGAAACAATGTGGCATTTTCGAGAGCACTGCAGGGGACGGAGGCAATCCCACCGGCGGCAAACTCGGGTCAATCGCAACAGATCCTGGCCCGAGTGTCCCACAGGAGCCAGCCGAACAAAAGCTAGAGACACGAGAATAAAATTATATTGCAATAAATGCTTAACCTAAGTCCCAGCTGCCAAAAAAAAAAAAAAAAAAAAAAAAAGTTACCAACACTGAAACCACAACAAGCGGCCAATCAGCTATAGTCGTGCAATCAGCAGCAGCAGCAGGTAGCGGCCAATGTAAGTAACTTCAAATATGATAACTGAGAGCGGTGAATACCCCCACGCATTCACGGATATATTGAATTCTGTTCTATTTCACACGCAGTGAAAACTCTCTGGCAACCCTGTGCCTATAGGTTTACTGCAAATCATTTGCGGAACACTAATAAAATCATGATAACACATGATAAATAAATTTGGGGATGAGAACAAACGACGGATCTAGATTCACTGAGGAATCGTTTTTTGAAATATATTTTTTGGCGTAGGAAGTGGCACTGAGAATTATGGGATTAAGTAAGAATTCGGCGTATACAGTGAGATCATAGATTGTAAATTTGGAGTATTGAAGTGCCATGACGTCGGCATCTAAATTAAGAAAAGGACTAGAAACAATGTGGTCTCCAGTTGTGTATAGGACCAAGGGAATAGAAGTGCATGGAAAATTTTGAATAGTATTAAAGCCGGACTTTATTACTGTGGGCATCACAGGCGGTGGTCACTGATGATACATGAAATGAGATGATAAATTACGAAATTATTATTTTTAAGGAAGAAAACTTTTCAGACCTAAATTTAGGGTATCCCGGCATAAATGAAGAACATCCGTGTGGGTGGACTGTATGGAGGAAGGCTAAGAACCGCTTGAGTGATATGGATAGGCAGCATACAATTGGGTAATACAAGGAGATGCTTTCGCTGGAAGTACAATTGGGGAAATGGGGCAGTACATTACATAGACCTAGCTCGCGTGGCTCACACTAGGAACATGGCGGATGATTAAGGTCACTGACGAAAATGGCTTGATAATTTTCTCCATCTATGTCTCCATGAGCAAATTATTCATAGATACATATGCTATCTGACTATAAAGGTAAGAAAGAATGGAGGAAAAAACATAAACTACGAACTTTTACCGGACCGAACAGAGGGAGATGAACATGCTGCTGCTGGCGGACGGGGAAGAGAAGGGGAGATCAGGTAATTTTCTGATTTCAGAAGGAAAGGAAAGCCGTGTGTTCCGTGTCGTACATTTACGGCACGTAAAAGAACCTCGAGCCTGAAGGAAGAGGTCTCTCTGAGAAGAGGTTCCACGCGCTGAAGTGAATGGGATGCTGATGACCTAAGATATTAAAAAGCATCCGTAAATAAACCAAATCAACTAGTTTCTGATGAAAATGAGACAGGTCAGATGTGAAAAAGCTGATAGCAAAGAACAGGCGTAGAGAACAATTAGTGAATCCATCTGTGTGTATATGTGTGTGACATTTCTATTCTTATTTCATTTTCATTTTATTTTAGTTCATAGTACTAACGTGTTTTATTTATTGTTAAATATATATTGTGTTATGTTTATGGCATATCTAATCTAATGTAATATCTTGCAATAATTCAAACGAACTTGATGCATTATAAAAGAACGTAAGGACCGTCGTAACTCTACAAGGTTGAAGTTTCTACTACTACTACTACTACTACTACTACTACTACTACTACTACTACTACTACTACTACTACTACTACTACCACCACCACTATTACTACTACTACTACTATTACTACTATTACTACTACTACTACTACCACCACCACTACTACTACTACTACTACTACTTCTTCTTCTTCTTCTTCTTCTTCTTCTTCTACTACTACTACTACTTCTACTAGTACTGTATTCAGCCGATTGTTGAACATATTTGCATATCACTCTCTAGAACGAAAAACAGCTTTCCAAATGTCTTGGAAATGTGTTTGCTGAAAGAAGATGTAAAAGTTATGAATATTTCATTCCTGTAAGACCACCAATTTGCCATCTCTCTCGTTGCTGTGCTTGGAAATTTTGTTAGAGCAGAGCCTATAGGAGGAATCCGAGGTGCCAACATAAGTTATTGGAATCTAGGTGATTGCCTCCGAAAACCTGCGATTTTCGAATCAAAACCTCCAGATATTAATACCCAGACATAAATATATTTATTATTATTATTATTATTATTATTATTATTATTATTATTATTATTATTATTATTATTATTATTATTATTATTATTATTATTATTATAATTATTATCATCATCATCATCATCATCATCAAAGTAATATATACCTTTACAACTACTGTTACTATAATTTATACCATGCAATTAATATTTAATAATAATAATAATAATAATAATTACTTTTAAAATAGTCCACTCAGAATAGTAGGCCCTCTGGGAACAAATAATGCTGTGATTTAGGTGCTTGGAGTGTAATTCTCAGCTTGCCCAACTTCATTTCTGTAAATAGCCAAGGTTCCTATTTTCCTTAAAACTTCTAATTAAATTCCCAAAACCCTTGCAGACCTATTATTGTGATAAATACATTGATCAATTTCGTTCCTGTTCGTTTTCGTTGTTATGACTTTGCGATGTTCATCAATACTTTGTATGCCTCATGTCATATCGCACACAGAGCTTCCTGTTTGCCACTACATGTTCACTAAGAATGAAACATAGATAAAAATTTGGATTTCTGTTATAACATTTATAATTGAACAGTTTCTATGCAGTCATGAAAACCCCGAAATCTTCCGCACTTTTAGTTTAAAAAGCGCTAGGCATTGCCGCTCAACGAAATAAAATATTTATAGCCACAAGACTGATATCCAAAAAACGCTAGATCTCGCCGGAAAACCGCTAAATTGGCGGCTTTGGACGCATTGCGTTTCTGATATATATGCGAATCCCTCTCCCTCCAAAATAAAGGTATGGTAAAAAAAATATTAAAACTCGCGTGCACAGAACGTTTCCTCATCATTTCTGGGCGAACGTAGGCCCAGACGAACGTAAAGCAGAAGGTCGGCTGTTTTGTTTTCTGTATCTGCAGTGGTTTCGGTTGTGTAGCACACAAGAGTTAACACATTTTCCATGCTGACGCAGGAGAGGGGGTGTGCAGGGTCGTGATTTATACGCTGGACATCTGTGTAAACATTCTTTTTTTATCTAGCACACCCATCCACTCCTCCTCTCTCTCTTGTTTCCCTCTGTCCAAGAGATTCGGCATGACATTCGAAAAGGATGACTGTTACTGTAAAATGGAATGTAGATCTGAGCAAGTAAATGGAGCGTGAATGAGTTGTATCTGCGTTTTCTGAGCGATTAGTTTCTATGTACGTGGGACCGAACAAGCTTGAGCAATTTGGAAAACATACATGGGCGATACACCTGCCTCATAGCGACGCAATGAGCATTAATATTACGAGATGATCGGACCCAGCGGCAAAGCCTCTCATCTTTGTATCGTACCATCCATTTGTGTGGGGCTTGCTTTAGGCAGCAGAGCGTCGGCTGTCGGCATCCAAGTGTACTCCACAGGCCAATTAAGACCCATACTTATATTTCTGAAGAGATAGACAAATCATGAACAAGTAAAATTAACTGCAGCGTTAACTGATGAATAGATAGGACAAAATACAAAACTATGAAGTGCCAAATACTTATTCACTCATAATTATGATTTTGCAAATTGTATTATTTCTTTATCTGTGGAGATGACGTCCAATGCCAGACCAAGTCATAATTTAAAGCACAGGAATTTTTTTATGTTTTTTGACATATTGAATTTATTTGATACGTGCATTGATTTTTATAGTTAAAGTGAAACAAAGGCCAAATTTCATTTGAAATATTGGTTTTTTGGCCAAAAACTGAAAGCATTTAGATTTAACTTGAGAAATAAAACGGTAACATAATTTCAGTCAGTATCATAAAAATATTGTATGGATACATTTCAATTATATAAAATTACACTGCTCTCTTTAACACGTTTTCTTGTGAAATCCTTCGTATAGAGCTCGGTAATCTTGGAAACCTTAAAAATATCCAAATTTACAAAAACGGATCATTTTTAATGCCTGTAGGTAAACAAATTACGTACAATCTGTTTAAATTCACTTTGAGAATGTCCTATTCTTTACAGATTATTCTATGTCACTCTCTAGTACATATTTTTGTAGAAACCATTTTTCCTCTTTTAGTTGTATGAACAGTATGAGAGCCGAATAGTTGGAGAATTCAGATATCTCACTGTGTTGTATTTCTCTAAGTAATACATTTATTAGAGCGAGGTGTTTTGTAATTGCTACATTTTAATGCATCTTCTAACAAGAAAGAAACAATTGAACCAGTAACTGTGAGACCAGAAACACCAAGATCTGCCAGCTGGGAAAGAGATATAGAAAAGAGTAAAAGAACAAGCAACATAAACTATTTTGATAAAATATTTATCTATTATCAACCTTCCTGTATTTTTATGTCAATGTATTCTTATTAACTTTGTATAATTGATTATAGTTATTTAAAATAGCACAATTACTTTAAGTTTCACGAGATATTCTGCTAAATAACAAAACAAAAAAAAAAAAAAAAGAAAGAAAGAAAGAAAGAAAGCAAGAAAGAAAAAAAATTGTAACATTTCCAATCGATGGTTAAATTACCTCTTCTTCTACGATGTAGCAACAACACAAGATGGGGCCATGGCCTGCCATAGCGACCTCTGCTTCCTCTACCTTCATCTTACGATTTCATTGATAGAGGACAGTATTGCAGGGGAGGGGGGCATGTGATCAGTATGCCGTTACCCCGCCTGTCCCCTGTCACGCGACTTTCTAGATCGAAGAACGCCACCTCTCCATCAGGCAGCTTCCAAATTATCCTCAAAAGGCTGGGTGGACCCAGTTTCAGACCTCTCTATCTTAGAAAAATTCTTAAGTAGTTACCGGGAATCAAACTGAGCCCTACCAGACAGCAGTCAGCACCACTAACCAATAGTCCAAAGAGACGGTCGGATAAGTATTTTAAATTGTGTATATTTAAAACAAACTTGTATTCATTTTTTATTTTCATCTAAAAATGAACATGTCTAAGCAATTTTTAATGAATACTTATTACATCTACCACTGCTAATCAATACTGAGCATGTCATAAATGTTGTATAACTCAATGGATTTTGAGTAAAATAGAACGTGATTTACAATATTAATTTTTAAGTGACACCTTAATGCTAACAAAAATTAAAATCATACTGTTTATGTGAGGGCGATGTTTAGCTTTTTCACTTCCTATAAAATTAGGATATATGAACTTTTTTGGTTTTAAACGTAGGCTCACCATCTAATGTTGCCAATGTGATTATAGACTTCGTCTTTTAATTTGCCATAATAACAAATTTTTAAATTTGGAATCCGAGCTGGCCATATCCCTTTGACATTTACTCTAAGTCAAATTTATTTTAGACGCTACGTCTATTTCACAGCAAACGGTGAACTTTTTCAATATCTTTAAAGCTAAGCATTTTTAAACGCATTAATAATTGTTAAATTGCATTTTTGACTACTGTAGACAGTACCGTGGTTTAGAGACCTTGACCGGGCCGGAGTGGGGCGCACTCGCCGTCGACTGCCGAGATAGCTCCTGCGTAAAGCGAGGCCCAAACAAATGTATTACATCTGTTTATTGTTTTAGGAAAAGTGAAAACTGGCTTCTATTCTCATTTTGAAACTTTCTGTTGTGCATTTTGATTCCAGTGATGTTATTATATCACTCTTTTTACTACACATCTCTGTCCGATAAGGTGAAAATTTTCAACTTTCAAATAAGTTTATTTTCATTTGGGTTTTCTCTTTAAAATATTGCTACTAACACATTTTCTCTTTCAGCTTTGATCTACTCCTCTTTCTAGAGTGAATTTCCAAATTCTTCTTCTTCTCATTTCAATGATTAGGTGACTGTTCCGGTCTCTATCATCAAGTCATATTTTGTGTGGTCCACCAAATCTCTCAACCCGTTGATTTAAAACTATTTACCTTCTTTAGAAATCTGTTCTCTGTTATTCTATCAATATGACCTTTCCATTTCATTTTATTTTCATTCATCCTATCGCTAATTCAAAAAAAAAAAAAAAAAAGTATTCAAATCTGGTCTTATTAGTTCATTTCTTATTTTTACCAACTCCAATGCATCATCTTACTTATCTCATAAATTTCATTTCCGCGGACTGTATACTTGCTTTCTCTCTCTTTGTCACCGTCCACGGTTCGGAACCATATATAAGAGCAGGCGCAGCCATAACCCTATAAAACTTCGTTGGTGTCTCTCTTCTAGTGTTTGTTCCTAACGTCCTTCTAATTGTTCCAAATATGGTTTGAAACTTGTTCACTTTCATCTCATTGTCTTTGTCATATTTAAAACTAATATTTTAGCCTAAATAATTGAAGTGCGGTACCTGTTCTAATTTTTTTTTTTTCATTTGTTAGCATCTTAGATCTAACAGGAATCATCCCTTTAAAAATCATAAACTTTGTTTTGTTTATAGATACAGTTAAATTGTAATAATTTGCATTTTAACTTAATATATAGATTACTCTTTGAAAAAATATTTTCTGTTCCTTGGATAACTGTTTGATCATCAGCATGTAGTAAAGTGAAAGATGTGTTTGGTTTTATTTTAATCCCAGACTATATATATTTATTTATATAATTAAATATATTTATTTAAATATTAAATATATATTTATATATATTTAATTGTATATTTATATATATTTTAATATTTCATCTTTCCACCTCATAACTAGGTCGTCAATATATATATTGAAGTGGGTGATAAATTACACTCTTATCGAGCACCTTGATTTTATTAAGATTTCATTTGATATTTTAAGATCTAAACTAATTAATTGATGTAGTATTCACATACAAACTTTCAATGCACTAATAAGGTGCTTAGGAAAACCTCTTGCTTCTAACATTTTTCATAAAAGAAACCTTTTTTCTTTATCAAAGGCTTTCTCTTAGTCAATAAATGCTATATGACATTCCAGATTAAATTCACAACGTTTTTCAATAATTTGTCTCATTATAAATATATTATCGCTACTTAAACGTCCTTTTCTAAAGACTGATTGTTCTTCTAATATTATTTCGTCAGTAATAAATATATTCTTAGATGAAATTTTTTGCTATAAATTTATAACCTACACTAAATACATTTATTCCTCCATAATTTTCTATATCATTTCTATTACCATTTCAAATGAGGAAATAAATTTAGCTGTATTCCCTTCTATAGGTACTAAACATTTTTTCCAGCACATATTTAAAAAGTGAAGAAAACAGAATTTTAAAATCCTTCCAATAAATTTAATTAATTTAGCATTGATTTCATCGAGTCCATTGGCTTTTGTTTTGTTACTTTTAGATGTGCTTCTAATTCTTTTATGTCCATTTGATCCACAGGTGCGTTGTCAATTTGTATATAATAATATTCTGCAGAATTTCTATCATACCATAAGATTCTGTAATATTGTATTCTTTGATTTTCAGTTATCACATTAATATTTGCACTATCTTTCTCCGTTTTATTCGTGTGTTTATAATCTCTAATCTTACGTAAATGTAATATTCAAAGTAATTAACTTTTATTTGTTCTTTGTTTTACCCACAGTATGCACATTTAATGGACAGTCAATGCTGGTATTCCACCCCAATCCGCATATCCTGTAGGCCAAGTATAATGGAAGAGAAACAGCAGATATTGCTTCATTTTCTTTTTCCCCTTTTAATGTTCACGTTACTTCGTGCAAACTGAAACGCACCCGAAAAAGTTTTTTCTGTGGTATTTTCAGCTCAATAACAGCATTAGCTCAACTCCTATCGAGCTCGGACCCATTAGCAGCATGATAATGAACAGCTGAAAAATAATACTCAGTTCTATTTCGAAAAATGGGTTGTGTCAGCAATACTTTCCTACTCTTTCTGAGCCCGGTGTGTAAATTTCGTGAGTAAAAAATTAAACTTTTACGATTTCGGAAAAGTCAGCAGCATGTTCAACTAAGTGAAAGTACGCACTTAGCAACTAAATACTGAATGAATGGTAAATGAGAGCATTCACTACTAAATACATTTGCCGAAGATAAATTAGGGAACAGAAAAATTAAATTCGATTCAGGAATCCATTGTTTATAAGAAAAAATAAAGGTGTACATTGTTTTATTAATTTGTTACAACTTATAATAGCGTTGCAAATAAGACCACACATCAGCAAAATATTCACTTTGTGAAAAGATAAAATATTTAAGGAACTTTGTGAAACGAAACAATCACTATAGCTATATTAGCACAACAGAATACTATTTGAACATACACGCTTTGTGTGGAAGGCATGAAGAAGTAGAAAAGTCAATCCTATTTGTTGCACAGGTAAGAAAGTCACAGAAACAGCATGCGCAAAACACAACTTATAGCAAATGAATAACACAACAAGTAGTACTTTATATTTTATAATGTGCATATCGAGCAAATTATATTGAAAAATTGAAATGTGCAACAAGGGTCTCATACTCATTTCATAAAACTCTCATAAATATACTAAAATATTTAAGCAAAATTTAACTTGAAATAAGATCGTCTACAACATTCATTATTCGAGAGATGTTAAAAAAATAGAAAGATCATATAATTTTTGACAACATACCTTTACCCATCCTCATACTTTTGATGGTTTTTTCTCAATGTAGGCCCATTGGATGCAACGCATCTGTTCCAACTTTTCTGCCAGTCGTCAAAGACATACAGGACACCAGTTTTTGTCATGTCCTTCACCGTTACTTCTGATAATGCAAAATGCCTCCCTCGAAAGTGTTTCTTCAATGTGGGGAAAAGGAAAGTCAGTTGGCGATAAATCTGGATTATAACGATGTGAGGGAGACTATTTACATTACATTTTGAGAAATATTCAGCGGCAAATTTCCGATGTGCTGCCGTGCAACATCCAATTTATTGCACGGAAATGTGGGTTTTTGCATGGGATATGACCTTTCACAGTATCCAGGACATCTCTATAGTAATGCCCAGTTACAGTTTCATGTGCAGATGTGGCATGCTGGTAAACCATTTCTTGAATATCGAAAAAAGAGATGACCATAACTTTCCCAGCGGAAGGAACCACTTTGCTTAATTTGGTGTAGGTGATGATGGAGATTTCCACACAGAGAATCGAAATGATGCAGCCAAGTTGATCAATTATGAAAGAAACCCCGAATCTGCCTATAACACCATCTTCAACCTGCACGCGAATCTCTTCATGCTCCGGAATCAGCAGTCTTGAAACCCACCATGCACAAACTTTTCAGTGAATAACGTTTGGGTGGTACACAGTGATTTCACAAATTCTGAAAGTGTTCTTAATGTTATTCAGCGATCCTCTCTCACAATAACAGCAGCGGCATTAATTTTTTTTTCTTCCGTTAGAGCACAAACACGAGCCCGGGTCCGCCTTTCTTTGAAATTGATTACCTCCCTCCTTAAACATTTTAAGCCATCTTCGCGTTGTGCTATGGGGAAGAACAAATACGTCATAGGTCTCTGTAACATTGTATAGGCCTCAGCTGAATATTGTTGAGACGAAAGCAGAATTTTAGAGCAGTATATTGTTGGTCGCGCGTCACCTCCAATTTGCTGTAGGCGGAACTGAACATGTCTCAACTTATACTCCTTTTATAAACGGAAACCGGAACATTGAAACTATTAGCAAGTGCACGTTATGCATTAATTTAACAAAATATGGTAAAGTTAAATTTTAGCGCGCAACTTATGCCCGTAAAATGTTTATGTTCATGCTTTATGAACAGCCCTCATACTTACAGATATATTATTTTATGAATTTTCTGCATTCAAATCGCAGATCTTCAGTAGCGACTTGTGGAGTTAAAATGATCTAATTTCAAAGAGAAAAGTAATTAATGCAAGTGGAAAGTTGCAGAACTTCGATTGCTTGAGAATATATCTTAACTATGGAGACACCAACACGTTTGTGACTTGTTCTTTTAGGTTAGATTACTTATTCTTCCCCCCCCCCTCCATTTTCTTTATGCCAAGCTAATACTGAACTTCTGTCGGCCCCAATAGCTATTATTTTCTGAGAGATACTGGCTACATTTATGATTTTGTGCTGTCTGAAAATATACTTGTAATATTTATTTTTATTGTTATTGCAGTATTTCTTATTTCATTTCTAAAAACTATGTAATACAGTATATTTGTTGAAGTGTTAAGTGCTTATATTACGGAAATTACTATTCCTGTTATACTACAACAAAGGAAAGGCAAATGACTATATATTTCACAAAATATAGATAAAATAAACATCATATATTTTAAATTTTTCGTGAAATCAACGACCTTTCTCATTGTTCTTCAAAAGAAAATAAAAGCAAATTCTCTAAGAGCTGTTCTTTGGAATCTAAGAAGAGACTTTCAATATAGTGGTGCAAGAAATTTGAGGTTTGCTACTGTTTACAGCATGCAGGACAAATTTACAAGAAGCGTGCCGAAAATATGCAGCATATGCAGCGAATATTTTTAGTGATATAGGTTATAAATTATTTCATTAAAAATTAATAAAACAATTGCAGCTAATTGTAATAACGCTATATTCCTAAGACTTTCTGTAGATCTTGGGGTCATTTAGATTGAATACTTCTCATATTTGTGACATTGTATACATGAAAACGTGGTTGACAGAATGAAGGATACAAAAACAAAGAGGTATAATAAATGGATGGACCTAATGTATCTTACAGACACTTTTGCTTGACAATGAAACTTAGGCAGCTGATCAATAATAAGCAAGGAAGTCCTACAACAGGTTTCAAGAAACTAGTAGAGTTGGAACCATTGAAAAAGCAGGAAATACATCAATAAATTCTCTCAGCTGCATTGCGTCCAAATAAGGATTAAATAACGAAAATATCAAACATTTACAAATGAACGTATCTTAACACTAGTAGCTTCTCAAACTGCTTATAAAAAGGTCATTCAAACGCTTCGCCTCCTGTATTTACACTATACGTATTCGCGTTTAGATTGTCTTTGGATATCCAGCGAGGGTCTTGACTTATCTCATCTCAACTTAATTTAAATTTTTATACAAAAATTTTTATACAAAAGCATTTTTGTATAAAAATTTAAATTAAGTTGAGATGAGATATGTCAAGACCCTCGCTGGATATATATATATATATATATATATATATATATATATATATATATATATATATATGTGTGTGTGTGTGTGTGTGTGTGTGTGTGTGTGTGTGTGTGTGAAAATTCATTTTAATGATGGACTTTTTAAAATAATGGTACAGTGAGTAAATATAATTACAGTATACGGACGAAACAAATCCACACATATTCTGTGAACTTAAAAAGTAAAAAGGACTGTTCCAAAATGAGAGAATTGCTGCACATGTGGGTAATTTCTTTATATAGAAAAATATAAAGATGACAAACACTTCTAAACGTTCACATCGCATAAGAACCTGTGTATGTCGTACATGATTACAGAAAAATGTTGGGGTATTACGCCGACAAGTTGCATCAGCACAATAAACATCGATGATAGTCATCTAATCTTTTTATGGAGTCCTTGCCATTAAATCAGAAATAGTTGCTTGTCCTTTGGGTTTTCGATTGTAGCGTATTCCGAAAATGTAGCCAGCTTCTTATAATGTAGCATAGTGTAAAAAAAATTATAAAAATTTACGAATAGAAAAGAGACTAAGCACAAGTATTTCTGAGTGAGATGAATGTTTTCAGATGCTTCAATATGGATCTACAGTCCTCTATATGAATCAACATTATAGCTACGTTGCGAAAGACGTGTGTTCATAGCTAGTCAGCCTGGCGGGGGCGCAGTCCTAAGTAGCATGCACCTCCATCTAACCACAAGTTACTCGCTCTGTGTACAGATCTACGTGGAAGTGGTAAGATGTTTTGAAAATTACTATTTTATGAACGATTACTGTAGCTTCAATAAATTAATATTACAGCGTGGATCCGCTAAGTAGTACTCAGTATTTGGTATAATAAAATATGATTTGTTTAAAATAAGTGTTAGTGTTTTCACACCTCTTGACCATTCATAAACATATTAATAGTTTGGAGTTAACACCTATAGCGCCAACGAAGCGTCCAAGACCATTTATTTTTTGTTCTTGAAGTTTACTACACATAAATTCTTTGTACATATGTTTCCGCACCCTGTGAACTTATTTTAAATCCGATAAAATTTATGTTATAACAATCTCAAATGTAACATTACCAAAGGATATATTTTTTAATCTAGTAATCGCTTGTAATTATTTTTTCATATTCGTGATTTACTGTTCACGTTTTGTATCGTTGAATTTTCGAATTAACAAATATGTCCCATGTTTTAACATAACTTCATGATAAAGTATAGGATGTTTTATACAAACATTTTATTTGTCTTAGACCAAGCTAGTAATATAAAAGACCTAAGCATTTGTAAAATGACCTTCAAATGCAAACTTAGCAGTGAAAATGGTACAAACTTTTAACATGTTTTCCATTTTCTGTAGCTTGTAGACAGCGGCTGTACTCAAATACTGTTCCCGATATTCGATTACTTGTTTACCAATTTTAAAAATATTTATGTAACCATTGTTTTAATATCCTTCATTGTAGTTTTGCCTATGTGCAATGGGTATAACGTTAAAACATTGAAACAGTATGTTTAGGCTAGAATAGCTTCGTGATTGCGTGGTGACACTTGCCGATGGAGCAAGCGCAATGTTTATGCGACAACGCATCGGAAATTAACCTTTTTTTTAGCGTTAGGAGTGCGAAAGAGAGCCACGTAGTACATGAAGAGGTATGCAAAGTGCGTCAATAGCCATCCAGCTGCTTTATTGTTAACCAGCTCCGGTTGATTTGTGGCATGTAATACGTGAATCGGTGATAAGGGTTAATGATTCGCATGCGCAGTTACAAAATGTAAAGTCGCCTAGGAGTGAAATACATAAAATTGTAAGCAATCTCAATAATGCTAATCCTGAACAATGTAAATGTACCACATTCACTACCGTAACCACAAAAATAATATATTTCGTATCGCATTTGAAGAAAACTGACATTACCTGCAAGTGAACTGCAAAATCCTAGCTTGTAATTTTTCCACAATCAACTGATTTCTCACGCAAGGAGAAGGCTAAGTATCACACAATATACACAGTTTCTCATTTTGGGATTTACTGTGTTCTTTGCTTCGATTCGGTTTGAATCCTGAAAAGCTTTACCTACTCAGTCGCTGTAAAACAAGTGGGGATTAATGGAGATATTCGTTTCTTTGTAATAATGTTAATTTATCTATGTAATTTCTAGTACTAAACGAATTCATCGTCAGTAAAAATGTAATCACTAATTGCAATCATTCCTGATTGATAATAACGTTTCCGAAAATGAAGAAATCACCGATACATTTATCAGAGTAATAAAATATTACGAGCGAAACTGTTCCTATTTCTTCGAATTCTTAACAACGCGGTTAACCGCTAGGTATGCCTGTCGTGCCTTGCTAACAGGGTGCAACGGTAGCTATCGTATCTCGCTCACGGTTGAAGTTAATTACTTACATTTACTTCAGTATAATATACTTCATTATACTGATTAACGCGTTTAACATGTTGAACGCAAACTTTTGGTTTAGTTATACGATTTAATATTATTTTTAATCTGTCTCTAACCCTGGCCCACAATGCTTAAATGCACGATACGTCCCTGGATGGTACCTTTTCTCACATTCCGTTCCAAGGGGTTATTTCCTTAACCTGACTAATAAGAAGTGAAATTGAAGGAAATAGTTGTAAGCTTTTATTTGTTACAGAACGGATTATTTTGTGCAATGGCGTTAGTAAAGCAAAGTCAAATAGTGAATTGAGTCCGAAAAGACAATTATGCGCAGTGAGCTTCCTGTTGCCAATATAATCCGACTGAGTTATGTGAGCTCAAATTAAAAGGGGAATTGCCAATAGAAACAGGATTTTTAAACTAAAAGACACAGAAATACTTATTCGCAAAGAAAATTGTGAGGCGATACAGAATTGGGAATCAACATGCAGAAAAACTAAAGCAGACGACTTCATGAAATAATAGGAAGCGACGAAATTTTAGAATCTATAATTATAAGTTTACAAATCTCAGAGAGCAGAGACAATGGCACACTACATAACGAAGTAAATGTGGTGACCGTGAAATTAACAAAATGCTTCCAGCAGCATCACTGGAGTAATATAAGAGGTAATGTACTTTGTTAGAATTATATATTATTAAAACCATTCCGCACTAGAGCCTGGGAGTAAAGAATGGGCTTTAGGGATTTAGCAACACTCAGGTAATATTCGCTTCTCATTCACGGCTGTCTAAATCTCTTCCTATTTGACAAGCTATGTAACATTACGGCATATATTTGAAAGAATAAACTATTTGTTTAACGAAGGCTGTTGTGTTTTCATTCCTGTTGACCATGCATAAACACATTTATAACATTGCAGTTCACGCCTGCAGCCCCACAACGAAGCGTCCGAGACCATTTGTTCATATTCTCGACCTCCTTTCTACCCATAAATTCTTTGTACATAAATTTTCGCACCTGCAGATCACAGAATACCACTACAAAAACGCTGATCCGAATTTTTATAAAGGACTATTCTTCCGATGGTTAAAGATAAATTCCTGTATATGTGTTCATTATTAGCAGAAAATAATAAATAGTGAATAACAATTCTAATTATAACATCTCAGTTTATTTTCTTACAAAAAATTAATAATATATTTTGTTATGAGTAAACAATGGAAATAACCCAATTAGTTGGGTTGGACAGTAACCCCGTCGCAATGACTGAGCCATCTCTCTCGGTTCACTAAAACTTTTTTATACGGCCGGAAAAAATGTACCAACTTTCAATTCCAGTCATTAGAGCACATTAACTGTCTGGTTAGAAACAGACACTCCTTCCTTTAATTCAGCAATTTTCTTTGTATAAATAAATTATACTAAAGAATATACATTATAGTGTTATTACATGGAAATACGCTCTGGACTGGGCTATAATTTTCAACGAGCTGTTGCACACTGTGATAACCAGCACTATCCATAAACAGTAATAAATGTGGCTGGAGGTGAGGAAGAATTGCAACTGCACACCACACCTTACACTGATCGGATCGGGGTACTGGAAACGTGTACAAAACTCTTGTAACGGATACCACTTACTGCGCCAGTACCAAACAGATTGCAATGATCAATTAAATGCATAGGGTCAAAACTTGAAGAGTTCCATTTCCTTAGAAACTGCATCTTGTTCTGGTTAATGCTAAGGATGGCCATGTGCTCTGTTTCTCTTGTTCAGTAATAAACAGTATATTCCGAGACAGCAGGCCAACTTACAAGGGTTGGCCGATAGCCTTAGCAATATGCTAGTAGAAAAAGCTCAAGGGCACAAAAGAGTCTTTATGTCCCGGTACCCTCTGCCAGAAGAGCACACTGAGAATATTTGTTTTTACGATGCTGTATAATTTTCATTGTAAATAGTAGTTCCCGAATTATTAAAAATAAATAAAGCAAAGAAGTATATTAAATGGTAATAAACATATATTATTATTATTATTATTATTATTATTATTATTATTATTATTATTATTATTATTCATTCTGTCTCTTAAGACATTATTATCTCCCAGTTTCCAGCCTCAGCTAATTAGGAAAACGATATCAAGGGCTGGTCTAGGCACTATAGATGTTGTGCAGTAGCATATTTCACTCCATTTGCTAACACTACATCAACTTTAATGTTTGATAAACACTAGGAGATAAATTATGGCACAACTTAGAGGAAACAAAGAATTACTTAACCATTTGTAATTACACCTGTATGAACACAGTTTTGGATTATTTTCAGGATTATCATCGTTATTCCTGACTAATTTAAGCATAAAATTTAAGCCTGACCATATATGTGCGTTACAGATTTTATGTTTATTACGTACTTATTTTTCAAATGTAAACTATTATAAATAAATGTATTTATATTCTCACTTGCCACGTATCATTTATAGGCAAAATGGAATGACCAAACATTTTCAACTGTTTAACTCGAAACGGCATTGGGTATTGATTTTTGTAATAATAATAAAAAAAAGCTTAAGTGACGACATATTAAAAATAAAAGCAAAAGCTAACAATATTTACACCTTTGTTCTGCTTTAGAAGCTTCAAAGTTTTGCATTTTGTCCATTTTTACATTGAGATCTATAGAGAAGCTGATTTTGAGAAATTGCTTATAGGCTTACTGCCTTTGTCAATGAATTTCAGCGCATTTGTGCTTAACACTTCATTGGCATTACGATCAATATCGGCATTATTACTCAGTACTGACTCAAATTCCTTATTAACATCTCGTTGGCACGCTTCACTACCGATTTGTTTTTCCATTTGCTCTCCATATACGCGGACAGATGGACATCATAAATTGCATACAGCTCAAAATGGATATTCTTGGCTGGCAATGTTGAGTATAATCTGGCGATCAGAAGATGGCAACAGGGGAGTGAAGTGCGAGGTGGCTTGAACTGTTTATCTGCACATGTTCCATGTACGTGAGATACCCAGGCTGTCACATGAATGAGAACCTCTCAGACTCATGTCTTGCACGCCCGCTGGACTTCTAACTATGGGCGAGTGTATGACAACACTGTTTATTCTTATCGTAATGAACATAGTGAGGAGGGTAGAAAGTGTTTACGTAGCACATTTCTGTCACTTGCCTTCTCCTCATCGCCAGTCAATAGAGCACAAGTCGAGCGTTGCCAAAACAAACTTCATAGCCTTAAGCATGTTAACAGGCCGTTTATCTTCTCAACAAGGGAGCAGACTGTAGAACAAACGGCTCTCATTGCATTTGCGGATGTGATTTGTTATCTCTATAAGGACACTGCAACTTTGTCTACAGCTTTGTAATCGGTACAGAATGTTTTGCTCATGATACTGGTATCCATTCAGAGATCCCAGTGATGCATTAAAACAGCTTATAACGCCACAACTCTTGCAAAGTCAATGGATTTATCCGCAGGATGCCGAAACTGATCGGCAGAGCAGCCGACTCATTATCTAGAAAGATTAAAGAGATTTTAATTCAAACATGAAAATCTACTTCTCTGTTGCTAATTGCATAGACTTTACACACAATTTAAAATCTTTCTCTAATATGAAGCAATTATTTTCTGACTATAAGACATTTTAAAAGATATATTTTTGTTTCATATTGTTCGAGTTTGCAGATAAGTGTGACAGGTAATTTTAACTACTAAAGGTCAGTTGTAAAAATGTAGGCTCAGTTATTAACGCTTTATTAAGGCCCATTGCGAGTAAAACTGATCGTCAAGTCGGTGAGTGTTGTTTAAGTTTTTAGCTTGCACTAACAAAATTTAACATTTATTTCATTAATTTTATTATTTGTTTCATTGTTCGGCAGATGGAGATGGTAACAGAGTGAAACTTTTGTTAATCTATACATAGAATATGAACGTTTGTGCAACATACACAATCCAAATTACAAGCACAGATACAAGGCTTGCTTTTCAGCAACTTGGAGTGGAAGAAAACCTATGAATTTTCTGGCACAGGATGGTATTTTGCGATGAATGGACAACTTTTGTGTAATTTTATCCTTTCTGAAGGAGTTTTTTTTAAAAAATGTGTTGGTTACTTTTTAAGAACATGTCGTTTAATAATTTATTAAAGTTCTGAGGTTTTACTTATGGGACATGGTAAGCTAATTTCCTTCTCTATAGTTAGCACTTATTTTGTTACCTCAATTGTGGTATCAAATGTGATAACTGGGTAGCAGAATTCTTAAGTACTTAGAATCAAATTAGGCAAACTCAAACTACTAGGGGAATAAACACAAAGCAAAAACACAGATTTGGAGCCACCGCCTGGCAGTTAAACAAGAATTAATGAGTAACAGGTGTAAGAGGGAGAGGGTTGGTTGTTTGTACCTCGTGACCTATTGTACCCCTGTCATCTTTTGTCTGATGTCAATTATCACCAAAACTTCATTTCGTTTCATTCTGATTTTAGGGCTTAGAAATTTCGATGCCTAGTGATAATACTGGAAATCCGGGAATTAAATCTGTTGTGTGTTTGATTAAAAAGGCATTTGTTTATCTTTGAAATCAAAACAAATGACGTCAGTATAGCAATGCAGAGTATCTTGAAATGTTACTCATTTATAGTGAAATGCATAGTAATGGGGCTACAGCGGCACGAATTTATTGAGAAAGTTTCGAAAATAGAAGAGCACTTTATCCTATGAAATATTTACTTTTCATTTCTGTAGGAAAATATTTGTGAATAGTTTCATTAAATAATTTGATCTGAAGATCTTACGTGTTCATTGTTATGTCGAATTTTCATTGTGAATAAACCTTTAATGTTTATCGTACACCGGGAGAACATGTTATACACTCTACGAGTGTTGGTAATCATTTTTCCTGGGAGTGAGATTACATTATCCACCTGCTTATTTATGTTTCATTGATATGATATACTTGAGGAATGTGGTGTTTCAGTGTTTGATCAAGAAAACAACGTTATCACGTCTCTGCAATCTCTTTCAGGACCAAGTGTAGAAGTGAGAGTAAATAATTTTATTCATGAGGCGGGCGCTGGCGAGGCAACAGCAGGACAGATGGGCGCAGATAAGCACCATGTGGGACCCTTACGCAGGACGGAGGGCTCCAGGACGATCGAGAGGAAGATGGTCAGACACATTGCAGGAGCATCTCAGAGTTCATTGGTTAAGCATCGCCCGCAATAGAATGAGTGGAGTGAGAAATGGCAAGGACTCAAAACGGACAAGAAACTGTAAAACAACGAGGCCCTAACACTTTACGGGACATAATGGGCTCTTTCATTTCATTCTTTATTTATTAACTAAACACCATGATAATATGAGAAACAAAGAATATTCATAGTTTCTGCTCAATGTTTGGTATATGAAAGAAGTAGTGGCAACGTTGGAGAACCATCAGGTGTCTCGTGGCAGTGGTTACTGTTTAGAGAAAGTGATAACAGTTAAAACCTGCTCCTTAAATGTATTTCCACATGCCATCATGTGGAATTGCATTTATCATAATGTGAAACAGTTCGGCGAGAAATCTTTAACTTCTACAGGCAAGTAAAACCTTAACACTTTAAAAATTCCATAAAGCTTGAGGCAACATTTATGAGATGCTGCCCCCAATTAAAATATCACTGAAATGTTAATATAATCAATTATATATATTATAAATATCATTACAATTAATGCGTACAATTTATGTGTATTTGTTATTGTGTATTTCATGGGTAGTGAGAAAAAAAACTGTGGATAGAAACTTTAGAAATAAACCTGAAAATGCTGATTGTGAATGTTTTTTCCGCTGGACAAAGAACAGATGGCTATGTACCTCTTTTGTATTTTTTGTTGCAATAGCCTTTGTGTAAGAATTGGTCGCCCCTTTAAGGTTTCTGGAGAAACTTAGCTTCGTTAAAACCTGAAGGCAAAACGTAATATGGAACAGACTAAGAACAACAGGTAATTGAGGATGAAATAAATCATAGCGCTCGACATAAGGGAGTCAAAGGAGAAAGAATAGTTTAATTTAAGGCCTAGGAAACGTCCAATCAGGAATCTTAGGAAAAGTATATGCACGCCCCTCGGCGAATAGATGAAATTTGTTTAAGAATAATAGTTCGAAATGTTAGGAGATGGTCTAACGACCGGAAGAAGGAATATTTGATAAAAGATTGGGATTTGGAGGTCCGTGGATAGAAAGTGAGTTGAGCTATCGAGTGGGAGTGTAAGTTTAGCTATCAGGACGGGGTGAGTTTAGCTATCGAGAGAGAGAGTTGAGCTATAAAAGGGGAGTGTGTTTTAGCTATCCAGAGAGAGATAGACAATTAGTTCGGTCATAGTGAAAGTGTGATATAAGCTCAACAGACCTTAAAAAGGCGACCCTTAACATTGAACATGCGACACAAGCAAATAAATATCTCCTGTTTTAATATTTGCTTTCATACATTACCCAGTTCCCGACTATTTCCCCCGTTGACCTGAAAAGGCCACAAAATTCCAGTGCTCTACCTAAGTGTGGCATAGCGACACTTCGAGACTGCGGCGGGAGAGGAGGAGAACTTCATTGATTCTACAAATATTATGAGTATTCTGATTAATTAAAACCCATCTAGCAGATAACCGTCCTTTTTTTTTTTTCTTCCTCTCCATCCCCAAATAAAACTGCCTCAAGCTTGCACAATTCCCAATTCCCATACAAAAGAATGTTCCTATGGCGCCTTGTACGAAACTTGGGTTTCGGTTTCGTACCGTTAATAAAAGCATGTTATCATGGAATCATCTCGGATAATCTTTGGAGATGTAAATACAGAGGATCGATCAACTGCGATATGCAGAGCGTTGGGTGGTGTACATAAACGATACACACAAAGTTTCCTGTACTCTCAACACACTGATGTTCAAAGAAAAGAGGATAATGGTGCTACTTGCTGGTGGAGGTGAGGGATGGGTTCAAAACTGTTTCTATCTTTTGGCGAAAAACATTGCCAATGCTAAAGCTAATAGTCATGACAAAACGAATGACATTATTTTCGAAAACTGGTTCCAAAACTGCCTAATGAAAAACCTGCGCAATAATTGGAAATGCTTTATCATGCCAGTTATCATTCAACACAAATTGTGAAAATACTTACCCGGTCACTGAGAAAAGTGGAAATTTTTACATGAAGACCAGTATTCAATATTTCCATACCCAACCCAAGTTTACCCTCATATTACTGTGTGTTTAATCCATTAGAACTATGGGCTAGACTTAAACATCAAGTAAGGAAGCACAATGTGACACCCGCGTTAAGTCGAGTGTTTTTAACTATTGCGTGAAGGTGTAGAACGCATTGATAAGGAGTAGCGGAGAAAATGTGAACAACACATAATAAACAAAGCACGTGAATATTGTGTTCGGCTAATGGAAGAGGATGACAGATTCGTCATTCATGTGTACGGAGACATCGCTGGTGTATCCAGCAAAGAAAGTGACTAGGGTAGAACATTATTATTTGTTGTAATATAATGTTTTAAGACTTAACTTAGCCTTGAACTATTTTATTATTTTGCATTTCATAGCAGTAAGTCGTCATGTGTTCACCTGCGTGGAATACTTGTGAGACTGTGATAACGCCGTTTGTTTGTAAGACCTTTATCTGAAACAGAGGCGAGAACCTAATAGCGCATCTAACTTATATCCTCCTTCAAAGTTGTCGGGTGGAAAAGCATTCAGGGAACAAGCTTTAACAGTACACACTCAGAACTCGGTAGGATGGAACGAAGTTGTTAAGGATTCTATTCACACTTTAACGACCCGTCTTCGTTGTTATGGCAGCTGTAGAAGCTGTGGAATAAACAGCATGTAGCTGAATTCCTTGTTGCAAGATTTGTAAAATAGAACAGTGTTTAACTTAGAAATGTTTCATTTAAACAAAAAATGCACAAAAGAACTAAAAATTCACATTACATCACAATACATTACGAATGAAACTTTTATATATCGAACTTCAGTGAAAAAGACATGACAAAAATATTAAGAACCTGCCTTCATCATGGAATAAAGAACTGTTAAAAGCAGTAAAAGGCAAATACAGCATATCTGGTACTGGTAGCAGGTGTAATCCAGTGCTAAAATGGGAGTGAAAAATTGCAACACAAAAAAGTGGTATGGAACAACATGACAAGCTGTATTTGTTTATTTAAGGAATGTACCAATAACAAACATGAAATAACTTAATACAGTCACGTTACTTTGCCAGTAAAACTATTCTTTTTATTTCTCAAATCTGAGCAATTTTCTTTCGTCGCAACAGATCATAGGTAAACACCGTAGACTTTTAAAGTTCGGTATTAGTGTTCTTTCGCCTAAGGGTCTTTTATAATATTTGTATTTAAATTATAATTATGGTACACATTCAGAAATATACAATGCGAAAATAGCTTTGGTGATCGTATCTGGCGTTTCCACCTTTATTTGTATCAGTTTTCCGAATAAACAGAAAAGATATGCCAAAACACTAACTCCATTCTCAACAATATGACTTGCTGTACTGATTCGGTAATAACGTATTGTTTCTTGGACAGTCAACAATTGTTCACAGCAAGGTTTTATTCAGTACGCCAACAGCCTTTCCACGCTGAAAATACAGTTTCTCGCCTGATTACCAAAGTTAAGCAGCATTGGGCGTGGTTAGTATTTGGATAGGTGATCGCTTGCGAATACCACGCACTGTTAGCATCATTTAACAGAACGGAGTGTTTTAGACGGTGACGCTTGAAACTCCGGAATTCTGTGGTCAAGTACATTTGCGTCGGCCATCCTGGCCTTGAGTTTTTTAGTGTTTTTCCCTGGACAGTAAAGTGAATGTTGGAATAGATATCATCCTTACATGAGTTTTCCCATCTCGCATTTCATATCACTTCATTCTGTAGTTCTATAGTTCTAAAGGGAATTAAAATTGCAAAATCGAGATAAAGTGTTTTATTACAGTCAGATCGGGGAAACTACGGTCAAAAGAGTTATACTGCCTATTCATGAGAATGAGAGCGGATAGTAAAGGGACATATCCGTGCGTTATATCGATATCTTAGTTCCCAGACCTAGGATAGTGAGGAAAGAAAATATAATGGGAAATTGTCAAATTCTCAAAGGCGAAGCCGAAATATACAACAGGAGATACTTTCTAGGAAATCCCAGACTGTGAGAAAAATGAATGTCTGAAGGGGGAAAATAATTGTAACCAATGGTCATCGCACTAAAATGAAAGAATGGTAATAACTTAACAATATAATATAATAAATATATAACGTGAATATCTGAGACCCGGGAAGTCAGAGAGTGTGTGAAAGAGTCAATGTTAGTGTTAGTGGAGTAGAGTGATGCGCAGAGTTGGAAGTTAAGAATTAGTAGTGGAATCGAAACTTGAGAATGAATGCAAATGTAACAAAGAATAGGGCAAGTGAGAAGACAGCCGGAGCAGATTATCAACAATTAGTTATAGTATCGAGAGCAGAAAAAGACCAAGACAGGATTGTAAGGCAGAGAGTGGAAGTGGAGAACATTATATCAAGTACAGCAAAGCAATAGGAACTGGTTAGGCAACGGTGAACAGTAAGGTATTGATAGACTGGAAACTTGAACTTTAATAAAATGTTAGTAAAAATATCAATTTCGTGTGGTTTTTGTGTAATATATTCCGTGTTCCCGTGTATATATTTGAGTCACAAAACACTCCAGTGAACCCTAAGAATTCATTATAATAGAATTGGAGCACCCGACTAAGCTAGGAGCCCAGAGTATGACAATTCAACGAGCAATAGTCACCATCGAACCTCCGCATCCCCATACACACCCCCTTAATATTAAAACCGCTCAACAGAACACAATTAATGTGCAACATTGAGACCAACTTCATTAACCATCCAAAATATATCAAATACCCATCCCCCTCTCGATTAATTCCCGCTCCATATTACAGGCTATAGAGATCAACAAATTGAACGGCGTTTTGCATTGTTCATGTATAATATGAATGTAAATTGAACAAAACTCTATAAAATCCTTCAATATAATTCTAGTGACTTCACACGTCTTCGATAATGGCTTATATATCCAATAAAAACACCGACAATATCTAAAATTAATTGCTGAGGCAAGGGGATTTCATTCCCTGTTTCACGTATGTTGGTACGCATTGTTGTGTCAATGCGGTGAATATGTAACAGTTCCTCCGATCCATCCCCACTGAAATATAACCATAACGTATATTTATGTAAACGTAACCATCATATTTTGGCATTGTAATTAGTAATATAAATATAATGTATATATGTGTGACATAAGCTTTAACTTCAATGTACGAAAGAGAAAGCTTCTTGGTGTTCTGTTATGGAAGCTTGGAAGGCCAACAGGATCACAAAATTCTTTACAATAAACCCGATGGTAGCGTGTGAAGCACCTTTCTTTTTTAAAAGGGCCTGCCGCTGCAGAATTAATAAACTTGAAGGACTTTTAAACTCGTTAAATGGATTTGAACCTGAAAGGTGTTGTACTATTATCCCTTTAAACTAACAATGCCAATAAAATGTTTTAAATTTTCAAAAATAGCAAATGGCAGTGTAGTAGAGGTGCACTTAAACCAGTCAATAAAGAAAGTATGTTTGAACTTTTAAAGATAGGTGCAAAGATTGCGCGTGCCTCTGTGACTCCGTGGAAATCCTTAAAACCATTACTTGATTTGAATTTAATATATAAGGAAGTGTTTGCTCTGCTGAGGCAAGCAGTTCTAATTTTACACGCGGTAACAAGTAGTTCTGACTCAATTCAGATACGCTTTTGGCAGTTGTAAGTTCGACTTACTGAGGCATGTAGTTATAAGATTTACACGCGGCTAGATACGTGCAGTTCTGATACATCAGTTTGGCAGTTTACAAGTTAATACTCAGCTGAGAAATGGTTATCAACTATGCAATTCCGGTACACCAGTTAAGCAGTTTTCAGTTTCATTCGCCACGGGACTCATTTGTAAGTTTCACACATGGCAACTAAGTTTGTATCAGCGTAGCTAAGTATATCGTACACAAAACACCAGAGGACGCGAAAGATTTTGGACATAATACAATCTTACACACACCCACATATATATAATGTCGCATTGAGTGCTTATTTACACAATTGAAACCCTCAGAAATTGTCATCGAAGCATAGACAACAATACCGAAGCGAGCATACATCAACTTACCATACCAAACAGTTTCAAAATGGGCATTACAACGTGCGGCCACTCGACATCGACAACAAATCGCTTCAGAATTTATGCCCAACCTGGGGCACATAGCCGGGGCCTACTAAACAACTTCATAATTTGATGCTAACATAGGGCCACAAATAAACAGTCTCATAATTTGGTTGGAACCGACCAAACTCTTACACAAAATTTGGACGGGGGCCAACAACAAAAACGGCGATAATACCGAGGCGATCAATAATCAATCGACCAAACCACTTTAAATAACAGAAGATATTAAACATGGACGTTCTTCAAAATGGTTAGTTCTCTAAACAGCGATATATTAAAACGAATCATAATAATGTCGTGAAACAAGACCCTAGATCTCCTGTGTTAGCAGTGTGCTGTCCACAACAATTTCTTCCTTATTTTTACCTCATCACACAGAAAATTTGTCAAGAGCCTGACTGTAATTACTTTTCGATTTATAGCTCTGTTTTCAAGTCATTACTTGCCTAAACAGTTTGGTTCAGTTAACTCAGGACCGAGTGACTTGCCGCTCAGGTAGTAAGTTACATATTCACTGGTCATCCAGTAAATAGAACTGTGTAAATCGGTGCTTTTACTGAGGCTAAACACAGGGAACTTCAATAATATTTCCATCGTAATGGGATCACTTCTTTGCTTTTAATTATTGAAAAATACATTTTGTAGTTGGGATAACGTATTTCCGTATCACTATTTTTAAATGGTATTTAATGCCCGTTTTTACTACTGTGGCACCACAGGCGATGCACACTGATGATACATGAAACGAAATAATATATTAGGAAAGGATTTTTAAGGACGGAAACGTTCCAGGCCTAAGTTTTAGGGCAACTCCCCGACATTTGCCAATTATGAGGACTGAGGAAAACCTGCAAAAAAAAAAAAAAAAAAAAAAATTCAGGGAGGATGGTCCTGGCGGGATTCAAACCCCAGACAGCCCGCTCACAGTCCGTGCCTTAACGACCTCGGCCACCCGTGGCGGTGTGTCAACATTAAGTAGAGCAGTTCATTCTCTATGCATTTGTTTGAAATCAAATCTTTCTCTATTCACACTTAATGGCATGTCTTTTATAGCTGCAACTTTATGTCCAATTATCACAGACCAATCACATATTTCGCTATTCGCTTCACTTTCATTGCGACTAACAATAAAACATGGAAACTTTAGTCTCAGTTTGTCTGAAAACTTTCACTTTCTCTTTAAAATCCTACTTTCACCACTTTTAGTTTTAGAAATATTCATATTATTATTTAATTGTGACCACAACAGCTTTCACACTGACATTAAAAAGAAAGGGTTATGCATCTACTGTTTATCTAAATAATATGTTAAGGAAGTTGCAAGAATTAAGTGAAGATTGGTAACTTCCGAGTTCGCCTATGCTGATGCACCTGTTTCATATGCCTCGTATACAAGCGCCACAACACAAAATCACTAGCATAACACGAACATTTTAGGAATTTCTATAATATCTTGCGATTTCTTTTACGAAAAATATACATGACTTTATTTAAATGCCGAAAATGTTTAAAACAATTTAAATTCCTGCCAGACTAAGGGTGAAACAATAAATAGCGGGACATGTCCGATGGAAGTCAGACGGATAGTAACCCTAGATGCGCTGTGCAATGGTGAGGTATTTTCTCTGTAAGCGTGTATACGTTTCGAAGACGTACATAAAGCGCAAGAAATCTTGTGGGCAACAAGGAAAATTTAGGCATACTTTTCTTAAACGCCTAGTTCCATAGAGAGAGAGAGAGAGAGAGAGAGAGAGAGCGAGAGAGAGAGAGATTTAGTGAATAGTTTATGAGGTTCTGTTGCGGATTGTGAAAGAAAACAAAGACGTTACTTGCTCCCAGTAGAAACACTTGATGAAATAGGAGCCCTCGTAAATCTATGAGACGTCTAGCACAGTAGACAGGAACTTCTAAAAAATCTGCACGGCCAGCAACAAAATTGCTTAAGTTAAAATTTAATGTCATTACGTTAGTTCATCAATTACATTTCCTCGATTGTAGCATAAAACGCAATTTTTGCAGTTGGATGACAGAAATAGTTCATAACGGGAAAGCTGATCCCAAATTGGTTTTATTTTTCAAAGCACCTGGTTTCATTTAATGGTCGTCCAGTATTTTCACAAATACTGGGCGTCAGAATAACCTCATATGGTGGACGAGGTTTCACTATGTCACAAATAGAGTGGGGTGCCATTAGTGCGAAGAGAATTATTAAGTAATTTTTGTTTACAAACACAACTAACAATAAAAGACGCATAAATAGCATTATAGAAACGTTATGTGATGAATTAATGTATGAGGACCTTGACGGTGCATTTTCAGCAGGATAATGCCAAAACTCATATTGCTACTCCATGCATGATGCAATTGTGATGTATATGTCGCTACTGACTTATTAGCAGTGACTTATTGCCTCTTCATCCTCCAGATTTAACAATCTGTTATTTTTGTCTCTTAGGAGCCTTCAAAAATAGATTACATTCCACCAATTCTCACACTTTGAAAGAAATGAAAGCAAATATTCAAAATGAAATTAGGTTCATTAGTGTAAATGGTAGTTTCTTAAGTTTAAGGGAAACTGATAATCAGTTGAATTCATCAGCCAGTACCTTAACTCATGCAGGGTTCGAATATATAGTTTTAAACATGTACGCTTCTCGATTATGATCGATATCGGATTGATATTCCAAAAAAAATGTTGATGCTAATTTAAATTAAACCATTAAAATGTAAGCTTACAGAAAGATAGTGAAGGAATCTTTATAATGGAATAAAATATCTGATTAATGATTTGTAATTAACACACATGAATAATTTCAAAAAAATATATACATATTTCTAAACCTTTCCCAATTATATCTTTGGAAATTGATATCTGAATTATTATGAGATAATGAAAACCCAAATTAAAAAAAAAATAGTGATTAAAATATATTTTTACTAGACTTCGATTAATACAAATCAGTATTTATTTTATAATTTTAAAACGTTAAAAATTTGAAGTAACAACATTGTGAATTATATCTACACATGAATGTGTATTTAAAAATTCCACAATTTCCTAATTTTAAATTACTTATCTACATCTTCAGCCGCAAAACTACATATATTTTAATTAAGTTCAATTTTTAATCCCCGTGTTGCTTCTGGTCAAAGCAAATTGTGCTCATAATGTCAAAGCAAATTGCGATTCTGCAAGAGGCATTCACTGTCAGAAACATTGCACAAGAATCTCTTATCTCTTTCTGAGTGCTATTTTTCCAAATCAATGTATCTAACCAGAATTTTACCATTGCACTTAATATATTTTAAATAATGTTATTTTTTAAACTCTAGAGAATCTTCTCTAAGGCTATAATTGCCTATATAGTAAAACAAGGATTAGCAGTAACCACGAATTCATGAAAAATAAATACTTTTCTTATTGAGGTTGCTTCTAAAAAGGGGGAATTTCGGAATTAATGTAAGTTTGGAGATGCTCTTTTCTTTTGAATAGTAATGAATTTAAAAAACGCCATAAACTTAATATTTTCATAATTTTGTAAACGCATTTATAACTTTCTAGTGTAATGAAATTAATTTTCATTATTCATAATCTTTCAATTTATTTCCTTCTGCTGACTAGGCTTAGTGCAGAATTAGACCTGTAAAACCTGTATTAAAATAACAAATTATAAAAATGAATATTGCACGTACATTAACTTGTTTTGTAAGAGTTGTTCTTTATATTACATTAATAGCTGATTTAATAGTACATCTATTAAGAAAATCCAAACAATTTGAAAGTTTCAGCATTCTTATTTCAGTTTCTGTCTTTGCAATTACATCTATGCCATAATGAGGCAATGTCTAAAATTATTGGTTCACACCATTTCTCATTTGGACCGTATTTTGAAGAACATGAAGATTATGTTTATACTGCAACTCTTTGTGCTCTTTCATTATGTTGTTGTAGTTCGTTTTTGGGTAAAAAAGAATTCCAACAGCCTCGGAAGTGGGACTAATGGACTTTTACTAATTTACTGGTTGCCTGTAATGAGACTGAGCAGTTTCCTTTAATATTTTGGCAACTCTAGTTCCCTTAATTGCTGAAGGTCATGTGAGAATACTTCTCTCGTAAATGCATCGAGTTTATTCAGCAATATCTGAGTTTTGAGCGCATATTTTGTGTCATGTCCTTCTAGGAAGTTCTTTAAACAAACAATACAGTGACAGTTAAGAGCAATTAAATGAAATTCTGCTCTAGCTCAAACTTGTTTCATCTCTTATCTTTAGGAACTGAAACGGTGGTTACTTTCACTAATCTTCTCCACAAATCATAAAGTTTTCATAAATGTACTATGAATTCCATCGAGTTTGCACTTGCTTGGAGAACAACTTAATTTTTTCTTATCATAATTTTTCTCAAATAAAAATTCAAGATAAAATACTTTCTTTTCTGATACAAGGAAATTCCTCCCCTTATTTCTTTGCAAGAACATTGTTCAGCTCACAAGATCGCACTGCCATATTTAACTCATCAAATCAGCTTACGGACATGGATAAGATTATCACTCCAATATATTTAAGAGTAATTTCGCGTGCTATCACGCGTCATGTTTAATTTGTTATAAAATCCATAATTAAATTGAATGATGCCTCATATTTACATAAAAGTCTATAATGTCCTGAGCACAGGGGGCCAAATTAACTTCTTGGAGGTCATTATTTTCCACAGGGTGAAATGGTATGCTGAAACAATTTCCCGTTCTGATTAATATAATGCTGGACTTATTAAGCTGAAGGCAAATACTTACCCTTTTATTGGACTGTATGGCCATCCATTTTCTAATTTGACGGATGTCTTAACTTCTTCACATAAATCTCTGCACACAGAAAGCTTCTGAGCTGTCCACAATGTATATATATATATATATATATATATGTATATATATTGTTGTCTTTTGTTTTCTCTATTTATATAAAATTCACCAAGAGATTACTGTGCTTTCAAAGAATCAGCTTTGAGTTATGTACTTTGTATTTTAACACCATAACGCATCTTTTAAATAAAAATATTCTTTTGTCAAGAATTTGCGCACTAGAAGCTGGCTATCTATTTAGCAAACGTCTTCTTGGTTAATCTGTTCGACGCAACTGTGAAAGATGTGATAAGATGTTTAAGCACTTGACTTAATTTTGTTGTTACAAATTAACGATGCAAAAATCACTAAACTCACCAGTGGAGTGAATTTCATATAGTTCGAAGCTTCGTTTGCAACTAATTCCATGTGTACCACAGGTAGACCACGACAAAACCCATTCCCCTGCCTCATTAACAAAAATAGACATTGAAACTGTTGCGTCAATTTGCGTTTCTACCTTTTAGGGCTTCTTGTCCTTGAATATCCGCGACCACAGCCAAGTGTAAGAACGGACGGGGCTCGATATATTTTTTCACTTTTGCAATTGATTCTGTTTACGCCATTTTTCACCAACCCTTTTATACTATTCTTTGCAGGTATACCAACACCAGAAAATGTGATTCCAAAATTTCCTGCTGGGTCAATTTTAGAAAGAAAAGGTATTCCACTATACTAGATCAATTAAAAGCCTTGGAACAGGTATTATTGCGGTTTCTATGCTGAGGAATTGAAATGGGATCTCTGGGTAAATTTTGGGTAGTTTTTAATGACTTAAAGTCATTAGGGGGAAGGAAATTGTTCACTGAAATGATGTTCGGCACTGGTTGAACATTTAATTTATTTTACAACTTGGAAGGTTCTGGAACATGCTGTTCTTCGGCGGATTATAGTTCGCGGTATTTACTCGCGTATTTATTCACTTAAACAAGATGGCGATCATTATTGCTATTACATTGCACTGCCTGACTGACTCTTACTGCTTTAGAATGACTTAGAATTCCTTAGACTGCCCTCGACTGAACTAGAAATGACTTAGACTGACCTCGACTGCTTTAGAAAATTACTTTTGAATGAATAACTGATTTCGAGTGACCAACTTTCAACTGCTGTAGAAATAACTCTTGAATCAACAACTCCTGACCCTGTACTCCAGTTTTCTATAACATCGCCACGCCTCTCGCTAAATTAAATTCCCTTGATTATTATTCTATTCCTTAGCTATAGGTTCGCCATTGGCTATCTTAAAATATTCATTATGTCGCTAAGTTCTCCTCATTCGTTGATTTTTACTCGATGCCCATTGGCTAAAATTATTCCCCCCCCCTCTGATCTACAATGTCTTCCCACGCTTAAGTTTTCCAAGAACCACCTGTCATAAATTTCGGCACTTTCCTTACATGCTTGATTTCTAAAGTAATATCTTTTTCCCCTTTTAGTTATAGATAAGAGATTGGATTCTACGAAAACGCGTGTTTCTGCCCGCGGTAAATCCTTTTGAAAAAGGACAAGTACCGTTTCCAATTGAACCCTAGCTATTTGCAATGTTATTACCCTTAGCGCCGAACAGGTGTATCTGCTGGACTGTCCGTGATAGCTTGACAATGGGTAAAGCTTAACCGAAAGACCTTTTTCTCTCAGCTACGCTAATGGCTTCCGACAAGGCAGCAGTTCCATTCCCTTTACAAACATGACAAACACATGGTATTACAGAAAGATAACTTGAATATTGCTTACTAGTAACACGACATATCTACACATACATACATCAATACATATAATATTGGGGTTCTCCTTTTAATTACAATATTAATACCCTAGGTTACCTGAAATAAGATAAAATTATTATTATTATTATTATTATTATTATTATAGTTGTCAGAAGTATTTATACTTAAAAAGTATTTTGGGACATATCCTGCTTCAGCCTTTACAGGAATACTAAAATAGTTGAAAATTTAGGGAATAAATTAAGTAATACTATATAGAGACAAATCATGGAGGAAGGCAAGAGATTATTTTATCACCTGTATTTTATAATCTTTACACGGACGAAATTATTCAAAATGGAAACAAGAGACAGTAAAAGGTATCTGCTTAGGAAAGAATACATATCTTAAAACATTATAATGTGCAGGTTATTAGGTTATTGTTGCAATAATATACGATTAAATGCAATTAAAAAAAGTTAACTCAATCGGATCTGCAATAACTTCCAAATTTCAGGTGAAAAAACCAAGATGATGACGTTTCAAGCAAAAATCCAAAAGATAAAAATTTTTATAAACACTATAATAGAATATAATAGAAAATTAAACAATGTTCTAGTTTGTAACATTTTTGTTCATAATTTTTAGGCATAGAAATCCAATGAATGAGTACAGAGTATATAGAAAAATAAAAATTTCCTTAAATAAGAAAATGGCTAAAGAAACAAAATTTAAATTGTGCAAATTTTAGCAATAGATCCAGGGTATACATAGTAGGATTTAGATAAATACATATCTTTCAGCAATGCTCCAAATCAGAAGGTCTGCAAAATACTTCACTTCTGCAAGCACCTCTTGATTTGATGGAAAAATTTGACCTGCGAGGAAGAGTTTGAGTTTTGAAACTTGGGAACAGATGGGGGTCAGGGGAAGCTAAATGTGGGGTGTTGGGTAAATGCTTTAACATGTCATACTTGAAATCTCTGTCTTCCTATCGCTAAACGTTTTTGGGAGAAGGTGCATTGTCTTAGAGAGAGTGATTATTTATCTTCTTCAAGCTGTTTGATCACATATTGTTTCATTTAGATGATTTAAGAATTGGAATAGTACTCTACTGTTTTAGTTTTATTCTTCAGAAAATAATCAATTAGTAAAATTTCTTTATTGTCCCTAAAGACTTTTCTCTATGGTTCTGAATCTTGGATAGTAAAAAATACAATGAAAAGATGATCGAGGCAGTCGAAGTGGGATTTCTATGTTCAGTAAAAATTTATTCAAGAGAGGATAGAATTCCAAATGAAGTTAAAAGAGAGGGTCTTATCATATTTTCAGTATTAGAAAATATCCACACTTGTAGACGAAACTGCAAAGACAATGCTGTAGAACGAACCAGAGCCGATATCCCAAACAAATAATTTCATATCAACTCATAAGATGTTGGCAGACCCAGAAAAAATGGAATTGAAATCAGAACAGGTTTTAAGACCTAATCATTGGTTGTACATGATACTCTCATGCGTTTTCATAATGGAATAAATTTGCACTTACGCCTCCACTATTTCCGTTCTTTGTTACGGCACGACTGTGAACATTTCTCATGCACATACCGCTTCCTCGCGTTGACATACGCATCCATTGTAATAGCTAGCACCTCTGAGTTGCAAAAACACAATTTCCTTTCCCTTATCCGACAACATTCCTTCATTATGTGGCCCGCCGTAGCTTTGACTGTATGTACATACACTCGAGGCTGGCTCGCCTTGATCAGGCCGGTTTTTTGTGGGCCATTCAGTACAATAACCGTGCTCATTCCTTTCCAGCGTCTTTAAAAATATCAAAAGCTATTTGAAATACAAAGCTAGTAATATATATATATATATATATATATATATATATATATATATCCTGAAATTTAAAAATTAACTATCTTTTCGTTAGAGGTTTGTTATTAATGCACCTTGCACAGCAACACGAAGAAAGGTTTGAAATATATATTTATGCTGCCTTAATGAACGTATCTTGACTAGTTGAGCACTATATGATGTGTTGTTAAAAGGTGGAGAAGGCGCTTTGTGCCTTAAAATTTCACGCAACCACAATCACAGTGCCCGACAGATAAATAAATTCTCGTATGTCATGCGCAATTGAAAAATTCTCGTTTTCTATTCAAGAGGATACAAACCGTGTGCGGTCTACATCTGCAATCGACGTGCAGAGTGTGCGACAATGCTAACAACGTAGTTAAAAAAATTCACATTGAATATCTTTGAAATGAAAACAAAACTGTCACAATTGCTGTGTTTTGTTGGTGCCTGAATGATAACATCATTAAAGTTTTGACCAGTTCTCTTACAACTTGTCCTTCAGGCTTGGCTTCCTCAATAAAAGCGATGTTGTCTAAACTCTTAATTCTTCCTGAATAAGCAATGCTTTATAGAAATACCCTTGTATTTTAGTTCCACGATGTGCAATCGGCTAAGGCAGAGATTTAGTTTTTACAATCCATGACACCTATATGTTGCCAAAAATTTATGCATGTGAAGTTTGTGACTTCCAAGTAGATTGGATGAGAGAGGAAACCAACTGTTTTTTTAATAGTGTTCAACGCTGTTTTTACTACTGAGGCACCACAGGCGGTGAACACTGATGATATATTAAACGAAATGATATATTGGGAAAGGATTTTTAAGGAAGAAAGCGTTCCATACCCATGTTTTGGGTACCTCCCCGGCATTTACCCTTTATGAGGACCGAGGAAAACCTGGAAAAACCTCAGTCAGTAGGATGGTTCTGACGGGATTCAAACCCCAGATCTCCCGCTCACGAGTCCGTGCCTTAACGACCTCGGTTACCATTGGCGGTGAAACGAACTGTGATGAGAGTGGCAATGCTTACAACAGGGCACGTATCAAAGGCTTCGGTTAACTTCCCTTGGCACAGCAACACAATACGTTTGTTTGTGTTTATTGATGCTCGGGACGATTTCAGAAATATCGGACAGACGTAATGGAAGAGTGCATGAATAAAATTTAATCCCGAGATTAGGATTTAACTTTTGGCAATCAATAAAATAACAGCTGAGCCAAATAGGCGAAAATATTACATTGTGCCGACCATATGTGCAACAAAACCTTTAGTTCACCACGGGTAACAGCTGTCGGCCAACCCAGTTGCAGTAGAAAGGCATGTTCGCAATAACAAGGACGGATAATCAAATCTGCGGTTAATTCATCCATATTATTATTAATATGGGAGCATGCTAAACTGCCATATAATTGCTAAAAATTGTAGAACCTCGTAAGTTAATGTTGTTTGCTGATTTTGCCCCAAATCATATTTGAAAAAAAAAGCAATATATTAGTGAATTTTAATTTATCATGAGTAATATGTGAAATGTATTGTAATTGTATGTTATTGCCTCACACTGATAAGGCTTTGATGAGGTTATTTTACTTTAATCCAGAAATTGCTAATTATTCTTTGCTAATTGGGCAACGTTGTGAGGTACAAACTTTTTATACATTACATTTTTTTCTTAAAATTCTGAACCCTTTTGCTTTTACTCAGTTTTAATTGTCTGCCTTTTATCGTAATTTAGAGTATAGAGTATATAGAGTAGGTCATTACAATTAAGACACAAATTACGAAACCGTGCTTTGAAATAAAAAAAAATTAGTATTTACGGTTTTTACGTCAAGCGTAGGAATATTATTATGTCCCATAAAGGGCTAGGGCTCCTGCTAGAAGGAAAAGTCGATTTGTGATTCACGTGGTCATCTATTCCACATGAGCTTATATTTCATAACAGCTGGTGATATTATGCACTTGCGATTTCTTTACCTAATCTGAATATAAGCCTTGTTACAAAGTTTAGTTGAATAACAATCAATGTACTTCAATACTTGAACATGATTTTTATGTTCGCTACTCACATATCTATTCTATACATATAACTCCAATCGTTTTTTAAAATGACTTCTTTTGCGCTCGCACATAACTGGTCTCTTTTGGCCATTCATTCATTACAGCATGTACTATCTCCATGCGATACATCACTACTGCCACCAAGGATATTTTGAGGCTCTCAATTTTGGAAATCCGTTTATTCTAACACCTTTAGTCAGTACATACTACTTATAGTGCAACACGTTGAGGTCGTGACTGCTGAAAAGGCAGTTTTTAATAGCAATAAAATCGGAAGCAATGAGAAAATTTTGTAGAAATATTTTTCTTTATTCCTTTTTAGCAGAAATGCAGCATCTTAGCCTACTCCCCAACACTTTCTTAATAATTGAGACTATTTTTCACTTGTACTAATGCAGTATTGGAAAGCTAAAATGATGTATGCTTATGATTCCTTAAATATGGAATATCAAGAGAACACTGTGAATAAATATTAGCTGAGATCAATAAATAGTTGCCAATTTCAGTTACAAACTTTTTGCTAAAAAGGATACAATTACAAAGCAGTATAGATTTAGTTGCAAGTAGGTTAAGGTTGTTGACATTCACGTCATCAAAAGTAGATAAGATTATCAAATATTTAAGTTAACACTATTACACCATTTGTTTAATATAGAATTATGTCAAATCATTTTTACCTAAATTGTTATATTGTCCATATTTATAATATGATCGGTAAATTTATTTACATTGCGCTAATGGAATATATTGTTGGTTTAATGCATTTAGTTGGCATTATATTTATTAACGTTAGCTGCAATTTTTATACTTATTTCAATATGCCTCCAATTAACTTGAAAAGAGGAGAAAAAGCTGCATACAGAAACATAATTGTAAGTAAATGAATAATATATTATATATCGTATATTTATTCCTTCCTCTTTTCGCGACAACACTTGTGGGTCCTGGTCGACCGCAGTGACTGCTGCATCCTCTACCTCTGTCTTGCGACATCATTGCTAGAGGACAGTATTGCAGCGGGACATGTGATTACCATATATACTGTCGCCGGTCGCCAGCACATGGCTTTCTAAGATCACAGGATACCACATCTGTACCAGGCAGCTCTCCAGTTATTCCCACGAGGCTGGGTGAGCTCTATTCCAGACCTCCCTAACTTAAATATGTCTGAGTAACCGGGGAGCAAACCCGGTACATACCGGACAGAAGCCAACAACTCTGAGAATTAGATCCAGGAGGCAATCTAATTTATTTATTAGAATATGAAATTAAGCATACATTCGTTTTTGTAATGGTGGTGGTGGCAGCAGCAGCAGCAGCAGCAGTAGTAGTAGTAGTAGAAGTAGTAGTAGTAGTAGTTGTTGTTGTTGTAGTAGTAGTAGTAGTAGTAGTAGTAGTAGTAGTAGTAGTAGTAGTAGTGGTGGTGATGGTGGTTGTTGTAGTAGTAGTAGTAGTTGTTCTTGTAGTAGTAGTAGTAGAAGCAGTAGTGGTACTAGTAGTTGTAGTAGTGGTAGTAGCAGTTGTTGTTGTAGTAGTAGTAGTAGTAGTAGTAGTAGTAGTAGTTGTTGTAGTAGTAGTAGTTGTAGTAGTCGTAGTGGTGGTACTAGTAGTTGTAGTAGTGGTAGTAGCAGTTGTAGTAGTAGCAGTAGTAGTTGTTGTATAGTAGTAGTAGTAGTGGTGGTGGTATTAGTAGTTGTAGTAGTAGTTGTAGTATAGTAGTGGTGGTAGTAGTAGTAGTAGTAGTAGTAGTAGTGGTAGTAGTAGTGGTAGTAGTAGTAGTGGTAGTAGTAGTAGTAGTGGTAGTAGTAGTAGTGGTAGTAGTAGTAGTGGTAGTAGTAGTAGTAGTAGTGGTAGTGGTAGTAGTAGTGGTAGTGGTAGTAGTAGTGGTAGTGGTAGTAGTAGTGGTAGTGGTAGTAGTAGTGGTAGTGGTAGTGGTAGTGGTAGTGGTAGTAGTAGTGGTAGTGGTAGTAGTAGTGGTAGTAATAGTAGTAGTAGTAGTAGTAGTAGTTGTTGTAGTAGTAGTAGTACTTGTAGTAGTCGTAGTGGTGGTACTAGTAGTTGTAGTAGTGGTAGTAGCAGTTGTAGTAGTAGCAGTAGTAGTTGTTGTATAGTAGTAGTAGTAGTAGTGGTGGTGGTATTAGTAGTTGTAGTAGTAGTTGTAGTATAGTAGTGGTGGTAGTAGTAGTAGTAGTGGTAGTAGTAGTGGTAGTAGTAGTGGTAGTAGTGGTAGTAGTAGTGGTAGTGGTAGTAGTAGTGGTAGTGGTAGTAGTAGTGGTAGTGGTAGTAGTAGTGGTAGTAGTAGTGGTAGTGGTAGTAGTAGTAGTAGTAGTAGTGGTGGTGGTGGTTGTTGTAGTGGTGGTGGTTGTTGTAGTGGTAGTAGTAGTAGTGGTAGTAGTAGTAGTGGTAGTAGTAGTGGTAGTAGTAGTGGTAGTAGTAGTGGTAGTGGTAGTGGTAGTGGTAGTGGTAGTGGTAGTGGTGGTGGTGGTGGTGGTGGTGGTGGTAGTAGTAGTAGTAGTAGTAGTAGTAGTAGTAGTGTTGGTGGTGGTGGTGTTGGTGGTGGTGGTATTAGGTGTATATTATTATAAACCTCTATGTACACATTACAAATATATTTTATGCATAGGTTGTAAACTGTACATGCTTAAATATGATATACAATTTCAAACAGGAACAAGTAATAATAAAAAAAAATAAGGCAATGTTAATGATAGTAAATAAATAATAATTTAAAATATGAAGAACGGTGTTTACAAATACATGAATGGAAACATATTACACATTTTTATAATTATACTATTTATTGTGTTCTAACCAGCAAATAAATTGGTTCTAGCTTCGTGCACATTGCCCAGAAATATGCCCATATTCAACCAGTGTGTGTGGTTTACAAACAGATCCCAGCAGGCAAATCGACCTCTAATTGTCTTAAAAAGTTTTCTGGCATCAGCGTTTTTCTCAAATGTTCCCAATGTGCACGTTTAGCCGAAATATGTACCCATTCTTCATCCCATCCACAAAATAGGCAGATTCTCCTATCAAGCTAACCCTATTTGTTTGAGCCTTCCAACTTTCCAGTCTAATTCAGGCCATTCCTGATCTCGGCTTTCTCTCTAGAACGAGCATCTATACTTCTTTACTCCAGGTTAATGTAGTTTAATTTGGTAGGCTCAAGAAGACTTTTGTTACATTGCTGTATGCATATCCTCTAGCCTTGTTATAACCTTCTTCCATGCATTTTTATTATTTTCATTGCCTCGTTGTCATATTGAACCCAGGCAACTCCTCTGAATCCTCTTTCCTCCTCTGCAACCCTAAACGTTTGTGTTATATTTTGCATCTTGTGTCTATAGCATTAAGCGCAAAGTGTGGACTGTTCTCCCTGCATTATAAGCCAGCATTTCACCCTCCTTATTTTTTTGTTACCCGTATCTTCATGCAACCCACCTCCTCAAGACCCCATACTTTGACGTTCCTTTGAAGAGCCCAAGAACCCTTTCCCAAAAATCAACTTGAATTTTATTTACATATTCAGCTCTCTTCCATCTCCATATTTCACTTCCATATAACAGATCCTCTCTAGTGTATCAACTGTATATCTGGAACGCGAGTCGGAATACGTAGTAACTCATTTAATTTACCTCGTGCTTTATAGTTAATAATAGATAAGTGCTTATTAATTTCCCACTCATATTAAGATTACTTATAATAACAAATATATTTAACATTTTACATTTCTTGTTGACAATAGTACCATTTTTCATACATATACCCCGTTTTAAAAGTCCTTGTTTTGGTTTTGTTAACATTTAGTACCATTATCATTTTAGGCAGTAATCTTCTAGGATGTAAAAGCCTTTCGGCAAACCATCTCTCATTAGCGATAAAAGAATTGGATCATCAGCATACAAAAGTACATGGCTGCATGTACCGTCCACTTCAGGAGCATTCATTTCATCCTTTAACAGAATATCCGAGAATATGAAACAGTACAAAAAAATTACTTACATCTAATAGCAAAACTGGGTCTACTTAGTCTATTACATACATTATCAATGTCATAGATACTTTCAAAATCGTAATCTAAAACTGTTCCCAGGAAACTAATGTTCTTACAATGTTTCAAAATGAGCTCACAGCATTTAAAAACAACATCATAAAGTTATACTGTTATTGAATAATTAATATTTACTTTTTATTAGCATTAACTACTAAGTTATATATGCCCTACAATATCTGCTGAAACAACGAACTGCTTAAGTGACTGCATTTCGAACGCAATATCTAATAATGCTATTAAGTAATTAAGTTTTAATAAGTATTCTTCTTTCATTATGCAAAAATCACTTCTAACTGATTTAATTGTGAACTTATTTTTACATCTTCCTTTTGCATTTGCGGCGCTTCATAAAAGTCATTTACTAGCACGTGTTCTTGCAGTTTCTTTACATTTTGGCAGATTCTTTGTATGGATTAGAACGCATCCAACTGGATAAGCTTTCATCTAAGACAAGGATAGAATAACAGAAAAACTTGTAATAAAAGTAAGCGCTTTTTATGCCAACATATGAAAGTTTTTCGTTTTATTAAATTTATACTAAACCTTTCGAGTTCTTTCAGTCTCTTCAGTGGGAGGTCTGGGTTTGATTTCCGCCAGAACCGTCCTCTCGGGCTGAGGTTTTTTCTAGGCTTTCCTCAGCACTCATAAATTGTAAATGCCGGGGAGGTACCCTAAACTTAGGCCTGGAATGCTTCCTTCCTTTAAAAAAATCCATCCCCAATTTATCATTTTATATCATGTATCATCAGTGTCCAACGCCAGTGATGCTTCAGCAGTAAAAACAGGCGTCAAACGCTTTTCAAAAAATCTCGTTTAGTTGCTTTTGAACTTTTGGGCAAAAATACTTTTCATTAAAAGTAATGTCGCTATGCTGACAGCAATGAGATTTTCATTTTCTTCTCCTCTGCATCATCGGGCGTCATTCTTTTATAAAAAAATTGATCTGATTCTTATAAGGAATATATATATAGGAAAAGAGAATAAAATTAGAAATGAAAAATATATTTCTATTATTATTCAAAACTTTGTTCAACAATTAATTCAGTGTATTTTTTAACAAAATAAACATCAACAAAATCGAATACTTTAGAGTCCCTATTACTTCAAAATACCAAGAAATACTTGACGAAAGTGGTCAACAAATTAGAATTTCAAGATTCTGTACAAAAAATTTAGTCAGATTCTTAAAACAAGAGCATCTAACTAAATTGCACATGAATTATAGACATGTGGTTATGGCAGTACTGAACCCTTTTGTCATTAAACTCTTCTTGGTAATGAAAAAAAGCACGCATTTTTTAGTTTGTAATGAATGAATTCGGATTTCATTTTAAAGAAAACGTGGAATACCAAGTAACCGATATTGCTGCACCGATATCGTTCATCTAATAAATTGACTGTCCTACAAGCATAAAAGTTGGTGTTGATGTGCCGTAACCGCTCAAAGAATATTAGTAAAAAAATAAATGGATGCTATATCCTCGAGTTCTGACAACAAATGTAAATCCATTATTTGAACGCAAATGTCCTCTTTCAACAAAACGACATGGATGCACAATTAAACTAAGAATAGTGTTTAAAGATAACGCATTGAACCTATGAACACCACTTTCTTCTAGAATTATTCCTTACGATTTATATTTGGAGTAGCCTAAAATACCAAAGCACTTCCCACATATTTAGAGCAAAATGCATTATTCAGAGAGAAATAACACCGACTGACTTCGTCGCTGTCAACAGTGATTTACGAAGATCTCAAGGATTCTTATATGTTATTGCACGATGTTTTCAACATTATCTACAGATAAATGATGACTTTATTTCCTGCGCTTGTTTCAATTTATGAGCCATGCTATCAGCTCTATTACAAATGTTACTAAATCAGGCTTCTGTGTGAACCTTATTGGCTTAGGGGTATTGTTTAAATAGTCTCACGGGGTAAGGAACAATCAACTTTGCCACTCTCAAAAGTATTTATTTATTTATTTAAGGGCGCTCGTTAACATCGCTGGACATCAGCGTCCCATCCAATTTAGGAAATGAAACGGCCGATAAATTTTGCCCTGAGTTCTACTCTTTTAGGCTTAAGGTTTTTTTCGTGCCGTAAATCTACTACTTGGGACCAACTGTTTTACTTTCTTTCCGAAGGAAACCATACTTAGGATTTTTACTCCATAAAATACATTAATTCTTGTCGGATTTGAACCCGCGACCTTGGGTCTATGAGGCAAGTATAGTTACCACTAGACCACCAGGTCCGACGGCACCCCCAAGTTTTCGAGAAACTTTATGTTGAATTACTAGGCAATTGTTTTGTTTGAAACATTCAGGACATTATAGCTAATCTTGCTTATCATTAAATCAGTGGGCTTTATACATTGTTGTGGCCAGTCTCACGGAACTTCATAACTTAAAATGCAGTTGTACAAAATTAATATATTTTTTTTTACATCCACAGCCGTGAATGAGATGCTAGTGCCTCTACTTGTCAAATGTTGGTCCCGGTTTGGTTCCGGTCGGGACATGTTGCGCCAGTAAGGCTTTCTTGTTGATTTCTCTTACCCTGATGAGGCGAATACCAGGTAACTTTATGCTAATCGTAAAGCTTTCGAATTCATTTGCACCATCATGTCATTTATTCCATGTTGTTTCAAAATATCTTGGCAGCTGTGGGGCATAACGTATAAAATGTACGTCTGAATCAGAAGTGCGTTTCGCTTTTTCCTGTGATAGTAGTAATAAGTTACATCTGAAGTGAAAACTTCAGGCCTACCCAAGAAAAACTTACCCAAAGCCTGGTAAACAAAAGAGAGCATTTTACCTCCGAAAATTATGTATCAACTTAGTAGGCCTTCAGAGCATCCATGCTTGAATTACGGAAACCACAGCAGGTGCAAGCCAGGACGGGACTCGGTTATTTTTTGCGATCGCAAATGATTCCATTTTATTTTTATCAAATTTTGCACATTGCATTTTGTAACAATACTAAAGATGCCCGACTGAAAAATTCTCCTGATTTTTCCTAATGAAACTGGCGCCCCCACTATTGCAATTCTTTGTTGCAAAGAATACCTTCTGCACGCATGCCTGTGAATATTTCATCAAGGCACTAACCGCCGTCAGGAAACAGCCACCACTTATGAGTTGCGGTAACAACTTCAATTTCCCTTCCCCTCACTGTCAGTATAACTGTATTATCTGTTTCTTCGTGGCCTTGGCTATCTGAACACTGGAGGCTGGCTTGCCGTGGTCGGGCCGGTGTTTCTAGGGCCACTCAGCATTTGATATATTTACTACACTTTTATAGAAGATCAACTCCGAGTGCACCATTGAAAAAATTGTAGACATAAGGGTTACTACATAAAATAAGTGGAGATGTGCAAAACAGAAAGCAGAAAATCAAAGAATAAAATGAAAAGATGAAAGTGTAAAATAAGAAGGCATTTATGAAGACATATGTCTATCACAAAGAGTCGGTTTGCGATGTATGTCTATTAAAATAGAACATAACAAAGGAAAACGCAGTACAGAGAGCAAAGAGAGCTTCCAGGAAAATTGCTAGCGTAGCCGTCTAGCAACTACGATAATTATTTCAGAACTGATTTTCTTCCCTAGAGAACTCTTAGTTTTGTTTATGACTAGCAAGTCCTGTTATTATCCAAGCATAGACGGTAAACGAGATAGCAATGCAAAAACCCTTCCAGGGCTTCACTACTCTTTCCTTCATAAACTGCAGCCGTAATTCTAGGCTACCTTTATTATGTTATTAATTTGAGAGTTGTAATTATTACACAGACCTAAGGATTGAGGAAGCAGAGTTACATTAATGACAATAACGAGTCGATATGAATATTTAATATGTATGTATATAATTTGATGATTCAAAAATACGTTTACTATGGGTTGATATGGTTATTTCTTGTATGTGTAGTTTTGGCACGTAATAGTAATTTGCAAGAGGCATTGTGTTTACTTCCAAGTTGTTACCACTTGTTCACCTAAGCCATCTACGGAAAACCCATTGCATAAGGGGAAGAATTCTTGAGTACAGGTTGTATGGACGGATTGCTCGCTCCATGGCAAAGATAGACAATAGGCAAAAAAGGGTCCCGTGCCGGGCATAGCCTGAGAATATGTCGGCGGCTAGAAGCCGACAAAGAGGTCTAGATGATTCAAATAAGGAAATTGCTATAATGGGTACTAGATCCAAATACGAGGAACACGCTCTGAAAGAAATTGGACTCAAAAGGAAATCAAAATGCCAAAATCGAGACGAAGTGTTTTATAGCTGCCAGATAAGGAAAGGTACAAACCAAAGAATTACGCCGCCCAGTCACAATAATAATAATAATAATAATAATAATAATAATAATAATAATAATAATAATAATAATAATGGGTGCTGGGGGTAAGGGGAATTATACGTGCACTTTCTCGAGTCTTAGTTCCCAGATCTAGGATAGTGCAGAGGAAAATAAAACGGGAAATGGTCAAATTTATCAAAGGCGAGGCTGGGATATGAGACAGGAGCTACTTTCCAGGAAATCCCAGCATGTGGAAACAGTGAATGAGAGAAAGGGGAAATAATTCTAACCATTGGCCATCGCACTGGAATGAACGAAAGAGAATAACTTAACAATATAACAAATATGTTAAGATAGCTAATAGTGAACTTATAAGAATTAAAACTGTCAAGTATTGAGCCTAATTTTTCCGTGGGCATGGCAAGAATATAGAAAACGAAATGTTAGAGAAAGAGCAACAAAGAGTTCAGGAATTGAGAGTTGGGAATTAAGTATTTTTTTTTTTTTTTTGGTTTATTTACGGACGCTGTTTAAGATCTCAGGTCATTAGCGTCCCATTATATTCAGGAGTGAAACGGCCGGTAAGTTTGCTCAGAGGCAACTTTTTTCAGGCTTGAGGTTCTTTATCGTGCCGTAAATGTACGACCGGGACCCACGGCTTTACTTCGCTTACGAAGGAAGCCATACTTAGGATTTTTACGCCCAAAAATATCCATCGGTCCTGGCCGGGATCAAACCCGCGATATTGGGTTTAGAAGGCAAGTATGGTAACCACTACACCACCAGGACCGACAGGAATTACGTATGGGGAAGAGCGTTCAGGAATTGAGAGTTGAGAATTAAATATGGTGAAGAGAGTTCAAGAATCGAGAGTTGAGAATTAAGTATGGGGAAGAGAGTTCAAGAATCGAGAGTTGAGAATTAAGTATGGGGAAGAGAGTTCAAGAATCGAGAGTTGAGAATTAAGTATGGGGAAGAGAGTTCAAGAATCAAGAGTTGAAAATTAAGTATGGGAAAGAGAGTTCAAGAATCAACAGTTGAGAATTAAGTGTGGGGAAGAGAGTTCAAGAATCAAGATTTGAGAATTAAGTATGGGGAAGAGAGTTCAAGAATCGAGAGTTGAGAATTAAGTATGGCAAAGAGAGTTCAAGAGTCGAGATTTGAGAACTAAGTATGGGGAAGAGAGTTCAAGAATCAAGAGTTGAGAATTAAGTATGGGGAAGAGAGTTCAAGAATCAAGAGTTGAGAATTAAGTATGGGGAAGAGAGTTCAAGAACCGAGAGCTGAGAATTAAGTATGGGGAAGGGAGTTCAAGAATCGAGAGTTGAGAATTAAGTATGGGGAAGAGAGTTCAAGAATCGAGAGTTGAGAATTAAGTATGGGAAAGAGAGTTCAAGAATCGAGATTTGAGAACTAAGTATGGGGAAGAGAGTTCAAGAATCAAGAGTTGAGAATTAAGTATGGGGAAGAGAGTTCAAGAATCAAGAGTTGAGAATTAAGTGTGGGGAAGAGAGTTCAAGAATCAAGATTTGAGAATTAAGTATGGGGAAGAGAGTTCAAGAATCAAATTTTGAAAACTAAGTATGAGGAAGAGCGTTCAAGAATCAAGAGTTGAGAATTAAGTATGGGGAAGAGAGTTCAAGAATCAAGAGTTGAGAATTAAGTATGGGGAAGAGAGTTCAAGAATCGAGATTTGAGAATTAAGTATGGGAAAGAGAGTTCAAGAATCGAGATTTGAGAATTAAACATGGGAAAGAGAGTTCAAGAATCGAGATTTGAGAATTAAGTATGTGGAAGAGAGTTCAGGAATCGAGATTTGGGAATTAAGTATGGGGAAGAGAGTTCAGGAATCGAGATTTGAGAATTAAATATGGGAAAGAGAGTTCAGGAATCGAGATTTGAGAATTAAGTATGGGGAAGAGAGTTCAAGAATCGAGATTTGAGAATTAAGTATGGGGAAGAGAGTTCAGGAATCGAGATTTGAGAATTAAGTATAGGGAAGAGAGTTCAGGAATCAAGATTTGGGAATTAAGTATGGGGAAGAGAGTTCAAGAATCGAGATTTGAGAATTAAGTATGGGGAAGAGAGTTCAGGAATCAACAGTTGGGAATTAAGTATGGGGAAGAGAGTTTAAGAATCGAGATTTGAGAATTAAGTATGCGGAAAAGAGCTCAAGAATCGAGATTTGAGAATTAAATATGGGAAAGAGAGTTCAGGAATCAAGAGTTGGGAATTAAGAGTGGAGAACGCAGTTGAGAACAAAGAATTCAGTGGAGTTGAGTACTACGATTTGTTAATTCAAAGGAGTCAGTTGAGAATCGAGAATAGGACACGTGTTAAAATTGCCGAAGCAGAAGTAGATTGTCAACGATTTGTTATAGTTTTGAGAGTAGGGAGTGACAAGAACAGAATAGTAAGGCAGAGAATTGAGAGAGGCAATATTAGATCAAGTACAGTAGATCAATAGGAATAGATTAGGCAGTGGCGATCAATCCGGTATAGATAGACGGGTGTCTTGAACTTATATAAACCGTTAGCGATGAAATCATACTGGTGCGTCTTTCGTGTGACACATTCCTTGTTCCTGTGGATCAAAATGAGTCATAAAATATTCCAGTGAACCCTGAAAACTCATCATAACAGAATTGGAGCAACCGCTGAGCTAGGAGCCGATAGAACGGCAAAAAGACTCAGCACGAACCACACCATTCCCCATATACACCCAGCTTATGTCCCCACGTTCTCCAAAAACCGCTTCAAGGCTTGGGCTTATTAAAATCATACCGTATATTGTGTATAAAATAGCACATTTAAGTGAAAGAAAATTTAGCTTCAGAGTACATCTCTGAATGGTCATATCCAGCAATCATGTATTAGAAATGTCAAATTTCTGTGTTTGGAAGTTCAGGAAAAATGTCTATGTGGGTTTGTAGGTGCACTGCAATCCCCAAAGGAAGAAAATATCTTCTTATTGACATATAATTAAAATGTAACTAATAATTGTGGTATCTACTTTCGTTCCCAAATTCAAACGCAACATTTAAGTAACTTTGAAGTAGTATACCAACGGTCGTTTTAACACTAATTAATACAAATTGTGGGTGGGGGTTAGTGACTGGCTCTATGGATTTCATGGTGCTTTTGCAGTATAATGCAGAATCGTTGTGGCTTTAGGGATATTATATATTAACCACCAGGCATCCAAGTTTTCAAAACAAAGAGTTTATACAAAACGCATTTAGAATTTGATATTTTTATTCAGAAAGCTCTATGGGTTCATTTTATTTATTCAAAAACACAAAATTATTAAGATATATAAAAATATATATATATAAGTCTTCTAAGAAATGTGCTTTCGGTTCTTGCTTCTTGGGTATAAATAGCAGCTACTTTTCTTTGAAATATTTTTAACCACAATATGAGTTCGTGACTGTTATTTATTTATTTATTTGATTTATTTACGGACGCTCTTTGATATCTCAGGGCATAAGCGTCCTTCAATTCAGACGTTAAACGGCCGATACATTTGCTCAGAGGCCTCTTCTTTCATGCTTGAGGTTCTTTTACGTGCCGTGAATGTATGACACGGGACCTACGGCTTTACTTCCCTTCCGAAGGAATCCATAATTAGGATCCATGGATCTTGGCCGGAATTGAACCCACGATCTAGGGTCAACGAGACAAGTATGGATATTGCTGCTTTGCTCATTGCATTTTGACCTTCTTTCTAATGATATACAAAGATAAGTAAAGTATTTATATACTATATTTTGGATACAGAACAATAAACATTTTAGTACGACTTGATGCAAAGTTCTCCAGCCAGTTTCTTAAAATAATCATTCCTTCCTAAATTCCTCTTTCCATGCTTGTAGCCTATTGATCATTAGTTTCACGGAACAATTCGTAAATTATGTGCTGCAATGTCTTATTTGGTTGAAGAAAACCACCATTGCAATCACTGCGTTCCTTGACCTTAAGAGTATGTTCTTATGCATTTGTCAAGAGCATCCACTCATGCTTTAATGGAATTGTAAAACAATATTATATTTGGTTTAACGTCACTCATCTTCATGTTACCCCCTGTGTTTCCTCAGTAGTAAAAATTGGAGTTAAATACTATTAAAATCCTTTATATTATAGTGCGGTATATTTATAATAAAATAATGAAATTCATCTTTCTAACTGCACTTATTACTGGTTCAAATGTGACAAATATGAAAACAACAATTACAGTGTGCACATGAACATACAATTGCTATAACTCAACAAAATTGCCACCAAAAATTGATTTTTTGTGACAGTGTGTGTAACATGACAACAATAAAAGTAGTAAAAGCACAAAATAAAAGTCTAAGTATTATAAGAGATTTCTAAACAATCTTTTTTTGAGATTAGTACCTGACGTCTTGGAACGGGATTATTGCCCACACTTTGGTCGACAATTTTGGAACGGGAATTTTTGTATGGGTGGTTGATTATTATTTTAATCAAACAATTAGATGCTCTTCTTGTCTTGCCCTGGCTCTCGGAGTCATGAGTTCGATGCTTCCTAACTCTCTGGTTCCAATGCAGAGGAAAGGGATCTCAGGGGAATTTTGGACTGTTTTTAATGACTTAAAGTCATCAGGGAGAAAGGAGATTGTTCACTGTAATAATGAAGTTTGACTGTGGTTGGACAGTTATTTATTAGTCAATTTGGAGGGTTCTGTAAGATGCTGGGCTTCGTCAGATCATAGTTCGCTGTATTCACTCGCGTATTTATTCACTTTGACACAATGGTGACTATTCTTACTATTACGTTTCACTGCCTGACTGACTCTCACTGACCGAACGATTTACTTTGACTCTTCGCGACGGTTTAACTATTCTGCTATGACATTGAATAACTGATGCAGATTCTATTTGCCACTCTTGTTACTATCGTACTGCTGTTACTACTGTTACTCTGTCGCGACTCCTAAACTTCTGTTACCAATGTTTCCTCCCGCGAGTGCCTCAAAACTTCAAAATAAAACAATCCAAAATAGTAATCATGAATAACCTAGAATGACTAACTTCTGATCCTATACTCCAGGTTTCTATAACATCGCCACGCCTCTCGCTAAATTAAATTCCCTCGGTTATTATCTTATTTTTGAGCTATATGTTCACCATTGCTATCTTAAAATATTTATTGTATCGCTAAGTTATTCTTATTCGTTGATTTTAATTCGTTGCTGATTGGCTAAAATTATTTTCCCCCTTCTGATCTACAATATCTTCCCACAATCCTAAATTTTCCTAGAACAGCCAGTCATAAATTTCGGCACTTTCCTTACATGTTGATTTCTAAAGTAACATCTTTTTCCTTCCTTAGTTATAGATTGCCAAATGTTCTCAGAGATAATGCACCCATTTTCCCCATTTACTTTAGCAAGCTTGTGCTTGTATAGGCGGCACAATACTTTGTACTCCCGGCTTGCCTGTAATAAAACATTTTCGTCCCCGTTCTGATATTTCCATTTCCTTTTAAAATTATTGCTATATCTTATTTTGTTCAAATTCTGTCCCGTTACGGCCATGTGTTTTTCTTACTGGGAACTTCTTCTAAGTATTCACATGGGCAGAAAATTTCTTGACCTGACAAAAGGAATCTTTTACCCTTTTGTATCTCACACCAAGGAGGTCATCGTGTGAGCCGTCAGTCAGGCACATATCTCTGTCTCTTTCTCACATCTTTTACCTAAATGTATACAAAGCCATTTTGTAAATTAGTTACATACCAAATGACTTACATATAAAGTACAAGTCTTAAATTATATCAATCCCTGTTAAACCTATCTCTAAATTATTTCATTATACATATACATAATAAATATCCTTATCAAATCAATATTTTTATAAATATTACTCTGCACTCTCAAGTTATTAATTTAATGAAGGTAGCCTTATTTTCGGCTGCAGTCTCCGTTGGCATGCGATTGTTAAAACACATATTAATGATCGAAAATTTCTCTACATTCAAAAGAGCCAAAATTTTAATGATGATGATGATGATTATGATGATAATAATACATTGTTTTTGAGTTCTTTTTTTTTTTAGTAATGTTTACTACTACTGAGGCACTACAGGCGGTTTGCTTCTGAGTGCCCCTTTATTTCAACTTAATATACCAAAGTATTTATTGTATTTTTCACTGCATGTGCTATTAAAAAGGGCAATGAAATGATAAAAATATAAGTTATTATAAGCAAGTTATGCTAGTACAATGGTAATAAGTCTCAAATTTTCATGGAATTTCTATATATCACCTCATTGAGTATGATTTTGAAATAAATTCAATATTTTATGTATGGAGGTACAGGATATAACAGTCAAAATGCAAGAATGTAGGAATGTTGTTATTTGTGCAACTAGTATTGTTGAAAATATGTACTTGCAGAAGCTTTCATGGTATCATATTCTTTCTGATATTATAGTAGAACCTGTTTAAAGGGCAAACCGATATTTCTCTTGAATTTTTCTTCCTTTTAATGGATTTCTATACCACGAAACTTAAATACTATGCAACAGGAAATATTACATGCTTTAGAATTACGAGTAATAAAATATAAAGCATTCAATCTCAGATGTGTAACTGGTGTGATCTCGCTTGCTAAACCGGAACATAAATCTTTCGTTCGTGACAGCAAGTGTGGCGCTAGTGGTTGATACTTGTATATATTATCCAGCTCCTCAGACGTAATTATGGTTAAGATACATTACATTGCTAGCAAATAGCTACTGCTCATTATCTCGGAATCATTCTACCCAAATGAAATGTCAGGAATGTGCGGTTTGAAGGTAGTATGTAACTAATTTCGAAAGTCAAGTTGAAGGCTGGTTAGGTGTCATGGTGACAAGACATAATTCGGTAGAGCTTGGCCCCCAAGGACATGCCGTGCCAAGGAGTATCATTTAATTTAGTAAAAGTGTGAGAAACGCTGCTAGGTAGAGTTAAATTGTGCTGAATTTCCTTTCTAATATTCAATTGTTGTTTTGTGCTATCTTCTTAATAGGCTGTATATCTAAATTTTATTCATTTTTATCTGCGATTAATTCTTCTCTTTATTCATGTTCACTTTTTTCTTTCTTCAGCGTATTTATTTGTACCTTTCACAGACAGAATGGAAGAACGATAAAACCGCCACGAGTGGCCGAGGTCGTTAAGGCGCGGACGCGTGATTCGGAGGTTTGGGGTTCGAATCCCGCCAGGACCGTCCTCCGTGACTGCGGTTTTTTCCAGGTTTTCCTCAGTCCTCATAAATGGCAAATGCCGGCGAGGTACCCTAAACTTAGGCCTGGAACGTTTCCTTCCCAATTGATCATTTCATCTCATGTATCATTAGTGTCCACCGCCTGTAGTGCCTCAGCAGTAAAAACGGCCGTTAAACACCATTAAAAAAGTATGAAAAAGCAGAAACTGAAAATATTTATGACTTTTAAGATGAAAATTTCCAACATGCTTAAATAAGTAAAGGGGATAATGCCAGGTAAACGAGTTAATGGAAGGAGGAATAAACCAAAAAAAAAAAAAAAAAAAAAAAAGAAAGAAAGAAAGAAAGAAAAAGAAAAGAAAAAGAGGTTGCTGCTTGCTCTTTGTTGACCTCACTACTAATTTCTAGAATGATCAGTGATAAAGGTTATTTACATTGGGAAATGTTCTTTCTATTTTCTGTTTTGGAGGTAGTTGTACAAAAAGCTGACTACTAATCAATGCCAAAAACCACAACATTAAAACATTGCTCTCCTGTTAAGCACCTATACCCAATTTCTTACGTTTTTGGAAACTACCTCTCCAATGAATGGTTCTAAAACCACATTTCTTACCTTACTATCTTGGTCTTACTCACAAAATATGCACATTTTCCATTTGTGGCATACATTGGATTTTATAGAGGATATTTTGCATTGCATATAATTTCGTCACAAGATATTTTTCCTTAGTAAAGTTTTATCCTTTATTGATTAATTTCCCCTTTACCAAAAAAAAAAAAATGAATACTCAGGTGAAAGATGTTTAGGATTGAAGTGACTCGGAAGTGATTGAGATTACATGAGAGCGAAGAAAGTAAAATAAATTTGAAAAGCGTGCTTATCTGTTTGACCGATTATGAACATAATCCTCCAAAAAAGGATAGTGAATTGAATGGCATATTTAATCATGATTCAGAAGAGGCATATGAAGCACTGGTCAAGAGGGACTTTAAACACAATGGTGCAGTTTGTGAAATACTTCAGTATTTCCTCGCCAAAAACCTATCAACAGCAATTTTTCTTTCCCGTTTTCTGTATTATTTATTTTCATTCCTGTGTAAACTATCGTGAACAATTAATGTAGGTTATTTTGTTCTTTACAATGCTAGAAAATTTCTGTTTGCTCGTATTGTGCAGAAAACGTATATTATTACAGATATATAAAGTACGAAATAATGTTTTAAATTAGGCTAAAACAACGGAACTACACCAACTTTACTGCAAACAAATATGAGGGTAAGTAAAAAAGTAAATTTTCCTCATTTTTATAGGTAAATGGCTAAGATTGATCAAGATAAATAACACATTAATTTCAATACTATTCCTGCATTTCTTCACGTAATCATAAAATATATTCAAACGATTGTCTTAGAATAAAACAGGGTTTTCATACATACACACGATAAAACTTGCGCGTTGTTTGTTGGCTGTTCCAGCTTTTACAGAGTCAAAATCCTCTACCTCCCACATTTTTTTCAGCTTTACAAAGATATGAATATCTAAAAATGTTACCAACGCAGTTGTCAAGCACACCATTTTTCATCGTTCGATTTTCTGAAAATTCACGGCCCCACTTTTGCACCTACTGGATGGATATCACAGCCGTTTCATATGCAAACACAATTCATTAGGGATGCTTATAGGTTTCGTATTTTCCGCCCACAGAACTCGAATAATTGCGCGTATATATGTCGTTATTATACGCCACCTACCATTGGTACTACGAATAAGCGGATACACATATTGCAGTAGACTGCGTGTCTTTGTTATGGAATAATTTAATAGGGAAACTAACTTTTTCACTCGCCTTCCAAAAATCAGAGCTAAGCCAGGAAAACAACTTCAACTATGATTTTTTCACTGAATTTTCTAACATTTTATTGAGATTGTAAGGAAGTAAGGATATTTAATTAGGTTTTCCAGGAATCAATTCAGTAAGTGTTTTCATTTGGAGTACATAATCGTCATTTGATATAACTACTCATTTGTGGCCAAGCGGTTCTTAATAAAAATAATTCAATTCGGTTTTGGATTAAGTGTAGGTTATTTCTATTTATAGCTGGAATGAAAGTAAAGTAACTATTGTAGATGTTCTTTAATGCAGGGATATATCCGGAATATCTGTTCGGCACCATAAAGTATTTAAACATTTTCCGTCACTAGATACTGAATATGTTGTTAAGGATGATGTTGCATGAATTTTGCTAAGGTCAAGATACATAGAATCCTATTTAAATGCTGTAAGGATGATCTATTGCAGTCGACAACACCTTTCATAACTACATATTGTTGTAATTAGGCATTAAAACGTATCGGCAGGTCAGTGTTGGAAAGCGGAGATATCCGAGATAATTGTTTTTGGCAGCATGTTGCGTCAGCAGGCAGCTAATGCTTAATAAGCAGATGAAATTAGTAGGGTAGTGCTGGCATCGCCTTGTCGGCACATATCGCACCATTTATCACTCGGTGTTGAGTAATGGTGCATCAGCTTGGTGGCTAACTTGTCATCTCCAATCATTCCCCAACCCCACCTCATTTCGTTGACCGTTTGCCCGAAACGTAAACCCGTCTCTCTCTATGAAGAATTGGTTGCACCTTTACCGATAATATGTCCTTTGAGAAATCACCGTGCAGCATGTTTGCCTGAGTGTTTGTGACCTGCTTAAATGGGGCCTGTTAGAGGAGAATCATATTCGCTCCATATACAATATAGTTGTAAATTATACCATTTCACTATTATATAATTAAGTAGCCTGAAATCAGCACATTCCCATTGATGTCTAAAAAGGTTTTACTCTTTGAACTATGCTGGAAGAAAAAGCCGCCGGGTTACGGTCATTGAAAGAAGGTGACTTTGCAAAACGGAAGAAGTATGATTTACAGTTTTAGTGTAGTTTATTGAACAATAATAAATTAACATATAATGCAAATATAAATAGACTTTAGCTGTGAATAATAAATTTGTGATGAAATTAATTGAGCTTTTAACATGAAAATTGGGCAATACATAATTTAAATAACTGTAAAACACTTAAACACTGAAACATTGTAACCTTTAATCTTTAAACATTTGAACCTTTAAATCTTTGAATCTTGGTCACATTTACTATACAACAGTTAATCAAATACTTACCAAATATTTACCAGGACAGAAGAATGCAACAAAATCTCCCGTTTAAACAATGAAAAGATTTTAAATCTGGTTTATTGGTTACAACGAATTCAACATAGTCACTTAAAAATATACGCTTCCTTCAAATCTAAGATTATTACAAAAGAAACTTTAAGTCAGTATAATATAAGGTAATTAATACAACTATGAAATGTTCAAAAGTTACATTTTGTCTGCTTCACAATGTCTATGTGGCAGAGAAGACTCCGAACCTAATAATTTAGAAGCAATAACTGAAAACATCTATACAATACGCCCTTCCGGGTTCTTCTTTATGTGTGTCAAGAAAGGAACAGAGAACACACTAGCCAGCACGACAACAATAATTTTTATATAATCTTAAGTTAAGAAAATAATAATGCAATATATTCTAAACTACATCTATTCCTACTGTGAATGTATGATAATACTCTATCTTGGAAATTAAGTTTAGCATGTGTTATCATGACCGGTTTTCCAAATATTTGATGGACTCGAACCTATTGCCAGACAATATCTACTCTGTAAATCATGCAGATGTGACCAGGTGAGCAGAAAGGGGAAAGGTGAAGGGAGAGGCATTGGACAAGCACGGCACAAAGTGTACCAGCATTTACACAGTGTATAGATAGATAAATAAAATGCTAAAACTCTAGAGTGAACACACATATTTTCATTAGCCAGAAAATCTCCGTCACAATTTAGAGGTCTATAACTCTTAAACCGCTAATGTACATAGGGAAGTTCAATATGTAATTGTTCATAGGCGTAAAAGTTGTTACAAAGATAATGAAGTAATGTTATGCATAACCTGTTCAGACATACAGGGGTGCGGAAAAATATGTGCAAGGAATTTACGAGTAGAAAGGGAGTTGAAAATGAATCACCTCGAGAATAAAAATAAGTAGTTCGGACGCTTTGTTGTGGTGCTGCAGACGTTAACTCCAAAGCTACACAAAAGTTTATGGATGCTCAAGTGGACTGAAAACATAATTAACATTAAGCAAAATGTTATTATGTTAAATACAAATAGTCACTTCAGCGGATCACATTAACTGAAGTTCAAATATAGTTATCGATTTACTTACCAATTGTAGTTCTCAAAACGCTTAACATATCCAAGAAGACCTGTGCAATGAGTAACCGTGTTTTCTGGTTAGATTGAAGTATAACCTGCTTATGAACACACGTCACATCACAAAGTACCTTTGACGTGGATCCATATCGATGTTTATAGCTCCAAATATCTATAGTCACTGAGTGAAATTAATAGTGTGTTGACGAAATCGGAGATTATAACCAGTGGCATGGCGAGTTTATTACACTTCTTGGGTTCTCTTCCTCCTAGACAGACTAAGGAGACCTGGGTTTAGGTGGGATGCATACATTTTTTACTGTTCAATTGGCCTTTTTTCTATTCAATTCTTTATTGCTTTTCTTAGAAAGAGAATAACTTTTTGCAAGCCTTTAGAAAAGCCAATAGGTCAGGGGCTGCAAGAGGTACTGGACAATAATGGCTGGTGGATATTATATTAAAGTGCTGGGTGAACAGATTATGGTTTTCCCATGCGCGCATGTGCCCTCGCCGCCGCATATGGAAAGTTTATAATCTGCTTATCTTATAGATGTCAATTTCATCAACCCCCCAAAAAACAAAACTGTTTTCGAATAGGGGAAAATCTTGGTTTTCATTGTTTTATTTATAAACTATTTTTTAAAAAATTTAGTACAATAAGTAAATTAATTGCGGCAGTGATCACTTTAATTAGGTACTCAAATAGAGAATATATTTGTTTTCTATTTGGCATAAAAATCATAAATACATAAAATCTATTGCCAGAACAAAGTCCTTATTTTAAGACAGGTTCGGTACTTGTGTTTTTTATTATTTGATAATACTCATTTATTAATAAAAACACTCATGGTAATTTCGTTTCTTCGTTACACTTGTAAGAAATACAAAATAGTGTACAGTCATGGAAAATACAAACAATAGTTCGGAAATCCCCCCCATCTCCAGCGTAAATTTTACGTGTAGCAGGATGAATGGCTTACTTTGAAAGCAAAGCAGTGTCTGTGTAGGTTGTGTCTGCCAGAGTCACAGTTACACGATGCATAAAACTTGAAAGAATCTCTTTGTCCTTCTGTGTACTTATGTTGCTTATTTCCATTCCGATCTCAGATATTGGCACTGAAAACAAAACCCTGAATGAACGTGTGCTTGAAAGAGCGCTTACCTTAGAGAAACTCATTAATGACAGCACAAGTTCTTGTTTCCTCTCAATAACAATGGCCCTCTTCACTCTGCCAGGGTGTTAGGAGTCAGAGTTACAGTCTTTGACAGGAAACGCCTTTGCCATCCACACACGTCCAGCGACTTTCATCTCTTTCCCCAGACCGATTCCGTTTTCAATTAAAGAAAGGTATCTCATGTTCTTCAAGGGTTTGAACTGTACATTCTTTGCAGGGGATTTCAAGTATTCGGTTAACAGGAAGTGCATATATGTTAGCAATTTATAGAGCAAAGAATTGTTTATTTTTGAAGAACTTTAAAAAAATAAAAATATGAAATCCAACCTATTATGAAGATTTAAAGCGATAAAACTTAGCCATAGATATGTAATTAAGGACACCGTATAATCAGTACCTTGCCCTAGATACCGACACAGGTATTAAGATGTGGATGTTTTTTCACTAATACAAGCAAGGAAATGTAAGAAAAAATTTAATTATAGCAAAAACATTTATGAAAATGTGCGCAAAACTAATTGTACATATACATTTATAATTGATTAATGTAAAGTAGTGATAGTGAAAAATAAACATATAACTTTCTTCGATGTGCTCTTAGCACACTCTCTTCAGTGTTGTCTAAGCAAGCCCAATCATATCTCTCTTCAAAAAACAAGTCTTTAATAAAGTCCATCTAAATCTTTGTCACAATTCCATGAAAAATGTTTAAACATGCGCTTATAAATTTGCTGCTTAATTTTTTAAGATCTGCAACGATGAAATTAGTTTTAATTAGAGAGTGTACATAAATTGGTATCAAGTATTTTACGTATGTGTCCGTAATCTCATAACATATAAAGCTATATAAATATGAACCTGAAAAATCTTCGTTTCAGAGTTTGAAGATTATTGCTAACAAACCAGTTAATACCAGTAGTATTGTAAGTACAAATACTACAAGTGATAAAGAGCATATGCTACGAAGAAGTTTTCTTCCGCTACGATTCATCTCCTAAGCCGTTGTTCCGTGATCTGGCGTTTTCTTTTGAAAACTTCTGGAGTGTTTCACATTTGCACATGTACATTTTGAATAAGCTGTGTCAGGACGCCAAAATTAGATAAAGCAGTTGCATAAATAATTTAAGAGCTTTAAATGTGCCCTGAGATAAAAGTCCTCTGGATTCATATCTGGAGATAGAGCAGATCATAAATGAATCTCCCTCAACGAAGTTGTCCTTGTCGAACAAGCTGCCATTTAATTAATGACAAATATTCCGACTAATGTGAGTTTGGGAGCAATCGTGCATCAATTACTTTCATTCGATGACATCCAGAACTACATCATCAATTAAACAGTGCAACTCATTTCTAAGAGACTGCAGATAGCTATCTTCTGTTAGTTGCGGAGAGAAGGAAGAGGGACCAAGAAGACGATTATGAACATTCCCAGCCCAAATGTTTAGACAGAATTTATTTTTGTGTTCGCCCTGTTGTAGTTCATTAGGAATTTCATGGACCTGGGTATGATTGAAGATACAGTCATGTGTAAAGCCAGCCTCATCATTAAACAAGGTAAATGATAACACAGTACACTGCTGTAGAAGGTTGGCAGACTTTTCTTTGTTGACGAAAGTCCGCAGCAATAAATCCTTGCACCGGTAGAAGGTAATAAGGATTCAGAAAGTTTTCATGCAGATTATTCCAAATAGTTATATGACTAATTCCTTTTCGTAATGCAATTTATCTTATTCTACCTGATAGTTTTTCGCCCATGTTACAAGGAGCTCTATCCTCAAGCTCAAAGTTTCGTACCTCCTGCAGCCGAAACTCTCCTCTCAAATGAGTCTGGCTCTCGCAAGCTTTGGTGGATTCGCAAGCATGTTCCTGCATAAGATAATTGTTAGTCCGGGTACCTTCCTGTATAAATCTTACGTGCACTTAATGCGTTCACATCTACAAGACCATATATTATACATATCTGCAATTTCGCTAACCGAATATATTTTCTTGTGATTTGTTCACTTAACAAGGAAAATCAAATCAAATAAATGAAAACAAATGTCATGGCCTACATGTCCTACTATATGTATTTTGTAACCTTTGCAAATCATTATATACTCGTTTTTAACTTCTATTGTTGTTTCCCTCCGTATGAACAACCACAGACGTTTTGTTAAAACAAAGACTTCCTTTCCGTTTGCCCAATATGCTTTGTCTCTCTATAAGTATTTCGACGATGCATTTAATTTAACACTTATTGATGCGTTATCGACTCAGGACTCTGAAAGTTTACTCAGAAATAAAGAGATGGCAACTATCGTACATATTTATATATATTATAAAAATGAAAAACAAATGTAACTCTTGAAACAATGTAACTAAAATAACAAGAGCAAGAGAAGCAAAAATAGATAAAACACTTTAAGTGTTACATAATCTTTAATTGTTGTTTGTTTAATCTGTTTTCACGCATTAAGTTACCTTTGAAATTAATTAAACATCTTTACTTGTCTTCTACCTTTGAAGAAGAACACGTGTTGTTCGAAATATAGCGAAAAATGTGTGACTATTTAAGGTTTTTTTAATCTATTTATGGTTCTCTATTTGTTGCTATTCTATTTACATTTTTCCAAGAGTTACTTTATTTTTAATTTATATATATATATATATATATATACACATAGTTCGATTAACTTTACGAGAGATGCAACAAACATAAGATGGGCAAATTACTTATAACAAGTGTTGCAGAATGAGTGTTGACAATAGATTTCTGAACATATGTACGGGAAGGTAGAGCACGATACAACTGTATTTCTCAAAGGAAAAAAAACTATTTGAGTGATGTATTGGATTTCCGTCATATTCCTGGCAACACAGTTGTAGTAAGATATCTGTAAAAGATAGGCCAGTAAATAGCTTACAACTCTAAACGTATCGATTATTTAGACTTTGATTCGCAACTGCAACTGTCAAATAGCCTAACGTATTTGGAATCGTTTCTTTCTTTTCTTTTCTTTCTTTTTTTTTATTGGTTTCTGAGGTAAACATCAGTAAGATAACCCTCAAAATTGCTCATCCCTCTCTTGGCATTTAGACGAGGTTCATCTCATCATCAAAAGCGTAGGCAAGTGTTGCATCGTAGTTGTGGAGGAATAAGTAGACATTTTGTAGTCTCTCCGCAAGTGCAGTTTCGTAGATGTATGGAAATGTTCACAAAATGCTTCCTTCTTGCACATTATTGATTCTATAGCGAGCATGTTCATTATTTTAATGGCTTTTCGCAAGTTTAGCTAAAGCGGAAGCGCCTTCACATTACTAGGTCAATAAAACTTGAAGTCACAGTCTTCAAGGCTGTGACAAATGGTCCTCCTCTCGTTCCATAAGACGCATTAAGGTTGATAAGGTCTCTTACTTGAATAAGGATTATGTAATGCTGTTCCTCATGAATAAATGATGGAACCATAATCCGAACAGCACTTGGTAAACTGAACTTACTTTGCCTTCTTTATTACTACCAATAAAACGGGGAGGTAATTTAGTTCAAAATACAGGATGATTCTAAATTAAATGCCCAAATATATTTAAAAAATTTAAATAATTTTAATATTCTTAAAATATAATTAAAATGCTGCCATCAAGTTTTAAGTGTAACTACCAGATGACACTGCTGCTCTTCTCCCCTTCCGAATGATTATCTCAGTGACGAGCCGTTTAGATTACAGTGAACAGCGAAACGAAATATAGGCATACTATGCAAAAAGTTTACAGATCAAAGTATTGCACATCTCCATTTCAGGGGTGATCGATTCGTTCAGGCGTGTTGAACACCAGAGTAAATGTAGATATGTAAACCGTGAGGGAGTCCAAAGAGGTCTATGCGGAGCAGCTGAAAATTTCGCAACCTAACTTTTGAGAACTGATCGGGACGTTATCGACCACAGAGAAAAAGATGTGACCTTTTAACTAAATAAACTTAAATCTAAGATATTCCAACCTCTTTATACCTCAGTTTTGCTAACTCTGCAAAATTAGCGGCTTATCCGCATTTGAGATAAAGTTTTGTCCAGCGAGTTATTTCTTCAGGTGTAGGAAGAAAAACCGTCACTAGGATGAGGGTGCATGGTCGTGATGGAAAGAAAAATTTTCTTTGAAAAATGCGCATTTGGTCTTAAAAGTCACTGCAACAAAGCTGCATAATGCTCTCCGTTGATACTTTGCCTGTTTCTAATGCGTGAGCACAACACCCTGAGAATATAACAAGCAGTGACCAACATTTTTCCTGCTGATGGAACATACTTGTCCTTCTTCGGGGCACTTTCATCCCCTTTCGCCGCCACGGGTGGCCGAGGTCGTTAAGGAGCGGACTCGTGAGCGGAAGGTCTGGGGTTCGAATCCGGCCAGGACCTTCCTCCCTGACTGAGGTTTTTTCCAGGTTTTCCTCAGTCCTCATAAGTGGCAAATGCCGCGGGGGTACCCTAAGCTTAGGCCTGGGACGTTGCCTTCCTTAAAAATCCTTTCCCAATGTATTTCATCTGATGTATCATCAGCGTCCACCGCCTTTGGTACCTCAGCAGTAAAAACGGACGTTAAATACTATTATAAAAAACTTTCATCCTCTTGCACTTCTCCAGTGTGTAACTGTGGGTTCATATTTCATCAATAGCTAGTAACGCCACTGAAACTCGGTTAAATTGCATTAAAACCTCTGCAAACCTTCTTACGAAATGTTCATTCGTATGTACTTCTGGTCTACTGTCAAAAAGTGCGGCATCCATTGCTTCTAAGAGATTTTAATTCAAATGTCTCAAACACTATCTACCGATATCTTTGCAACATTAGAAAGCTCACGTATCTTCACTGTACGATCATTTAATACACAATTGTGGAATTTTATGTTTTCCTCTGTCGTTGAGATTGTTGAACTTCTTGCAGATCATCAACAAAAGTGAAAAAACGATCGTTTTAATTGAACAATCCGTTTCTTTACTGTAGAAAATGAGGTTGGGGAATGTTTCAAATTGAAATTCAACTACTTTAAATATTGGTTAGCGTGAAATCTTTTCTAATAAAATATTTTATTACTGAGCAACATTCGATTTATCAATTTTCCGGAAAAGACTTCAGCTTGTACTCTTAACTCAACCAAGCAGCCACACAAATGAAAGCGTTGTTTAAAATTTTAAAAGTTTGCTGTTTAATATTACCATACCAGCGCCATCGGTACGACTGGCTGCGAAGTTTTCGAGCCGTCTTCGTATGGACGATGATGACATATAATTGCTGTGTAAGCCATACGTTAATGCCTCATGTGTTAAGGGACAGAGAAATACGATTGATTATGTTCGGTGATAAGGTAACGTTCCCTATAAGTGTTACGGTTAACCGCTAGAATGTGAGAACATGAGACAGAAAACCGGTAAGGCATGTGAAACGTTATATCGGACTCACTGGAAGTGAACATGTTTTGTGATCTGTGAAGGAGTGTGTCATTCTTCTTTAATACGAGAGGAGATCTAAATGTTCTCCGCCTAAACAAGAAAACACTAGATTTAAGATATTTTTTTTTAAATTGTCAAAATAGTCACCTTGGAAATCAACACATTTAGTCCAACTACTTTCCAACTTTTAATGCAATCAGTAAGCGACTGTCTCAGCTTCAACTTTATCGTTTTGTACAAATATTCGTCCACTCAGTTATTTCTTCAGGTTTGGGCACAAAAATTAATTGCTAGTAGCCAAATCCAGCGAGTATGGCGGATGTGAAGGCACTTGAAAGCGAAGGCCATGGAGTTTTGCAGCAACAATCCCAGACATTTGTAAAGCAGCATTATTGTATAGAAATGGTGTTTTCTTTTTCGCAATGTGTGAACATTTAGCTTCGGTTGGTCAAGTAGTGAAGCGTAACCCCCCCCCCCCCCCCGGTGATGTTTCTGCCCTTCTGGAGATAGTCTACAAACACCGCACCGTGAGAATCCAGAACAATTATGACTTTTCCCGCATTGAATCATTTTTGTTTGTTTTAGTGCATTTTCACCTGTTGCCGTCCAACGTCTGGACTCCTTTTTTTGTCTCTGGCGATAGTGATGAATCCACGTTTCAACTTCCGTTATGAAACGCCGGAGAAACTGGAATTTCATTGAATGGATGGACAACAATTCAGCAGCCCACTTTTTAACTGTCGAAAACGAAAAGGAAGAATGCTTTAATATAGAAACTAATCCATTTTGAAGTTCTGTTGGAGTTAAACCTCTTCAAAACGAAATACTTTATCAGAGCTGGGATTTCAGTTTTATCCATCTTGTAGAAAATGTTAACACTAGTTTGTTTACACGATAGTTTCAAACAAGTGACTATAATTACGCGTCTAAAACTTTACAGCGTGTCATCTTAAGGATGTTTCTTAATAACTATCATAGAAATTTGGTTATCTTCACGATATCCCCAGTCAGGCCGAGAACTTTTAGAACAACCCTCGTAAAGCGCTAACTGTAAATATACTTGAAAATATGCTATTGCCTCAGCGACAACAACATTTGAGGAGAACTTTCATATTTCGACAAAACGATACACGAAGTCATCGCATTTCTGTCTTATTTGGATTGGTTGCGACAAAACAACACGAGTACATGATTCCATTATTTTAGCCCTTAGATTTTTTTTTCTGTAAATCATGCGTAAGACAGACTGTACATTGTTCCTCTTCTTGCTATCTCTTGACCAGCTACTTCAACAGATTGCAGTTTGGGTTACACAGAAAGTTGTGGGCACGCTTAAGCATATCTGGGATGAAATTTCATACAAATGGAATATCTACCTAGTGAACAATTGACCATAAGCAATAGAAAATTGTTGTTCTAAACACGTAGCAGGTACATTGATTTCTTTAACGTTATTTTTGCTTAAACCATTCAGATTAACTGTTATTTTGGAAGCTTACGTGTCTGTTTATTTATATAAAGATAAACTGAGTAAAAGTAAATTGTTTCGAAAGCACAATTCAGTCATCTACAGTTTCACTGCTCTTTGACTGTTTCTATTTGGTCACTTGCCAAATCCTTTGTCCACAAACTTTCAGGAAGCACAACAGCAGAGCTATAATTTAACCTTAGAACCTGTCGATCTTATTATTCTTAAATATGTCTATTCATTACGGTGACCCTCATTTTCCAACTTTCTAAAATTTTAATTCCCAACCCTCTATCTTATTCCAATCAATAAAAAAAGTGCAAATTTTCAGCTCATTCGGACAACTGCTTGGTGACCCTCAAACAGTTTAAATTCAGAACTTAGTACATGTAATGATTAATTCCGTACAAAAGCGGTATTTCTCTATCTCGACGATATTTTTCTTAGCTAAATTTCTGTGGTCATTCAGGCAACCCCAGCAATTGCTTAAAACATTCCAAAAGTTAATACTAAAAAAATTCCTGAAATAACATAAAAAATTTAAGATATAATAGTTTTTTTAATAGCACATACAACTTCTATAAGAGAAACATGTTTTATTTGCAACAATAATTTCTATAGAATGAAAACAATATGTCAACGAACGAAGAAAATTATTCTTCATAAGAGAACATTTATTAGCAGTTGGGAATTATTTACCGTGTCTGGCAACGACCTGTGAAACAATTTATTTCTCATTTGGGTCTTTTGTGAGAATGTTATTGTAATCCTGAATGAATGACTCTTTCTACATCGTCATTAACAACTATCTTCCCAAGTTTTTCTATTACACTTTTGTAATCAAGATCATCCTTACAAGTTGAAGGAACTTAGTCGAGGTAATCGGTTCTGGTAAGCAGTCTCGTGAAGAACATTTTTGTACCGGTAGTTACAAAAGATGAAAACTCAATATTTGTAAGGGAAGAAAAATCATTTTGATGCAGAATGCATATCTTCAGTTGATTTTTTCTTATTGCTCAATTTTGTCTGTTTCCAGTATAGCTTGAACCATATTTACCTTAACAGCTGTTGAAACATTGTTATCAAACAAGGATAGAGAACTATCAAGTATAAGAGATACTTGGAATTTTTTTTGCAACGTTACTGAATTTCTGGATGAATATCTTCATAATTTAAGACTAGTACGCAGGCAAAGAAAAAGAAAAAGCATATTTTTTTGTAAAAATTATGGACAATCTCTCTCTGACCTCTTGACGAGTATAATTAATCAACATCACTGGTTCTATCTATTATTAAGTTTACAAATCCTCAGTTCCCTGTTTTATGTCTTTCCAGAATTCTTTCCCCCTCATACTGTATTGATCCCATGCCCACTTCTTGTAGAATATTTTGGATTTTAGATATCTAAGTTTCTCGCCCCTTAATTTTTCCTTTCTCCTCTTCTAGTCTCCCTATTGTATACCAATATTTCAATTCTCCTTCTAATACCTTACTTTTATAGCTCAATCTTTCTAGTTGCATTACAGCAACCTCGTTAGGTGAAGATCTAGGTTCGCCTAGAATAATTCTACAAAATAGTCTATTTATCACGTTTATTGCTGTCCATGCTCCATCTGGCCACCAAATTGTCTATCCCATTTATCATTCTGCTCTCCACTACTGAATAATACACCCTCTCTTAACAGTCTACTTGCATTGTATGATACACTACCTGAAAAATCTAAGAGAAACATGTCACGAAAGTCATTTTAACCAGCATGGGCAGCGAGCAGTAGCACAAACAGCAGTTACGAAACAGTAACTGAAAAATCATTCATCAAAGACATCATATTAGTTACAAAATAAGACAATGAAGAACATAATAATAATAATATGTTTATTTAATAATGTTGGGAAAAATTACTTTCCGGGCTAAAATTTAAAACTTTCATGGTCGATGAGGGTCACTTTGCAGTTTCCGATTGAGCTGAAAATGTACACAGATCATTTTTTGTAGATTGAAACAAGATAAGTGGTGGGAGTATCGCCATTTTAACTTTCGGAAAATTACCTACCTATAGCTAAGGGTCACCATACTGTTCATAAAGTCTGGAATACCTCACTATGGTCTTTATTTAAAAGTCTTACACGCAATATAATTAATATAAAAATGTTAAACAATGCAACTAACTGTACATTATTAGGTATCAGTGTTACGTAAATGTTCACTCTTTTCTTCTATAACAGACATTAACATATTATACAAAATATTAGGAAATAAGCTTGAATAGTTGATATGTAAATATGTAAGCCTAATAATTTGTACAAAATGTTTTTAAACATTGTAGTTATATAAAAATAAATAAGCTTTACCATCAAAGTTTACTATTAAGTGTATTCTGTACAAGTAGAACATAATTAATACCATCCACATTGCACATCCCAATTTTATTATCAAACTACTGATTATGTATTGCAACAAGGTGGGGACGTTTTTGGCGCTAAAAACGTTACTTTTACCTGTGAAGCATTTCTTTTGACAAGTTCGGTGTGGATCAAATTCTTCTGTTTGACTTGGTGACTACATTTGATTTCTAGATGAAATAAGCTCATCGAGGAAATGTGACTATTGTTTTGGGACAGAGCTTGTGTACATGTAAAAGTGTGGCAAGTTTTAGCTAATGATATTAATGATAAAGTTTAACTGTTCGTTACTATAATAAAACTATTTAAATTAGCACTTTGTTCATTTACTGTGGTAGCTTCATTTAAGTGAAATTATGTTCTTTGAGGATGAGGAAGATTGCAGGAGTGATAAAAATAATCCTAATTTATAATTCACTGTTTAGTATCTCCACGCTCACCAAGCACACATTTATTCACTACACAACGCTGTGCTTGAGAATGCGTAATGCGTGTGACACTTGACACTGCAAGTTCAGAATCGTTCAAGGCGTAAGGATGCACACGACAAGCTCTCCCATGTGTAAAGTAATTTGCTAGGAATTGCATTCCGTAGTGCGCACTACAATGTGTGTGTATCAAGTCTCTGATTCGGTTCTGGAAGAGTATTTTCTCTCCGTATTCGATGATTACTGGAGCATGATAGGGAGAAAAGCGTATTACGATTAACTTCCCTATTAACAAACGTTTATACAATTAATTGAAACGTTAATATTCATGAAATTAAAACATAGCATTCACTATATGTTAACTGGCATTTGTTACCGTCGCTGAAAAATATACGCATTTTTAACAACCTATATATAAGGTTGTTATATATGTTAACAACATATATTTGTTGTTAAATTTAACGTTAAACAATAAATGAGCTACCGTTTCATTAGTGGTGACATTTTGGTATTCTGTTCTACAGAAGTTAAAATTTTAATATTGCCTAATCAGGGATATGAAAAACTACTAACATTACATTTTTCTAGCAATGACTACTAGTTTTTTGCATCTATATACACTATTGTGTAAATAAACTCTTATCATCTTACACACTTAACTACATTTTAGTACGTTATGTTTTATGCTTTATTTGAAATGAAATTTCAGGCATGCAGCCTGGATATTTACAACTAAGTATGCATTTAAATCATAATAAATCAATATTTCTTACTTTAGACATTTATAATCTTAATTATAATAAAAATAAATTGTAGAAGTTATGTTTGAGAAGATTACAAATAAACTGTATATTATTCTCTGTGTAAATAAAGCATTTTTCTGTAATTAGTTTAAGATTCATGTGTATGCTGTTGTGTAATGTTAAATTAATGAGAATTATACTTTTTTCTTCACAGCTAAACTAGAAAATAGGACTGTTCGCTATACACGTGAAAAGTAACTAATAATCAATTCAAGATAAAAACTACAACGAAATAAACAAATGCAATGCAATAATTTGGAGAAAAAAAAACCAAAAACTTCAGCAGTGATTCTGAAAGTTTGGAGACCAATGTGTACTTAGTCAGCGCTACTAATTAATGGACATTTTTGTGGAGGTTTCAATGAGATATTTGGTTCGTGTTTCCACATTTCAGGAGGTGTCCAACAGAAAAACCCGGGTTTTGTGCCAATGGAAGGTGCGTGCAATAATTAAAGAAGATATTTACATCATATCATATGCATTAAAAGGGCGTATGCCGAAATTCTAGTACAGTACAATAATTGCATCAAACTCCGTAAAACAATACGTCGAAAGACTGAGGACATGCTCGTAACTTGTGTACTTTACACTGAAATTAACTTGCTTTTCATGCTAAGCGAATAAAATTAAAAAAAAAAAAACTGTTCAAATAAGCATAAATACCTCAACAATAAAGCAATAAAAACTTGCTTTTACATTGTTACTAATAACTTAATTCTCATCTATAACATATTATTGAGTGTCAACTTAATTTTTATGGTGTTAATCTTATTTTTGTTTGTATTCTAAAATAAAAAGTTTGCATCATTATTTCTTTAAAATTGTAACATATGTGTTTTGCCCATATAAAGTTTACATTTAAATTTAAATTTATAAAATTTACATGTTTAAGTTTTATATATTTTCAATATCGAGAGCTTTTACCTGCGTTCTCGGATAAGTTCAGAATTAGCTGAGACGAGGTCACGCGATTCGAATGTCCTAATAACAGACATTTCCGCTGTGATAGTCGCATATGGACATATTGGAATATGTAGCAACTTATTCGTTTTGTATAAATAATGTATGTGTTTTTAAATTGTACTAGAAAGCATATACAGTACGGTCTTTGTTGTTTTTCCTTACCGAGAGGGACAATAACAAAACCGTAAGTGTTATGTTGGAATTGCCCTCATAAAAACCTTCGCAATTTCACTTAGGAGATGGGTGACATCCCTCCCTAAACTCTACAAACATAATGTACTCTTAGCCAGGGTATAATAAAATAGGGTATGGAGGAACCTCTAAAGCGACTTTTTCTGTGAAAGGAACCTACGCAATTCTGATAAAGAAAATTACGGCATATTCTCTTTAAAAAAAAAAAAAAAAAAAAAAAAAAACAGGAAAACAAACGAGGTCAGAGGTTCGAACGACGGAACATGCAATTTACGGTAGTGACGCAGCGTCAAAATCGAACGTTCCTTTAGAATTACATTTGCTTCATTGTATACCTACTGCTTTTCTTTGAAATCTTAAATTCTGTGTATGCAAATTATATGCAAGTTACACACTACACCGACCCTATTACTATCATCCACTAATTTCAAATAGGCACTACTACATCCTGAACATTTGCAAGCAATTTATTGCACCAATTTAAAGTTCCATGTCTGTTAATCTGAGGCCAGTGTTCTCTTCAATATCATCAACAGAAAATAAATCATCAAACTGCTTACTAAGTTTTTGCTTAGAAGAACTTGGAGGTGATGTAACCTCAACATTGCTTGCTTCATTTTTCTTCAATCTACTTACATTTTTTATGTTAGGGTTTTTGTATTTCTTATAAGCTCTTTTACTTCTTCCCATTTTAGATGGTAAAAGATACCTGAACACAGTAACTAATACACAATTTTAGAACAAACCAAACTTAGAACACAAACAGATACAGAAACTAGTCCACAGTCTTGTAACATAAACATAGAGATCTAGACAAATTCAAACTGAATGCACCTAAAGAAAGTGGAGTTTCACAACTTTTATTGCTGTCCGATCCGAGAAAGGGTAGGAAAGGGTTCGGTTTTCCAAGAAAACTGGTGATACCATGTTACTGGATCTGAAAAAGGGGCGTGGTGTAGTTGCACCGCCAAGGTATTCAATTTTTCCATATTTTGTATGGAAAACATACAAAATATTCTGGGAAGATGTTATCAAATGTATAATCTATCAAATAAAAATATTTAAAAAAAATTGAAAATTCTGACCCATTTTTGGTATATCTCCCCTTAACTATTGCTGCTGCGGCTGCTGGTGGTGATGCTAAGTGCCCAAGCGGCTAGCCAGAAACCAGCGATAGTGGGGAGAATACACGCGCACTTTACTTTGTAAATATAAATGAATAGGAACGGACAAATCACTGTAATGAGAGCATTATTAGGCGGGTGAAATATTGTAACTGTGGGAAATGTGATCTTATTGCATTTCGCAACTAATTCAGTGAGTAAATCATTGTAAATGCGGCAATCTTACTCCAGCGGAGGAAAAAACAAACAAACAAACAAACCATGGGTTGATTGCATTCGAACCAACTGTTCTATATTCACAATAGTAGCACGATGCTCTAACCTCCTGCGCTATTGCACCGTTGATCCTTAAGCGTTATTATCTAGCTACTAGCTGTGCCGCACTACCCTCGGCTCTCTACGCTTTCGCTTCCTTTTGACTAGCCGCTCTCGCACTTATCACCAGCAGCAGCAGCAGTTCAGTTCTTTCAGCCTTGCGGGTAACGTCAAGATTAATATTTACTCTCGAAGACTACTTCATACAACCAGATAATCTCTGAATGTGTTTTGTACTTGGGATGGGTTAACTTGTTATATTCGTGAAGCAGCACTCTTGCGAATGTAGTTGTACCGATAGAGGTTTCTATTTTCAAGGTTATAATTACAACAGCATTGAATTGAAATATCTCTAAGATCTTATTGTACTTTCGAAGTATTTTAATAATTTCAAACAGAATTAAATTAATGCGGTGATACAATTTTATGACATTTTATTAACGGTTTTATCCACAATGATTTTACTTTCTCCAAAGATTACACATTTTAATATTGAGCGAAATACTCACTTTAGATTATATTGTAATTAAATCCCAAAATACAGAACAAAAATGTGTTATCTCAACGTTGGATAGCATTGTAAAAGTATACTCGTATTGCAAATAAAATAAAACAATGTAAATCAAGAGCATGTTATAATTATATTATATTTAATTGATTTTTATAAAATTAAAGTTCCTGATGATACATGAGATATAAATAATTAAGATAGAAAGATTTTTTAAGTAAAGAAGCGTTCCAGGTCTAAGTATAGGGTACCACCCCGATTTTCCATTTACGAGGGGTGAGGAAAATCTGGGATAAAACCTCACTCAGAGATAACTGTACCTGCGGGAATGAAACTCCAGAACTCCCGCTCACGAGTTGGTGCCTTAACGACCTCAGCCACTCATGGTGGTTTATTGCGGCGTTGAAGATGCCTAGAAAGATTACGAGATGTGTACAAAAAGTACCCGACCTTGGGCTGTGATGGAATAGTTCCTAACTCCCTTTATGTTGGTCCCTTGTGAGTACACACACTTGATGCAATAAAGCTGCTCCAAGAGTTTAATTATCCTCAGAAAATGAGAATGCGACAAAACTCGAGTTACACCTCGTAACCCAATTACTGCTACTGACGCCAGTTTTGCCGTGCCTACAAACATTTATTTTGAATGTTAAGACTTTAAGACTTTTCGGAAGATTTTGATCAAATTCGGATTTAGTTCATTTTTGCAATAAATGTATTTATATCATTTCTCCCAAAATATATAACCGGTAAAAACTAAATTTTCAATCACCGATAATTACAGTATATTCTTAAGCGGTTTCTTCTTTTTCTTTTTCTTCTTGTTCTTGTTCTTCTTACTCCCCTCTAGCTTGCAGATGTTGTTCTTCACACGGAAAAACTCTGCGCCAACTTCGATCTCGTAGTATGATGTTCATTGTAATAATCCTCTACAAATACAGCAGTCCAGACGGTTCGCGTGCTCAGCCTATTTCCTGCACTAGCTTTAATTTTCATTGTACTGGAAAATACTCTTTCTATGCAGGCTGATGAACGAGGCAAGCGCAAAAGAGCACCAAGGTTAATACTTTTGGAAACATCGATGATTCTTTCTTTATTTTTACAATGCAAACAGCAGTTTTCTATTGCATCTATACTCTCTACTTCTATTTCAGTATTCTTGAATAACCTCCTGTATACTATTGTAGGAATAAGCATTTTCTTGCAGCTTTCGCAGAATAGTATTCCAAAAGATAATTAACAAATCCTTCCTTATGATTTCGAAATTAATTCCGTGGGTCAGGTCGCCAACTATGCAAGAAAAAAACATTTGTCAGCAGTTCACTCGGGGAAAGAGAATCGGCAGACACATCCACAAAATACAATCTATAGTAAGTAGAAACATATGCCATGTCAGTTCATCTAGAAAACCTTGAAGCTGCAGAGCATTTCGGAAGATAATATTTGGAACGGTTATAATTGGGTTCCACTGTTGTTCGTTTAATTTGCAGTAGGTTATTATGGTTGTTCCAATGTAGGGGGATTGATGGGTTCTCAGGGTAAATTTGGACTGTTTTTAACGACTTGAAAGTCGTTAGGGGGGGAAGGAGATTGTTCTCTGTATTAATAAGTCCGGCACTGTTTGAACATTTGATTTATTTAATAACTTAGCAGGTTACTTCCTGACGGCTCGTAGCTGACCTCACTACACACTTAGACTGACTTTAGAAAATGATTTACACTGCCCTCAACTGAACTTTAGAAATGATCTAGACTGACTACTTTCGGATGACTCAGACTGCCTGATTCCGTATATTTCTTTCGCGTCTCTCGTATGATGTCCCTGTTTCTCTTGAATGTCTGAATCTCAATCTGCGAAGGTCTGAATGTATGGATGTCTGACTTCTGCGAGTGTGAAATGTGTATGTGTGTCTGAATGTCTGAATGTAGGAATGTCCCTCTGAATCTATGATTGTGTGTCTACTGAGTGTCTGAATGTGTCTCTCCTGAATGTCTGAATTTGAATGTGAATCTATGAATAACCCTCTGACTTCTGTACTCCAGTTTTTCTACCACATCGCCACGCCTCTCGCTAAATTAAATTCCCTCGTATTTTATCTATTTCTGTGTTACATGTTCGTCATTGGCTATCCTAAAATTATTTATTTGTATCTAAGTTCCCCTGATTCGTTAACTTTTATCTGAAGACCATTGGCTAGAATTATTCTTTCCCCCTTGATCTAATGTCTTCCCACGAACTTGAATTTTCCCAGAACAACCTGTCATAAATTTCGGCCCTTTCCTTACTTTCTGATTTCTATTGATAATCTTTTGCCTTCCTTAGTTTGTAGATTTCCAAATGTTCTCGGAGATAATGCACGTGTTTATGGCTGTTTTCGGCTTTCCTGTAATAAAACATTTTCGTCTCCGTTCTGACATTTTCATTTTCTCTTAAATTATTGCTACGTCTGACTTTATTAAATACTGTCCCGTTACGGCCACATTGTGAACTTCTAAGTATTCCTTGGGCAGGAGGTTCGTGACCTAACAAAAGATAGTTTACCCTTTCTTCAGCCTTGTCTAAGGAGCGGTCAGTGAAGAGGTGTCAGGTATACATCTGTCTCTTTCTAACATATTTTACACAAAATGTATACAAAACCCTTTTGTAAGTTACAAGTTACAAATTATTTCTATTTTTGTTATACCTATCTCTAAAATATTTCTTATACCTATACATAATAATTATCCTTATCAAATCTAATGCCTTTATAAATATAACTCTGTAGCCTTTAGTTATTAAATTAATAAAGGCAGCATTATTTCCTGCTTCATATTTCAATTTCTTATTTTATGGAATGTTTAAAAAAATCGGAAGACCTGGCAAATTTCGAAAGACATGGTAAGACTGAATCTGACGCTAACATCATTACTGCGAGGAAATAAACAATCACGCATGCGCCTGAAAGTTGCTTCTAAACGCAACTGCTGCTACCACATTTACGTCTCATTTGTTACCGTTGAAAGTGAAAACTTCCTTCTCATACATCCTGAATATTTTAACATGACATATATCACAGCTTATTGCAAAGATAATGCTCCTATATATCTTTGCTTAAAACAGAATTTGAGAATGATATATAAAAATGTATATTAAATTAATACCTCCCTTCCAAGAAAAAGTTAAGTCCTAAATAAAAAGTGCAATTAGTTTTGTGTTGAAATGGTGTAGAAAGATTAGCAAGAGGCCCTTGATTAGCTATTTATCAATATTATAATGCCTTTGTAAAGCAAATTTTTTAGTTTGTGTGATGAAGAAAATTGTGAAACTGATGTTAGGATTCACCAAGGTTGGATTCTTTGCAGTTAGAACTATTTCAATTCCAGCTCCCATCCATTCTTTGTTCTTCAATAAGCAAATATGCTTTATGCTGATAAGTGTGTTTTTGCTTATCTACATTAAAAAAGAATAATTGAGTGGTAGAAATTCACAAAAAACTTTATTCTTGGTGGGAGACCTCTGTATGCTTTTGAAGTACCCTACATAAGTAATATTTTCTGAATGACGAATAACAATAGTTGCATGAGTTTTACAGTTTTGTTTTCTTTGTGGCTATAATATAGGACTGAATGATCTTTCTCCAAGAAGTGTGCTTCAGTTTTAGCACTAATATGCTTTAGTTTTAGCACTAATAGACTATTTAAACGTACTTGTCTTCCTGACGCAGTTTGCTGTTTCGACAGCAGGCATAATATTCCAATTATTTAGTGTTAACCTAATTTTTATTGTGTTTATCTAATTTTTGTTTTTATTCTGAAATAAAAAGTTTGCTTCATAATTTCTTTAAAATTACGTAACACATGTGTTTTGTACTGCATTGAATGTCAGGTCCAGTGGTTAGCGTTGCTGACTGCTGGCTGGGAGGCCCTACTTAGGAATTTTTCTGAGTAAGGGAGGTGTGGAACGGTGTCCATTCAGTCTCGGGAGGACAACTGGGAAGCTGCTTGATGGAGAGAGCCACGCGATAAGGCAATGGCGGGATGCCGTGTGCTGATTACATGCTGTCCTGCAATACTGCCCTCTACCGGTGATGTCATGTAACGGAAATAGAGGACGCAGCGGTTGTCAGAGTCAACCGCCCTCCTTGTGCAAATGCAAGCCATAGATTGTATTGAAAGGTTACCACTAGAACAGAGAAAAAACTAAGCATGCTTGTATAACTCCCATACTGTAGATGAACGGCAGGGGTAGCCGAAGTCGCATAGGCATGGATTCGTGAAAGGGAAGCCTACGGGGCCGTCTTCCGTGACTTAGATTTCTTCCTGATTTTCCTCAGTCCTCGTCACGTGAACGCTTAATGTTTTCTTTTTTTCCATTTTGACACACACACACACATTAATATATATATATTAATACAATAAGTGGCCACTGCTTGATGTTACAGTAGTAAAAATAGACGTTAGGCACTATTAAATACTGTAAGAAGCTTAAAGGAAATATAAAGGAATAAATCGGAGTAATTACGAAAGCAAAGCTACTGCTAGTGAATTATGCATGTTTAGGCATCGGAATTCTTAAACATTTACCACCAAGTGATATAAACTAAAACACAGGCTACGAGCAACCGTCTGGTAGATATTTAACTGATGGGTGAGAGGGGTAGGGAAAGAGGTGGTTTGGAGCTTGTGATCTATTTCACCCCTCCTGTTGTGTACGGTCAAATACCAACATAACTTAGGCTCTATTCTGCTTTTGGTACATACGAGTTTCGATGTTACATCACATTAGCAAACGTACTTTAAAACATTGGAAAACGTGACAAATTCATAAGAAAGAACGAAGGAAATGTTAACCTCTTATATCTGCAATGTGAGGAAAAAATCCGCAATAGAAAGCCTGGTAGTTTATGGTGAAGACGAATGGAACTGTTACAGTTATAATACTAAGCTATGCTAGTGAAGAAAATTATGAAAACGGGCAGGAGTGCCATGATTTTGTAGGTAATATATAATAACGTTGAAAAATAAATTGTATCTAGACTATAATAGGCTTATACATTATTTATATAGAGACAAAAGCTATATACTTACACCCATTACCAAATTTACTAGAGTCAGTACTTTATTCACTAGCCTACAATATCTAAAATATGAGACATTTTCTTCTATCAAACGATTTACATTTTATCTGTACACAATATCAGTGCAAGAATCAAACCTACTAGAGTCAGTCAGAAAATAATGCTTCCTTTTTTACTCTTATAATTTACACAGCATGTAACCACAACTTTCATCACAAACTTTTAAAGGACTTTCGTCCTTTTAAACGACTTTTGTTCACGTTTTAACAAGAGCATGGGTTCGCAGTAAAAAAAATTGTGTCCTTAACAAGAAACACGATTGGTCAGTTATTTGAAGTTTAGCATGAATGGTTTCAACGACTCGTTGGATGGTGCATGGAGTCACTGCAGTGGCCGTGTGCCGCTTTTCATCAGCCAGTGAGATTTTCCCTTCCGCTTTCGTCAGTCCTACATTCCTTTTTGTATTTCCATAAACATTCATCAGCCATTCATGAATAGAAGTAAGTTTCATCTTCCGCATTCAAAGACTGTCACAACTCGCTGTCTTACATGCACATAAATATCAGCCATTTTCTAAAATGATGCAGTGCTGCCATCTATCGACTTAAGAAGCTGTTATTGCCGAGTAGTGCAGAAGGGGGTTTGTGGAATCGCACCAAATTAAAATTTCTCACATCAGCCACTTATTTAAAGAGAATAGGAAGCAATAGTTTTGACTTACCCTCGCAGATTGGTATTTTTAGATTGCAATTCACATTTACCAAAAGAGGTACCCTGCTCATGGACGATAATACTCGTGATTCCTTTTGGTATGAGGTCGCTCGTGGGCAACAATACTCGTGGTTCTTTTGGTATGAGGTCGCTCGTGGGCGATAATACTCGTGGTTCTTTTGGTATGAGGTTGCTCGTGGGCGATAATACTCGTGGTTCTTTCGGTATGAGGTCACTCGTGGGCGATAATACTCGTGGTTCTTTTGGTATGAGGTCGCTCGTGGGCGATAATACTCGTGGTTCTTTTGGTATGAGGTTGCTCGTGGGCGATAATACTCGTGGTTCTTTCGGTATGAGGTCACTCGTGGGCGATAATACTCGTGGTTCTTTTGGTATGAGATCACTCGTATATGATAATACTTTGCGACGGTTTTTTGAGGGGAGAAGGAAGAAAAATAAAAAATGTGTTTTAATTGCTCAGAAAACCCATAGTATTTTGTAGGATCATTGAAGTTCTTCCTCTTCTATCCCGCCGCTGTCTCGATGCGTCGCTTTGCCACAGCTAGATTCGGTAGAGTGCTGGAAATTTTGTTACCTTTTCAGGTCATCGGGGGAAATAGTCGGGAACTAGGACATGAATAAAAGCAAAGTTTAAGGCTGGAGATGGCATTATTTATTTACTTTTGTCACTTGTTCAATATTAAGGGTCTCCTTTCTAAGTTCTGTTGAGCGGTTCTTAATTCTCACTTGCTCTAACCGAACTAATTGTCTATCATTACACACTCCCCTTTATTACTCTTCTTTCAATTTCTGTAGTTCAAAGGACTTTACTCTACATAGCTAAAATTCACTCTGTCTGATCACTACCACCCACACTCCACTGATGGGAACGACTCTTTCTCGTCTGATGGCCCAATTCTTTCTCTCCTGATCGCTCAACTTTTTTTTTTTTCCCCAGCCTGGCTTGAAATCCTAATTTTTTATCAAAAATCTTCTCATTGGGTCAGACCATCTCCCAACATTTCGACTATTATTCCTGTTAAAAAGTTCTCTCTATTCGCCAAGGGGCGTGCATATACATATTCTAAGATTCCTGATTGGACCTTTCATAGGCCTTAACTTTAAGCATTACATACATTTTTCTCACCTTTGGTTCTAACAAGACGGTATATCTGGTTTATGATCTGACTCTATTGCATATTGTATTTTATGGATGCCTTCGGAGTTTAACAAAACGGAGTTTTACCAGAAACTAAAATGGCGACCCTATTTCAGCACAAAAGAAACTCTTAACACAACACAAAGAAATGACTGGTCATCTGTTCATTGTCCAGCCTAACGCATTTACTATCTATATTGCCTGGCTTTTTTCCTAAGGTTCTGTCCTCCAGATCTCTTCCTCCTTACTGCCTATGAAATACCCTATAACAAATATACAATAACAACACAAATAACTTAACTATTAACATGACTACACATAAATTGTACGCACTAATTGTAATACTCTTTATAATATATGTAATTGATACAGGTAACATTTTATAATATTTTAATTGGGGACGGCGTCTCGTTAATATTGCTTCAATTTATGGTTCTTTTGGTATGAGGTCGCTCTTTGGCGATAACACTTATGGTTCTTTTGGTCTGGCACATGGACGATAATACTTATGGTTCTTTTTGTGTGAGGTTACTCGTGGAAGATAATACTTATGGCTCTTTTGGTGTGAGGTCTCTCGTAGACCAACATGAAGTCTGTCCTCTAAACAAAACAAAACAAAAAAAAAAAAAACAAAACAAACAAACAAACAAACAAAAACTCGTATTTATAGTTATGCATTCTTGAAATTCGTTGATTTGCATTTTTCATCATTCTTTCCTTTTATCCGGAGTAACATTCAATTGTGTGTGTATTTTGTTTGAAACCAATATTGATGTTATTACAGGAGAATCGTTCACGTATAGATGTCAGAAGTATATCACAGTAATAGGTAACTTTAGGTGCACTGGAACTTTTCGCCCGTATTGTATAATACCATTTGTATATTAAGCAGACGGTGTGAGCATGTAAGGCCAGAAGGATCATGGACAGTTGTAATTATTTGTGTACTTATAAACACATCACAATATAAGTGCATTGCTACTACATTAAGCATGTATTTCTTAAACTTCGCGCCTTAGTCGCCAAATTAGTTCCATGCCGGTAGTATTGCTGTGTAAATATAGTTGCCTTACACAAAGGCAGCTTGCGATGGCAGCTTGCAGACGGAGCAGGGTGCATCTGTAGATGAATTTACAAAGTCTGCCATTACTTAATTTTGGTAAATATTACAATTGTTATATTCGGCAGTCTCTTAGAAATAGCATATGATATTGCCGCGGTCAAGTGTGGTTTACCATTAATTAGGCTACAAACTTCCACTAATCTCTTTCGCACCTGGAGCTGGCACTGAGGAGCGTAGCGCGAAAGAGAGTGTTAAAGTGTAATTTTAGTTAAGCTTATGGGTACATTAACTGTAATAGTTCCAGTGGATGGTATTGTCTGTTTAAACTCGAGCATTGTCGGTCCTGGTGGTGTAGCGGTTACCATACTTGCCTCCTAAACCCAAGATCGCGGGTTCGAACCCGGCCAGGACCGATGGATTTTTTTCGGGCGTAAAAATCCTAAGTATGGCTTCCTTCTGAAGGGAAGTAAAGCCATGGGTCCCATGTAGTACATTTACGCCACGAAAAAGAACCTTAAGCCTGAAAGAGAGGCCTCTGAGCAAAATTTGTCGGCCGTTTCACGCCCTGAATTGCATGGGACACTGATGACCTGAGATGTTAAAGAGTATCCATAAATAAATCAATCAAAAAAAAAAAAACTCGGGCTCAGAGCGAATAAATCCCCATACCTTTGAAAACAATGCACATACTAAAGGTAAGCTGTCTAAATACCATTATCTGTCTTGCTGGTTCTGAGGTGGTGGTCTGCATGACTAAAATTGTCGGTTTAGATTTCTCCCCTTGGGCGACAGGATATTTATGTTTGATATTGCATTTTCACAACTTATTTTTCAAAACTTAACCACATTACGTGCTTAATTCCTATCGGGGACAAACCAAAATAAGCGCCTTTAGTGCATGTAAAATTCACGATATAGCGATTCTCAGTTTACAGGGCTGATAAAGCAAAGCATAAAGTCATAAAGGCGGGTGCTTCATTTCGAAATACTGAACTAGTTCCTGTTTCGTACGTAATGCAAATATTATTACTGCTTCTTCTGAAAGGCTAAGAAGTTTTCCTAGTTGTACAGGAAAAACAAAGATGTAGTTCCACTAAAAATTATTAGGTTAATGTCCGTTAACAATTAACCGCATGAGGAGATTTTTGATAAAATATTAGGATTTCGAGCCAGGCAGGGAAAAAAAAAGTTGAGCGATCAGGAGAGAAAGAATTGGGCCATCAGACGAGAAAGAGTCGATCCCATCAGTGGAGTGTGGGTGGTAGTGACCAGACAGAGTGAATTTTAGCTATGTAGAGTAAAGTCATTTGAACTATAGAAATTGAAAGAAAAGCAATAAAGGGGAGTGTGTAATGATAGACAATTAGTTAATGTCCATTAACGTGTAATCGTAATTTCAGCGAGTATGATTTTTACATTTATATACAATATGCATAATATCCCATAATTGCCTTGCATTTCTTCACGGTATATACTCATACCCCCTCATGACTCATTTATTATTTTGAAGGAATTTGAGAGAAAAAATTATTCATAAGTAGCACGTTTTACTAATAATTTGATGCGTGATAAGATTTACGACGAATTTCGATATATTTTCATGCATTCTTGGATTATAATAGCGTATATTAATGTAAATATTTTATTTGTTTTAAAACGTTCAACACTTACACTTTTACTAATTTTGCTTTATTTTTTATATTAATTTGACAGTTGGTGATTGAAACCAATAGTAAGTTATACTCATGGAATTATTTGCTTAAATTTTAATGTGCACATGATTATCACTAATTAAGGAAGGAAAGATTTTCATGCAACATTTTGAATCAATAATAAGAGACTAAATTAATTAATATATTTCTATTTTTGGTAAAATTAAACCTCGTGTAGCAATAGTTCACTTGGCAAGAACTCAGAATACTATTTGTTGAAAATAGTGCAGTGAACAACATAAGGATTGTATGCTTAAATATACGCGATCATATCGCTTTGAACAAAATAAACACTTAAAATATTGAGATTTTAGCATTACGGCCATTCTTTATATACCAAAAGTTTATACTAGGGGGCTTCAAAAAGTAACAGAAAATTCAACATTTTAAGAAATACGTGTAGTATAATAATTTTGTTTAAGATGTAAGTGATATGTCATTTTTCTGCATCCGCACTCATTTTAATTCTTTATTCCATAAGAAAAAGTTTGGATATGACTACAGCTAGGAATGCATCGCTTCCTTCATCTCATTACCACTACCAAATGTTTCTCCTTTAAAGGCATTCTTAGGGGGTTAAAACAAATAATAATATGAAGGAACCAAATAAGGACTGTATGGGAAATGCTATAACATCTGAAAGCGCAGTCTCCGAATGGTATCGAATTGCATCAGTAGTTTGAGGGCGTGCTTTATTATGCAGGATAAGAAGGCCATAAAAACAATCCTCTGCAAAGGCTGTATATCGCTCCTCTTAAAACTATGTGCTGTATCGAGACTAATCTCTGTTCACCCTTTCCTTGAAAATGCTCCAGAATTGTTCATTTCATATCCCACAAGAAAACCAATAGGACCCTTTTGACGGATGGTTCAGACCAAAACTTCTTCTTGGTTGTAGAAGTTGTGCACTGTCATGTCAGCAGCGGACCATTATTAGCGGAGATCTTAGCTGTTTTCATCAGACTTCTGTTGTTTAAATTTGCGAACTCTCCAGCAGTTGGCGCTGCATTTCTGATTAAGCACGTCATGCCATCTACTGTGCAGCGCCGACATCTCGTAGAACGTTATGTTTCGCAAGTTGGGTGCTTAAGACGCTGATTGATGAGCTCATGATGATTCGTGTGTAAACTTCCACAGCCTTTTTGTCGGTATAACGATGAGTAATTAATTATACTAAGATTTGGCGCAGTGGGTGAAAAGCATATTTCCTTCTCTATTGCTTAAGATTCAATAATATTTTGTGCTAACGCAATTGAAACATATTTTAATGAATTGCATAAAAATAAATGTAATAAATGTTCTGAACTGAAGAACACTCAATGACAGAAGTCTGATGAAAACAGCTAAGGGCTCCGCTATTTCTGATTAAGCACGTTATGCCATCTACTGTGCAGCGCCAACATCTCGTAGAACGTACCTTTCGTGCGGGGGAGTTTGAAATAGAACTGGAGTGATTCTTAAGGACACATTTTCTGGAGGAATGTGTTAACCAAATGCTGAGCTGCTAGAGGTGCAATTGACATTCACAAACATACAAACCGTTAATTATTTCCATTGGTGTATTACACAAGTGCGTCAGCACAAAACTTTATTGAATCTTAGGCGATGGATAAGGAAATATGCTTTTAACCCTCTGTGCCAAAACCTTGTATAATTACTCAGTATTTCTAAGTCACTGATAGTAAAGATATTCAGCATTCCAAATTAAGACCAATTCTCCCCTGGCTGTGCGTGTGAAAGAATGGCCATCCTGTAAAATTAAAATAGCATGTGCTCCAGAGGATCACTTGTGATGTATGCACCTACTTCCCCCCCCCCCCCCCCCGCTCGTTGTGTTTTATGATCGGAGGTCACTATGAGCTAAACATTTGTATAGGATATGACTGAATTGTTAGAAACAGAGGAGGTTATGTCGATGCCTCAGCTCTGCTCAAGCGCTGGTCTACTTTCCCAGTGGTGGCATTTCCGCCCGTGTTGCTGTACACCAAGTTGGGTGACCAGTCGCTTCTACTCATTATGTTTATCAGTACTCCCTATAGACTACATTGTGAATAATACCTCTCCAAAGAAATGTGGCTGCTATTTTTATTACACAGGTAACATTGTCTACAGACATCTGTTTTCTTTGTAGAAGTAATTCAATTACTAATAGCGTCAACAGAAAATCCTATAAACTGTTCTGTTATTTATTAAATAATTCCTGTCACGTACAAGTAATAATTTATCGTTTAGATGATCTCAAAACCAGGACAATAAAAGCAGATGAGATAATCATCTAAGATATTATTGTTCAAAGTGTTTTTCTAGTGGAAAGCTGCTCTTCATATAAATAATGAGTCTGTAACTGTGGTAACAAGTTCTCATGTACATTATTTAGCACATTTTGTTATATAAGGGGATCCGTTTGGGTATGATAAAACGAAAACACTGTAAAACATTTACTGTTTAACTTTACATTTTGAAACTTGGTGTATAAAACATTGAAAGATGTGAGATTTCTCAGAACGCTACATGGTTTCAATTGCTCACTCTTCACAACTCATAATGGTTATGCAATTCAGCCCATGTCCTTTGTAACATCAGGGGAGTGATTTTTTTGGAACGCTTGAGTAATTTTTAATTTCAGATCATAATGTTCCTGGGTTTCTGTGAATAGACAGTGTCTTTACAAAACTCCACATGAAGAAGTCAGGAGGGGTTAGATCTGGAGGGTTGGGGGGCTAAGAAATTGGTCCGTTACGACTACATCTCCTCAGGACTGAAAGCTGTATTTAGAAAATGAGGAATTTTCCATGCTTAGTGAGGGGGGAACCTAATGTTCATATTGTTGTCTTCATCAAGTTGTACCGGCAGAAACAACTGTAACATTTTCAAATAAGTTCATAGCGCTCGCTGTTGATTTGTAGCGCCATTTCATTCATCTACGATTTTTATTTGTCATTATATATTGTTGATTTCCATTCTTGCCACTTACGAAAACTCCCATCTTTAAGCAAAATACTACCAGCAAGAAATGCCTCCTACTATCATATTAGCTTTTATAATTATATTTAATATTATCCATACCCAAGATGATCATTCTGTATATTAGCTCTCAATGAAATGCATGGTACTATAGCTAGCTTATTAGGAGGAATAGAACACTGGGTTCTATTCTGAGAAACAGCGTCTCTTAAGTTTCTTGAGTCTCTTAAGATTGTTCACAGCTGCAGAAAAGAATTACTAATATTTTAATTTGTTCACAACACTTTTGGAAAAATTGGTTAAAGTATTAACATTTACACTTTCCAATCAGTCACATTGGACACAAATGCGTATTGCTATTGAAGATTATCGCTCTTGTGATCAATTACAATACAGTGCCCATGCACGTCACAACATTGCGGGAGAATACTACGCGCAGGGTAAAATACATCTCCTTTAATTACTTAGCAGCACAATGACCTGCGGTTTCCAAGACATACGTGTTTATTCAACTTTCCCCCACAAAATTGCAAAAACACTGTGAAAATGACAGAAACCTAAACATATAAGTTAAAAAGATACGAAGACTGTTCTATAACTTCATGCAGAAACACAGAAGATATTTTTGAAAAAAAAAAAACAAAGTTTTATTAGTCTCAATAGCATTTTTTCAAATCTATACACTTATTCAAGCGACGTTTATTTTATCTATTTATATATCTGCAAAATACGCATTTTTCGGCGATAATCGCTTCAGTTGATGCAAATTTCTTTCCTGCTAGCCATTTGTTCATATTAGAGAACAGGAAGTAGTCCGAGGGAGTCAAATTCGGAGTGAAGGGGAAGAGGAAGGTTTTCACACCTTAAGTCACAATCTAGACATTTTCGCTGACGAGTTGTCGTGATGGAACTCTTTGTTGATTTGGTTTGCTCACGGACGCTCTTTAGCATCTCAAATCATTAGTGTCCACTCAATTCAGGGCTTGAAACGTGCTCAGAGGCCTCTTGTTTCAGGCTTGAGGTTCTTTTACGTATATAATATGTAAATATATAACACGGGATCCACAACTCTTTTTCCCTTCCGAAGAAAGCTATACTTAGGATTTTTACGCGCAAAAAAATCCATCGATCTTGGCATCGTGATTGAACAGAAGGCATTAAATGAGAGCGATTTTTCTTTAATACACAGTTTAAAATGCTACAGCAGCATAGCTTAATATTCGTCGCTTATGCTTTTGCTCTTTCCAGAATGTCAAATTACGCCATGGCAATCTCAAAACACAGTCGCCATCGTCTTTCCTGCTAAAGGGAATTTTTGCCCTCTTCAGGAGCGATCGTAACGCATTGTCTGGGCTACTGCTTCGTTTCCGGCGTGTAGTGGTTGATCCGATTTTGTCTCTGAATTGACTTGGGTTCTATTTATACAGCTCCAAATTCTGCACGGAATTGAAAACTCGTTCTCTGTCTAGTCAATCGTTAGGAAACGCTGCATCCATCTCGGCAATCGTTTTTTCATTTGTAAATGATTGTGCAAAATATTATGCACCCGATCTCCAAAAATGCCCTGCTACAGCAATATCCCGCGCCTTCCTTCTTGGCCTTTTACAGTCCCACATGGGGCCTTAGCTTACCGCGGCGACCGCTGCGTCCTATGCCTCCATCACATATCAATGGTAAAGTGCAGTATTGCAGCGGGCATGTGATCAGCTCACAGCATCCTACCGATCGCTATATCGTGCTTACTAGATCCGAAATCACCACTTGTCCAACAGGCAGCTTCCCAGTTGTCTTCACTAGGTTGGGTGGATCTGTTCCAGACCTACCTAACTTAGAAAAATTCCTAAGTAGGTGCGGGTCTCCCGCCATTAATCATAGATTAAAAATTTTAAAGTTTAATTGACACACTAATAGAATACTCCTGACTTAGCAGCGCTAACCACTAGACCAAAAAGGGGGTTGGTCCAATCTCCGATTGCTAGCATTATATCGTGCATTTTTTCAATAATTTCAGAAGTCGTTATCTCGACAGAAAGTTCGGAAAGGTCCCGCATCGCTTGTGCTCGTTCAGGTACATCTAAACCTTTACTACAACATTCTAAGCAAAAGTGCAGATTCGCCGCAATATTTGTCCAGTTTCTCTTTAATTTGTCCGTGCGTTGCCCCTTAATAACGTAATGCTTTTTTATTAATACACGAAATTTGTGTTCCTCAATTTTGAACGCTTGTTTATAAGTTCAAGCAGGAAAATTGCTTACAGACTGAGCTTTAACTATTTATGACTATGTGCATCATCCCTCAATAGTCACCATGCTGTCAAGTTAACATTGAAAATAGCATTCTATTAGTTCCTTTTGAATTTGCACGAATGTATCAAACAGCTCTCGAATTCATTTAATTTACGTAATAGAAACTGTGCTGAAAGTGTAGCACAATATTTATCAAATTAATTCATCTGACTAACGCTATCTGCTATCTGCAACTTCAACTTTGCTTGTTTTCTACAACTTAAAAAGTACGCAATTTATATTTAAAATGTGCAAAAAAAAAAAAAAAAAAAAAAAAAGGTTTCTGTTATGAAAGCATGACATCTAATGATAATTTAATCATTCCACAAATATTAGTTTAGTATTTTGTTCTCTATAAGATGGAAAAGGTAATGATGTTAGAATAACGATCTTTTCTTAAAACGTTCTCTTTATTCTAATATATATATATATATATATATATATATATAAACAATTCTTAGTTTATTAATCTTTCATTATTAATTAATTTATCTTCCTGTTATAATTACAGTCAAGCTCACAAATTCTTGATTGCATTTTCTGCCTACTGTTGCAAGTTTACTATTTAATTATTTTTCCCATATTTGAAAAATATTTAACAGCGTTAGCTACAAACGATATATTTTAATTCTAGATACCATTTGTAGATTGAAACTTGAGGAGCAAGTTCGCTTCACTTCAAGGCGGTAACACTTCGGATTCGCATTCGGGATTCCCGGGTTCAAACCTCTTGGGGTCAACTACCTTAACCTTGGTTTTTTCATGGTTTCCCCTGGTCGATTAGGCGAATTTTACGCTCTCCCATTTCAACATGTTGGTTCTGTTACTGGGTGAAATTGCCAGGCAAGGTGTGCTGTGTTGCGTGGCAGTAGTTTGCGCTTTGGAAAAGTTTCTGCCCCGGCGTCCGTTGTTTTATAGCCTGTGGATGCTGGGCTACTCCATGTATCCCTCAACAATGCTTTCCTCTCGTAGATGCTCCCATTAGAGACGTGGGCACAGTCAGCCCTTGAACAGATCTATGTTAGTGAAATATCTTTCGCCATCCCTAACAACCCAATCAAATAGATGCCAACGGAAATTATCACCTAAGTAGATCTCAGAAATGCTGGTGGCAAATTGCAAACTACAAATTTGCTTTTCTTAAGTGCTCATCAAAATTCCTGGTTGCCAGGTACTTTCATCACACGTGTAAATTATCCGTTCACCGTTTAAAGCCAATATATTTTAGTCGTGCAGAAATAAAATTTATTACATTTCTTATACCCATTACAGTATTAATTCTTTGTACAAAATGAAAACAGCATTTACTTTTTCTGGGCTCACATGTATCACACAAAATATTGTAAAATTTTATTTTTAAGTCTATATAATGTGACTATAATTTGAAAATAATCAGTTTTGTAGCTATATAATATAGGGTAATATGGAACTAAAAGGATTAATCATAGAATAAAAATTTCAAAGTGAAATTGACACACTAATAGAATACTCCTGACTAGAAAATGCAATTAATTTATTGCGATGCAGTTTGAGGTCCTGTGCACTGCAAGGAACGAGATCAGGCCACCACCTGAGTAATATGCGATTAATTCTTTTGTGATACTCCCGCTTTAGTCAACTCCTAAGAGCAACACAGACGTTGAAGTTTAAAACGAAGTTTAATTCATTTGTTACAATATTATTCTTGTACAGCAAAGAATATACAAGTTTTAAACGTATGATGAACACAAAAATTTTAAAAGAAATTATTCCTTATGTATTTAAAAATGAAGATAAATGTACAATTCTCAACCCTATAAATATTCAGTGAAAGATTTTATTTTCATCAGAAGCGTCTCATCGCGAAAAATCTTATATTACCATAGTATAAAGACGATTTAAGAATACTATGAACATCACTGTCTAAACAATTCACATGAAAATCCTGTTAGCTATAAATTTGAATACAGCTAGTTGTGATTTCATAAAATAATTTTTGAAATTATCAACTCTGCTTTAAAGATAAATGTTGTTAATTACATAATCTAACCATATACATTTATTCATTATTTAATCATGATTAATTAATATTTGTACCAAGTTATTTCCTCTCTTCTTAGGCTTTAAAACTAACATTTCCCTTGCAGACTAGTCTGCAAGGGAAATGTGATCTCCACCACAAAATAATGTGCAAAGGAAAGGAAGATATCAAGATAAATATATTCTTGCTAGTATAAGAGAGCAAAAGAGCGGAAGATAAATTTCTCAACAGTTCTACATACATTTTAACGTCCTTCCAAATAAGGCAAGTTGCAATACATTGACAATTTTTTTTGATTTGTTTATTTATGTACGCTCTTTAACATCACAGGTCATCAGCGTCCCATTCTACTCAGGGAGTGAAACGGCCGACAATTTTTGCTCAGAGGCCTTTTCTTTCAGGCTTGAGGTTCTTTATTGTGCTGTAAATGTACGATACGGGACCCACGGCTTTACTTCCCTTCCGAAGGAAACCATACTTACGATTTTTACATCCGAAAAAATCCATCGATCCTGGCCGGGTTTGAACCCGCGATCTTAAGTTTAGGGGCAAGTATGGTTACCACTACACCACCAGGACCGACAAATACATTGGCAAGCTAAATAGCACACAATAATATATAACATAATTTTAAGAATCAATGAAATATTATTTTATTTTGGTATTATCAAAAATTTGTATTTATAAATATTATATACACATCAGTAATTTTGTGTGTATATATATATGATATATTAGTAGCATTATGTGTTAACTAGCTAAGATGAACATGTGTATTATTTGTATACTTTCCAAGTTTTCAACCCTTTTCATTATCCGCTATTGATAGTACAATTTCTTGCAGATTCAAACTTATATGTGTGTGCATAATTCACTCTCGACATACAACTAACATACGTTGTACGCAGATCCGCGTGACACCTGGCATATTTTTACATGCCAGACAATGATGAATTCAGGTGCAAAGTGAACATGTTAGTACATCTCGTAGAGTAATGCAACAGTGCCAGCACTTAGACCGAAAGCCAAATATCGTTTGTTCCAAACCTCTTGGGTCAAAATAATACAGATGTTAGAGCATTCACATACGGTTACACTATCCGAAAATACCTGTAGGTTCTACGAGGCCCGACAGTGATTGCTTGTCATAATATACTCAAACTAAACTCCTCTGATTAGTTTTACCCAAAGGTCTGAGATAATCATTATAGCTATTAATAACTGGAGGTAAATATCTAAATGTCTGCGTTTCCGGAACTATAAAAATGGTACATACATCTGTGTATGTTTTTGTATTCTCTTGCGAAGTATTCAAAGTATATCTACCTATCTGCAACAAATAAATATTGTTGTATATTGATGTATATCTACCACAATATTTCAGAATAAAAGGAAGTCACCTTACTTTATCGTACATAAAATGTTTGAAATATGTAATAGTAAATGCTACATATAAGCAATTTAAATGTTTCCGAATCCTTGTATGATAAGCTAAGGACGTTATGAACGCTACCTTAAACTTCGCGGTCTGGATAAAGGAAAACAACTTGTCAAGCTAGAGAAACTGTCTCTTCCATTCGCCTCCAGAGAATACGGATAGGTGGGGTAGAGGAAGAGGTGAAAACCCAAGACTTTGATTCGATTAACCCGTCGCCCCTACGGAAAGGAGCAGTAGTAACAGAGGTATCAATGTGACGGCAGCGGTGACTGAGATGGCTCAGTGAATGGCGTGGAGAGGGACAACGGTCGCTGGGATATTGGGATTAAGTCAGACAGAATTAGTTCACCTATTTGATGACAATGTGCAGACTTCGTAGTAAATATACCCACTCTCCTTTCTCCGTTGCAGTAAGAGAGCTCAACTTAATCCAGAAAAGTGGTGGATTTTCCTGAGCTAGTGCAACGTCGCCCGCGTTGTGAAAATGAAATGAAACTTTGGAATTAGGAAGCTACTTAATATACATACAGGAAGGAAAATCCAGTAAAAATGGTCATATCTGCAAACCCAGAAGTTAATTTTAAAACTTATCCTAATCGACCAACGTTTCCAACATCTTATAAACTACAAACGAAATTGTTTGACACTAACACAGCGTCGTAATACTGAAATTTGTTTTAAAATCTTTTTACATTCATGTCCATCGCTGAAAATTAAAACGGCTTGGTAACCCGAATTATCTAGACCACAGTTTATAGAACTTAAAAGGCATCGGAGCTCTTAAGCACTTAACTTCAAGTTAGGTACACTCAAACACAGGGTATGCGCTCCGGTCAGCCAGGTTGACAAAAACCGATGATTGCCAGGCGAAAGGGGAGAGGGTGGTTTGTAGCCCATGAACTGTTGTAACCCTCCATTTTTTGTCTACAGTCTAATACGATCACAAATTCATTACATTTCGTTTTTTCTTTTAGTGCTTAAAATTCTTATACTTAAATAATAATAATAATAATAATAATAATAATAATAATAATAATAATAATAATAATAATAATAATTGGTATCACGTGTCGGAGTAGTCTAAATATAGACTATTATTTGTTTTATGGCAACAATGGTACTGCAGTGTCCAATACGCACTTTATGAAAAAATGTGGATGTAATCTCTTACAAACTTTACCGAAGGCCTTGTGGAATCCTTGCGTTTGTCGCTTTACTGCCCGAATATTTGCATTTTTTTTTGCACTGAGTGCTTTTTATACGTATATCTTTGCATATCATTTTTCACCCTTCAACGAGAATATAAAAATAAAAAAAAATAGATATTGACAGTTAATACAAAGTGCCTGATGGGAAATAATGCTGCATACACTACTCCTCGTGCAGGAAGTGCATGACGCTTATCACAAACAAGTTGAGGTTCAGCTACTTCGTGCGGCACATCCTCGTCCGAGCGGAACTAGAATCCTCCAAGATGTTTCTTCAAACTCTGATTATGTCATCGATTCGCGAGCGTTGTCCTCTCTATTGGATGTACGAAGTCGACCGCTGCTTACTGCATCGTCCTTCGCTCCTTGAACATTTCGTCACACTATTGAAATTTATTATTATTTCACCAAATCCTGCAACCAACTTAACAATACATTTCCGCTGATGGCTTATGCTGCACTCAGAAACTGAGCAACAGATTGCATATCCTCATGTGTTCAGCTCTGAAAACGAGTCATCCTTTTACATTCAACGAATTTCGCGCTCATTCATTCCAGGGTTATCAACCACAATAATGGCCACTCACTGAATTATGACTGCAGTGGCGGAGCTTTAAAAGATACAGAAAATATACTGATAAACCTTACATTTTTAATTTACGACAATGTCTTAAGAGCAAAATGCGAAAAAACTCAATCACTGGTCATTTGAAAATAAAACCTTGCGTTTTCTTTTTTTATACAGAGTATCAGCAACATTGCACACTATAGTGTAAAAATAATTTACTAACAGTTTGGGACTGTATATTTTTCCATGTGATGACTTTTATGGTGAAAGCGCCCTCAAGTCTTCGCTGACATATTCCAATAGCCATGGTTTTCGGGAGAGTCATTAAGATGGGACAAATGAAATGAAGTTTTAGGAACACGAAGTAACTAATATTTTCATAAGCCAATAGCAGATTTTGCACCTATTCCTCAGTTATCAATTCAGCTACCATAAAAAATTAATACAACGTTCTTAAATGATTTTCAGACAGATTTTTCTTTACCTCCAAGTAAAGAATCAAAGTTAGTGTCCTTTTATGGCCGAATAAAAATGTTTTCTTTAATCTTGCTTCACAGACACCTTTGAATTGTTGTGTTGAAATACCTCACCATCAAGTTCCAGGACCACAATGAACACTTATATCCAACTTTATGTGTAAATAGAATATAATTACTTTATTTTCAGATACGGAGCGATCCAATAAACTATGAACCAATTTGGGGTGTTTGGCCTATAGGTGAGGTCGGCGCTTGTTGCCGTCTGCGGGTAGCGTAGAGTGGCACTTACACAACCGTACTACTGTTTCCTTGACTATTACAAAAAGTTTACTAATGGATTTTATGAAAGGAGGTGTAGAAACTGGCAACCGTAACTGTGGAGGATATTTTGTTTAAATTCTTTCAGAATTTGTGATTTTCTCTCTTTTTTTTTTGAATGGTGTTTAACGTTCGTTTTTACTACTGAGGTGGTGAACATAGATGGTGAACACTGATGATACATGAGGGGAAATAATATATTGGGAAAGCTTTTTTATTATTTTTTTAAGAAAGGAAACGTTCCGGGCGTAAGTTTAGGGTATCTCCCCGGCATTTGCCATTTATGAGGACTGAGGAAAACCCGGAAAAACCTCAGTCAGGGAGGACGGTCCTGGCGGGATCCGTACCCCATACCTCCCGCTCACGAGTTCGCGCCTTAACGACCTCGGCCACCCGTGGCGGTGTTTGTCTTGTATACGATATCTGTGGCCCCCTTGGTCTCCTTGCGAATTTTATCTCAGGGGTAAATTGAAAAATACAATATACAAGACTAACCCACTTACACTGGAAGAATTGAAACAAAATATCCGCCAGAAAACAGCCAGCATTACTCAACGAATTACAGCAAGTGATGTATAGTTTTTTAAAGAGGTGCCAAAAATATATGGACAATGAAGATGGCCAGTTTCAGCACCTGTTATTACAAAGTTGTTAAGTAATACCTTTTAAAATAGTTAAGGAAACTGTTGTATGGTTATGTTAGCATAATGTATGCCGACACGTGTGTTCGAGGTCCTTAAGGCACGATATATGAGCGGAAGGTGTATAGTTTGATTTCGACCAAGACTGACCTCCTTGACTGATATTTTTTCCAGGTTTTCTTCAGTCCTCATAAATGGCAAATGCCGGGGAATTTCCAATAACTTTGGTCTGGGATACTTCTTTCCTTAATTATCATTTGCTTTCGTGTATCACCAGTGCCTACCACTTCAGTAGTAAAATCGGGCGTTAAACACTATTAAAAAGCGCTACTTTATGATACCAGCAGGCGGCGAGAAGCACTCTCGCCTATAGGCAAAACACAGCAATTGGTTCTAATTAATTGGGTCACTCTGTATAAGGGATTAGTGTTCGAACATTTTTCTTTCCGAATTTTATATACTACCGTGTTGGTCATATTTTTATTTTATAACGCTTGTCTTTGGCGCAGCTGCCCCATTCATATTGAAAGTTGTAAAATACTGTGTAGTCTAGATAAAATCTTCGTATCAAAGAAACTCATTTAGATACTCGTATCTTTCACTATAATAGTTGAAGCATTGCATAATTATTTTCATATGATTCTTGCACAATCACAGTATAAGCGATGGAGACAGATGGTAAGACGTTGCAACACTTGTGACGGAAAACAACTTTTTAAGTAATGAGTTTTAACCAGTGAGTAATCGCCATTGTTCAGTGTGAGAAAATTCATAAAACTATAAACGTTACAAAATACAACACTGTTATTCTTACAAAGAATAGAACACACGCGACATTCTTCTATATTCTGCTAATTATTTAAGCCATTTTATGTGTACTGGGGCCAAGATCTAACCTAAATCACCGAACTCTCCTTAGTTGATCCAGTTTACCACTTCTAATCACTGCTTTCATATCCAAAGTTGTTCCAAGTACAGGATTCTTCAGCTTCGATATATTGGCGTACACAATATATATATATCGGTACAGATAGGCTAGTATTGTGAGGAAGGGGTGAAACGTAAGGAACGCTTGTTTCGGAAATTGCATGATTCTTTTTTGAGGTAATTCCTAACAATGGTGGGGTCAAACAAAAGTAACAGTTAGTGATAAAATTAGTTGACTATAGTGAAAGGCATAGCTTGATTTCTTACTCTTGAACCAGTATTGTGAAATAGATGTACACGTATTGCAATAAAGTTGTATGGCTCAAGACATCTATTTGACCTTTGCAGTACTATCCATATGCTTTACAAGTCAATAGGGCTATGTAGTAAATTCGCTACAAATGTACAAAAATAATAACACCTAAGCGACACATTGCAATTATTTATAAAACTTCATTGGTAAATGAAGTTATAAAACAATTTGCTCTTTTCAGTTGTTCCTTGTAAACTCTCCACTAAATTAACCGCTTAGTTACTTCTGACCACGGAACCGTTTCAGTGCCGTGGACGGTCTTAGCAGAGCAGTAAAACAATAACGTTTTCTCCGCAGGAACAGGAAGGTAATTCTCAAAACACCACTTTTCATTCAGAAAAATGTACTGTTATTAGCGCAAAGAATCTCTGTAGTGGAAAATTACTTAAAAAACAGTGCATTTTGGAAACTGATACCAAAAGAACTTTTTTCTTTTTGAATTCTGAAGGTCGAAATTAGTAATAATTCGTGGCCTTTTTGTAGACTAGTGTATATGTTTTCTGCTCCAATCATAGCAAAAGGACAGGTTTTATTCACTTTTATTGCGTATCATTTTACTTTGCTTTATGCTCTATGTCAATATACTGCCGTATTCATGGTTCGAGCATGTTGACTGACGGAAGTTTTATGTAGTTTTCCCTGAAAGGTGAGCACCATGTAACTATGGAACCCTGAAATCAAATATTTCATTAATTTTCCCGATGACGTACATTAATATGAATGGGACATTAAAAGTTTTTTTTTTTTTTTTTTTTTTTCAAAAATGATGAATGACTATAAAAGGAAATTGTGTGTATATCTTGAGATTTGTTTGCTAAAAACTATTGTAAACTTATATTTAAAAAAATGGCAGTATTTTTGTGCAACAAGTTGATTTAGATCGCCTCCGTGGTCTAGTAATAGTGTATGGCCCTGCTAATCAGGAGGACCTGGGTTCGAATCCCGGTCAGGTCAAGCTGTTTGGGTAAGGATTTTTCGGAGTTTTTTCTTGCCCTGAGAAGGGAGCTTTAAGCCGTCAAGGACTCCGAGCTCTTTTGCGCCATCATTAATTGATTTCGTTCCATTCATAGTTACAGACTTACACCTACAGTATTCACGTCCAATCTGTAGATGCTGCGAGAAGACCAATGCAGTCAAGTGACAATAAATAAAACACTAAAAATGCTGACTAATAATAAAACTAAATGTTATCATTAGTTCATGCCGTAAAAGCTCAATACATTTTCATGTATTTATGACCGAAATTTTTGAAACACCAACGTATGTTTATTAATTTACACTTATTTCTCTAAGATTAATTTTATAAAATAGCTTACTTTCAGTTCATGAAATGTACAATCAAGGTGTAGTAGACGTTTTAATTGTCAATCTTTATCTCTTGTTCTTTAGCATATCTTTGGAACGCGAGAAATTTCCTTCTGCGTCATATGATATAACAGAAGCATACACAAAAGTTGTTTGTTGTATAGATGACGACAAATTTCTTGGCTGTTTTAACTTCAAACGTCACTGATTTTCATTAATTTATTACTCCCAGGAATTTCTGAATACTTTATCACCACCTTATCTCAGACAATTCCTGCAACTGGTGTTAAATTAGAACTTATTTGGTCAAAATCTACTAGTGACTAGTGTAAAGGAATATGAATATGAATATTCGTTTACACTAGCATATAAACACATTATTTTCAAATTCTGTTTGATACAGGGAGATGCGTATTGTAATGGATACTGAATTGTTTAAGGCTGAATAATTAGAAATGTTCTATTGTGAGGTTAATGTTCTAGTAAATATTGTATACCTTAAAGCCACATTTCCCTCGGGTTAAAACTGGATGTAATCTGTGCTATTTGCCTGAATATTTTACAAATATTTCTTTACAGATGATACTAATTTGTCCACCTATGGGTAGCACGATCGAAGAGTTTGTGCTATGCGAAAGGATTAATCGTGCGAGATAACTTAAGTCAACCATTTGAGAAGAAATTGTCGTTTTTAAGATTATCCACTTTAATCGTGTTACATTCTGCATCCGTTGTGCAAGATGAGCACATTATTGTACTTAATATCATCAGGTCACAACAATTTCATTGAATAAATAAAAAAAAAAGAGTTTTTGTGCTGCTAATGACTTCTAATTCTCCTACATTAAAAAGATAGTAGTTGTCGGGTATGCTTTGCAAAGATTTATGTTCCTGTTTAATATATTTTGAATATTTGTTACCACATTATATTGGGGTACATAATTTGCATAAGTACTTTCATCTGACATATTTAAGAACTGATTCTTTTTGTTTAGATGTATTGATATGCTGCAATACTTTATGAAATTTCTCATTTTATGATTTTTTCTCACGTGCATTACAAAATACTATTTTATTCTCTGTAGAAATAAATTCGTGAACAAAATGAATTTGAAAGAGCTGAAGGGGGCATTAACATAATAAAATACTTTTTTATTTTTTAATTTTTTTCAGTTCATTGAATATGCCATATAATTTGTTTTCACAAATCAAGTTTTTTAATCTTTTTAAGGGCTTTAAATTTTAAAGCTACTGCAAGACAGAACCACACCTACTTCTACAATACATGAATTTCTGTTTATTTTGGGCTCCTTTGACAATCTACACAGATTACTTTAGTATTATTTTGGTAAGGCTATTAGCGACAATGTAAATGGGTTAGAAAGCACGAAAAAAGCAGTTGAAGCGGTTTAGTGGATGGATGTTGTTATCGTTGTTGTTACTAGCCTCACATTGGTGAGTCAAATTATGAAGCAGTTTGGTAAGGCCCAACGCTGGGCGCCAAATTTTGAAGTGGTTTGGTCAGTTGCAACAAACAGAGCCTATTTATGAAGTTGTTTTGTAGACTCTGGCTAAGTGCTCCAGACAGGGCACCAATTTTGAAGTAATCTGCTGTCGACGTCGAGTGACCTCACGTTGTGATGACAATTTGAAAGTGATTTCATAGATTGATTATTGGTCACTTCGGTGCTGTTGCCCACGCTTCAATGACAAGAATTTCTCAGGATGAATTACGCAATTTTGTTGATTTGGATTCAACAGGACCTGGAGAGGAGTTCAATAGTGTAAATAAGCACGCAATCCAATGTAATATGTATATATTGGTACTTTATTATGTCCAAAATCTTTCGCGTTCTCTGGTATTTTGCGTACGATATACTTAGCTATGTCAATACAAAGTTAGTTGCCGCGTTTAATACTTTAAACTGCTTAATACGAACTTAGAACTGGGGATTGTTTATCTCTAGTCGCGGCATGTACAACTTGAAACTGAGTCTGCTTACCTCCGCAATGTCGAACTTATAACTGCTACTATAAACTGTTTAACTGGGTCGAACTGAATAAAAAATGAGTCTCGCGGCGTGTAGAACTTAGGACAGCCTAAAAACTGCGTGTATCTTGCCGCGTGTAGATCTTATTACTGCGTCTCGCGGCGTGTAGAACATGAAACTGAGTCCGCTTGCCTCCGCAACGTCGAACTTATAACTGCTTCTACGAACTGCTTAATCGAGTAGAAATGAAACAGAAAATGCGTCTCTCGGCGTGTAGAACTTAGATTAATTGTATCTTGCCGCGTGTAGAACTGGCGAATAAGAACTGACGAACGAGTGCCCCAGCCGAGCAACCGCTCGCATATATATTAAATTAAAATCAAATAATCATTGACTTAACGATGCCAACGGTGTCACAAGGCATGCGCAATCTTTGCACAAGTTCAAATATACATTTTCCATTGGCTGGTTCAAGTTCACCTGTCCGGTGTGCCATTCGCTATTTTTTAAAGTTTGAAACATTTTGCTGACATTGAATATTTTAAATGGCTAACAGTAGAACGCCTGTCGGGTTCAGGAACCTTAACGAGTTTAAAAGTCCTTCAGGTTTATTAACCTTATTACAAATATCCTTTAAAACAAAAAAGAAAGGGGCTACACCCAGTGATCCTCTGATTACTTCTTCTGAATAGAGATTTTATTACTCTTTTGTTGGCTTTCCAGGCTTCCTCAACCAAACATCAAGAAGCTTTCTCTTTTATTGCCATTCAACTCACGTGTTAGCATTATGCTATATTATACATATATGATATCTAATTGCATTACTAATTACAATACATGAAATATTATTGGAGATACATAAATATAAATATAACTTATATTTATTTATTTATTTATTTTATGAACATTACAGATTTCCAAATTGCAATATTCACTTATTCAGATATAATGTCCTTCAAATTACAATATAATGAAAAAATAAAACAAAATAAAAACAGAATACAATATATCAAATATGAAAAAAACCTTAAAACAAATAGGACAAAAATGGTAACGTTGGTACATTATTAGTTAATCAATGTATTTTTTGTAATAAATGATCACAGAATAAAGCTAAAGTGTAAAGATTCATATTGAATATATCAGTAGTTAAATAATGTAATTTATTGAATAAAGTTTGCATTCTAAGCACAGGAAAATATTATATGCATGAGTATTAACCCTTGGAATAAAACAGATATTACGACATCAGTTTGGTGTATATTTGGAATATAAAAGCATATTGATTGTGCTATGTTTGAATCATCTACCTGATTGTTTAATAGTTTGTAGAGGAAAAGTAACAAGTGACGATTCCTTCTATGAAATAAACTTTGGTACAGAAATAATTGAAGTAAAGTATCATAAGTACTTAAATTAGAAAAAAACCTACTTTTTTGAAAAATACATACTTTAAAATTTTGCGTTGAACTATTTTTGAATAAGTTAAACGGATTTGTCAATGTAAGAACTCCATATAATAGAAGTATATTCAAGTTTAAATCTGAAAAATGAAGTGTATAAAATGAAAAGAATTCTCAGATTATTAAAATAAGATGAATTAAATTATAAATCCCAGATTCTTATGTGGTGCACTAACAATAGTATATAAGTTTTTGTTGAAAATACTCCGAGATAACTCTTTGTTTCGGCTAATTGTAATTTTGTTTCATCTATAGTGTAAATAAAATCAATAATACTTATGAGTCTAGAAAAATACATAACCTGCCATTTTGATGTATTAAAAGCAAACTTATTCGCTTTACTCCATTTATTTAAGGTGTTCAGATAATGTTGAAGTTTAACACAATGGGAGACAGATTTTTTAGAGTCGGTCCTGGTGGTGTAGTGGTTACCATACTTGCCTCCTATACCCAAAACGCGGGTTCGAACCCGGCCAGGACCGATGGATTTTTTCGGGCGTAAAAATCCTAAGTATGGCTTCCTTCGGAAGGGAAGTAAAGCCGTGGGTCCCGTGTCGTACATTTGCGGCACGAAAAAGAACCTCAAGCCTGAAAGAGAGGCCTCTGAGCAAAATTTGTCGGCCGTTTCACGCCCTGAGTTGAATGGGACGCTGATGACCTGAGCTGTTAAAGAGCGTCCTTAAATAAATCAATAAAAAAAAAAAAGATTTTTTAGAACTAAAATTTTTTAGATATTCTGCAAATTGTAGGATATTATAATAATTAATAAGTAATTATACATCAATAAAGAATAAAATATATAATAGTAGACCTAAATTTGAGCCTTGAGGCACTCCAAAGTAAACTTCGAAGCTTATGATGTGCTCTCGACTTTAAATATACCGCCACGGGTGGCCGAGGTCCTTAAGGCGCGGACTCGTGAGCAGGCGGTCTGGGGTTCGAATCCCGCCAGGACCTCCTCCCTGACTGAGGTTTTTTCCAGGTTTTCCTCAGTCCTCATAGCTGGCAAATGCCGGGTAGGTACCCTAAACTTAGTCCTGGAACGTTTCCTTCCTTAAAAAATCCTTTCCCAATTTATCACATCATTTCATATATCACCAGTGTTTACCGCCTGTGGTGCCACAGTAGGAAAAACGGGCGTTAAACACCATTGAAAAAATAAAAAATAAAAATACTTTAAATATGATGCCATAAGAAATATCGTAGGCTTAGAAAAACCATATAACGATAATTTGTTTATTTATTTATCATGATCAGATTTATCAACATCTTTTTGAAAGTCTATATAAATAACATAAACATGATATCTATTATCTAATTCACCAGATAATTAGTGGACAAAATTGCATAAATTAGTCACAGTAGATCAATTGGGCATAAATCCATGCTGAGTAATACTAATACTGTTTTTAACATGCCACAATATATATTTATAACCATGCTTTTTCAAATGTTTTGGCTAGAGTTGACAAAATGGCCACTGGCCTGTAAGTTGTAATCATTTTAGAATCTCCAGATTTTAAGATTGGGTTAACTTCCATTTATTAGGGAAAATGTTTTCCTTAATAATGAGATTATATGTTATATTATATTTCAGTGCAGTTGGAACGGAGGAACCATTACACAGTCTTGGCTACTTCTTGCATAAAGCTTCATCTTATGACCAACTGCATTTAATTTGTCCTAAAGGAGAAAATAAAAGATGTAATTACAATAAGAGCAAGATTCAAGGAACACAATACCATCATAAAATGGGCTTCCATACCCAATTATTGAAGCTATAAAGCCCATTTAAAGAGACCTCTAGAACTCAGAACTCCTGAAAAAAGTGTTTACATATGAATATTCGGAATGTAAACGAGTTTTGAGTTCCACGATTTGGGGATGATGCTCTTAGACAAATTTTTCATCTAGCTCACTGTAGAAAAAGCTGTTAATGAGGCAATATTGGGAGTACAACAAGGTGTAAAGTGCTAACGGAAAATGGGAATCATTCCTGGGACTTGGTGTGTATTAATATTGCATAAGCTTGATACAGCAAGAATTTGACAGACATAATTCATAATAATGAACTGTGTCCAACAAGAAAGAAGATAAAGAAGAAAAGTCAGGTGCAAAGCGGATGAAGAAAAACACAAGGAGGCTGATTACGGTTCAGGAAACTACTAATAATACAGATAAAACAGGTCGGAAAGCAACATTACAGTACAACAGAGTATTTTTGTTGTTGTAATTTCCGGCAAACCTAAGTTTTTCTCATTTAATGTACCCTTTGTCAAAAGCCATTCATCATGATGATGTGATGTTTTACATATGTAATAAAATAATCTGATTTTATTAAAAATGCAACATTGAATAACATTATCTTTTAAAAAATGAGTTTTTTCCATTGATTAGGTCTTTTTAAAATTTTTATGTGAGATATAATGAAAATATTAATTATTTACTTTATTAAAGTTATTCTCACCTACAAATAGACAAAAATTATTTCTATGCTCTGTAGATTTTGAGGAAAAGTACATTGCATAAGTTAAATTGTTAAATTATTTATAACAATATACTCAAAGTTGTAAACGATAAGAAATAAAAGAAGTTTTTTTTTCAGAAAAACAGACTGTAATGGATATGTGTACCAATTTTGTACATGTAGTACCAGAAGTTGATTTATGAAGGTTATTTAAAGCAAATGCGGCAATTTTGTAGCGATACATGTCCCCTTAATTTAGCATTTGGCATAACTAAAGAGTGGAATAATTGCGTTGCGCTCGCAATACACAGCACTGAATTACTACTAACGTACAGCTTTTCAGCCATGAGAACAGTTCGGACGGGCAAGAAGAAAAACGCTACCCACTCTATTACTTGGGCATGAGGAAATGTCGGTTTTTTCTGTCTAGATTCTTCATCAGACAGCTTAATACTATTCGCTACTATCTTAGGGTTTTCGCAATTAATAGCATTTTCTATCCTTCCGCTACACAACGCTAACAAACTAGAGCCACATTAATACTGACATTAAATGTGTTGCTAGCATAAGGACCTGGTTTCCTACTTGCTTCATCAATATCCTTCGGCTTTAACCAACCTAACTGAGCAATCAAAACGGCAACGTGAAATATCCACTTTCTTGTTATCCATTCACGTGCTTTTCTGTGATACCTGATGTTATTTATAAACACGCAATTCACATAGCCAATAACAAACATGAAGGTCTCAGATCCAGAGTAAAGTAAAGTCACTGTCTTCAATTAACAAAAATAAATAGATAAAATTTTTAAAAATAAAATAAAGAAAAATAGGGTTAATTTGGAGTTTGGTGATAATACGTGCCTAATTATGAATTGAGTTATAAAATGCCAAAATATGCACGTATTTCCACAAAAAGTTAATTTTTGTGTTTCAAAATTAATGATTCGTGTAGATAGTTCGTGTGCTTACTCATACAATATTGGAGGGGAAGAAACATCAAATGCTTGTACTTCCATTCCCAAGTCATTATAATAGTACACAGCGCTAGAGATAAATATTGTTTGATTAATCGACGTAGCATATCTCAATTTGACGGCGTTGTAAATGGCGAAAGTTTTGGAGAGTTTGGGTTTGAGAACCTTTGAATAAAGTTTGGGAACAGGCACTTCATAATTCCTAATGCTCTGCTTGGTGCGCGTTAAGTGATGAAATCATCGATCCGTTTTAGTTTACTCTGTAGTGTTGTTGGATTCAGAACACATTTTCAATTATGGTTAAAAGTATTTATTGTTAACATTTATACACTAACAGATACCAAATAGCTCAACATTTAACCTTACCTATAAATATTGCCATTTTCTTTCATCATTTTAGGAAAATTGTATGAATAAAACAAGAAGGTAAAATAGAGGGAAAAATTTGACACAAAAATTGTTTTAACCTTAAATACACCATAGGAGAATGTCTATCTGGAGGAATACATTTAAATGAATATTTCAAACCAAAGTCATATATGTAAGATAGCGAAAATAATACCAACGAATTTAAAAGCTTACAGTTATTTAAAATATACTTTAGCGTAGTAAATTTATAAAAAGTGCAGCATAAAATGATTAGAGACAAATTATAGCAACAATCTTGCAGACAAAACTTATCACTGCAAGAACTACATATGTAACACCATCTCCTAACCAAATAACTTCTAACAGTTCTTCGTTCGTATCTATAGCGTATAGAAGGGATAGTGTGTTATGCGTGGGATCGCCGCAGCAGCGCTAGTGGCTATATGTCATATAATCAGACAGCATTATAGGCCTAAGTGTTTATAAAAAGTGTCTGCGTTATTAGGATAATGTTAAGAAATGCGCACGCTTTTTACATAAAGAAAGAGACGGTTTTAATTACGTAATCGATAATATTCAACATCATACCAATTGCGAGTATATATAAATAAAATAACAAATTATATATATGGGTATATACAATTAAGTACAAATTCTATATAGGAGAGGGAATGGGGGCGTAAACATATCTGGATTATGGTGCTTTAAAGAAATGATTAGAGGCCAAGGATAATTTTATTACGTGACAAATTCAATTTACGAACGGTATAACGCTGCTTCAATTAAAAACCTGTATAGATCAGTACACAGATAGTAATTTAACATTCGCAGTTCCTTTATTGGATTTGTTAATATTTGAGATATATAATTTCACAAATTTGGTGGTAAAATAACTCAAATGTTAAAATATTTATAATGAAATATCAACTGAAAAAATACATAAAAATTGCTACCTCTTACAATAATCTGCTAATTTTTTTTTTTTTTTTTTTTTTTTGTTTATTTACGGACGCTCTTTAACATCTCAGGTCATCAGCGTCCCATTCAACTCAGGGCGTGAAACGGCCGAAAATGTTTGCTTAGAGGTCTCATTTTTCAGGCTTGAGGTTCTTTTTCGTGCCGTAAATGTACGACACGGGGCCCAAGGCTTTACTTCCCTTCAGAAGGAAGCCTTACCTAAGATTTTTACGCCCGAAAAAATCCATCGCCCTTGACAGGGATCGAACCCGCTATCATGGGTTTAAGAGGCAAGTGTGGTTACCACTACACCACCAGGACCGACTAATCTGCTAATGCCCATGGCAATACATACTTTAAACAATTCAAAATTTTCAACTGTGGTATTTTAAAGGAAGATGCGTACTCACCAGGCTTGGTGCGTGAAAGAGATTGACTTTGCGGGATTTAATCGTTGTAAAATGTTTCGGCTGGTTAGGGAATGTGTGAGGTATTTTCCCTGGTTTTGATTTCCAACATATTCTGAGTGTTTTTACATTTTTATCTTCCACTAGGAAAAAAATTGTTTTTATGATTATCACTTTGCTGAAATGTAAAGCACAAACTCTACATTTATCTGAAAGCTGCTGATCTTTGGTTGGAATTACCCTAGCCCGCAACAAAAATTCAAAGTGGTTCTTTGGTATCCTGAGAAAGCACTTATTATTGGCGTTTACCTGTAGCCTGAATTGCAAACTGGAACAAAAGACAAGGGCATGTCAACTCAGTAATAACAGAGGCAGTATACTATCTTAATATATTAGTTCGTTCGTCCTCTATCACTTACACTCTCAGGAATTCAACAGAAGTGAATTAGTAGGTCTACATTTATCTTAGACTTTTTAATAGCGTTTAACGCCCGTTTTTACTTCTGAGGAACCACAGGAGCTGAACACTGATGATACATGAGATGAAATGATATATTGGGAAAGGATATTTTAAAGGAAGGAAACCTTCCAGGCCTAAGTTTAGGGTGCCTCTCCGCATTTGCCATTTATGAGAACTGCGGAAAACCTGGAAAAAAACCTCAGTCAGGGAGGACGGTCCTGGCGGTATTCGAACCCCAGACCTCCCGCTCATGAGTCCGCATCTTAACGACCTGGCCACCCGTAGCGGCTTTATCTTAGGCTGCACATTGTATGAAAGATTGCTATTATTTTAATATTTTATGTTTATCAAAATGCTACTATTACGCAACTGAATCTGCGAACATATTATGATCTTCCAAAACTTCAATTTTCACAGTGCACACAAAATTTCAGTAATTCAGTGCACATTATCAATGTAAAACTGTTTATCACCAAGAGCATCGCTAGAAGGCAACAGTATTTCCACGCCCAATACGATCGCCGCTCCAAACATTTGAAATTCCATCACAGACAATGGGAATTTGCGGAAGTCAGCACTCTTTCTCTTCTATAGGATCTGCTGTATCTACAACATACACTAGAGTGCTGCACTTAAGCTTAATCGTCTTTTGTGCATTGGCAAACAGACGTATATTTTTTTATATAGCCACGCTACATTCAAGATCCTCAGTAGCCGTAAGTTTTGAATCTTGGCAATACATAATGATGTTTAATCTCATTTGGGTACCAGGTCACTGTGGTATTGAGGAAAGTGAGAAAGCTGACGAACTTGCTCCACAAGGAGAAGCTACAAACTTTATTGGGATAATAAAATGTTCTATAAGAGAAATTATTAAGGACTAGTTGAATGCACAAGACTTCAAAATGTGGATTCAAGTTCCAGGAATTAAACATGGTAAACTGATATGCAAGAAAAGAGATGTATGCATACTTCAGTGTAACAAACCTCAGCTGAAAATCTTGTTTCGGGGAAACTTGAACTGCAGACTCTGCAGGAAGGAACCTGAAACACCTTATATTCTATTCTCCTACCATATTACTTTTTTCTTTTGGGGGGGGGGGGAATAGAGTCTAGAACCAGAAGATCTTGGGGCAACATCTGTGATTGTGTATTCCTTAATGAAAGAAACAGGGATTACAAGTTGGCTATAAAATAGTGCAGGTAACACATTAAGCCCCTGGCTACGGTGCATTCGAAGAAATGACTATGTGAAAAAAAATTCTGGAATATGCAGGAGGAAGTCTGTCTCTATAGATAGCACTCTGCACTTCTTATGTTTTGAAATCATTTTCACAGAAAATAATACTTTCAGTTGGTTTATCTAGATTTTTAATTTCAAATTGCTCTAAAATTATTGCAAAGAAAAAGACTTAGGACAAAACATTTGTATAGTGTTCATTTTCTTATATTCAATCAACACAAAAGGAATCAATGCAACTACATCACCAATTCACATGGAATTTGACTAGCTTGATAGACATACGTTCGAAATTACTGACTATCGCTGATGAAGATATATGAGATTTGTTTCTTAAAAATTTACATTGTTTGATATTAAAGTAAGTGCAAGATTTCCTATATTTAATATATATAAATATATAATTGTGCTGCCATTAATATACGATTTCACTATATTTCTATAATAGTCTTTTAAAACGATTGTTCAGTCCGTACTAAACTGCAGACAAACTTTTCTGGGAGATGATGTTTCAGGTGATGCATGCATACAATGGCGCTTATGGGAAAGAGACTCCGCCTGCCGCTTTCTTTCACCTCTTCCGGTCAAAATATTCCACAAACTTACCAAGTCATTGATTTCCCAAGATGTGTTTTACGCATAAAACTCATCAAGCAACAAATTAAACGCTGAAATGTTGCCGCTTGTGCTTCAAATATAATTCCTGGCACGGAACAATGCCGGCGAATGTGCAGAGCAGGGTGAGTACCGACATTCCTGCTAACGCGCAGAACCCAAAAGAACAGTGCCGCCAATTGTGCGGGATTTCATTCGTTTAATATATAGGACATTACAAAAGGTGGTTTGCAGCGTTCGCGGGATGGCAGAGAAAGTCAATAGGAACAATTTCATAATGTGCCAAAAATCTTGTAGTTATACCGTTTCCTGATAGAGGAATATACTCAGGAATCGAGCTGTAAGCACTATGTATTATTTAATTACACATGTTGTTGAAATTGTCTTCCATTGAGCTGCTTACACTCACGAGGTTGTTGGAAGATTTGAGGCAGCAAGCTTACTTATATTTAGTAAACGATCGGCATACAAACAAACCCCTTGCAGCACGGCTGTTACATCGTGTTACATAACTGAGATGCATGTCCGCCAGCTCGGAGAACGTGAAGTCTACCATTAGAGGTTACCACAAATGAAAATCGCATTGTATGTTAACACTTTATAGTACACATTAACTGATTGTCCAGTTACTGAAATAACATAATCAACAAGGCACAGCATTTCATTAAACAGAACAATATGAAGGCTTACCTTTCCTTACAGTTGTTGATTTGGTTTATTTACGGACGGTCTTTAACATCTCAGGTCATCAGCGTCCCATTAAATTCAGGGCGTGAAACGGCCGACAAAGTTTTCTCAGAGGTCTGTTCTTTCAGGCTCGAGTTTCTTTTTCGTAAATGTACGACACGGGAACCAAGGTTTTACTTCCCTTCCAAAGAATTTTTACGCCCGAAAAAATCCATACATCCTGACCGGGTTTGAACCCTCGATCTTGGGTTTAGGAGGCAAGTATGGTTATCTCTACACCACCATGACCTATTTCCTGCAGTACTGCCCCGCACTGCTTTGCCAAACACAAACAAGCTGATCATAACATATATGAACATTCACTGATGTAAACACAAACAGAAGGTCCTGTCATGCGATACCACATTCCTAAACGAACCATCTTATCGACGTCCCTAATGGAAAACAGTGAAACTACAATAATTTGGGCTCTTCTATCATAGTTCAAACGATATAAATAACCTTTTGCAGCACTCTGTAGTTAAGACTCCGTATATCATAACAATGCTGCTATAGCGTTACCTTCATAAAATATAAAATGAATTTCGTATGTCACACATAAGTGAATTTTTATTCTTTGTTATGGCCCACAAGCTCCCCATGTTTCACACAACTGTTGCATTACTGTGGCCTGGAAATAAACCTGATGAGCAGTTTTCAGATTGGAGCAAGTTTATAGATCCCATGCCTTGCCTTGGTTCATTAGACGCCTTGAGCATCATCTCTCTACTGCCAGAGGTGACAAGTCCTGGGTACAATGTCATTTAATCTCATTGTAAGGAAAAAAATGTGGTAAAATATACAGAAAATTAATTACCGCAATAATATTACGAACGGGAACTTTTCAGCGTTTAATTTATTGCTTGTTGCGTTTTATGCGTCTGTGGAAAATCCTTCTCCTATGTTTGAGCAGAAGCAGACATGGAATACTAAATTTCAAAATAATTCTTACGTGTGTCCTCTTTTATGTGGAAGTGCCCATGTCTGTTTCTGCTCAAGTATAGGAGAAGGATTTGCTTTCTCAAAATACCACAATGTGCTGGGTAAAATGTAAGAAATGGCTATCAGTCACAAAGCAATGAACGTTTATATGTAATTGAATAGCTAAAGGCGTAAACAACGTTCCGGTTCACTATATAGGCAGTGGCTTTTGAACTATGAAGCGTGTAAAGAAACCGCGAGTACAATCTACCTTTGTCGAGGACTGGCCCCATCCAGTATTCTAGGAAAAAGCTTCACAGTAATTGATCCAATAAAGATATACACGGATGGCAGCAAAAGTGAAGGCAAAGTTGGATCAGGAGTAGCCATATATTGCAACAAAACTCATATCAGAAACACTAAAGTATAAAGTGAAGGCTGTTCTAACTTCCAAGCTGAACAGCTGGCAGTTTGTACCACTGGGGCTGGTTTTTTCCCTTGACTGAACCAATTGCAAGAGAGTAGCACTTGACAATGATGACATTCTTTTCAGAACAACTGCAACCACAGCATTTTAATTGAACTCACTAGAAACAAACTCCGACAACTCAACCAGAAAGGCTGCTATATACACTTAGGTTAGGTTAGGTTAGGTTAGATTAGGTTAGGCACTCTCAGGTATAAAAGGAAATGAGATAGCTTGCTTGCCAAGGAAGCAGCCCAGGAGAATAAACAACCTGCAATTCACAATAAGACAACAATAACAACATTCTACACAGAAGTGGCAGAGTCACTGGGATCGCGATATAGAACATTCTTCCCAACCATATAGGACAGAGATGTCGCTGACCTCTTAGTGTACTAGTCACCTGCCATGGGAAAATAAATGCATATCTTCATAAATTCAAATTTACAGATAATCCAATGTGCCTATGTCAACAAAGACCTCAAACTGATGAATACATAAAAAACAGCAGCAATGAAAAGAAAAACAGATAGAAAAATTTTCACAGAAAAATACATACAGAAATTCACCAAATCCATTCTTTCTGTCAAATTTAATGAAATTTAACAATCTTCTCCTTTGGCGCTACAGTCAAATACCGTGGCGACCTCTGCATCCTTTATCTCCGTCTTACGACTTCATTGATAGGGACAGTATTGCAAGGAGGCGTGTGATCAGCATGGTTCTCGTCATAGAAGAGCGCGACCTCTCCATCAGGCAGTTTCACAATTATCCTCACGAGGCTGGGTGAACCTCGTTCCAGACCTCCCTCACTTAGAACAATTCCTAACTAGGTCTCGGGAATTGAATATGAGCCTCCCGCGCAACAGTCGGAAACGCTAACCACTAACTACGGAGGTGGTCAAAATTAAACAATAATATGTAAATAAATATTCGTAAATCAAAGTAAAACAATATATATATATTTGTTTGTAATGTTAACAAATTTCGGTCATAATATGCTATCTGCAACGTGTCCTAATTGAATATTTGTGTTAATTACTATTAGTTATTTATAAATGCATTTTAATGGAATATTTGTATTTCTTAGTGTTAGTTATTTGTAAATTTATCTCAATTGAATGTTTCTAGCAAGTGATATTAGTATAGAAAGAGAACTAAAACATGCAATGCATCATGTTGTTAATGACTATTTTTTAAAAAAGGAACTAACTCCATACACCTCAGGAATCTACAGCTCCATAACCATACTTTCCTACTGGGAGTAGAGATCATGCTGATTCGTGCCAAGGCATATACCTGAAACAAAGAATGTTATGTATAATATTACATTTTAAAACGAAGTTTTTATGTGTTATAACAATAAAATATCGTGACGCCTGCTACTTCTAATATAGGGGAATTTATATTTCTAACACTTCCTCCTAGTTATTCCAAAATGGTTTATAAGGAACAACGCGGAGCCTTAACCCAGTGGTTAGATTCCTGGCCTCCCACCGAGGCGACCCGGGTTCGAGCCAAGCGACCTTAAATAGTATTTGTAGAGGAGAGTGCCTGAGCAGCTTTTCTCCGGGTATTTCGGTTTCTCCTACCACTCATCCCACCATTTTTGATCATCATCTAGTCTTCACCACTGTAAAAAGGAACGGGAAGCTACCTCAGTATCTCTCCCAAGAAAACCTACAAACACGGCATGATGATATTTAGTGTAGTGAAGGATATGCCCTTGGACAGAACACTGAATAAATACAAGGGACAAACCCGCAACGGCCCCTGATACTAAATGTTTTAATTGCTAGTATTGCTGTTCTTATAGCAATTATTTTATCAGAAATACATTTTATTTTTTCTTCAGATTACTTGTTTAAGACGGGGATTTCCTTTAGAAGTTAGAAACACTGACTAGTTGGTTTCTTTTTATTATTCTCTCAACATCATGCTATTCCCAGAGTTTGAAATACAGAAAATCACTTTAGAATGTATTTTTAATTGCTATCATTTTTGCTAGTTTTACATTAGAGGAATAGGAAGCAGGTTGATTTATTGCACATTTTATACTGTCCATGTGTTAGCTACAGAACTGGCCGATACGTTGCTGCATTCATTTCTGGATAACAATTGGCATCGCTGGTTTTCAGCTGTCTTTCTGCAATATTTTAGTCTTGCAAAAGAGGTATATCTTTCTCCATTTTGATTCAAGAATAGAAGTAAAAGTGCTAATGCTCTATATTGTCTTTTTAATCTTTATTCATATTATTAAAACCTCTCCAAGATATATTAATAATATATAAATTTTTTAAAACTTATCCGCTCACGCGGTGTTTTATATCTCGGCTATTGGGCGGACGGTTTTCCGCGGCACCTGTACTTTAATTCTGTTTTGTCCTATTGCCATGACATTTAGGTCAGTTTCTGGACTTGTTCTCTAGTCTCACGGTAATATACATTCATTTGCGAAGATAGTTATACTTCTTATTCTATAATAATGCATTTTTTGTATAAACCCTATTTTATACAATCATTTCGTCGTGCGCGTACGGTATTAAAACTTTTCTGATCAATTACTCCTTACAGAGGTGATAATGAGGAAGTTGTGCACAAATATATGTATTCTGGTTCAGTGAAAAACAAAAAACCAAGAGGGAAAACGCACATCTTTATCAGAAGAAAACTAGGTGAAATTAGCGCCACTCTTAAGCCCTTGCCATTAAAATCACTCTCGAAATTAGCCAAGTGCAAGTTTCGGAATGAAAAGAAAGCATTAGCAATGAAATAAAAAGCATTATGGCAGGTAAACTAAACAGTGCTAGAGTTAGTGTGCTTTCCCCATACAAAGCCTATTTAGCCGAGAGGAAGGTGAATTCCAGCATCTTCTATAATTTAAGATTGTATACACCAGCATGGTTAGAAGCCGAAGCGAAAAACACTGCATGAACGGACAAGGTTTATAACTGAAAAATGTAAGCTTACAAAATGTTCTATATAAAATGACCTTGAAAATGTTCCTCTGTTTTACAGTTAAATATTACCGCCACGGGTGGCCGAGGTCGTTAAGGCGCGGACTCGTGAGCGAGAAGTCTGGGGTTCGAATCCCTCCAGGACCGTCCTCCCTGACTGAGGATTTTTCCAGGTTTTCCTCAGTCCTCATAAATGGCAAATGCCGAGGAGGTACCCTAAACTTAATCCTGGAACGTTTAATTCCTTAAAAAAAGCCTTTCCTAATATATCATTTCGTTTCATGTATCATCAGTGTCATCGCCTGTGATGCCTCAGTAGTAAAAATGGGCGTTAAACACTACTCAAAAACAGTTAAATATTGAAACGGAAATGGATATAAAATCATTTTTAAAAATAAATACAACATATTAACAGTGCAACAAAACCAAAATAATTAATTCAAATAATCATTACCATTAATGTATATTAATATAAAGTGATTAATGTGTAAAAGAAAGCATGATGGCAAAATATTGTAGAATATCGAATGTGCGGCTTTACCACTGGTCTGTGAATCTCATTATTTGTATCAAGGGCCACATACTCCCCATCTTATTGCTCAGATCTTCCTGGTTCTTGTAAAATTGTTTGCAATTTTAACATAGCAAGAATTGCAATACTTTTTACATAACATATTAAGCGCATTTAAATGCAAACAATTTTGTTGTAGAGGCTTAGGATAATATATGTTCTGTCTTACCTTTCCTCAAAAGGTCTTTTAAATCTGACAAATGAACCTAGTCTGAGTACCACGAGCAGAAAATGTTAACCATTCGCACCAGACACGTTGTAACATAGCATCAAATTGCAGCACTGGTCTCTGATATACGCCTTTGCAGTTCAAGCATGTTAGATTCCGTTTTTAACAAATCTCCATAGGAAAAAACCGCGGGGCTTAAGGTCTGGGGCAATGAAGAAGTGTTCTATTATTACGACCAGCGCTGCTAATCCGTCTGTTCTGTATTCTCTCATTGATCTTCCTTCTGACTTCTTTGAAAAACGTGAAAGTGCACCATTCTATTGGAGAATGGATCCAGACCTATTTTGTTCAAGCTGCGACAGAAATTATTGCTGTAGCACACATGGGTTTGAAATTTCCTATATGGTTTGTTCAACGCAAAATAAAAGATAACATATTTTCACGAGGGTTGTAACGCAGAACACGCATATGATCCAAGAAGACACGAGGACTTTCACTTTACCAGATTCTAACCCTATGTTTGTTTATTATATTAGAAAGATGGAAGGGATTTCGTCATTGAGCATTAAGAATTCCACAAATCACTAATTTTCATACTGCCGCTGAATCGGTTTTAGGATCTGGAGCAATTTTAACACATAGCTCTGTTTACTGTGAATTTCTGAGAACTAAGTGTGAAACTAGCACGGACTCTTTCCTTCTGAGAAATAGTACTCAACGGTTTCACTTGCATTTAGGGCAACAATCCATGTAGCTCAGGCATTGTCGAGCCTGATGTACCGTAGTCATAGCCATCACAAATCGATATCCAGGCTTTATGTGTCCACCAGCAGACATTAGATCAATGAGTTGTCAGTTAGGTAATAAGTTCTACTCGACCTCTGGTGGCGGAGAGGGGTAAGGAGAAAGAGTTAGGAATAATAGCGGTAGGTCGGGGACAGAGCTAAGTCGAACTCTCAGGAAATGCAGGGGCAGTCTGTGTGTCTAAGTTGATCAAAATTCAGCCAATACATAACTAAAGAGTTTATTAAAGAATGGGCTGCGTAGTTCTCTGCTATCACGGCAACCTCCCTATAGTCTCTCTCCTGCTTATTATCCCGGGGAGATATTATATACTAAGACTTCTGTAGAAGAGGCTTTGTTATTCCTCTAAAGGTAATTTATTACGCAATCCAGACGACAAACAAGCATGACTGATTTTAATAAGACAACCTTCTTTAAGCAACTGTTAACCCAATGTTGTTGTCCATCCTCTGAGCATATAATAGATGTCAAAATAGTGTGTATAATTTACCTTTATCGGAGTGTACTTCCTATTGGCCAGATATTAAAATAACAAATATTAAACCTTTCTTTTATTTATGGAACAGTTGCCAAATACAGGTTATTAATGAACTCCATTATAAGAAATACATGCCTTAAACTCAATATCAATTTCATTGCTACATCCATGAGCCCATAATATCGTACTATAAACCATACAAATAAGAGTATTACTTATATTACTGTTATACCAAAATAAATTTTTGTTGAGACTATTAGGTAGATTAGATTTCTTTCACACTGAACAGGCGAATGGCATGTAAATTTGATACAGATGCACTCAAGAAACTTGTTGCAACTGGATGTCAATTCGTGTCCGCAACAGTCTTAGCAGACAAAAACGATAGCGATGGACTTTTGAATTGTTTCACTATGCGAGATGCTAGGCAATTTGGATGGTCCAAAATATGGCTCTTTGTTGCTAGTAGGGCGAAATCAGTAACAGGGTTCTCCGTGCTGCATTTGAGTAGCAGAGATGTGTTTAAACACTCATTACCATTCATTGGTCCCCGAGATCTCATAAAGGCGATCACGTAGACTGCTAACAGCGGTTGGTACGGACCACACTAAAACAAAGTCACGCTCTGGGCACTCATACCCGGAAATTATACGGAACAAGCGTATTGGGTGAGTGGCCAGTCCGCTGCAGAGTGGCGTGGAGTACAGACGTTTAACAGTTGACTGCGTTTCGTTTTGTGCTATTCGGTTTTTGTCAGTTTATTCTTAGTTAAATTTTTTCTTCACATTTCCTTTGCGACACTTTCATAGTTGTCTAGCCAATTTTAATTATGAACAAGATCACACGAGTAAACACTTTGAAAGCTGCCTTCGATAAAAGTAAGCCTCGCCATTAGATATACATCTTTGGTTGGATACCACCCTACGTATAGCCGAGGATCAATTGGACACACTTCAATTAATTGGTAAGCAAAATGCATTATTTATCAAGATACACAGTAGAGTGATTTTCGAACAGTTGTTAAATGTACATCAGAGCACAATTCCCTTTGTAACTGAATACGGATCTGTGACTTCCGTAACAATTAATGATACCAGTGCAGAATATACCCATGCCCGTGTGTTTAATTTACCCCCGTAATTATCAAATGATAAAATACGCCAAAGATTACAGGTATACGACTCTGTAATTAAAACTGAAAATAAACATTGGTATCTCGGCTATAAGTATCGGGTGCAAAATGGAATTCGTTCTATTCAGATTGATTTGAAAAAACCTATTCCATCTAATTTGATGATTGCTGGTCACGAGGCTTACATTAGTTACGCAGGGCAACCACCCACGTGTAATACATGTGGAGAAACCACTCATTTCCGTGATCGATGTTCTTACAAGAAATTTACTTCAAAGATTCCACAAGTACCCCGTCCAACATTAATGAGTGAACTATTCTCTCAGGAAAATATTATTACTCCTCAGGAAACTTTTGCTTCCAGCCCCATTCAACCTGATCAGCAGGCAGACGCTCTCAACAGCCCGCCTCTCTCTTGGAACCTATGAATCCGACCTTGCTGATGTCGCAACGGCATGACATACCTCCCTTATCCCCACCTCCTAGTAACGCTGACCAGGTAGCTACTGCACCATTGTATGAAGAGGAGATAAACCAGGACCAAATGCAAAGAAACAAAAAGTACGCGAAAGATCCCAATCTACGGCGACACCTTTGCATGACTTGGATGCTCTGACTTTACTCAATAATAAATCAGCGATTTCACCCCGAGATCCGCGATTACAGGGTGGCTTGTCTTCTAAACGTCATGTTAACAGTGACAAAGCTGGAAAATCTCTGCCGTTATCTGAAAGTCCTACTGAACCTATGTCGGAGGACACGCCTCATGCAACCTTAGAACTCCCGCTTGGAGAATAATTTCTTACTACTCCTCTAGCTGTTTATTCTTTTAATTGTTCTTGGACTAACTTGCCCCTCTTTATGTTACAGACATATGAAATTCTCACACTGAATATTAGTAATATCCAAACTCCTGCAAAATTTCGTCTTCTTGCAAAAACTTTTCATTCCCTGGATATTGAAATTGCTCTTCTTCAGGTGGCAAATTCTCCGTTTATAACTCGCTTATATGGATATAATACTGAAATTAATACTGATTTTCTTACCCGTGGTACTGCCATATTGCTTAAAGATCACTTGCAATTTACGGATGTGCGTATGACTGCAAATTTTAGGGGTATCAGCCTTATCCTAGGGAATCTCAATATTATCAATGTGCATGGTCCTTCTGACACCCATATGCGGAAGGAAAGACAATTTTTTTTTTTGCTGAAGAAGTAGCTTCTTTGTTTTATAATTCTCCTCATGTGTTATTAGGTGACAATTGTAATACTGTTTTATCTCCTAAAGATTGCACAGGGGTTTACTTGCCTTGTCCTGCATTTGTAGATTTAGTTCATCGACTTCAGTTACGCGATACATGGGAAGTCATGAATCGTGATCGTCCGCTTTACACATTTCAACGCAGTCTCTCGGGAGCACGACTCGATCGCATTTGTGTTGATCGCGCTCTTTGTATTAGTACTGTGGATATATGTCCGACAGAGCTCTCTGATCATTGTGGATATCTTACTTCCATTACTTACCTGCGTGCTCTTCATCACATGGTCGTGGTTACTGGAAGCTTAATGTGCAGATTATTTCTGACAAAGATGTTCAGGAACTCTGCAGAGCGGTGACGATGTTGGACTTATCAGCAACGATTTTACTCTACTAAACTGGAATGGTGGCTTGTCATCAAAACAAAGATAAAACGATTTCTTCAATGTGGGTCTGGGGATAAATACGGCAGAAAAGTGTTATCGACAGTTTCTTTATGGGGTATTGCGAAATTTGCACAGTCGTTCTATGGTTGATACACATTGTAGTATTGAGATAAAAAGAATTAAAGATCGAATTCTTAAACTTCAACTGGACGATTTGAGGGGCACTCAGGTGCGTTCCCGAGCTACGTTCATTAATATGGAATCTCCGTCCATATATCATCATGTCCGTGAACAATGGCGTGCCAAGCGTAAATATGTTCATAGCATTCACAATGGCTCCTATGGTTCTGTAAGTAGCCAAATGGATATCCGTTCTGTTGTGTTTGAATATGTTCAGAAGCTATATTCTGATATCACACCTGACGAACTCCTTGGTACAGAGGAAATTACGGTTCAAACCTATTCTGATCCCAGTGATAATATTCCTCCTTTTACCATGGCGGAAATGCAAGCAACTTTAGTTGCCTGTCCTCGAAATAAATCACCTGGAATAGATGGACTACCTGCAGAATTTTACTCTGCATTTTGGCCGTTGCTGAAGGATGCACTTCTTGCAATTTTCAATGAGCTACTGTGTACCACCTTGATTCCCTTTGCATTTGTCCATGGTATACTGGTCCTTGTACCTAAATGTAGCCATCCCAATATTGCACAGGACATTCGTCCTTTAACAATGCTTAATACTGATTATAAAATGTTCATGCGTTGTATTAAATATTGTTATCACCAATGATTGTTGATATTCTTGCACCGGTACAACAGTCCATTCGACGTGAGGGCAACATACTGTATGCCCTATGTGCTGTTCGTGACGCTTTTAGCGACGCCCATATTTCGCGGGTTGGGAAACTTTTGATCTCCTTGGACTTTGACCATGCATTTGACCGGTGAAACATAGTTATTTAATTAAAACTAGGATGCACTTAGGAATCCCTGATACATACTGCTACCTCATTCGCAATATATTAAACGCAGCTACTTCCAAAATTTTAGTGAACAGCTATATTCAATCATTCCTTTCCTGTGAGAGCGTCTGTCAGACAGGGCTGTCCGATGGCTGTGCACTTGTTTGTGATGTCCATTGAACCTCTCCTAAGAAAATTACAACAGTACCTTCGTTCTGATGGTCACTCTCTTATTAGAGCATTTGCTGATGATGTCACTATGATGATCTCAACGTGGTTCTCTTCTTCCTCATATTCACGAAATTGTGCATAATTATTTTAGATATTCTAGAGCGATCCTACATGTGAATAAATCAAGATATATGCTCTTTGGCTCTACTTCTATAGCCCCACCTTCGTGAATATCTCTAGGGCTTCAGCCGTTAAAATATTGGGTATTACGTTTTTATCCGCGCTATCGGCGATGATTCAATATAATCGGAACTGTGTTATTAACAGTGTTCGTAAGGTTCTTCAAGAGCATCAATTTCGTTCCCTTAATTATATACAACGTGTTCATTTTGTTAATATATTCTCGCTATCCAAAATTGTGGTTTGTGAGTCAGGTTCTGGCGTTACGATCCATCTTAGGTGCTAAGTTGAAATCAGCTACAGGATGGTTTATTTGGAAAGGTTTTTTGTTACAAGTACCTAGAAATCAACTCACACTTCCAACCTCTGATCCATTGAGCCATTGATCCACAGGCGAAAGTTGTTTGTCTGTTTCTCCGGACGAACTGGGCACACCTAGGAGACTAGGGCGATTCTTATAGTCATCAGTTTCTCACCCAGTGGTTGTCGGAACACCGTCTCAAGAATCCACCAGATCTTCGAGGGTTGCCGATTCAGGCACCCCAGGTTAAGAAGCTACTTCAGTTAATCGCATACTGTCCTGTCGACCTACATGGCCAACCACCGAAGACCAGAGACTTGTATACTGCCTGGTTATTTCAATTGCCGGCTTTCAAAGTAGTTCCCCAACACCCAGTATACAACTGGCGCCGAATCTGGTCCGAACATTCGACATCCTGCACTCAACACTTACCAACGGAGTGTCTGGTACCAACTGGTGAATAATAGCTTCCCTACAAATGAGCGTCTACATCGTATTGGAATGAAGATATCTCCTAACTGTGATGCTTGCGGCCTTCAAGATACAATACTCCTCGTTTAGAATGTGGCGCTGCTGCATCAGCATGGCGGAGGGTGCAGGCCAAGATCCTCCGGATCCTGGATGTCTCTGAGAAATGTTTCGAACCTCATTATTTGACATTTCCAGTATTCAGTTGGTCCTCAGTAGCTCAACGAATGGCAGTGTTGCGATATATTGGACAATATTTACTTGAGTTTGAAGATTTAATTTAAAAAAAAAAAAACAATTGGCCCACCACTCAGCCGCCGCATCGCGCCGACAGCCGTGGAAGAGGCCATATATATATATGTTTCTTAATTTAACTTGATTATTAAAATATCATTGTTCAAATGTTTTGAGTCAAAACTTCCAAATTCTCATATATGGGAAATAAATGTAAAAACTGCTAACATATAAATAAAAAAGTGGTTAAAGTAAAAGGATAATTAACCCTTCAGAACATATATACTTGCAATCTTTTGGAGACTGCCTCGCTCACATTCATTTCTGGAATACTCACCTGTTTACTACAAATATTCTACAACAGGGTACCCTTTTAATACCCCTTTTTTAAAGATATACTCAAATATATTCTTTCTCAATACATTACCCTAATATATTTTCTTATGGGATAAATGTTTTGATACTTAGAGTATTTCAATCCGGAAACATTATTCCCTACTGTCGAATCTTGATAGAACCGTTATTTTAAATGAGCAAGCCTCAATACTGCACTTGACAATTCATCCGTTGCGACAAAAAAATAATAATAATTATTATTATTTGTTTCTTACGAATGTTATTGAAGCAAAAGCTACTGCTGCTGATCATGGAAATTACGCAGAAAATGTTAAATTTAATAAAAAAAATTCCGAGAATGCACTGATTAAACTATTATGAGTTCTTTGTGAGAAGTGAAGTCCAGTGGCAAACAGAGGCCACACAGACTTGACTCATCACCTTCTGAAAAACAAAAACTCGATAAAACTGCTAACAAATTATTTATTTAAAGCAATTAAGGTTGTATCATAGAATTTTCATGAAGTATCTTACCACAAACCCGCATTAATGTGATTCTTAAACGAAACTTTTTAAGCAGGTTTGCGATAATTACATAGCGACCACTATTATGTCATTGTTAGAACAAAAATATAAGCAATGGTAAATAAAGTGCTTGCATCGAGTTCCTTGAGAAAATCCGGCACTTTAAGTGTTAATAAGGTGAAGATAAAGAACAATGATGTAAGGATGATAATTTTTAAAACAAAAAAAAAAAAAATGGAAACGGCATGTCTCATAAAATATGCATCAGATCTGGATGGAAAGTTTCAGAGTTAGTGTGTCTAGTGTTGTAGCTTGGAGAAAGTGTAACTGGGAAGAAAATGTATAGTTTTTATTGGTGATAGCAAATGCAATTTTTGAAGTACAAATAGAAAGAATGCATATAATATTTCTTATTTTATCCAGTGTTCTCTGTGAAGAACAATTTGTGTTGTAGGATGTGTACAATATTGTGTAAACTGCAAGTCTATGATATTGGAAACTAGTTTTAAAGTTATTTACTTATTTTGTTACATAACTGCTCATAATGAAAACCTGATAAAAGTATTAGCCCCTGTTAATATTAAGTACAAATAACTTTTTAACACTGAAAAAATGGATGAACTGTTTTCCTTTTTTCTTTCATATATTGTGTTATGAATATTTCTTAATTTTTTTCCTGTTTGTCTTTTACTCCATAACTCTTGATTTTTTGAACTCTCCTGTCTGAAGTACTTCTGTGCCCCACAAGATCATTAGATTCTATGAAAAAATAAAAAAGTAACTTCACTCATTATTGTAGAAGGATAGGCAACTAACTGAAACAGCACTTGCAATATGTTGAATTTTTAATGTTACCTTATGATTAAAATATACATTTTTAACATATTATTTTGGTTAATAGGGTCGGTCCTGGTGGTATAGTAGTAACCATACTTGCCTTCTAAACCCAAGATCGGGAGTTCAAATCCGGCCAGGATCGATGGATTTTTTCAGGCGTAAAAACCCTAAGTAAGCAGTTGGTCCCGTGTCGTACATTTACAGCACGAAAAAGAACCTCAAGCCTGAAAGAAGAGGCCTCTGAGCAAAATTTGTGGGCCGTTTCACGCCCTGAGTAGAATGGTACGCTGATGACCTGCGCTGCTAAAAAAATATAATAAAGGAAATGAAATCAAATCAAATTGTTAATAGGTACTAACTTTATATACAAGGAGTGCCCTGAAAGCTCTCGGCCTGAACTCAGAGATGTCATCAATATGGTCAAATTACTATGATAGTTGAATATAATTTTTTAGATGGTGTAAGTGTGGTCACTTATTTGTGACGATCATGTAAACAAACTAGTGTTAACATTCTCTTCAAAATGAATAAAACTGATACAGGAACTGTGATAAAGTACTTCGTTTTTAATGGTTTCAACACCAACAGAAATACAAAAGAAGTTAAGATTCCACATTAGGGGATTTTTCCTCTTTGTTTTCGACGGTTGGAAAGTGAACTGCAGAATTTAAGTGTGGTTGTACATCCATTTAAGGTGATGAGCTCTCAGGAATTAGCAAAACTGTTACAACCGAAGATATTGTTCAAAAACTCACAATGCCATACTCAATTATTACTCACTGAAGACACGCGAATTGACTGACATTGCAAAGACATTGATAGGCCGTGTCCATTACATTTTACACGAAATTTTGGGTATGGGAGAGCTTTCCGCTCAATGGGTGCAGCGTTTGTTAACAATGGACCAAAATCGCAATCCAATGAATATTTTCCAAGAGTGTATAGATATTTTAAAGCAATTCCAGGGAGTTTCTCCGACGTTTCATAATAGTAGATGAAACATGGATTCATAACTACACGCCAGAGACGAAGGAGCAGTCCAAACAGTGGGTGGCAACAGGTGAAAGTGCACCAAAGAAAGTAAAAAAGGTGTCATCTGCAGGAAAAGACATGGTTACGGTTTTCTGGAATTATCATGATATGGTACTGTAGATTATCTCCAGAAGCACAAAATCATCACTAGGGAGTATTATGCTTCACTACCGGACGACAGAAGGATGTTATTCAATCTAAAGGTTCATACCTTGCGAGAAAGAAAGTTCTCCTTCAATACGATAATGAACACTTCTGGGATTGTTGCTGCAAAACTGCATGACCTTAGCTTCCAAGTTTTTCCACATCCGCCATATTCGTCGGATTTGGCTCCCAGCGATTACTTTTTGTGTCCAAACCTGAAGAATTGGCTGGGTGGACAAAGATTTACATCAAATGATGAAACTGAACCTGAGACAGACGCTTTTTTTTTTTTTTTTTTTTTTTTTTTTTTCATATTTGGACAAATCTTGTTTTACTGAAAGTATTAAAACAAATCGTTGAACTAAATGTATTTAAGTATTAAAACAAGTCGTTGAACTAAATGTATTTATTTACAAGGTGACTATGTTGAAAAATAAGCAAAAACCTTTCTCTTAAGCCTTGCGTTTTCTTGGTCAGGTGGAGAACTTTAAAATACCCTAGGTATAATTAAATGGGAGTTAATGTAATGTATAAGAGTGAAGTTAATTGCTTTTTGTAAAAAAGGTATTTCATATGATTGTGTCAATATTTATTTATTACGCACAATAGTTTTGAGCTTTTCCACTCTTCTATAAAGTTGTATTCAAATATTGATTTTTATTGAATTTGTAGCATTTTCATGCCCATGATAGTTTCAGTAAATATTATAAAGTATAGTATTAGCTATAGTTAATTAATATCAAATTTGATTAAGATGTGTCAACTGACAAAGCAACTTTACGTCTTGCATTACTATCACATCTCTAAATTTATAATGCATAATTGCTTTACCTCTGCAAAATCCCTACAACAAATTAAATTAAATTCAAATTTGTAAAACGTAATAAACTTTAGATCCAGCTTCTTAATGTTGACAATGGCGGCAAATGAGGTCATATTTATGAATATTGAACAAGATGTGTCCTTACTATGCTCTTGGTGTTTATGAAATGTCAGATTTTACTTAGCGTGTGAAGCAAACCCCGCTTAAGTATTTTCTAAGTTGAAGAATGTAGGTGATCAAAATTAAAATAGTAATCAAAAGTGCGGAAAAAATTGGTTTGAACATTCATAATGTACCGATATGTTGTAAGATTAGAGTTTAGACTTTGTTATTGCAGGGGAGAAATAAATATATAAGCCACTAAGGAAGAATATAAAGACAGTGTTTTCACAATTGAAGAGAATTTGGTGGCGGTAGTGTTAATAACAGGAATTATTAAAAATTTGCAAGCATTGCATAACTTTTGAAGTTTTAGCCCGTTTTCGGAAGGCGTTACTTTCCAAGAGGACATTTGTTTTTATATAGTTGGTTTCTGAAGGTCTGTAACACAGATTTCGAAAGATTGCACCTCAGAGTGCGAGATTACCCTCATATTTGACCTCTGGTGCTGCTATTTAATAATAAAAACCAAAATTTCCTGTTAAGTATACTAATATATGTGCCACAGAATTGGATATTCACGTTCAACAATGAGACATCGTATGGGAATTTTTTTCTACTCCGCTTGAACGATGAATGGGATAGTACATGCGAAATTAATCCGTACATCATTTGCTTCTTCATAATTTCCCAACGAGAGAAGATAAGAAAAAGCTACCATTACTTTATTTTTATCACAGTTACCACTTCTGGAATGTTTATTTTTATTTAAGAAATTAAACAAACAACAAATTACTCCATTTAGAGGTTTAGGCGTACATGACGCTATTTTTCAAAGGTTCAACCAATGTGTATATCTCATTTGTACGTTGTTCAGTTCCAGAAATGATCAAGAGTTTAGAATGGTACTACAGACGTTTAACAAAAGAAAATACAAATCTATTAGACACTTTTCTGAAACATGTGCCGTTTTTGCACACACTTTTTCTTTCCGATTGCTTTATGACCCTTCCTTCTTCCTTTGCTTATGCCCTTATTCCCCTTCCTTATGTCGTTGCGTATGTATGGTGTGATCGGCAGGCTGGCTGCTTATTGGTTGAAACAATTCTCATGTTAACGAAAAGAGGTGTTCCTGCCCTTGCGGCATAGTGAGCTCATCAAACTCTTCTTGGCCTCTCATACCCAGGACATCTCTCATACCTGCTTAGCGGTGGGATGTAGATTTTCGGCTTCTTAAATCAAAATGGTTATATTTGGAGTCTTCTTTACTGTATACTCCCAATAACGGAAATACAATACTTTACAATTTGTAAAATACTTTTATTGTAAACGATATTAATGTATTATTAGTTTGGCTCATGGTACACTCTTGTAATATTTCTAATCAAGAAATGTGCATTGGTAAGCCAAGGCATTAAATCATGATAATTTGGGCACCGCATTAAAGTCCTTTATATCATTTCACTCATATTTTATTATATGCTTGTACCTGAAAATTCCTTTGTCAATACTATTGGTTATTAATATGCTAAATCTGGCAAATGTTGAGAGATTTATGTCTTTAAATTTAACGATTCAAATGCCTCTGAATGCATTATATGTTATAAAGATCTCAATGGAGTATTGCTGTTGAGCAATTACATCCATTGTATGTTATATTTATTTGCTATTTTTCATAGTTTTCTCGTTACTCTAAACTCAAATTTATTTTTTGTTTTATTGTTCAGAAAATTATATTTAAATATTTATTGTTATACATTGTGAGTTATCATTCTTCTTCTCCCGTAACTCTGAGTTATAGCTGCGAGCGCGAGAGATGGCCAGTCAGAGGAAAGGATGTCAGATAAGCGCATTGTTTAGGGATAGCGTACGTAACATATGATGCGTTTAGAAAACATTGACCATTTACAAGTTAATATGCTTAACATTTCTTAACTTAATAATGAATTAATAAAATATAATTGTTCTGAAATTTCTATCTGCTCTATTTATTCGTTATCAGGTACAGGGAGAATAGGGGAGTTTTTATTTTTCTCATTGGAGTCACTTATTTCTTTTCCTACAAAAATAATGAAACTATCAATGACATCCTCCAGTAAGCCACTCTTTTCCCAAAACCATTTCTGTACTCTTATCACGTGATTACATTAACCCAAAAGTCTTCAGAAGCATAGAAGCAGAGGTGCCGACTCCTAGGGTCAGAGGAGCTCAGCTTCCCCAATATTTCCAAAGGGTTATAATAATGTTAACATATTTAGTTTGGATGTACTAAATTCTTCGGGAGTTAACCAAATTTGTACGATGGTTTTAACTGTTCCAATGTCAACTTGTACAGCTATAATTTACTTTTTTAAATTACTTAAGATTATCAGAGGGACAGAACTGTCACCGAGACACAATCCGCTCTATATCATCGAGATGAATGAGTTGGAGAGGCAGACGTTCGCCAGGTTTTCGTTAAAATATTTTTTTTTGTTTCTTGGATTAATGTTTTATTGATTTGCATGTTTACAGTTTATAGATTATATTTAATAGATTATTGAACAAAATACATAGACTTTATTTCAGTTGTCTACATATCATAATCTTTATTTAATTTATTTGCTTATTAACGCATATCATTATAGAGATATTTTTTAATTACATTGGGATGAATATTTGCAATTTTTGTGTTTTGGCTGATATTTCTGGCGTATATATTTAAAAATTTCACAAAGCGAAGCTGGGGACCAGCAATATATTACAGATGTCGGCACCTATATTCAGGAGTGGAGAAAGAAAATGCGTACAGCCATCTATGATGACCCTTTTTGCGAACATAGTATAACTCTGTTTTGGATTTTTATCATCTAGCTTTTCTAACCTAAAGGAAGAATTTTATTTACTATTTTTTTGAAAAATTCATGACTTGTTAAGTTTAAGGTTTTTCTCTTTTCAGTGATAAGATATATGGGTCTCGTGCATGTAAAATTACCTCCTGAACTTTGATGATAGAAGCAACCCCTCTGAGTCTTGAAACTCTTTGCAATGAATTCTGCAGCTACTTCCCGCAAGTATATGTGCTACCATGGTTAGTAGGTCACCCTGGAGAAAGAACGAGAAATTAGGGCACGTGAAGCAGTGTCGGTTGCTCCACTTTCTTCGAGTGGTAATAGGAGATGCGATGTGGAGTTTATCAAAGAACGCTTCTCTGTCCTGACAAACATAGACTAGGTTTCTTCTACAGTTACATTATATTTACATTGTTAGCCTCACGTTCGCTTTTTCACTGAAATGACATATTCCTTATCTCGCTTCCTGGGTTGCTTTTAGTTTGAGTAGCTTCCTTTTAGAGCATGATATTGTTTTATTACGTTATCAAATACTTAGTATCTTTTTGACTCTGCGTAGCAAAAAATTACAACCACAAATATATATAGCTATTTTTTTTTTAAAATGATAGCATATTTCATGAAAATTTCGACATTTGATAGCAATTTGGGCCCAAAAGTCAACGTTTCATTTTGGCTGTTAAAAATCCAATAAGGTGTGATCAATAAGTGTTTGCGCTTTTTCTCTTAGTGGTGAGTAAACATGTAGGAAGCTTAGAACGTTAATTTTTTAGTGACTTCTTTCGTATTTATAATAGTGTCACACAATTTTTATCTATGGACATTTCTGTTAACTTATGACATCACATCATTGCTTTGTCTGTCTTTTGACGCAAATATGTACATTTTTTGCTTTGTTGTTGCAAGTTTTGAGTGTGCAAATTATTTCTGAAGTATTTGTAATATATTACAATTATTGCTAATATAGAGGTAATCGGTGGCTCTCCAGAGAAACAAACACCGAACTTTATCATATATGAGGTCATTAAAATATATGGCTGCCGCATTTGCGCATACGCGTCCTAGAGGAATGCCTCTTCATTAGCCAGTACTCCCCTTACGCGTTATTCCCTACTCTTCTTGACATGGTAACCATCCGTAATCTTAAAATTTTCCAAAAAAAAAAAAAAAAAAAAAACCGTTACTCATGCCACAAAAAATTGAATGTATGTACAGTGTAAACTAGTTATAATAAAATGGTCCTAGTGGTGACTTGTGTGTTTAAATTGGTGGAGCATTTGACTGTGAATGAACGAATACTTCTTTGTAAATGTTTCTATCAAATCAGTTCTGTTCGCAGAGGGTTTATTGAAAATTTTCCTAATGCAGTGTCCTCTTCAAGAAGTGTTGTACAAAGAATAGTAAATAAAATTGAAACTATAGATACAGTGTTGGACAAAGCTCGTTCCAGAATACCAGTTATTTTAATGTAAGAAAAATTGGATGAAATCTAAGATGATCTGGAACATTTATTATTTAATAATTTCTTATGTGTATCAACACTAATTTTATCGTCATTGCTTCAGCAGTGGGCAGAAGAGGAAAAAGTGTAAGGTTGGTTTCAACAGAACTCTGCAGCCATACATACGGTTAAAGAATCATTAAAAGGAATCAGTGAGAAGTTCAAGGATAGGATAATTAGTGTTAGTATGTAGTCCTCGAGTTCTCCAGAATTAACCAAATGCAATTTTTATTTGTGCGGCAGTTTGGAAGACAAAGTGTTTTGCATAATTTCAGTTGAAGAGCTTACGAGAGGTGACATATTCTCGCGATGTGGAGTTTGTATACAAGCGGAAGCAAATCACTTCCAATAAGATAAGTTTCATATTCCGTTTGTGCTTCGGACGTTGTAGGTAGCATTTCATCCTTTGACGCTCAACTGTCACCTAGGAATCAGGCCTATAATATATTTATGTCCCTGTAGATGTAGGCTTGGACCACAAATTGCAACCAAATAGTAATCATGTCTACATACATCTCATTGTGATGATGTACTTGTTCTAAGTTATATATTTTGGCAGTATCGTTATAGTACTTACAAATACAATTCAAATACACTGATTAAGTTTAGTGTAAACATTTTGAGAACATGGACTGTTAAAATAACTTAATAAGCAGTACAAAATATTTTTAAGAAGTTTAGTAGTTTCTCTATTGTATGCAATGCCGATGGTAGTACAACGTCCTCTAAGAGAGTGAAAATTACTACAGGGCTTATTTGAAGCTTTACTATGGAATGAGTTATATTGCCGAATAGACAGCCGTACACTTTCTGATATAATGTGTCTGCCACTATCTCCTACATATTTTCCTATGGGCTACAATATTCGAATTATTGAGTGGTGACTAATGCAAATATATCCTCAAAAGTATTATTATTATTATTATTATTATTATTATTATTATTATTATTATTATTATCATTACATTAAGAATCATAGCAGATCAAGCATAAGTCCCAAATGAAACACCAGGATACCTCATACAGTTTGAATTATAACTCAACGCATTTAATATATTGAAAACATGATAGACTGTGACATTTATTTTGCTGATCAGTACTATAAATAAATAAATAAAATCTGTATACGCCACCCTGGTACCTGGTTTCCTAAACCAGGGCGTGTATATCAAATTTTACATTTTTCATTATTATTATAACTATACAATTCAATAATATTTAAATACATTGTTTCATAGATATTCCTAATAACTAGATTAAAATAATATAATATAATAAAACAGTAAGAAAAAAACTGAAAATAATTAAATTGAACCAAAATATAAATTTACTTAACTACTTCCCAAATTATCTTCCAAAAATCTACAAAAAATACCAAATTAACAATTTAACAATATTACTGGAAGCCAGTAGGAATTATAGCTGGTAGCCAGCTATTCTATCCTTTAAATTTGTTCCATAACTATACAACTATACTATTACTAACCACTGGTTACCAGCGGTATGTACGGTAGAAATTCTCTTAAATTAAACACTATCCTTAATTGTTTCAAATCTCCTTAACTTATTATAATCATTATAATGTCCTTCTCTTTAACAACTTACTTCACTTAAAGTTCATTTATCATTATTAATATTTCCTACCCATTACATTTATTTATCCCAACACTTGAACTCATTAAACACTATCACCTCGCTTCCACCATATTACTCTTCATCTGTTCTTCCCAACCATCCGTTCTTCCATATAGCTTGATCTTCCTGGTCCCCTGGTTGCACCATTTCTCGCGCTCTGCTCCTCCTCTCCGGACACCACTTCTCCATCCTCCATCTCCTGCCGCGGCTCATTTCCGTGTATCTCTAACACCCTTCCATCTCCTTCTGTAATCTTCCTTCTTCCATCTTCTTCCCGGTGTCAAAACTCTTATAGGTATATTCTCTACTTCAGGTTGTAAATCAAAATTATTCCTATCTATTATATTTTTAGGTATTTTCATCTCCACATTCCCTTCTTCCTTAGCTTTATTTTCTCCTTCTAATATTCTCTTCCTGTTGATTTAATTAAAGTTATCTTGTATATTTTCTAATCTTGTTAAGTTATTTGTGTTTGGGGATTGTCTTTGCATACGTACGCGTTCTGATCTTCTTATCTCGTCCTCAGCTTTTTCATTACTTCTTATTGTATGATCTTGTGGTATGACCTCTTCCCGTGCTAGGTTACTTATTTTGAATGCGGCCTGCTCGAGGTATTTATATAGGCCCTTATTTCTAAGTATATATGCCACCTGATGGCCACTTAAAATTTCTCTTTCTTCTCTCACATGTTCTAAATAGCGTGTACATTCAAATAACACATGCTCTGGGTTATCCTGTGTTTGCAAAGTGTACATATATCGTCCTCTGTTCTGTTAATTTTTTTCCAATAAGTTTTGTAAAGCCCGTGTCCTATAAGGTAATGTATCATGCCTTTGGTAGGTTGCATAAATTTAAGTTTTATTCACTCAAAAATGTTGTTAAATGAGTCGAAAATTCTCCTGCCTGCCTCGGCATTTTCCCATTCGTGAAGCCATTGTTCTTTTAATTTATGTTTTATTTCATTTAATTTGTTGCAGTGACTGCCGATTATTAAACTTACTTTCTCCAAGTTGCCTTTTTTCAACCAATAAACAGCGCCTCTTAATTTAATCAATAGGTCAATTGGCCATATTCCTGTTACTACTAAAAGGACCATAGTGGGTGAGGTGCTTAATGCCCCTGTAAATCTTAATAACACCTTCCTTTGTGATCTTCTTAATAGAGTTTTTATTTGGACATCCTTCATCCTCAGAGCCCAGACCCCTGCTCCATAAGTCATTATTGAGGCAAAAATGCTCGTGTGGTATCCTGTAATGACGTTTAATGGAATTTTAAAATTCAACTGAACTAATCTTGCTAATTTCATCATAACGTTTTCGGATTTTTTTCGTACGTATTCAGTATGTTTCCTAAAGTTTATATTCTCATTTAAATAAATTCCCAAATATTTCGCTTCTTTTTGGCGTCTTATATATTGGTTGTTGTATTTTATGCATGGATCTCTTTTGAGATTACCTTTCAAAAACATGCAGCCTGATTTAGTTGGAGCTACTTGGAGTTTAGTTTTACTACACTATTTACTTAATTTATTAGTTAATTTATTCGCTCTTCTTCCTATATCTGCTCTATTGTTTCCTTCTATTAGAAATAAAACATCGTCGGCATACGCGATGGTTTTTGCCACATTTTCATCGTTGTTTAGTTCGTCTAAAAGAGTCTCCAAAACTATGTCCCAAAAAATTAGTCCTAAGATCGAGCCTTGGGGACATCCCTTAGTTATATTTCTATAAATTGTGTCTTCAGTACCTTTTACATGAACCCTTCTGTCTTTGCAGTAGTCTATTAATATTGCGTATAGGCATTTAGGGAGATCGATGTTACCTCTCAAATAGCACCGGCCACCATAAATTATCGAAAGCGCCGGAAATATCAATTAGAATTCCAATTAAATATTTTGAATTTGATTTATTGACCATTTCTAATAGGTGGTTTATTGCGTCTTGAGTCGATTTCCTTTTCTAAAGCCGAATTGATTATTGTTCATACCTGTCATGATCCTAAATTCTTTTAATCTTTTACAGACGAGTGCTTCTAAGTTTTTCCAAGAGTATTTAGGACACATATAGGTCTATATGATTTCGGCTCCTTAGGATCCTTGTCGACACTTTTCTTTAAGATAATAACTTTTTCTACTTTCCAGCAATAGGGAAAGCGCCCTTGCCATACACAGTCGTTAAAAAGTTGACGTAAGAACGGTGTAATTTTATCTTCCAAATTTATCAGAACTTCATTCATTATTCCATCTGGACCTGCTGCTTTATCCCTTTTTAGCTTATTTATAGCTAACTTCATTTCCAACACATAAGGGGTAGATTAGTATATTATTTCCATATATGTTATTCATAAACACTCTTTTTTGAATGTGCTGAATATTATCCATACTCTTATCATCCTGTGGAACTAACTTGTCCAAAAGGGCATTTACAGAGCTTTTTCACTCTGTAGTCATTTCACCATTGTCTTTTTTATTGTATTTAGAATATCCGGTTTCTTGATTTTTTTCCATAATAATTTTACAGGGCATTCCCCATATATTGGTGTGTAATTCCTTTTCTACGAAAGTTTTCCATGAGTTTGTCCTTGTTTCTTCTAATGTGTTTTTATATTTCTTTTTACCTTCTCTATATTTATTTAGGTTTCTCTCCCTTTCTTCAGCAATTATCGATATTTGATAAATTCTTCTTAGTTTCCTAACTTTGCTTCTTGCTTTTTGCAGTGCATCTTCCAAATAGTATTATAAACATTTTGGGTATGGTTGGGGGAACAGATTTCTCCATAGCCTTTCGTATTGTTTGGACAAGGTTATTGGCATCCTTATCAATAGACTCTCCTTCGTATTGCAACTTTAAGTTTACAAATTCTGTCTCAGAAGATTCCAGTCTGCTTGTTTGTAATTGTAAATTTTCTCTCCTCTTCCTTCTTTAAATTTTGGTTTTCGTGTGCAGTAATCGAAATAGATTAATCTGTGATCACTAGTGGTCATATCTTGACCTACTTTCCAATTTATTATTTTATTATTTGAGCTTAACTTACATAAAGTTATGTCAATGTTGGCAGTAGCACTTTTTTCGAAAGTAGGAGGGTTGTTGGTTGATTATTGACAAAAAGATTTAGTTCAGAAATAGTTTCTTCCAGTTTTTCTTCTCTTTCGTCTTTGATCTTACTATACCACCAGTCAGATTTGGCATTGGCATCGCTTGTGAAAATTTGCTCAATGTTTTTTAAAGCTGTTACTCACCTCTTTTATTTCTGTTATATAAGGGCCGATTGGATGGCTGTATTGAAAATTTTGCTTTTTTAGAATAAATTTTCCGCTGTCATGTGTTACTTCAATACAGTTTGTATGTGTATATCCTAATTGTGTTATATTGACATTTGTAAATTTGGATTATATATTATAATTGATGCCATAGGATTTTCTCCGTGACTAATTATCCGTGGTCTTGCTGGGGAATGTGCTACTTTGCCTTTAAAGGAATAGGGTTCCTGAATGCATAATAAGTCTAACCTTAGTTCTTCTGCAATTTTATTTAATTCCAATATCACTTATTTACTTCTCTGGGCGTTTATTTGGTCAAATTTGATTATTCTACGCTTGTCGTAATCTGCCATGTTGTCTTTTAGATAACACTTATCCGGAGTTTGCAACAGAGTGATGCTTGGTACCGATCCTAAGTTCTTGATCGGTTGCTTTCTTGAGTTTAGAAGTAATTTTATTATTCCTTCCTAGTTGTTTTATAACAGTGCCAAAATTACTTTCTTTAATTTTGTTTATTTTAGTTTTGTGTGTGTTTTGTTTCTTAATAGGGTGTTTGTTTTTGAAAGGAGTATTAGCAGGAAGTCTGGGAATTGTTGGAGAACTGCGTATTTTAGTTTCAGTCTTTGGAGTGCTTCAGAAAAAAATTTTGGAGTAGTTTACTCCATCGTGCCGGGATTTGAGCATAACAATTAGGCCAGCTTTGCTTAATGTCGAAAACTATCCTGCCATAACAAAGTACGAAGTGTTTATATACTTCATTGTTGAGATCCAGGTAATCGTTCCTTCTTTTATAGGCTGATTTAGTAGTTTTAATAATTAATTAGGATCCGTTGTAATATTTTGAGTTTTTAATTCCATATGGTCGATGGTATCTGGTACAGGGAATATTATTGATTCACCATTTTCATACAACTTACGCGTAACGTGTCGCAAAGCGACAGTCAAGGTGCATCTTTTCTCTAGTCGACTCAGCTGTAGAGTGACGTCAAAATCCGCATAGATCTGGTTAATGTCTGGAGTTCTTTTGTCGTCAACATTTATCGAAGTTGTGTTTCTTGTGCATCTGTAGCCAGAGTTGAGTTTTAATATTAACTGGTGCTTACTAGTGATTTCCTCTACACCCTTTTCCTCTTCTAGCGCCTCAATTTCTATCACTTTTTGACATGAAGTCGCATCACTGCCCTTGTCGTTCATTGAATTGACAAATTTTGCTTTTGTGTTTAATCTCGAACTTTCTCTTCTTCTTGCCCATAGCGGTTTTAAGAATCTACTGTGCAGCTTTTTTGTGAGACGAGTTGTACAGTCTCTACTTCTATTTGTTCCTTGTTCCCTACCTCTTCTTCACCCTCTTCTTCTGTACTTGTGTCTTCATCCATTAAGGCTTGATAATTCACCTCGACCTTTTACTTGATTCCCATTTCTTTATCTATGGTATGGATTCTTAATTTTGGGGGTAAAGCTGGTTTATTGTGTGACGATATTTCCAGTTCTTCATTTAATTTTGTGTTAAATAACAGCTCCAAGATTACATTATCATCTGTCTGTGGTTTTGGAATTATCCCTTAGTTTGAGTTTGTGGGCTATAATTCTTTTTAGGTTCCTTTTAATTTGACTGGGAGTATTTCTTGTTTTGTATATTCCTTCTTCCATAATCAGTTCGAGTGATAACTCTTTCCCACATTAGTTTATAGGTAGGACAATCTTGCCTTCCCCCACATTTCTTGTTTCTTCTGCAACAGGGAATACATATGGGCTGTTGTTCTTTCTTCGCACATTCTTTTCTTTCGTGATCTTCTTCCCCACAGTGTCCGCAAATTAGTTTGTCCCGATTGCAATATTTATCACGTGACCATTGTCGTAGCATTTGAGGCACTTAGCCACTGAAATGAAATCTTTAACACTGACTGACTGAAATCCAATATATATTCTGCCATTAGGGATTATGTTTTTCCTTAAATTTGGGGACACCTCCACTACGTGGTGAACGGTTGCCCTATTTCTTGGTCCAGTTTTGAACCTAAATTTAAATTCTTTTTTGAAATATACTCTCTTGAAATATATTGATCAAAATTCTGTATGTAGATATCTTCAGAGAGTTCCTCTTCCTTGGCACCAGCCAATACATCATACAAAATCATCAACGGGTTCCTCTTTCTGGGTGGTTCAATCCTTAAGTCTTTTCCTTTTAGGTTGTTGCTATGTATAACTTTGTTTAAGTCTTCCTCTGTTTCCTTTTCCATTATTAAATTTGTTCCGGCAGTTCTCAAACTTCTTATTTTAATTTTCTCTGCTGCAGATTTCAGATTCTGCGTTACTATTCTTTGTAACTCTCTTACGTCCGTGGTTTTGTTAAGAGACGAAGACGGTATGCTTTTTAGATTCAACTGTTCTCTGAAATTGTTGCATTTTACCCGTGGGTGCTGGTATTGTTGCTGCTTGTGCAAAGGTTCTTACTGGTTCTACACATCTCATCTCTTGTAGCTCCTTTGCCAGTTTTGCTTTAGATTTCACCTTCTCTCCCTCTATCCTTGCTTTGTCATACATATTTTGTAATTTAGCTAATAGTATATAGACCTCTTTCTTCTTATCCATATTAATCTTCTCTTTTGCAATGAGCGGATTAATTTCAGTTATCACTTCTACAAAGGTATCTATCTATAGGCTCCATGTCAAAATCGGGCTTTCCTTTCGCTTCCTCTTCCTTTTCTCTGTTTCTACTTCCCTATCACCATCTCGTTTTGCACTATCTCCTTTTCTGTCTGGTGACCTACCTAATGAGTGTTGAGGTAAGAATACCTCTTTTTCTTCCAATCTCCATTTATTTACTAGGGGAAGACCCCCCACCCCCAGTAACCCTTCCTGTCTCGTATAGTTTTGTGTTATAAACTATAGCAATTAATACTTTGTAACATCAAGTGTGATGTTATTCACCTCGCCTTGCTACCTTGCTAGCGTGCGCGTGCAACTGACGTCACACGAGCTACTAACTGGCGTTCTGTAACTTGCCGCCACGTTCCTGTTTCTAATATTTCATAACGTGTTATGCTTTATATCCTATTTCCATGGAAAATAATGGCTATTTGAATTTATAAACTTTCTTAGCAAGTTGTACTTACAGTATGCTTTCTTCTTATAATTCACTATTTCATATACACTCACCATTACCTCACCAAAAACAATTTAAAACTGAACACAATTCCCTTACTACTGCCACGCTCGGTAACCAGAGCGCTACTCTGGCTGATCAGTACTAAAAGACATTTCTGGATTTGGAAAACTGAGAAAATGTCTGGATTGGGTACTATTACTATTTTGAATAAGTCAATAACCAATTATCGCGGGTGCTTATAACTTTATTGATTATGTGACCAAAAACCAGATTAAGAAGTAGAAGGACAGCAGAAAGTGATAGAGTATGGAAAGTAATGATGATGAATATGGTGCTGAGATGCACTTACTCCTAAACTGTTGCAATTAGCTGATTTTAGTGCATTTTCAACAATTTAAAACTTTATGGAAATAGTGAAAACTTATTTCTGTCTAAAGTGACAAGTAAATAACACCTTTATAAAATTATATATTTAATTTGTAAATATTTATGTTTACTTTAAACAAGCTAGCATTAAAAAATGAAAAATAGTTCTTCAAATAGTCAAATGAGTAATGTACAGTTATATATACATCAACTATACAGAATTGAATAAAAAGTACTCGTTAATATGGCAAAGAGCAGCTGTTTTATCTTTTGTGCGGATAGTATATTTTATTTTTGCAGATCACAAATCAACTTAGTCAGATATATAATTCCAATTATTGGTTGCTAAAGTAAAACTATTTAACAAATTATGAAAGTTTATACAATCTTTTAATTTTCTGCGCTATTCATTGGCACTGTTCCGCTAGTGCCATACATCATTAATACAACTAAGGCACTGTTATAACAAAACTCTAGAATTTAGCTGTGAAAAGTTTATGTGTTAAATAGGGAGAAAATAGACAAACTTCCGATGGAACGTTCTTGAATTTCTACAACATTATTCCAACGTGTTAACAATATAACAAACGCACTCATTTAGGAATTCATTTTTAGAAAGGAAGTGCAAGCTTAAAAAGCAAACACTAACGATGGAATATTTGCTACCATGAAGGTGAAGTTGCCTAAACATCAACAATACAGTGTAGCTAACTCTGAACTCTACCTAGTATTCTGTTTTCGTTTAGTAAAAGGTTTCTATACTGTAGCTGCAAACTCTAATCCCCTAACTCTGACGTCATGTGCCTTAATTTGCGTCAGGCTTATTCTGGTGTCTTACTGGCTAAGAAATAGTACCATCTCTAGTTATTATAATGAACGGTTGAAATTCTTGGTTATTCGCCGTGTAAATTTAATGCATTAAACCCTAAACGTTACCATGTAGATGAAAATCATATAAGTAACTTAGACCACTGTGGTTGATCGCTGTCTGAAAAAAAAGAATTTGGCATTAAGATGACCAAGGAGACACCACTCTCTTGGAACGTATTAATGTGACACAAGTGACAGCCGATTGCCAATCAGAGAGCCGAAAGATGTCTTCACCCAAGTTTAGGATCAAATCAACAAAGTTTCTATAAATGGAAAAGAAGAATGATGTCACGAAATACAGCCAATTAGTACTATCGAGGAAGACGTGCTCTATCAGATGATCGAAAACCATAGTCTTAAAGAACATTCCAGAGTTGTGCTAAAAGGAAGGAAAAGAGGTAGAGGGCAAAGGAAAGAAAATAAAGTTACCCATGATGGTACAAAATTAAATTCTAAATGTTACATTTTGAAATTGATGGTTTTTCAGCGGAAAAAGAATAAATATTTACTATCCGATTTTCCTAGTATTCATCAACACCAGGTAAAAACAGGACAAATGCTTTACATTTAAGATTTATGTTACCTTCAAAAGTGTATAGTTCCCTTACAGCTATAACAGAAAACTTACACTTCCTCTGTATTTAGTTAGTATTCTTTCGAATGAGAGAGTAGTACTTTACGACCAAAAGCCTTCTGGCATATTAAACACAACATGTAGTGTAACCAAAGTTGCCTGAGACAGTCCACAAAAGGAAAACCAAAATGGGTTATAGTTTTTATTCCCAAGTTCATCAGTAAGGCATCTATGGGTTCTTCCAGCAAAATGAAACTGTAAGCAGACAAACCAAAATGCATTCCTTCTGCCGAAGTAAGTAGCGAGTGCATCTCGAAGGCGTTGGCAACAAACCAGTATTATTTGACCTTTAAATGTTTACTTAAATTTTATTAATGTGAAAGCATTTGCTTTATGTGTGTGTTAAGGTGAAGTAGTGGCAAATATTACAAATTAAAAATTGCTAGGCTTCTACTAGACCATTATCTTAACTTCTGTTGAACAATACATTATTCATTTATCCATCCTATCGTCAGTGCAAAATTATACAATTCTCTATCCTCACCACATATTGAACATAAATTTTCCTTGTGATTTCTCGAAATGCTGCCGTATTCATCTGACATCGTATCCTTTTATTTGATTTCATATTCGCCCAATGGGATAAGCAGAATTGGTCTTCATCATGTCTGACATCTCAAGAAATCCTGTTTTGACCATTCCCTTATTTTTATTCTAAAACTGATATACAGAGTGTTTCATTTATAACAAGTGGTGTTTAAACTAATTGTATTTTTGTTTGACAGCAGCTACGAACATACAACTACTTTATAAGTGTAAAGTATTTCTGGAAGAATTGTTAACCTTCACAGTCGATGCTGAAAATGACCTTCTATACACACACACACACACACACACACACATATATATATATATATATATATATATATATATCTGTTGCCCGTGTCATTTCCCAGTAATTACCGTTGATTTGTCGTATCTTTATATTCTCAATTGTTAGAGATCGATTTCGATAATCTGGATCTTTAAGAAGTAAATAGGTAACGTAAGCGGGCTGATCCGGGTGGCCACAAATTCTTAGAAATTAATCAGCCTCAAAAACATTTCTGATTAAGGCGAGAGACCCTGTTAAAGTGTTACAAATTAACTACATTGGACCGGTTGAATTTCTGCAATTGCTCAACAGATTTCATGAAGATGCATTTTTATATATTTGTATTCACTGTGTTCGGAATAAAAGCAACGAACCCGGTATTTGGTTTGCCAAAACTTCACATCAAGCCCAAATTTTCTGCGGATGCAGGGGCAATTCAAAACTAGTGTGTGGGCTGCGTCAAGTTAAATATTATGTAGAATGCACAATGAAAGCCAAGAAACATTTGTAATAATAAATGTCTTATCTGACTTCTACAGTTCGTGAACTGCAAAAAATCCTATAATTTTCTTCTTTTATCGCCCTTTGACACGTAGAGTACTGCGCCCCCTGAGAGAAATGGCGTAATGCTTGTTAACAATACTGCTGCCCCGATATCTTCTATCACATTCGCCAAACAAGAAATGTGATGCTTGCCAGTCCTGTTGTTTCCAACTTCAACACTAAAGCGAGTATTATGCCTCTATTGGGAGGCAGGCACATTTTACGCTCTGTGAAGTAATTATCTAAGTCAATTCATACGACATCTCCGCCTGTAAAAAACTGTGAAGAAAAAGAAAGGGAAAAGGAATATTCATCGCAGTAACGACATTATTCGGACCTCACAGTTTACTCGTCACTTAAACGAAACCCCGTCTTAAATACATAAAGTTGTGTAATTTCCACCCGATTTATATGAATCATCCTGTATTATGTAGCCTCCGGAACATTTTCTAATCTTTTCTGTCTTCATATTGTTAGAATATAGCTTGACTACACATGAAACTACGTTTTGAGCATATGCATGATCTTCTATTATTATATCTACTAATAGAGTCACTTCTTCAGTAACTATATCGGTGCTTCCAGGGTAAAGCTCAATTAGACATGTAGCTATAGTACAGGTTGTTACGCTTAGAGATATTAAGAAATAAATGCTCGTTTAAAAACAGAGGAATATATTTTTATGATTTACATTTTACAAGATACAGTCTCCACGTTTATATAACACCAATGGCGTAAAGAACGTTTGCATGTGTGCTCATAAGCATGTGCGCTAAGGTACCGTATAATGGGAAGACAAGTCTGGAGCTGTGTATTCAGTAGAGCAATAGACATGTTATAGTAAGCAAATGAAAATAAATTCAACGCGTGCTGTGGTTATTACAGAGAAATATATTGCGCACGTAAAATGTCGATATACTGTGTGTAGAATGAGTGAAGTTTAAATGTCTGCAGGACAACTGAAAGTGCTCATAACGAGTTGCAATGACCTTTGTCCTTAACTTTAAGAGATTCTATATCAAGTTATGTAAAAGTATATTAATAAAATATATATTCTTCAATTTGTCACTTATTCCTTGAGACCTCTAAGCGGAACACCCGTACTTAACTCCCGCAAAATCATTTATTTCTTGAGAATTATTACCGCCACGAGTGGCCGAGGTCGTTAAGTCTCGGACTCGTGAGCGGGAGGTCTGGGTTCGAATACCGCCAGGACCGTCCTTCCTGACTGAGGTTTTTTCCAGGTTTTCCTCAGTCCTCATAAATGGCAAATGCCGGGGAGGTACCCTAAACTTAGGCCTGGAATGATTCCTTCCTTAAAAATAATCCTTTCCCAATATATCATTTCATCTCATGTATCATCAGTGTCCATCGCCTGTGGTGCCTCTGTAGCAAAAACGGGCGTTAAACACTATTCATTCATTCATTTGAGAATTATTATTCCAGTGTTATCTGCTCTTGGACCGATTAATCATATGCAAGATAGGTTTGCGACACAGAGTAGCATTCACTCTAGCCATCGTTAAATATTTCAGATTTCGGCTAACGCACCCAAAGCCTATTTTGCGCAGTAGTATATGCAGACAAATTATTGTTTTGGCGAAACTGAAGTCACTTAACAGTCACTAAAACATTTTTAGGGTTCATTGTTTCAAAGTAAATCGTGTTCTTTTACTCGTACTACCGAACGAACAATTTTACCGCCTCACGTAGCCCACATTTCCAGGAAGAGATCTTTTTGCAAGCAGTGGAAAACATGTCGATTGCTTCCTCTTCTTGTAAACCAGGGTAGACCTGGGAAACTCGTTGAAGGCCAAATTGCCGCTTGTTAGCTTTCATCGAGTTTCCCAGCCCTGCTATATACACTGTTTCAGAAGAACCGGAAAACACTGATGTTAGCTTACTTCTTTTGAGACAGAAGTATATTTTTCAATAAATTGATTAACATTGTTGATTTTTCAAACGTTTTCCTATGTCTAATACCATGCTGCTGTATTTAAAAATTGGAAATAATACGGCAGTTCTAGAATCGAACATGTGTATCCTTTGGAAGGGGATTAACAAAGTGTTCATTAATAAGCAACTTATTTAAACGCCGAACTACTTTGGTTGTATACATTGTTTCTTAAAACATTTTCATAGGATAATAATAGAAAATAACTATATTAGAGAAATAAAATGACATGTATAGAGAATAAAAGTGCCACGTTGTTACAAAATTATTGCCATCTAACTTTCTTTTCAAATATGACTTTCCATGATATTTATAGAGTTGTTCTGATTTATAAAGTTAAGCTGAGCGACAGTGCGATATGTAACATAAGTGTAGCGCAAGTTAGTTCAAAATGATGTTTCTGGTATTCGCACAACTAAAGAACCGTGACTGAATTCCATTGCTGAAGAAACCCAATGCATCAGAGTTCACACAATGAGGGATAAATCGTAAGTCATTGAAACTATTTTTTCCTCGCCAATAAGGGGCAACACGAAAAATCTAAGATATACGAATGAAAGCATATGAAATGTATTTTGAATGAAGCCAGCAGATGGTATATATGAGCGGAGCTGCTTGTCCCAGCATGCACTGAAGTTCAGTTGGTGAGCGTCAGTGGTCAGGAATGGAGGTCCGTGCGTATGTAAAAATAACATTTCTCCGCGATAAGAAAACAGAAGAGCGCCATTCATTACTATGTGAAGAACTAGATTCGCGTACCCTGCCCTGTCAAATAGTGGCGAGGTGAACAGAGGTTTTCCCATCGCTGGCAACGAACCGGCGATATACTTGGAGACTACTTCAAAGACTGCTAAACACCGCGTATTACACGGGAGACTCGCCTTGTGACGGATTTACAACCCTGTGTAAGTAATTGCGTGTACTTTTTGCTCTTGCCATAATAAGCTAATTTTGTCCAGTTGCCCGTGTTTTGCTTCTTCCCTATGAGGGCAGCCTGCATCTTATTTTCCGTTGGTTACACCAATCGGCAGTAAATGCCATATACTTTCAAACGTATATGTTAGATTTTTCATGTTGTTTGTTTTTCGCGGGAAAAAAAAATAGTTGCCATGACTGACTTTTCCCTCATATAATTGTAGTAATTAATATATTAAAATTAAAGGAAACATCGCTACCTTTGCAATTTTGTTATAAATGAAACCGTTTTGATGTAAATTCAGTTTTAATTTATGTGATAGTTTATTTGTTTGTAAAATTAACCCGGGTTTCATATTTTGTTATACCGGCACTTATATAAACGACATGACCTTAATTGTATTATATATAAAAAAAATCCCAGTGAGAGGTCAAACGCGATGACGAGGTTACGGTTTGGAGCAGAGATACAGGTACGATAATAATTCAAATGAAGCAGCATTGCTTGACATTTTGTGGTACAATAATTTCTATAAAGCTGAAAGAAATAAAAAATAAGTATCAAGGGTGGGTGTTTTTTCCTCAACAGCCCCCTGTTCTGTCCTGTATTTTCATTTCTTCTGTATATTTGATTTAAACGTTGCATTTTTGAAGAGTGAAAAACCTCATTATAAAATAGCAGTAGCGATAAAGCAGAAGCTTACAGATAGTGTCTACTACCATTAAATTATGATTGTATTGTAGTCTTAGAACTGCTCATACTTAGCTACTGAGAAATGCTGAAAACGCGAAAGAACAGCCACCATTAACTCGAAACTTACACTCTTTCTGCACTAAAACTAGATAAAGGGAATAACCGTTACGTCACTATCAGCGAGCAGAGAAAATAATCGATGATCAAATTTATTCCGTTTTACCGCGATTCAGTTTGAGTGGATGACCTGACTGCTAGACAGCCTTGCCTTGAAGAGGTGGTAAAGGGTACCAATTTTGAGAGTACGACACAGCAGTTAAAAACTAACAGGATAACATTTTTAAATAAAATTACTTATTATTTGCTTATTTTTTGTTTTCTGATAACCAAAGGAGCAATTATTGTTGTTGTGAACCGAGCGCTGCCAACAAAACACGAGCGTGGGCGTTACCGAGTGAGAAGGGAAAGAAGCTTATATTTGCTTAATGTAAGCTGTAACTGGTGATATATTTATTTTATTTAAATCCATTAACAATTCAGCCGGTCATAATCGTTTTTGTGTTTGTGCCTTCAGCTGGCATTCCTACACGGCTGCACTAGCGTCATGTCAGCGTAGTGAGGAAGGCACCAATAGTACGGTTCATAGCGCTGCAACCAAAATTGGTAAATGTAAAATAATACGGGTAATAACTACGATGAGACTATATGTCACATAAGGCGCACTCCCACACTGTACAGCAAATTTTGAGAACTGGATCAACTGATACCTGATTATATTGACTATTAGCAAGGTTAAATGCGAATAAATTTGATCACCCAGTATCTAAACTACAGATAGGTGACCTTTCTGTTATACAAACGGTGCATGGACCCCCCCCCCTCTCGTGACTTTGACTGTGCATGTTCTGAGTTTGGCTGGCCATGGTCAAGTCCATGTACTATGTGTTGGAGGGGTTTTGTATGGCAGCCACGTTGGGTGCCAATTTCTGAAGCGGTTTGGTATGACTCCAACAATTGGAGCTTAATTATGAAGTTGTTTAGTCGGCTCCGGCTATGTCCCCGGGTTGGGCACAATCTTAAAGCGATCTATTATCACGTTGTGATGCCAGTTTTGAAGTGGTGTAAATTGATTAAGGTCGCTTCGGTGTTGTTGCCCACGCTTCAGTGATAACAATTTCTCAGGGTGAATTTTGTTGACGCGTACTCAACAGGAGTGAGATAGGAATTCAATGGTGTAAATGAGCACGCGATGCGACATAATAAGTATTGGTATTTTATTATGTCCAAAATTTTTTGCATCCTCCGGCATTTTGTTTACGATAGACTTAGCTACGTCGATAAAACTGTCCTCACATTATCAATTGGCACATTTGACGCATCACCAGAACGCTTTGAAGAACCCTCCGTTTTGCGTTATGACTGTCGATTGTCCAGGCTTTTGTCGCTATCAATAGCTCCCCACCGCCTCTAGCAAAGGTCAGTGATGCTCATTCAGGAAATATATAGTGGCGATATAGAGTTGGCTACATTGACCACAAGACAAATGCTCGTGTGTGATAAAACGGATTTGATAATTTTTTCTGATAATTTCACTTCATCGATTCAATTCGACCCTCCGACTGTGATTGGTCAAAATTCAAAATTTTGTTTCGTTTCATTGGTCTATTTTAAGATGACGTCACATGAGTGAAATAATCATTATAAAAATAAGAAGAAAACAAATTAACTGATTTCAAAATGTCCATATATAGTGCCGAAAAAATACTTACAAAGAAGTGAGTAGTAGAAAAGAGGTTTGACACTAAGTATGAAGAGAGTGGGAAAGAATAATCTCAGACCCTTCAATATGGAGCTACAGGCATCAATGTGCACCAACGTTATAACTAGGTAGCGGTGTGACAAGTGCTCATTGCGTCAAATGTAACCTATGTCACTTCGCGGAGTTGCAGTAATAAGCAGGCTGCACTTTGGTCTACCAAGAAGTGGATATATTCATTAATGCCCATGATTCGATATTAGAGAAAATGAAATTGCAGCAAACCTTCTATAATGCTCTCGTTTGCCCTTGGCAGATGGTATGCCATACTAGTCTATGCATTTTACAATATAGAACATCTTCCTGATTACAGAGCTAAATTTACTATATGCTCTGAAAGACCGACTGCAATAAATGCTCTGAAAGCAGTAACTGCCACAGGACGTTGGATAGCATTTGTAATCGATGCTCTATTTCCCTTATGAGTACCAGCCATTCGGCATAAAGGGGGATGAATTGGCAGATAAACTTGCAAGAAATTGTGCAATGGGGCTCTTTTATGAAACCGAAACCATTTATAGGAACATCTTATCAAAGAGTCAGATTACTTCTTGTTCCGCGAACTTACAGTCAACATCTGGTGCTGTGGGACAATCAGATTGGGAACTGGCAAGCTCGAGAGCTTATTGCAGGACTAGCCCCCGATGTAAGGAGACATTATTGTCTCTAAGTCGGACGTGAATGCGGCAGGTTGTTGTTTTCTTACTAGCCATAATACCCTTCGCAGACATCTGCACATCATGAGAATCTCACATAACTTAAGTGGCGGGAAATGTGAAGTGGATCTTGAAACATCTTCATATATACCGAGGGTGTCATGTATACCCACTTTCACAGTAGATAAATACTTAATATATTTCAAAGTTGAACCAAAAAACAACAGTAGTGTGCAGTATGGTGTTTTGTAAACAGATGTGACTTACATATATTATGATAGTGTTACTACTTTACAGTTAAATCAACAATGAACAAGTGAAGCCAAGATTATCTTAAATCAACAATGAACAAATGAAGCCAGGATTATCGTATGATGTTCTGTAAACAGATATAATTCACATTACGTTATGCTAGCGTTGCTACAACGAAATGGAGTCAGATTATCGTTTGAACAGCAGAAAGAAATTTTGAGGTAGTATTGGAAAACCGAGAATGTTGTTGAAGTTCAAAACAATGGAGACGTGTGTACAGAAGAGAACCGCCAACGCGAGTAACAAATGCACGCATTCGAGACAAATTTGAGTCTCATGGTGCCGTATGCGATGTTCACAAGGGCAGATCTGAGAGACCTCGCACAGCAACAAGCCCCGCGTACTCGGTTATGGTTTTGGAACGTTTTGAGTACTGACCGCAGAAATCTACAAGGCAATGTGCACGTGAGACTGGGATTAGCAGGACAAGCGTACATCATATTATTAAAACAGCAAAGTTTAAAGTTTTCATCCCAAAAATTTTGCATGCATTAAATGAAGATGGTCCTGAAACGGCACGTGTTGCAATCGCAGAGGATACTTTCGCAAACGTTGCTAAATCATTAGTTCAACGTACTCAGAAGGTATCGACGCCGATGGTGAGGATTTTGAGCAACTGTAAAAGTCTAAGATGATTAGTGATCATTATTTTCTCTTTGTGTGAATTAGTTTTGTTATGTTAACACAATTTTTTCTTTGCTTGAAGTGCGTATGCATTTTTTGGCACCTTCTGTATTACAGATGTGCAGGTTTACACAATCTAAACAGTTAGTTCTGAGATCTCTCTTTTTAGATCCAGAGGATATTAGAACAGCCAGTGTCAAGAACCTTCCTCTGAACTCTGGTAGAAACACTAGTGAAGTATAATGCACTGTAATGCACTTAAAATGTTATGTATTTACTCACGTAATGCAAAGGTATGCTGCAACTGCTGCCTTCGTTTTTAACACATTTCTGGCATCTGTTTATGACAGTCTATTACCCTTCTTAATTCTCTTTGAGAAATTAAGTTAAACTCTTGAGATGGTATTCCTCGAAGTATGTGGTTACTACCAACTTATGAATCGCATTACGGATTGGATCTCGAAAACTTGGGAATTTCTCTTCAAAATATTTTTGTGGCACACAAGCGGACTCATTAGGAATATATCAATCATAAATAAACACATTTTTGGAACATAATTAAATTAATTTTAGTATTTGCCATTCAGCATTCTTAGCAGATTCACTCTAGGGTTAGACACATGTTGTTTCTTTCCCTGTTAAAATAACACTGACTTATTGTGTGTGGCATTAGACTCAAGGTCAACATAACAGTTCGGCAAATCCTGCAAACCCACTCGTGTAGCCAGGCTAATTGGCCGTACAGCGTCGATCGTCAAATAATCGGGTGGTTGATAAAATTTTGCAAAAACCAATTGCTTGCTATTGTTTTCTGAAAGCGGGAATCGGGTTGGTAGGTTCCGATTATTTATTTGTTTAACTATACATTTTTTAAAAAGTACAAGTGTATTTATTGTAAGGTTACACTAAACTAATACAAAAACATAAAAAGGTGATATAGTGTAATTAATGATTATTATTACAAGTTTAAAAATTGCATTTGCACTATCCAACATGGAATTTATAAAAGCTGTTGAATTCATCAGAAACGTTGGAAATATATAAGCGTATACTTTAGATGATATTTTTAATTTGGAACAGATAGGCGAGAAAGATATCCTATACATGTATAGAAAGAACCTCGTATTATTAAAAGAGGGCCACATAAGTATGTAGTGTCATAATGGAAGCAAAATAAACTTCTTAAAAGAATAGATGTTGCGATAATGTTGTTAAGGTCATCGAAAAGTTGTAAAAGAATGTCATAACGTCAAAAGAGATTAATTCATAATTTCTTAGCATGGTGAATCAGATTCTAGTGGAAGCCGAAGGACTAAGAATGAGGGCAGAAAATACTAAAACTTTTGAGTCTATCGAAATTTGTATAAAGAGCTTGCACGGCAGCTCCAAAAGAAACTGAAGGATGAGATGTATTAGCGAAATAGTGCCTGTAATTGCGTGAATAATTCCGACTTTTTTAAAATGTAAGCCAGAAACACACTCTGTTGTTGTAAAGAGTGCTTATCGCAGAACATGCATAGAGAAAAATGCATATTTCGACGTGTCAGAAAACTTCCTTTGAATACTCTCATCTCGAGCGGTAAGCCTTCTTAGCTAACAGCTGCTTTGAAGCTGCAGATTCAGTTCACGTAACAACAAAGGCATACATTTCTGTGCCCGCACTTTCTTTCTGAGTGGGGATACGCGTTTCTGTCAGGCTTACTGATGGCTCTTTTCACTTCACTCTTTATTTCTTTAATGGTCTTCTAAACCCACCCTCAACTGAAACCATCGCGTTTCAGTAGAAGACACCCCCAACTCCCAAACTCCAAAATTAATTTACTAAACTACCTCTTCCTATCGACTGTATCATCTGATCTGTGATTTAAATGAGGTTACCAACTTTCGCGATAGTGTTAAAGCAGTAAAGCTGGCTGGCGTTGCAGGGATATAATGGTTTCATTGCACACAGAGTGCAACTTCTTGTGAAAACACGGAGTTTTAATTATATGATGCGACCAGAAGATGACGAGGTTCTTCTATCGGATCATCCAAATACTTATTGACCAACGCGGTGGCGGAGGATAGCATCGATACACTATAAATCAAGATTAGCCGGGGGCAGTGAACTTAACTGCTTCATTGGCCTTCAGTCTCACGCCATTCAGTATTGTTTGCATAGTGAAAGAAACGACAGATGTCCAATCTTAGCGTAAAGTCTGCTAAGAACATTAAATGAGAAGTGCAGATGCAAAAGGGACATTTACCCACTTTTTAAAAATGTCAGCAACAAAGAAAAAGGGGGATAACTACTCAATTACTTATGTAATTCCTGATTGCTCTTTACTAACAAAGCTTATAAAAAGTTATATCTTTAGTTTCCAGTTTTAAAATAAATGGAAATTAACTGATACTTGAAATGGATAACGTCCTTTTTGATTGGAAATTCTGTATAATGGGATATTGAAAGACAAATATTTAATATAATTAAAATTCAAATGGTATTTTAAAACTGAACTTCCACTTTCATCAAAAATGTTCAAAACTTGTGCAGCTTCATGATGTCATCTTGGCCAAAATCTTCGATGAAGAACTTGTACAGTTTTAGCTTCGCGTCACTCCGCCAATCTAGTCTTAGGAATAAGATTATCAACTTTTTACTGTGTTATATTTTGATGCTGTTGCCTTTTGTGATCCTAGGAGTACCAAGTCAAGGAATGTTTTCGCAAACTTGCAGGCATATCTGGAATCTTCAAATTTGTTCTGTTTATACCTTCTCCTTGAGCCATTATGTTTCCTTTCATGATTCTATCCAGAGCTATTTTTTAGAGTTCTTGATTATGAAGTGTCATTTTCCTGCATGCTTTAAGACTGTATCTTTAAATGTTTTCCAGTCATAGTTTTTACCATCACTTCCCAGTTTGAGCTCGTTGAAGTTTTTTTTAATGGTGTTTAATGCCCGTTTTCACTACAGAGGCACCACAGGCGGTGAACACTGATGATTGAAGCGGTAATATTATTGTCTGTTAGTTAGGTTGACAATTTGCAACGGTATTATTATTGTTGTTTCAATGTAATGGAAATGGAATGGGATCTCAGGGTAAATTATGGACTGTTTTTAATGACGTAAGTCATTAGGGGGGGAAGGAGATTGTTCACTGTAATAATGAAGTTCGGCACTGATTAAACATTTAATTTATTTTAGAACTTGGAAGGTTCTGGAACACGCTGTTCTTCGGCGGATTATAGTTCACGGTATTCACTCGCATATTTATTCACTTGAACGCGATTATTATTGCTATTACGTTGCACTGCCTGACTTAGAATTCTTTAGACTGCCCTCCACTGAACTAGCAATGACTTTTGAATGAATGACCTGGACTGATTTTAGAATGCCTTGGAATTACCTAGACTTTTGAATGAATTAGACTACCTGCTTTCCAAATGACCAAATGACCTGGACTGATTTTAGACTGAATAACTTCTGGCTGCCTGCTTTTGAATGATCAACCTTCAACTGCTGCAGAAATAACTCTTGAATCGACAACTTCTGATCCTGTACTCCAGTTTTCTCTAACATCGCCACGCTTCTCGCTAAATTAAATTCCCTTGATTCTTATTCTATTCCTTAGTTATATATTCGCCATTGGCTATCTTAAAATATTCATTATATCGCCAAAATCTTCCCATTCGTTGATTTTTATTCGATGCCCATTGGCTAAAATTAATTCCCTCCTTCTGATCTACAATGTCTACCCACGCTTGAGTTTTCAAAAAACGGCCTGTCATAAATTTCGGCACTTTCCTTACATGCTTGATTTCTAAAGTAATACCTTTTTCCGATTTTAGTTATAGAGATAATGGATTCTACGAAAACGCGTGTCTCTGCCCGCGGTAAATCCTTTTGAAAAAGGGCAAGTACCGTTTCCAATTGAATCCTAGCTATTTGCAGTGTTATTACTCCTGGCGCCGAACAGGTGTTTCGGCTGGACTGTCCGTGAGAGTTTGACAATGGGTAAAGTTTAACCGAAAGATCTTTTTCTCTCAGGTACGCTAACGGCTTCCGACAAAGTCATCAGTTCCATTCCCTTTACAAACATGGCAAACATATGGTATTACAGAAAGATAACTTGAATATTACTTGCTAATCAAAAAGACATATCTATAAACATACATTAATACATATAATATTGGGATCCTCCATTTAATTATAATATTAATTATTAATTAATTGATTACCTGAAATAAAATATAATTGTCAGAAATATATATACTTGAAAAGGAAATTTTGGGACAACATTTCCTGCTTCATGATACATGAGACGAAATGATATATTGAGAAAGGATTCTTTTCAGGAAGGAAATTTTCCAGGCCTAAGTTTAGGGTACCTCCCCGGCATTTGCCAGTTATGAGGACTGAGGAAAACCTGGAAAAACCCTCAGTCAGGGAGGACGGTCCTGGTGGGATTCGAACCCCAGACCTCCCCCTCACGAGTCCGCGCATTAACGTCCTCGGCCACCCGTGGCGGTAGAGCTCGCTCGTTACAGTGTCTCTTAATTAAATCAATATAGTGTTCAAGACCATAAAGCCCTTCTAACATTTTAATGTCTGTCTCTATCCAACCTAAAACCAAAAGCCCCCCCCCCCAAAAAAAACACAATCAGTTGGGACGAAACTTTGACCAATGCCTGGGAAGATTAACTGTATCTCAGAAATATACAATGGGGGGGGGAAATAGAATCTAGTAAAGATAAGTAATATTCCTAAGGTTTTGTTGTCCAATGGTTTTTTGGTTATTTTAGAATTGAAAAATTGGGCTGCTAGCCAAAGGCTGACAACCGCTATAAGATTGGTATGGCTCCCGCAGCCATTGCAATAAAGGTGAATCACACGGTACTGAGTAGGTTGATTTTATTCGGTGTCACACAAGGAATATGCAGTATTTTCAACATATTATGAAAACTCATTTTCCAACTAAACACAGGAAGTTACATTTTCAGATGGCGGTTCAATTTTTGAATGATCTCTCACTATGGAAAGTTATTTACAGAATTTATCGGCTGTAGTATAGAAAAAAATGCTTCAGCTTGCAGAGATGCTGTTTTTTAGCAGAGAAGTACTGTATCTGAATTTCTGTTTTCTCAGTTAGTAGCCAATATGTTGAACAAACATCAACCCGAAGGCTACCAAGTTGAAGGTTATATTTGGTACTGAAAATTCCTCTAAAAGAATGGAATACCTTCAAGTGTGTAGGCTCCACTTTATACATTTTTCACATTTCCTTTGTTTTCAATTCATAACGTAGATATTTTCCTCCTGACTTAGAAGCACAATAGTGTGTGTTGGAGCAAGAAAATTTACTAATGAAACTCATATCATTTGCCTTTTTCTCTGTAAAGTTTTCCTTTGAATATTTTTCTACGTCTTTCTTTCGTCATGAGACTTTTATAAACAAAATTGTGTGCAATAATGTTGATTCTCTTTTTAGAATCATGAAACAGTATAAGAAATGTGGAATTGTGTTTTTAAACTATTTGAAATGGGGTATTTGGTTTTGGTTTCTTTCTCGTGTATTCAATATTATCAGATCTCCTTTGCATGATGTTATTTTCATGTGCTTAAGAAGAAAGTTGTCTTGGTGCACCTAATTTTTCTTCAAATAGAAATAATTATAGAATTTCCTGATTTCTTGAGCAGTCGACGAAGTACACAGATAAGCTTCTTTTACATGAAGGAAAAATGGCAGTACTTTCGGAAATAAAACGATGGAAATCTTCATACACATAGGATATAATTTTGGCAAAAAGTTTGATCTTACATTTTTCCAGAACAAGATAGGCCTAAGCATTGAAATTATTGGAGTTGTGTCTTGTTCCCTCTCTCTAAACATCTATAGAATAGTAGAATGCTCTCCTTTGATATAAACAGGGAAGTGTGTAAAGTCAGTTTACTGTTTTGTTATTGGCTACATGTCATTGCCGTTACCAGACAGAACCGCCTTAGCCATGTAACTTCCTTTGAGGCAACAGTTAAAGCTCTCCCCTACAAATCAATCCAGGACGTAAACTTTAACATTCCTACGGCATCGGCTACCACCAAAGTGCCATTGAATTAATATTCCACTTCCTATTTGTTAAAATTGTACGCATAATGGAATGAAAAGTGTCACTCTTGGAGGATAGTGTTTTGAATTTATTTTTCGGATTTGATCTTAGAATACAGAGTTAGTGCAGAGTACTGCCATTATAGTTAACTTGGCACTACCGGTTACTTAGCATACCATAGACCATATGCTTATTTTAATGAAAGCACGCTTAGAGACAAAGAGATGGAAGCCATAGTTTTGCACAAAGCCAGCACTCCACCTGGTCTCAACCTGGTTGAGATTTTCTTCAGTTTACACCACCTTGTCGTTTCTAACATAACATGAATACCGCTGCATTTGTACCTATTTAGTTGACAATTGATTGTTGCCTCATCGATTCTTTCTTCTGAAATATTTGGTTCTTTGAACTTTGTTGACTTGCTATTGCTTCTGTTTTATTCTGTTAAGTTTGTAACAGTTACCGCCTACTTCAATCTGCCCTTAACCGTTCTGTTAGCCATAAAAATAAAAGGCATCTTGGAACTCCAGTCTCGAACGGCAGCAGAAAAAGCCGAAAGTAGCGTGACTTTAAGATAATAGGTGGATAATTAGCTAAACCACCACATAGGCATGTTTACTCAGATAGAGCATGGTGCTTTAGGTGGGAAGACATGGGGTTCGTTTTTAAGGCCCAACTTTTTGTTGTTATTATTTTTCTGTTAGAGTTAAAGGAGATTAACCACCTTTACAATTATTTACTCGCTAATATAGCACACAATCGGCTATAAATTTATATTTACAAGTTTTTCTGCTGAAGATAAAGGAAATTTGTCACCATTCAATGATATACCCTAACATAACAGCACACAATTCCCTATCAATTTATATTTACGAAAAGGAGGCGAGAAAGGCGGTCAGCCACAGCGAGCCGCAGCACACCATTGGGTCCAGCGGATTTACCCGAGGTTAGGTTAAGGTTAGCGTGTGAGTATATAAATTAATTATGAATTCCCAAAACACAACGCTTGGAAAAAGGTGATAAAATGAAGTTGAAACATACCTAAACATTTTACTTTTGTAATAAGGAACAACATATTGCAACCAGAAAGTTACGGAGGACAATGCATAGGTTGCATTTTAGGTTACGTTACGTTTAACAAAAAAAAAAAAAATTATAGTGTTAAAAGCGGATGCATTTTTCCTTTTGGTTGCTTGGTTGCTACTCCAGTCCTGCTTCTTCCGCTGCCGTTCGGGTCTGCGGCATTTGGTTTTCTCCGCTGTCGCTCGGGACTGGAAACCCAAGACGCCTCTATTTCTAAGGGCAAGTGCTCTGTTTACTCTTGCTTTTACCCGAAGAACAGCGAAATGCCAGGAAATATTGTATTAATATGTGATTCGTTTGTGCTTTACTTTACTGTAGCACTGAACGTCTTAATTTAATATGTTTTTATAAATTTATAGAGATAATTTAATTTAATTTTCTTTCACCATAAATACTCGTATATGCTACAAGTGCAACCTCTATTCTTTACGCAATGTCATGTTTGCTATTTTAATGAGTACTCATTTACCTTCTATATATTCTTGCAAACTATTTTATCACTTCACTTCGCTTCCAAGTTAGTTTACTTTGAGTTTCTCGTGTCCTAAAAGAAGCTTGCCCACTTCACGGTTATCTTGCCATTGGTTTCTTGTGTTTATATTACTTCATGTTATGGTATGATAGACATACTTACTTTACTCGTTTTATAGTTGATAATTGCTACCTTTTTAGTTGTTTATGTGATGCATTTAATTTTCCTTTTATTTTAAAACTCTTGAAGGTTATTCAATTTTATCATTTTTGACCACAACTATAATCACCAATTAGTTTTCACACACTGTGTCGTCTACTATCGGTAGCGAATTAGAAAATTCTTCGATAAGTTGTTCCAAATTTCTTGGGGAATAATGTTGAAAATTCTTGAGTAAAAAGGAACATCTTCTTGAATAAATTTGCAAATATTTCTGAGATTTCAGTTAAGAGGACATTAATACAAACTGTCCAAAAGTTTTTAATAGGTACTTTCCGAATATTACTCTATTTCCCCAAATTAGTAAAGCCGTTGGTTTAGTATCGTAGATTTACTGCACGTAAATCAGGCACTGAGCCTGAAAGAAGAGGCCTCTGGTCGAAATTTATCGGCCATTTCACCCCCCGCCCCCCTAGTTTGGAACTGTTCCTGGTCCCCCATCAATTACAGAGTAATTGAGATAATAAATATTTGCAATTTTAAATAAACGTTTCTATGATTTCTTACAGGCATGTTGTGCTTTCTGTATGTAGGAAACTTCGATTAAAAATTCACACATATAGAATTAAGATGGCATAGTGCTTAATGCTGAGTATAATGTCTATAATGTGTAATTTTAGTAATATTTAAAAGATAACATGTAATATTATAGCAAAGTAAGGAAAAACTCACGTCTTTCTCCGAAAACAGTAAGTTTTCGCAAAAGTCATACAATAGAAGTTAATCCCTTCAGGAATGCGGCGGGCAAAGCGTTGGCCATGCCTCTGGCGTAGAAGCCAGGCACTTTTCATAAGGGTACGCAATAGGTGTGCGTTCGCAGGTCATTGACATAGCCTGTAAAATTTGTTTGAAGTCAGCTGATTGACGAATGGCGTAATGTGTGCTCTGCCAAAATTTGTCCAGCAAATAGGAATGAATTTCGATGATGTCAGCATTGACCTATGGACATGGTGAAAACAAAACCGGAGGCAATATTTCGCTTCGCTTTAAGGGCGAGGGCGTCACTTTTTCTATAGAATAACTATAAGAAATAGATTTTGCCTTAAAAAGGGGCAGTCTCAAAATTCTCCGGGTCAAGATGGTGCTGCGTCACCTGGGCAGTTAGAGAAAGAACAACCTAAGTCCGAGGTTCAAGATCCGGCATCAACGAGGCTCGACAATTAATCAACGCGCGACCCACACATAGCACCATTTGCTGCATAAATACCATGAAGTAGTACCTTCTTTATATTAGGCACCATTTGGCGAACGCAACCAGATTTACGAGTTTGCCAAGTTTACCTTGCTAGTGATCCGGCGTGAGACGTAAGTTCATCTGATTATTCATGTTTGGGAGAATAAACATACTCCGTAGCTAAATCGTGAGGCATTATTTTTCGGCGAATTCCATATTAAATTCCCATTCACTCAGCCGATGGCTAGCTTACAGATACCAAAAATCAGCGGAGAGAGAGAGAGGGGGGGGAGCAGAAATGGTGGCCTGCAGCAGCCGTGACGAAATCTGTGATGAGTGGGCTTAAATTAATTCATACAGCTACCATACAGCCCAATTCCCATCTGATTACTTAAGTCTGAGACTATAAACCAACGTCATCACGAGGCGTTTATTCTACGTCGCCTCCCATGTCATTGTTTCAATTTCGTGCTCACGATATGGGGCCAACTACAATTCCTCCTCTGCATCCACAAATCTCGTTTCAAGTTTTGCGTAAAATTTGCACTCCATCAGGTATAAACTTAGTTTTATAAATTTCTTGAATTTATTTTACAATGGCGTTTCAAACATAATATTAATATTACTGTATTTAACGCTGCATCCATTTATTTGACAATTGTTGCATCATCGATTTCTTTCTACTGAAATATTTGCCTTGAAGTTAGTTAACTTACTATCTCTTTCATTTCTTCTGTTAAGTTGATATCAGTTACCGCCTACTCCAGTCTGTTCTTAACCGTTTTGATTAGTTTGTGCTTCTACCTGAAGTGCAGCGAATTATGGTGTTTTTATGTTTTACTTTATTTACATTGTGCGTATGATCCGGGTGTGGTTATGTAAGCATCATGACTGGCCTGTTCTTGCTTCCTTTCAGAGATCGTTAAGTTATCTGCTGAACATCGTGAGGAAAAATCCTTTTTGTCATTTACTTACATTTGTTAGGTCCGGAGTCCTCTCCGTAGGGTAAGCCCTTTGACTGAGGTATAATGTGTATTTTAGTATGATATTGTGATATTCTCTATTGAACATCGTCATACTGGGTTTAAATGACAGGTACTTGGGATGTTAAAAGTCAATGTGTTAAAACTAATGGTAAATCTTGGGAAGTATTAATAGTCTTTTATTTAGTACCCAAGAGGGAGATTTTATTAAATACTTGTAACGGAGTAATTCTTTGAATCAGTTATTAACATTTTGTATATTTATTCTGTCAATATTCCAAGGGTTTATTACTTGTTTAGATGTTTGGTTTTAAAGGAAACACAAACTGATAAAACAAAATAATACGTTCAATATTTCCAGCCGAATACTCTTTTCAAGAATAAGCTTTAACGTTCTGAAAAATAACTAACATTTTTAAAGGAGCTTCCGCTCGAAATATTCAACGTTTTAATGGTTTTATCAGTTTGTGTTTCCTTTAAAAGTGTTGTATAATCTCTTCATTGTGGAGTAAACTTTACAATAAAAGTTATTTTATTTTTCTCTTCTTGATATATATATATATATATATATATATATATATGCATATATACATACGTACATATAAAGTTGTAGTACGCCATTTGAATTTAAACCGGTTTTATTAACGAAATAAAACAACCATATTTAACATTTACATTTTCGCAAATCAGAAATTTTAAGGAATTCACTTTAAGTGATACAAATACACAAAACATAAAGTGACTTGCTATCCAGAGTCAAAATATTTATAATGGAATAACTATGTTGAATAATTAATAAAAACAACGATTTTTGTCATTTTTAATGAGTTCACGCTGAAGGATAATGTTCGGACTTAAATATGGAAATTTGACTCCGTCCAGTTGCATCACGTATATAAGCAGTGTGCTGAGGCGTGTACTAAGTGCATTAATGCACAAAGAGAGCAGTTGCAGCACCTTGTAGAATTAGAAACCATAAATATTTGTATATGTATTTGTACCTATGTCCACTTTTGTTTAAGAGGTTAAGGGCTAGTATTTTTTGGTTTACTATGTAGCAGATGACGATATAAGAGCTAACATAAGAAATTTACAATTCATGTAGCAAACACATGTATTAAGTTTATCAATAATCTTTCGATAAATAAAAAAACAAAACTGAAAATAATCACATTTATATTTGCTTCACCGCTGTTTGTACTCTGTAAAACCGTACTAATATCTGTTTTTTTTGAGTAGTGTTTAATACAGTGGTGACCTTGGGAATATTGTCATTGTGCCATGACACTACCACAACAACATAAAGAGAAGTGAGAATTCATATATATATACCGCGCCATAGTCGGGGGAAACAAGCTCTTTAAGTATTTTAAAACCTTGCTAACTGACAACCTTGTAACCAGAGGTTTGTAACTGTAGACAGTGCCAGGCACCACATCCCATAAGAAGCGCAATTGGGTGCGCGCGCATCTTCATGAAATTTGTTGTTTGTTGAATAGGGCGTATGTAGTGCCTGGCACAAAATAGCTACGGGCGGGGATACTTCTGTTTCACTCGCTCGTCGTTCTGCTTACAAGCACCCAGTCAAATGTCTTTGAGGCCTATAACAATAAGATTGTAAAAGTCCCAATGCGTTATTTTTTTCGTTTTACTTGTTTTATTAAGCTTTTAGAGTTTTCTGAGAGCTGTTGTGTGAACAAACTTACGTAGTCGTGACTCTTGCGTGTTTAGTGTGTTGTGAAAAAATTAATTCTGTAGGTGCTTTATTACAAACTTCATTTTCCACTTTAACATATAAAAATAAAATTTGTGTGAAAGGATCAGGGAGGTCTACCCCGTATTTAAACATTCGCCAAAAGCAACAAAGTACTAAAGTTTATAGGTTTCGAAAGTTTAACCCACAAATGTATTCGAAAAATAACTGGTTGTGATCGGAAAAATTCATTGGATTCTGTTCGGAGGAGAACATGGCTGGACTAAAGTGGGTGTTACGGATCTGATACCTTTATGGAACAAAATAAAAACTCATGAAAAATAAAAAAAAAAAAATTATATGAATAACTTTTTCATTTTGTTTATGTTGAGTCAAACGAATGTTGAAAACCAGTTAAATTCACATCATAGATTCGCGATTGCCAAACACAACGAATAAGTGGATAAAAACAGATACATATTAAATGTAATTATAAATTGTATAATATTTTGTGGGGCTCTTAGAGTTAGCACTAAGAAGGCACAATTTATCCGAAAATTTGGACAATAGGAAGTGTTTCGTGAAGTAATTCACTTTAGTTCTGAGTTAGATAAAGACTTAAAAGAACACTTAAGCAAATCCACAGCGTTTAAGGGAACATCTAAAACTATTCAGAATGACTTGCTTAACTGCATGCCAAAAGTGTACCACGAAGAAGTTAAAAAAGAAGTAAACAGTGCAGATTATATTTCTATTATTGCTGATGACACGACAGACATTTATTGTCAGTTTCAAATCGTCCTACTACTACATTATATTGTTGAGGGAAAGCCGGTGGAAAGATTCTGGAAGTTCTTAAATCCTGAAGGTCATGATGTTTCAAAATGTATGTTAGCAGAACTTGAGCCAATAGTAAATAAAAATCTAAATAAATTTATAGCTCAGAGTTATGATGGGGCATCCGTGATGAGTGGGGGTTTGAATAGCGTGCAAAAATAATAAAAAAAAAAATATCAAAATGCTAACTACATACACTGATATGTACATCAACTAAACCTAATAATGTCCAAAGCAGCATCTGTGAACCGTCAGGCCCCCATTTTTTCTCTAATTTGTCAGGAATTTGTTCTTCCTTTTCTAATTCACCTTACAGAACGCAAATTTTAGATGACATTGTAAAAAGAAGTTACCTAGAGCATTTAACACAAAGTGAAAATTGCACACTCGTGGGGTAAATACAATTTTTGAATATAAGGAAGAGTTAATTACAGTGATGGGCACTATTGAGTCCCGTGAAGATATAGCACTAGATTCTACCTTATGCCAAGCCGGTGCATACAAATTTTTGCTCAATGAGAATACATTTCTCTTTTGGTTAAAATTTTTCTGGAAAATTATGCTCTATGTTGAAATAATTTTCAATCAGCTACAGAAGAATACTGATCTCGTTGAAGTTCGACATGAGAATTGTATGCAGGCTGTTAGAGACGAAATAGATGATATTATAGAAGCAGTTGAAAGAGAGTCTGTACACAGAGATGATGCAATACCATCGAAAAGAAGGCGTTCTTCCTAATGACAGAAGAAAAACAAAAAACAAACAAACAAACCTTAGAAATTTGCGACACAATTATCGTAGACATAAATTTCCGGTTTCAATTTACCGATCACCTTACAGCTACCGAATTTTTTGAGGTTAAAAGTTGGAAAATAAAAAAATGTACATTCCCAGATAATTATCTCAGTGAAACGGTTAAAATATGTTCATTGTTCGATGCAAAGAGATTAAATAATGCATTGGAAGTGTGTTACGCAAGGTCCGAACTAAGGACAGTTTCTGGTGTGATACCGCTTTTGTACTTAATTCAGGACAATCAGTTATGTGTTGTTTACCCAGAAATATAACAACTTTTGAAAATGTTAATAACAATGCCAATGTCAATGTCGGCAGCAGAGCGGTATTTCTCCATGTTGAAAAGAATAAATATTTTTTAAGGAACACAATGAAAGAAGAGAGGTTAACTGCGTTGGGAATTATATTCTGTGAAAAAAGTTTTATTTGCAAAATTGACAATTTCGATGGAAAGGTGATGGATTTGTTTTCAAACCCCAAAGATAGGCGAATAGACTGTTTATAGCTCATATTAACCTAGTCATACTCGCTTCTTTCAGTTATATACTTTTGGCGAGTTATTATTATTATTATTATTATTATTATTATTATTATTATTATTATTATTATTATTATTATCATCATCATCATCATCATCATCATCATCATCATCATCAGTAGTAGTAGTAGTAATAGCAATAATAATATTTGTGTTGTAATAAATAGTTATACTTGTATTAAAAGCAGTATTACACCTAGTTGTAGTAGTTCTAATTAGTGGTAATAGATTGCAATATCTAGTTCAGGGTGGCACTACCTTTGAATTGAATTCGGGCCGCTATTAACGCCCGTTTTAACTGCTGAGGCACCGCAGGCGGTGGAAACTGATGATACATGAGACGAAATGATAAATTGGGGAAGGTTTTTTTTTTTTTTAAGGCAAGAAACGTTCCCGGCCTAATTTTAGGGTTCCTCCCACGCATTTGTTATTTGTGAGGACTGAGGAAACCTGGAAAAACCCAGTCACGGAGGATGGTTCTGGAGGGATTCGATCCCCAGACCTCCCGCTCAGAAGTCCGCGCCTTAACGACCTCAGCTACGCTTGGCGGTATGTGTTAAGTATATTTGTTTTGGGGATTCTGTATTCTGATATGTCAATAATATGCACCTGCACTGTTTTACTATACATAATTAATATAATAATACGCTATATGTAGATTGCTTACTGTTTCACACTTGCTACAGCTGACTCCATCTTCTTGCTTGCTTTAATGTGGGACCTTAGGAAAGAGGCAAAATGGTCTAATATTGCTGTCATAGTGAATCCTTTTTGACTGAGGATGGTAACATACTCCTGCTTCAGTGAAGAAAACTTGTTTATTTCCTCTACCAGTGACACTACGAACCACGTGTCTCGTATTCTAGGCAAAAAATTTCCGGACGTTAAATAGACTTTTCCTTTCAATCATGACCAGCTCGACCGAGTTTTCACTCAGCCTTCAATTCCAATGAGTACCTGGGGTGTACACAAAAGCGCTTCCCCGAGGGGATAGAAGGGGCGTATAGCTATTCAGCAGGTGTTTACTCAAATAGGAGTGCTTGGTTTCTTATTTTTAATACTTCCCTGTTCCATAGGTTGCGCTAGTGTATCCTGTATTGCGTGAGTCAGAAAGTTCAGCTTTTCGAAGGTATCTGCAAAATACATTTCGTAATCTACTAAATGCATTGGCCAAAATATTCATTGAAAGTTGCAAATTTGTGGTAACGAATAAACAAAAATTCAAACTATTGTTTCACAAATTCCTGACATTGCATACTGAAATCTTTATTCCTTTGAAATATTTCGTTTTAGTGGATGGAAGTCCTCAAGTTTCCGCTTAATTTCGGTTATTTTCTGAATCTTCCCTGACTGTTTATTATGTGCTTCTAGTAAGTTTCTTCTATTTTAGATCACATTATTCCTTAAATGTGCTATAGTGATATACAAAAACATGCTGCTGTTTAACATTTCCGGAGTCTAGACCAGCCCTTTGTCATCGTTTTCATGATTATTTGAGCCTGGAAAGAGGAGATGCTCTGACTCGGAGGCGCAATGTATTATTCACTTGTTTATTGCCCTGTTTATATCGATCTTTCTTTTATTTATTTTTAATAATTACGGAAGTGCTAATTCACAATACAATGTAATAAAGAAATGTATAACATAAGTATTATGAGAGAACTCCTTCTGCAGAGGGTAAAGGGACTTGCAATTCTCTTGGGTTGCTTCTGCTGGCCTATTGCTTAGTTAGAATATACCAGTTAACCTTTCAAGCTGTTTAGATTTATTGGATTCCAAGAATATATCATTTCTACTTGAACAATGAAAAACAGAACACCAGATGGTTATCCTTTAGATTACACATAGCAATATGCAGTTTCCAAGGAAATGGCAATCTTAAAAGTTTTGTCAATATGCATTTAGTTCACCACTGCAGTCTATGTGGTAGTGACAAAGTATGTAAAAGTTATCAGTTTTATACACATTTCGAGTAGGAGCTCCTTTCCCTACAGAGTGTCGTCTTACACTTTTAGAATCATGTGAACGTAGGAGGTTGTTACTAGTTACATTAATAAATCATTTAAAAGATTTTTGAATTATTTTATTTTTTTCAATGGCCGCTGCCTCGACATGTATAAAAATGACTCCAGAAAATGTAGTGTTGTAGCAGGCCGCCCTCTTTGTGGCCAGACTCGTGAAATTGTGTACAATATCACACTATGTTTAATAAGATATTAAATAATTGACTGTTTCAACTAGCATGCTACATTTATGTTAAATCTCTGGCAACAAAAGCAATGAAAGAAGCCAGGAATGTTATCAAAACTAAGGGAGGTTTATATTTTTGCACATAAAGAAAAATCAAGCAAAAAAAAAAAGAAGAAGAAATGTAAATGCATTTAGGGTCAAATAAAGCGTTTAACTCATGAATTATATACGATTAGAAAGACCTTACCTGCAATCAGCAAGTTCAAAATGCACTTACAGAAAGAATGTGGAAGAGAGTACTTTGAATCTAAATAAGAAAATTACGATTCAAATGGAAAATTTGTCAATCTAAATGAAAAATGTGTGTGAAAAACCAGAGGTTGTAGCATGGAGAGTAAGCCACTCAAGAGCAATTGAAAAATACCGAAAAGAGCAAAAACCTTGTGTCTCCGAGTGAGTGAGTTCTAATGCCAATTCACTTGCCGGATAGGTATTGAATTTCCGTACACGGACCACAGATTGCAGTGGTATCATTTACTTGTAACGCGCGCAGAGCGAATCGGCGCAGAACATTACGCTGGATGGTGAACGTGAAGATGAATATGATATGATGATGGAGCAATGGCGGAATGAGTAGCATGAGAAACCGGAGTACTCGAAGAAAACGCGACCAGGCTCCGCTTCATCCACCATAAATTCTATTTACGACCGCTGAGAATGAACTTTGGATGACTCGGTGAGAGACGAGAAGTGTTAACTACGCCGCCGCTAAAACTGTATCACTTAATGAAGCCTATTTACACTCCGCACGGTAGGTAAGTTCTTGCTGACAGGCTGTGCAACAAATAGGTATAGGGAAAGGTTCGCCACTAATTATAGTTAATACAGGTCGTGAAGTGTGTTCGTGAACAATGGCTTACTGATCTTCAAGTTATTTCAGAAGACCTTTTAATTATGTTTAACTCCCGTTTTTTATAGCTGAGGCATCGAAGACAGCGAAACTGATTATACGTGAGATAAAATAATAACTTGGGAAAGAGTGTTGTTTAATTTTTAAGGATGAAACGTTTCAGGCCTACGTTTAGGCTATCTCCCCGGCATATGGCATTTATTACGACTGAGGAAATACTGAAAAAAACCTCAATCAGGTAGGACAGTTCTTAAAAGAATGAAACCCCAGGCCTCCCGCTCGCGAGTCCATTCCTTGGCGATCTGCGCCACCTGTGACAGATGATTATTCGACATGAACTCTGAAAACTGTAGCAAATGTTTAGTTGTACAAGTCCTCCTTAACTTTCTACCAGTTTCGTTATTAGCTATGAACAATACTGGTTCTCACAGTGTTACCCAAGATCGCGGGTTCGAACCCGGCCAGGATCGATGGATTTTTCCGGGAGTAAAAATCCTAAGTATGGCTTCCTTCGGAAGGGAAGTAAAGCCGTGGATCCTGTGTCGTACATTTACGGCACGAAAAGAACCTCAAATCTGAAAGAAGAGGCCTCTGAGCAAAATTTGTCGGCCGTTTCACGCCTTGAGTAGCATGGGACGCTGATGACCTGAGATGTTAAAGAGCGCCCATAAATAAATCAATAAAAAAAAAATCTCACAGTGTGCAATTGAACGAACTATGGCACATTAAAAACGGCATTTTGAAATGGCTATGTGGATATGTGCAGATTTCTTTTAATCCCCAAATATCAAATGCTGAGCCTATGCTTATAATAAAAGAAGTTGCAATAAAGAAAATTGTGCTATTGTTAGGCTCATTTCTGAACATGGTCATGAAGCGTTGCGTTGGCCTCCGTATAATGCAGATTGCAACGGATGTGACAAGTTGGATATTCTGCTGAAGATAAATGCAAACGGGGGTTTTAAAATTATACTTCAGAAAAGTGGCGCTAATGTTGCCAACATGTTTATAAGATAGAAGAGAAATATAGAACGTCTTATGGACTGGTGGAAGAAACTGTCAACAGGATAATTATAAGCAAGTGCGGACCCCATTCTAATAACTGTAACAGTCACAATCAGAGCTGCTAATAAAGCTCTCCGGGACACTTTCTGGGGGTGAGAGATCACTCGGGCATGTCACAATGAAACTGTAGACCTGCTTGCAAATAACGGCATCACCGAAGGAAATCTTCAAGGTCTCCTGCTAACTTATCAGGAGTACAAGACAGAGTCCGCAAATTTTGATCGATAACTAGTCTCCTATCCAAAGGCAAGCACTGCAGATTCACTCAGATATACCATGAAAGACTTGGTTTTAAGAGTATAATATTTCATGGCGACACCTGGTTACAATCATCCGGCAGTTATCCTCAGTGTTAGAAGCTGGAGAGACTGTATAGTTGTGAAATTGCTGGCCTGACTCACATGTATCAGTATATAAAAGCAACCGCGTCGTATTTTATAAACGTCTATTATATCTGTTGTTCCCCTTTCCTCTTAGTACCAGTTTTCTTTTACGCGGCTACAATAATCAGTATATCCGGCACTCACCCACTTTATACAAGCTGCCCATTTATAGTTGTGATAACGTCAATTTGATCTTGGTTATCTTCAGGTACATTTCCTCTCTTCTCTGTTCGTTATTCATATGTGATAATGCATCATGATCCACACACAGAAGTCAAATAACCTCCTTCTTTAGTTTAGTCGCTACAACAATTGGTTGCCTATCAAACTGAAGGCCAAGACAAAAATATGTACACCAGCTTCATCAATAACGTAATGTGTTCAGTTGGTGACCTAGTGACAGCCATGTTGTCAATATACCAGGCACACGGTAACTTTGCACTTGGAGTCCTTTATTGTGGGAAAGAGAAAACGTGTTAGTGAGAGACAAAGAACGTCCTGCACCTGCGCACAACCTTCTTCTGTAGCAGCTATCTTTTCAAAGAAAACGTTAGTTATGTGCTTAAGCGATAAGCGAAAGTGAAAATAAAAGAGCACATATGCTGTCTGTAGTTTAATATTTTAGGCAGCAAATAGTTCACTAGAATGCAATATGCAGTTTAGTTTATGATGTCCCGGCAATTGTCCGAAAGGTCAATGTCGCATAGCCAGTAGTACAGAATCCACTGGGATGAAAGCGCCAATCGAAAGCTTAGTTTGCAGCATTTCTGAGAAATGTGATGTTTCATTTCATCTCTTTGAAGAGCTGCGTTCTCTTAAAGATCGGACGAGCGGAGATACATTTCTGAAGCAGTGCTAAAAGTTGCAAAAAATTCTCTTTGCAATGGGATAAATTGGTTCATGTATCAACTGAGGAGTTTCCTTCCATGATTTGCCCCGTTAGCAGGATTAATTGAAAGTTTAAGTGGACGTTTATCTAAGAAAGGATTCCCAGCAGAAGTTTATTATCAATTCTCTGCATCATTCTCCACGAGGCCCTTTGTGTGAAATCAATATAATTTTAAAATATTATGCAGGTAGACATAAAAACAATGAGTATTATCAGTACTAATAGTATTTTAATAGTCAGTTCCAAGAATTTCTGAAGAATATTGAATCTAACTACAGTGATGTCACAGATTACACGTCAGATGGCTGAGTAGTCGGTCCTGGAAGTCTATAGGTAACTATATTTGCCCCGTAGACCCAAGATCGCAGGTTCACATCCGACCAGTGTAGATGAGGCGTAAAAATCCTAAAAACGACTTTCTTTGGAAGGGAAGTAAATCTGTTGGTCCCTTGATGTAGACGCACGTAAAAGAACTCCAAACCTGAAAAAAGAGGCTTCTGACTGAAATGTATTGACTGTTTTACGCCCTGAATTGAATGGGATGTTAATGACTAGAGATTAACAGGTCGTACTTAAATAAATCAAAATAATTAGCTAATGGCTGAACAGAGACTCCGTGTTACAGGAGCTTTTTTATTATCATAATGAATTATAGTCTTTGGTGAAAAGCACGAGCGGCAGGTTTAAGAACTATAGATATAGAACCAACTGTGAGTATGTGACCTTGCATTTCTGTCTGATCTTCTCTGCATTTGAACGGCTTAAATGGCAATATACAAGGAAAACTGACTAAATTTGATCGACTATTTCAGTGCATTTGTGTACTTTGTGTACACGGAACTGGAAATAAAGGTTCATAGCACTTTCCGCAAGCAAAGTCAGTTTGGAATGCGGACCAAGCTACTTTACTTCAGAAATATATTTGAAAGTATTAGATGACCCTATGAGAGAATTTCATACTCTATTTGGAGAATTTAAGTCCAGAGATCAAGAATAGGGAGGGGTCCCTTTAGCTTTCTATCACCAGAAACTCGTTTTTTTTATTAGTGTTTAACGCCCGTTTGTACTTCTGAGGCATCACAGGCGGTGGACACTGATGATACATGAGATGAAATGTTACATTGGGAAAGGATATTTTTTTTTAAGGAAGGAAGCGTTCCAGGCCTAAGCTTAGGGCACCTCCCTGGCATTTGCCATTTATGAGGACTGAGGAAAACCGGGAAAATACCTCAGCCAGGGAGGACGGTCCTGGCGGGATTCAAACTCCAGACCTCCCGCTCACGAGTCCGTGCCTTAACGACTTCGGCCACCCGTGGCGGTCCAGGAGCTCGTATTCTCATAAAATGGAACTAATAGTTCTGCAGAATAATACTGCACTTCCATTATCAGCTACTGAAAAACAAAACCCTACATTTTGACGCCGCTCTACCTGATAAGGTATTTTCTCTTGTGTTGCCTCTCCAGCCTTTTAGGAATCATTCGAGTTCCTAATGGATAGATTTTTTTTTTTTTTTTTTTTTTTTTTGCAAATGAACAATAATAAAACTATTTGACATTCGAGTGTAAATAACGAAACTCTGGTTTCCATGTTACGATAGTGCTGTTCAAATATTGAACCAGATTCCAAAATATTGATTTAACAGAAAAAGTACAAGCAATAGAGCAACTGTTTAATAAATTCAGTGTTTGAATTTCTTTATTTTTGTTTTTTGCCTTTGTTATTTCTTTCTGTTATTCGCATAAATAATAGAACCATAACATATCATAAAATGAATTGTTATATAATGAATAAACATGTTTGTTCTTCTATACTATAGCAAAATATATGCTAAAATATTTAAGGAACATTAATCACAGAAGTTTGCGTTTCCTCGTAGTGAGCAAGCAGCAGCAGACGTAGCGAAGCATGAACTTGTTATATGAACACTTCCATAGCAGTGATAACCTGAATTCCGACTTGGAGGTCGACCTGCAACAGCTAGTCTATCACTGAACATCATACAGGAGCCTACTGCAGATTATGTAAGTACAGCCTATTTCCATTTATGTGGTAACACTATCGTCAACGATTTAAATGACTCAATGCTTCTTCCTAATATTGCTGAATAGTTATCGCCTTCTCACCACTGGAGAGCCAATAAAATGCGTCATACAGATACCATATATCTTTAGCGTTCACGGCTCCCAGTAGTCTGCAGGAAATGGCGCTGAGACTGGTTACCAGATTGATGGGTAAAATACGAGCTCCAGACTAAGATTCAAGATACTCTGATATTGTTGCCGAAAGTCCTTGCAAGAGACGAAAAAATATTACGTTATTGCAAAAAAAAAAAAAAGAAAGAAAGAAAGAATGAATGAATGAATGAACGAATGAAAAGAAAAGAAAAGAAAATAGAGAAAGAGAGAGAGAGAGTTTTACTTAAGATTGCGTTCAAAAGAACATTTCTTTTTAAACCGATCGAACTTACAGCAGGATCTTCTACTGTGACAAACTCTGGCGGCATATCAGACTAATTTGAACATATCAGTCTTGGGAAAAATAGCTGAGATCACATTCTTCTGGATACAAAAGTTATAAATTAAAATGGGGTGTTCCAATAGCCTCGAAAGCTGGCATGCTTTAATTTGTTCACTTCATATAAAAAAATGTTTCATTAACATTGCCTATGTTCCCTGAAGCAACAACAACAGAAATGAAACGAAAGTTTACGAAAAATAACTACGTTAATATATGAGTATAGGGTAGAGAAATTCTTTGAAATTCCATTCAATCTATTTGTGTGATCTAACTGCCTCGTCGCTCTTCCCATTGAAATAGCGTTTACTATTTAGTGTTAATACTTTTATTCTCATAACTGCATTTTTCCCATAGGTAGAAAGTATTGTTGCAATTTCATTGAAAATGCAAATGTACATGTTTCTTTAACAAGTCATTATACATTTTTCCTTATTTAGTGTAAGCATGTTAACCTAAAGCTTCATTTTATTGAACGTTTATAAAGTAGTTATACATATGTACACAATTATCGGATCTTCATTTTGTTTTTCCCCGCACGCGGACCGGGTCCGAAGCTGGCAGGTCACAGTTACACACACCAACGTTCAAGGGGTGTATTGTCGCTAATAATGCCGGTTATTGCGTGTTTAGATTTGGATCAGTGAGGAGTTACTGCGTTATGTTTCATTTCGCTGTTTGCAATGGTTCATATATTTAATATAGCATGACGCATTTTCATTTGCTGTAACATTTTAAGAAATGAATAAACTGTTCGGTGTTGTGCAGAATTTAAAGAAAGTTTTCCGATGGCTCATCGGAATATAGATGTCAGATCTATAGTTTGTGAAATACTACTTAAATTCAAAACAACACGATCATTGTTGGACAAAGAAAAAAGACGCAGGCTTCATGTGTTAAAGTAGGGAAAAAATGATTGATAGTGTTACTCGATTACAACAATCACCACTAAAATCTCTTTCAAAGTTATCAAAACATACGGGGGTCAGCCCATACTTCAGCACATTCTGCTACAAAATTGCTAAGTTTTACACTGAAGTGCATGGCTGCAACACCTAAGAAACAGCGTACCGACTGGAGAAGAATAAATTTAATCTACTGTAAAAAAGGTAAGGCGTTTTGAGTACTTTGTCAATCGTGTGGCGGCCTAGACGTGTTCCCGGTTGCTGACACAGTCCGAATGCGGGGAAAGACAAAACGAAGAGTTAATATGTGATCAATGCAGGGCAGTGATACAGGATATGAAAGAAAGACCATAATAATGTTTAGGCCATGGCCGGTATTTGAACGATAGTTGTTTAAATTATCGTCGGTACTTTAGTATTATTTGAAATTCATTGAAAGGTGAATTCTCGGCCAATGTCCTCAAATGTCCGCATTTTCTCATAGGAACAAACCATTCAATGGGGATAATTTAGACATTTTTAACTAAATATTATGTAGGGTGAGCTTGAGAAAGGCTACAGATTTGTTCCTTGTCCGAAACTTTAAATCGAGCCCTCGTAGGAGAGGACTTGCAGTTTTTTTTTTTTTTTTTTTTTTTTTTTTTTTTTAACCAGGAATGTTGTGTTGACACTCCTGAAGGACAGGGTTTGTGACATCCAAATCACGAAGATCCCATAGCCTCTCAGTGCTTTACATTCTCGCACTGACGGCCAATGCAATTGAAATGCTTTGACTGGAACTTTGCAACTACGAATTTTACTTCATTGGGACACAAGGAATCGCAAAAACTGCGTATTCATATGTTGCAAATATTTTGTTTCTGCACTTTCAGGAAAGTAAAGATAAGTTCGGAAATTGAACTAAATAATTGCATCAATGCAGGCCAGTAATAAAAATTGGAATCTTCCGTGTTCTTGGTCGGAAAAATTAACATTGTATTCTTTCTGAAAACTTTCCCTGATTTTTTTAAGTGTTTAACGCCCGTTTTAACTATTTGGGCATCACAGGCGGTGCACACTGATGGTACATGAAATGAAATGATAAACTGGGAAAGGATTTTTTTATTAAAGGATGGAAGCGTTCCACGCTTAAGTTTAGAATACCTCCCCAGCATTTGCTATTAATGAGGACTGAGGAAAACCTGGAAAAAACCTGTCGGGGAGGATGGTCCTGGTACCGTCACGGATGGCCGAGGTCGTTAAGGCGCAGACTCGTGAGCGGGAGGTCTGGGGCTCGAATCCTACCAGGACCGTCCTCGCTGACAGGTTTTTTTCCATGTTTTCCTCAGTCCTCATAAATGGTAAATGCTGGGTGGTACCTCAAACTTAGGCTTGTAAAGTTTCTTTCCTTCAAAAAAAAAAAAAAAAATACTCCTTCCCCAATATATCATTTCATCTCATGTATCATCAGTGTTCACCGCCTGTGGTGCCTCAGTAGTAAAAACGGGCGTTAAACACTATTAAAAGCAGTCCTGATGGGAATCGAACCCCAAACCTTACGCTCACCCGTGGCGGTTTCCCTGAAAATGACGAACTTCGAGGGTTAATCATAAAAGACGCCTGTCTGTATCACGAATATTTTAAAAGAGCGGGGTTTTATGTATAATATTCATGGGAGCATCACTGTCACACCGGTCGGTTGATAGTAATATTCTGTGTTGTAGACCCTGCTTGCATTTCGCAATTGGAGGTGACGCGAATGGAGCAATAAGGAGCAATGAAATTCTGTTGTTGTTTAAGACACATAGCCTTAGCAACTGATGAAAAGCTGCAGCAAGCGTACAATGAAGATGCACTACCTCGTGCGATAGTGTTTAGGTGGTTCAAGACCTTCAAAGAAGGCAATTTTTCATTGTTAAACAAAATGGGTCTGCTGTGACAGAAGTCATCATCAATACAACTGCTGTGGTTGTCCCTGAGGATTGGCGAATAACATACGTAAAGTCAGTGAAGTGTTGGGTACTTCATATGGCAGTGTCTTTACAGTTACTCATGATTCATATGACAGGTGTTTGTGCATGTTGTGTGCCATTCTGTTTGCTCCTGAACAAAAAGCTGTGTGAATGGAGATATGGCATCTCTTTGCTGATGGGTGACCGAGGTCGTTAAGGTCAGACTCGTGAGCGGGAGGTCTGGGGTTGGATTCCCACCAGAACCGTCTTACCTGATGGTTTTTTTTTCCAAGTATTCCTCATTCCTCATAAATGGCAAATGCCAGAGAGGTACCCTGAACTTAGGTCTGGAACATTTCCTTTCTTAAAAAATATCCTTTCCCAGTTTATTATTTCATCTCATATATCATCAGTGTCCACCGCCTGAGATGCCTCAATAGTAAAAACGAACGTGAAACACTATTAAAAAAAGACAATCTACAACATACCAGACCTTAATACAAAACAAATATGGCCACCGTATATGTTGGATATATGCCATTACACACAATACATACAACCATTTTTTTGAATGTTCATCCTTACGTTATTCATTTCTGATCAATAAATGTGCATAAACATTAAAAATCTTATTTTCAAACGAGTAATACAGAAAAACTTGTTTAAAATAAATATGTAAACTCTTTTCTGACTAAATTCCAGCTTTAGGCAAACATATCCTAGGCTCTTAATGCAAAATTTTGTATGTGTGTAGATTATTCATTTCCTATCAAAATATGTATAATATCATAAATTGTGTTTTCTGTGGAGGAAATACAGAGAAATCCGTTTAAAATAAATAAACATGTAAACTTTTTTCTAACTAAATACTAGCTTTACGAAAACACAACCTGGACTCTTTATGCAAGATTATGTGTGTGTGTGTGTGTGTGTGTGTGTGTGTGTGTGTGTGTGTGTGTGTGTGTGTATTATTAATTTTCTATCAGTAAATGTATATAAATATTTTTAAAAATGTATTTTCTATGAAAGAAATACAGAATATTCAGTTTAAAAATAAACTATTGTATGAACTTTTTTCCAACTTAATATCAGCTTTAGACAAACACACTCGGAGCTTATATGCTAAATTGTGTAAGTGTGTGTGTGTGTGTGTGTGTGTGTGTGTAGCACTATTCATTTCCGTTAATATACGAGTAAATGTTAAAACTCTTGATTTCTATAAAACAAATACGGAAAGGACATATAAAATGATAAAATACAAATTTTAGGCAATCATAACCTGAGTCTTTATGCAAGATTTTGTGTGTGTTATTTTTTCTTATCTATAAGTGTATATAAATGTTGAAATTTGTATTTACTACAAAGGAAATACAGAATAACTTGTTTATAATTAAATACCAGATTTGGGTAAACAACCTTAGTTCTTATGCAAGATTTTGAGTGCATATATATTAGATAAAGTTATGTATACAGCATATGCACACACAAATAGAACCAATGGGAAGTATTGAAAATATAGTATGCTATGTGCTAAAGAAAATACGACAGAAATTTTAACATGGTGAAAAATATCAATAGCAATCACGACTGATCGTAGTTATGCCATATATGTATAAGTACATTATCTTATCTTTCTTGGAAGCATAGCACATTGGATTTAACCATTAGTAATAGTAGCTAGCTTATATTTTCTTCGGAAGAGAAAGCGTCAAATAAAGTGTTTGAGCATTTAGGGATGTCGAGGGGACGAGAGATTGAATAGTAGCGCAAGATTTTATGGCCTCTTTGCCAGGCCCGGACAGTAAAACTTCGGATGAAAATTTTCCAAAGACGTCGAAGGGAGGAACAGTTATCTTTTGTAATAGTTTGAACCCTAGTCCCTTCCTTAAGGACATACAGACATGTCTTGCTGTATGTGTTGCGTAAACTCAGGTAGAGAACTGTGAAAAAAGAGCAAAGGTAAAGGTAGAGGCGCGAAATAAGTGACAAATGACAGGGATGCCGCGAGTTCAGAAACCAATGGGGAGGAAGAAATCGCTCCTATAATATTTAAAACTTGCTACACACAATGTTGATAGCATCATGAGACGTTTGGAATGAACATTTCATAAAACAGAGAGACCCTCACAATTCGAGGCAGTTCTTAGGTAACTTTTCAGCAGATCGCACCGTTTTAGGAAGCCGTGACAGTAGTCGCATAACAGGCAGTTCTTTGTTAATTCTTCGGCAAATATCGGACATTTTTAGGAAGCCGGGACAGTATATGCATAGCAGGCAGTTTTTGGTTAATTCTCGGCAGATAGGACATTTGTAGGAAGCCGGAACAGTATATGCATAGCAGGCAGTCCTTGGTGAATTCTTCGGCAGATCACATTGTTTTGAGAAGCCGTAATAGTAGACGCATATCAAGCAGTCTAGGAACCATTCTTATTACATTTCTTAGATAGCGTACAGGAGAACAGCGTTAAATAATTTGTGCTGCAACCACGTTTAGTTGATTAGGTAATGGATATTAAAAATTTCGAAGTGATCTAGGACGAGCATGGGTGCAGCACAAAAAGTATAACCGTGTTGAAAGAAACAGCAGACTTAACCGTGGGACGCAGTGGTTATTCAGATTCATAACATCTTTTAATTTGAAAGTTGAATAAAGCATCTTCTGCATGATTAACTTTTGACGGAGTGTTATAACTGAACTAGTCCTTTTCCATCTGCTGCCCTTGGAGCTCTGAGGCGTCTCCCAAAATGCACCAGCTACTCTCATCATAGACAGGGCGGCAAAGGAATATTTCCTTCGTCATCATCATAATCATAATCATCATCATCATCATCATCATCATCATCAAAAGGAGCGGAATCCGGGAGAGTTGTGTGAGCAGTGAAGAAGAAGAAGAAGAAGAAGAAGAAGAAGAAGAAGGGAGAGCCTAAGGAGGAGCTCATGAGATGTACCGAAAGCCTCGTACTGAGCAGTACCTCTTCCGCATCCCCCTTACGCACCCTCAGATAACGGCATAAAATATTAACATCCTTCCACTCCCATTCCCCAAAATCAAATGACCATCAATTATTTCATATTTAAATTGGGGAGATTAATTCCAAGTACTTATTAAATAAAAATGCACGTCCATTTATATTTCCGTTTCAAATAACGCCTCAACATGGTCACAATCGAAACAGATGATTCCTCTTCAAAAAGTTAGTTTAAACAACCGTATCTGTTTAAATAATCTTGCTTTCTCGTGTATCCCAGATCTTATTAAAACAATGTTAAAATTATTTCAGTGAACCCGTTATTAGAGGCTATTGCATACACATACATACACACATACATGTCGGTCTTGGTCGTGTAGTGCTTACCATACTTGCCTCCTATACACAAGATCACGGGTTCGAATCCGGCCAGGACCGATGGATTTTTTCGGGCGTAAAAATCCTAAGTATAGCTTTCTTCAAAAGGGAAGTAAAGCCGTGGGTCCCGTGTCGTACATTTACGGCACGAAAAAGAACCTCAAGCCTGAAAGAGAGGCCTCTGAGCAAAATTTGTCTCCCGTTTCACGCCCTGAGTTGAATGGAACGCTGATGACCTGAGATGTTAAAGAGCGTCCATAAATAGATCAATAAAAAACAAAAACAAAAAACACACATACATATATTCCAATTCATTTCTCCCTCAGTAATTTATTCTTAAGAAATCTATTGCTGAAATATTAGAAACGCATAACTGGATTTGCGTCCAAGAACAGAACATAAACAATACATTCTTATAATGCACTCTTATTTGAAAGATATACGAGCTAGGTTTCAAAAACATATAACTATATGAATTCCTCCTAATTACCATCACATTTAGGCAAAAACTAAGTTCTGTGTACTTCACACGTTTTTGAATACTATGCAACTGAAAGCGGCGCTATTTTGTTCAGTTTCGATAGTTGCATTAATGTTTGCTATTGTAGATGGTCTTTGCACATTGAAAAGAAACGCCTCGACTCGCGAATCAATCATGTAATTTTTGACTGAATCCACGACTCGCGAATCAATCATGTAGTTCTTGGCTGAATCCAACATTACCTGCGCGTTATAGCCCCCGTCTGCTCCCTGTGAGTTTTATTTTAAATCCCCACCAAAAGTTCCGGAGCATTCGTTTTGAGAACTCTGAAGCAATGCTCAAGAAATGTGAGACAATTGTCAAGGACCTGACAAAGATTTAACCTGCGTAATGTGTTCGACAACTGACAGAAACACTGTAAGAAGCGCATTCAAGTATAACCCCTTTTGAAAAAAGTTCATGTAAACATTGAAATAGAGAAATAAACATCTTGAAAAATATCAGTCTCTGTCTACTTGATCGGCTCACGCAAAAATGAAATAAAATAAAAGTAATGAGGTTATACTATCTACAGTATTCTGCATTTTATTGTTAATAGGACTCTCTCAGTCAGAATAGATTTGGGAAAATAAAATAGAAATATCCAACTTTAAGGTGCATTGGGGGTCAGGGCTTCATTCCCGGAAAAGATATTCTCTGTAGTGTTTCCTTACTAGGAGAAAGACGTATGTCCGGTAATCTAAATCTATTCCATTATAGGAGTTGACATGCGATATTAAATACTTAAAATCATTGTTTAGGGCATCTTTGCAGTTTATATACTAGAATATTTCGATAAACTTAAATGATGCAGCTGGCGTTGGAAGAGTTTGTAAAATCTTGCGCCATTTTCATACATTGCCAGCGAAGCGTCTTAATAGCGCCCAAATTCTCACAAAACCCTGTAGTTGGCTGTATTCATTCCTACTCCTAAAACCCGTTTAGAAACTCTTTGAACATTGTTCAGTCGGCCCACTTTGTCCCAGGCCCATATATCTCAGAATCACAGAACATGACAGCACACCATGGCGCTATACATATTCTCTATTAGAGTTACAGGAATTATCAGGCAGTCATGACAACATTTGCAGAACCTGTGACATTGGCCTCCGAGCTTTGTATGACGTCGTGTCTATGTAGTTTATTCATCTTCCATGTTAAGAGTATAGTCAAACTTTTGCTCAGTCGAATAGAGAAAGGTTAGCATGCTGGGTTCTGTTTGCACAAGAAGACAATTTGCCGAAATTTGGTTCTTTTCTATGAAAAATGAATGGAATTAGGAGCGCTTTTTGGAGAAGACGGAATCTTTGAGTCAGAATATTTTTTAATGATGTTTAACGTCCGTTTTTACTACTTAGGCACCTCATTGATGATGCATAAGATGAAATGATATATTGGGAAAGGATAATTTTTAAGGTAGGAAACGTTCCAGGCCTAAGTTTAGGGTACCTCCCCGGCATTTGCCATTTATAAGGACTGAGGAAAATGTGGAAAAAACCTCAGTCATGGTGGACAGTCCTGGCGGGATTCGAACCCCAGACCTCCCGCTCACGAATCGGTGCCTTAACGACCTCGGCCACCCGTGTCGATAATGAGTCTGAATATGCATTGTATATATTATTTATTTATAAATGAATGTGAGCGGGTGCGCGCACATATTTAAATGTTTGTGCTTAGGAAATTATAATTCTAACTGTATTTAATTTAAGGTGAAAATTTTTTTCTATAAGTGCACCTCTAATAAATAGCATGTACGGTCGAAAAACTCTTGCGAATGACGTCGTACACATCATGTTTGTAAATATTGAGCAATAAATACACGTTATTACTACTACAGTTGTAAGTTCCTCTAAAGGCTCGGTAAAATTTCGAGTGGAGAAGCTTCCGAATTTCCCTTGTGAGTCAAAAAGGAATTGCCGGTAGAAAGCTGAGCAACAAAGTAAGGTGTATAGCATCATGCCAAGAAAGTTTGCTTGAAGGTTAACTAGGAGGGAAGTTCTGAATGAAGCCATGAACAGAAAAAAGACCTGAATAATAAACAAAGCCTTTCGCCCGTCCTATTAAGTTCAATGCAATCTTCTCTCCGATTGGGTGACTTGAAACACCTGTTTCAGTAAAGACTGCTAGGAGTTTTGTTAACTATAAACAAATTTATTTCAATATTTATGAAATATGGAAAGAAAATAAAGCGATTATTAAAGTAAGATGAATGTATAGAAAAGAAAATATATCAAGAATAAACTGAATGTGGATAAACTTGCCGATTAGAGAATTGTCTCAAGATCTTTAATATATTTATATGCTATAAATCTAAAATAACTATATTTCATCTTCTTCTTTATGATATGGATTTATTAATATGCCCCTCGTATTTACCCTCCTCTGACACCCCTTGGGACTAATGAGTCAATGCCCGTATCAAAAGTCATTTATCTCTGAGCACACATAGAACTGAAAGTCTCGCTTAATGGGTGGTCCGTCCAATGTCAGGGCCGTTTGGAAGACATCACAAACACAGAAAGATGCAGTCATACATAGGAATATAATGAAGATGAATTATAAAATGGAAGCGAATCCGTGGCAAACAGAAATTTTAACTCAAAATTTTCCCTTTCTCAAAATAAACTGAGGGAAATCAAGGAGTACCTCTATCCTTGTAACTGTTGTATTAATACTTCCATTTACTCTTTTTCAAACTCTCACCACTTCATCTATATTATTAAAAAGTTAGAAATAGTAGCAGATAAAGCAACCTTGTCTTACATTACTGTTAAATATTACTGGCTTTCCTTTACTAATTTTTTTATTTTTCCTATTATACATTTAATAACAATTATTAAATCCTCCATAGAATCGACCTTGATATTATGTTTAAAGTTTTAAAATTACCTGTTAATAAAAGAAGAGTCCTCAAATTTTGCTCGTTCAGCTGTTCACATTTTTGTTTAAGAGTGTACATTCTTTACAACCTCTTTCTTTTGGTAACTCTGATTGCTGTTCTAGAAGTGTTGCTTCTGCTATATTAATTAACTTAAAGCTTATTATTTTGGTGCCAGCACCTATTATGCAAATTCAAATATTTGTTCAGCCATGATTTTGGGGTATATTTCAATAGTTATAAGTTTATATATTCTCCTAAACAAGCTTTGTGGATTATACTTTTTATGAACGCGGAAAAACGCAGTGGCCAAGTTGATGTACTAATATTGCCGAAACTGTTGGTAAAAGTTTTCGTGTGCTTCAGTGGTATATCATTGCATGTAGAACTTTCCAAAACATATTAATGTAAGTGTAACCCTGACAGTGTTTAAGGAGGAATACAATAAATAACTGTAGCCTCAACCTTAATGCAGCCCTTTGAGACGCAGATACTACAAGAAAAACCAAATTCTTGAACACAAACAACATACTACTTATAGGTTATCGTGGATTTAGGTCCCATAGCTCTACTATTATTGCTGTTACTGAATATTTTTTACATTTTGTATTAAATAAATTAGATAAAAGTTGAGGAAGTAGCTAGTCGAGAGTTATTCATTTTGTCAATCGCTGGAAAAATTAGAATAGTTCGTATAAGGGATGCTGTGATAAATTACTAATATAGCATTCACTCTAGCCATCGTTAAATATTTCAGATTTCGGCTAACGCACCCAAAGCCTATTTTGCGCAGTAGTATATGCAGACAAATTATTGTTTTGGCGAAACTTGAAGTCACTTAACAGTCACTAAAACATTTTTAGGGTTCATTGTTTCAAAGTAAATCGTGTTCTTTTACTCGTACTACCGAACGAACAATTTTACCGCCTTACGTAGCCCACATTCCCAGGAAGAGATCTTTTTGCAAGCAGTGGAAAATATGTCGATTGCTCCCTCTTCTTGTAAACCAGGGTAGACCTGGGAAACTCGTTGAAGGCCAAATTGCCTTCATCGAGTTTCCCAGCCCTGCTATATACACTGTTTCAGAAGAACCGGAAAACACTGATGTTAGCTTACTTCTTTTGAGACAGAAGTATATTTTTCAATAAATTGATTAACATTGTTGATTTTTCAAACGTTTTCCTATGTCTAATACCATGCTGCGATATTTGGTCACTTTTGCCAACTATTTAAAAATTGGAAATAATACGGCAGTTCTAGAATCGAACATGTGTATCCTTTGGAAGGGGATTAACAAAGTGTTCATTAATAAGCAACTTATTTAAACGCCGAACTACTTTGGTTGTATACATTGTTTCTTAAAACATTTTCATAGGATAATAATAGAAAATAACTATATTAGAGAAATAAAATGACATGTATAGAGAATAAAAGTGCCACGTTGTTACAAAATTATTGCCATCTAACTTTTTTTTCAAATATGACTTTCCATAATATTTATAGAGTTGTTCTGATTTATAAAGTTAAGCTGAGCGACAGTGCGATATGTAACATAAGTGTAGCGCAAGTTAGTTCAAAATGATGTTTCTGGTATTCGCACAACTAAAGAACCGTGACTGAATTCCATTGCTGAAGAAACCCAATGCATCAGAGTTCACACAATGAGGGATAAATCGTAAGTCATTGAAACTATTTTTTCCTCGCCAATAAGGGGCAACACGAAAAATCTAAGATATACGAATGAAAGCATATGAAATGTATTTTGAATGAAGCCAGCAGATGGTATATATGAGCAGAGCTGCTTGTCCCAGCATGCACTGAAGTTCAGTTGGTGAGCGTCAGTGGTCAGGAATGGAGGTCCGTGCGTATGTAAAAATAACATTTCTCCGCGGTAAGAAAACAGAAGAGCGCCATTCATTACTATGTGAAGAACTAGATATGCGTACCCTGCCCTGTCAAATAGTGGCGAGGTGAACAGAGGGTTTCCCATCGCTGGCAACGAATCGGCGATATACTTGGAGACTACTTCAAAGACTGCTAAACACCGCGTATTACACGGGAGACTCGCCTTGTGACGGATTTACAACCCTGTGTAAGTAATTGCGTGTACTTTTTGCTCTTGCCATAATAAGCTAATTTTGTCCAGTTGCCCGTGTTTTGCTTCTTCCCTATGAGGGCAGCCTACATCTTATTTTCCGTTGGTGACACCAATCGGCAGTAAATGCCATATACTTTCAAACGTATATGTTAGATTTTTCATGTTATTTGTTTTTCGCGGGAAAAAAAAATAGTTGCCATGACTGACTTTTCCCTCATATAATTGTAGTAATTAATATATTAAAATTAAAGGAAACATCGCTACCTTTGCAATTTTGTTATAAATGAAACCGTTTTGATGTAAATTCAGTTTTAATTTATGTGGTAGTTTATTTGTTTGTAAAATTAACCCGGGTTTCATATTTTGTTATACCGGCACTTATATAAACGACATGACCTTAATTGTATTATATATAAAAAAATCCCAGTGAGAGGTCAAACGCGATGACGAGGTTACGGTTTGGAGCAGAGATACAGGTACGATAATAATTCAAATGAAGCAGCATTGCTTGACATTTTGTGGTACAATAATTTCTATAAAGCTGAAAGAAATAAAAAATAAGTATCAAGGGTGGGTGTTTTTTCCTCAACAGCCCCCTGTTCTGTCCTATATTTTCATTCTTCTGTATATTTGATTTAAACGTTGCATTTTTGAAGAGTGAAAAACCTCATTATAAAATAGCAGTAGCGATAAAGCAGAAGCTTACAGATAGTGTCTACTACCATTAAATTATGATTTTATTGTAGTCTTAGAACTGCTCATACTTAGCTACTGAGAAATGCTGAAAACGCGAAAGAACAGCCACCATTAACTCGAAACTTACACTCTTTCTGCACTAAAACTAGATAAAGGGAATAACCGTTACGTCACTATCAGCGAGCAGAGAAAATAATCGATGATCAAATTTATTCCGTTTTACCGCGATTCAGTTTGAGTGGATGACCTGACTGCTAGACAGCCTTGCCTTGAAGAGGTGGTAAAGGGTACCAATTTTGAGAGTACGACACAGCAGTTAAAAACTAACAGGATAACATTTTAAATAAAATTACTTATTATTTGCTTATTTTTTGTTTTCTGGTAACCAAAGGAGCAATTATTGTTGTTGTGAACCGAGCGCTGCCAACAAAACACGAGCGTGGGCGTTACCGAGTGAGAAGGGAAAGAAGCTTATATTTGCTTAATGTAAGCTGTAACTGGTGATATATTTATTTTATTTAAATCCATTAACAATTCAGCCGGTCATAATCGTTTTTGTGTTTGTGCCTTCAGCTGGCATTCCTACACGGCTGCACTAGCGTCATGTCAGCGTAGTGAGGAAGGCACCAATAGTACGGTTCATAGCGCTGCAACCAAAATTGGTAAATGTAAAATAATACGGGTAATAACTACGATGAGACTATATGTCACATAAGGCGCACTCCCACACTGTACAGCAAATTTTGAGAACTGGATCAACTGATACCTGATTATATTGACTATTAGCAAGGTTAAATGCGAATAAATTTGATCACCCAGTATCTAAACTACAGATAGGTGACCTTTCTGTTATACAAACGGTGCATGGACCCCCCCCCCTCTCGTGACTTTGACTGTGCATGTTCTGAGTTTGGCTGGCCATGGTCAAGTCCATGTACTATGTGTTGGAGGGGTTTTGTATGGCAGCCACGTTGGGTGCCAATTTCTGAAGCGGTTTGGTATGACTCCAACAATTGGAGCTTAATTATGAAGTTGTTTAGTCGGCTCCGGCTATGTCCCCGGGTTGGGCACAATCTTAAAGCGATCTATTATCACGTTGTGATGCCAGTTTTGAAGTGGTGTAAATTGATTAAGGTCACTTCGGTGTTGTTGCCCACGCTTCAGTGATAACAATTTCTCAGGGTGAATTTTGTTGACGCGTACTCAACAGGAGTGAGATAGGAATTCAATGGTGTAAATGAGCACGCGATGCGACATAATAAGTATTGGTATTTTATTATGTTCAAAATTTTTTGCATCCTCCGGCATTTTGTTTACGATAGACTTAGCTACGTCGATAAAACTGTCCTCACATTATCAATTGGCACATTTGACGCATCACCAGAACGCTTTGAAGAACCCTCCGTTTTGCGTTATGACTGTCGATTGTCCAGGTTTTTGTCGCTATCAATAGCTCCCCACCGCCTCTAGCAAAGGTTGTCAGTGATGCTCATTCAGGAAATATATAGTGGCGATATAGAGTTGGCTACATTGACCACAAGACAAATGCTCGTGTGTGATAAAACGGATTTGATAATTTTTTCTGATAATTTCACTTCATCGATTCAATTCGACCCTCGGTAATCCGATTGTGATTGGTCAAAATTCAAAATTTTGTTTCGTTTCATTGGTCTATTTTAAGATGACGTCACATGAGTGAAATAATCATTATAAAAATAAGAAGAAAACAAATTAACTGATTTCAAAATGTCCATATATAGTGCCGAAAAAATACTTACAAAGAAGTGAGTAGTAGAAAAGAGGTTTGACACTAAGTATGAAGAGAGTGGGAAAGAATAATCTCAGACCCTTCAATATGGAGCTACAGGCATCAATGTGCACCAACGTTATAACTAGGTAGCGGTGTGACAAGTGCTCATTGCGTCAAATGTAACCTATGTCACTTCGCGGAGTTGCAGTCATAAGGAGGCTGCACTTTGGTCTAACAAGAAGTGGATATATTCATTAATGCCCATGATTCGATATTAGAGAAAATGAAATTGCTGCAAACCTTCTATAATGCTCTCGTTTGCCCTTGGCAGATGGTATGCCATACTAGTCTATGCATTTTACAATGTAGAACATCTTCCTGATTACAGAGCTAAATTTACTATATGCTCTGAAAGACCGACTGCAATAAATGCTCTGAAAGCAGTAACTGCCACAGGACGTTGGATAGCATTTGTAATCGATGTTCTATTTCCCTTACGAGTACCAGCCATTCGGCATAAAGGGGGATGAATTGGCAGATAAACTTGCAAGAAATTGTGCAATGGGGCTCTTTTATGAAACCGAAACCATTTATAGGAACATCTTATCAAAGAGTCAGATTACTTCTTGTTCCGCGAACTTACAGTCAACATCTGGTGCTGTGGGACAATCAGATTGGGGACTGGCAAGCTCGAGAGCTTATTGCAGGACTAGCCCCCGATGTAAGGAGACATTATTGTCTCTAAGTCGGACGTGAATGCGGCAGGTTGTTGTTTTCTTACTAGCCATAATACCCTTCGCAGACATCTGCACATCATGAGAATCTCACATAACTTAAGTGGCGGGAAATGTGAAGTGGATCTTGAAACATCTTCATATATACCGAGGGTGTCATGTATACCCACTTTCACAGTAGATAAATACTTAATATATTTCAAAGTTGAACCAAAAAACAACAGTAGTGTGCAGTATGGTGTTTTGTAAACAGATGTGACTTACATATATTATGATAGTGTTACTAATTTACAGTTAAATCAACAATGAACAAGTGAAGCCAAGATTATCTTAAATCAACAATGAACAAATGAAGCCAGGATTATCGTATGATGTTCTGTAAACAGATATAATTCACATTACGTTATGCTAGCGTTGCTACAACGAAATGGAGTCAGATTATCGTTTGAACAGCAGAAAGAAATTTTGAGGTAGTATTGGAAAACCGAGAATGTTGTTGAAGTTCAAAACAATGGAGACGTGTGTACAGAAGAGAACCGCCAACGCGAGTAACAAATGCACGCATTCAGGACAAATTTGAGACTCATGGTACCGTATGCGATGTTCACAAGGGCAGATCTGAGAGACCTCGCACAGCAACAAGCCCCGCGTACTCTGTTATGGTTTTGGAACGTTTTGAGTACTGACCGCAGAAATCTACAAGGCAATGTGCACGTGAGACTGGGATTAGCAGGACAAGCGTACATCATATTATTAAAACAGCAAAGTTTAAAGTTTTCATCCCAAAACTTTTGCATGCATTAAATGAAGATGGTCCTGAAACGGCACGTGTTGCAATCGCAGAGGATACTTTCGCAAACGTTGCTAAATCATTAGTTCAACGTACTCAGAAGTGTATCGACGCCGATGGTGAGGATTTTGAGCAACTGTAAAAGTCTAAGATGATTAGTGATCATTATTTTCTCTTTGTGTGAATTAGTTTTGTTATGTTAACACAATTTTTTCTTTGCTTGAAGTGCGTATACATTTTTTGGCACCTTCTGTATTACAGATGTGCAGGTTTACACAATCTAAACAGTTAGTTCTGAGATCTCTCTTTTTAGATCCAGAGGATATTAGAACAGCCAGTGTCAAGAACCTTCCTCTGAACTCTGGTAGAAACACTAGTGAAGTATAATGCACTGTAATGCACTTAAAATGTTATGTATTTACTCACGTAATGCAAAGGTATGCTGCAACTGCTGCCTTCGTTTTTAACACATTTCTGGCATCTGTTTATGACAGTCTATTACCCTTCTTAATTCTCTTTGAGAAATTAAGTTAAACTCTTGAGATGGTATTCCTCAAAGTATGTGGTTACTACCAACTTATGAATCGCATTACGGATTGGATCTCGAAAACTTGGGAATTTCTCTTCAAAATATTTTTGTGGCACACAAGCGGACTCATTAGGAATATATCAATCATAAATAAACACATTTTTGGAACATAATTAAATTAATTTTAGTATTTGCCATTCAGCATTCTTAGCAGATTCACTCTAGGGTTAGACACATGTTGTTTCTTTCCCTGTTAAAATAACACTGACTTATTGTGTGTGGCATTAGACTCAAGGTCAACATAACAGTTCGGCAAATCCTGCAAACCCACTCGTGTAGCCAGGCTAATTGGCCGTACAGCGTCGATCGTCAAATAATCGGGTGGTTGATAAAATTTTGCAAAAACCAATTGCTTGCTATTGTTTTCTGAAAGCGGGAATCGGGTTGGTAGGTTCCGATTATTTATTTGTTTAACTATACATTTTTTAAAAAGTACAAGTGTATTTATTGTAAGGTTACACTAAACTAATACAAAAACATAAAAAGGTGATATAGTGTAATTAATGATTATTATTACAAGTTTAAAAATTGCATTTGCACTATCCAACACGGAATTTATAAAAGCTGTTGAATTCATCAGAAACGTTGGAAATATATAGGCGTATACTTTAGATGATATTTTTAATTTGGAACAGATAGGCGAGAAAGATATCCTATACATGTATAGAAAGAACCTCGTATTATTAAAAGAGGGCCACGTAAGTATGTAGTGTCATAATGGAAGCAAAATAAACTTCTTAAAAGAATAGATGTTGCGATAATGTTGTTAAGGTCATCGAAAAGTTGTAAAAGAATGTCATAACGTCAAAAGAGATTAATTCATAATTTCTTAGCATGGTGAATCAGATTCTAGTGGAAGCCGAAGGACTAAGAATGAGGGCAGAAAATACTAAAACTTTTGAGTCTATCGAAATTTGTATAAAGAGCTTGCACGGCAGCTCCAAAAGAAACTGAAGGATGAGATGTATTAGCGAAATAGTGCCTGTAATTGCGTGAATAATTCCGACTTTTTTAAAATGTAAGCCAGAAACACACTCTGTTGTTGTAAAGAGTGCTTATCGCAGAACATGCATAGAGAAAAATGCATATTTCGACGTGTCAGAAAACTTCCTTTGAATACTCTCATCTCGAGCGGTAAGCCTTCTTAGCTAACAGCTGCTTTGAAGCTGCAGATTCAGTTCACGTAACAACAAAGGCATACATTTCTGTGCCCGCACTTTCTTTCTGAGTGGGGATACGCGTTTCTGTCAGACTTACTGATGGCTCTTTTCACTTCACTCTTTATTTCTTTAATGGTCTTCTAAACCCACCCTCAACTGAAACCATCGCGTTTCAGTAGAAGACACCCCCAACTCCCAAACTCCAAAATTAATTTACTAAACTACCTCTTCCTATCGACTGTATCATCTGATCTGTGATTTAAATGAGGTTACCAACTTTCGCGATAGTGTTAAAGCAGTAAAGCTGGCTGGCGTTGCAGGGATATAATGGTTTCATTGCACACAGAGTGCAACTTCTTGTGAAAACACGGAGTTTTAATTATATGATGCGACCAGAAGATGACGAGGTTCTTCTATCGGATCATCCAAATACTTATTGACCAACGCGGTGGCGGAGGATAGCATCGATACACTATAAATCAAGATTAGCCGGGGGCAGTGAACTTAACTGCTTCATTGGCCTTCAGTCTCACGCCATTCAGTATTGTTTGCATAGTGAAAGAAACGACAGATGTCCAATCTTAGCGTAAAGTCTGCTAAGAACATTAAATGAGAAGTGCAGATGCAAAAGGGACATTTACCCACTTTTTAAAAATGTCAGCAACAAAGAAAAAGGGGGATAACTACTCAATTACTTATGTAATTCCTGATTGCTCTTTACTAACAAAGCTTATAAAAAGTTATATCTTTAGTTTCCAGTTTTAAAATAAATGGAAATTAACTGATACTTGAAATGGATAACGTCCTTTTTGATTGGAAATTCTGTATAATGGGATATTGAAAGACAAATATTTAATATAATTAAAATTCAAATGGTATTTTAAAACTGAACTTCCACTTTCATCAAAAATGTTCAAAACTTGTGCAGCTTCATGATGTCATCTTGGCCAAAATCTTCGATGAAGAACTTGTACAGTTTTAGCTTCGCGTCACTCCGCCAATCTAGTCTTAGGAATAAGATTATCAACTTTTTACTGTGTTATATTTTGATGCTGTTGCCTTTTGTGATCCTAGGAGTACCAAGTCAAGGAATGTTTTCGCAAACTTGCAGGCATATCTGGAATCTTCAAATTTGTTCTGTTTATACCTTCTCCTTGAGCCATTATGTTTCCTTTCATGATTCTATCCAGAGCTAATTTTTAGAGTTCTTGATTATGAAGTGTCATTTTCCTGCATGCTTTAAGACTGTATCTTTAAATGTTTTCCAGTCATAGTTTTTACCATCACTTCCCAGTTTGAGCTCGTTGAAGTTTTTTTTAATGGTGTTTAATGCCCGTTTTCACTACAGAGGCACCACAGGCGGTGAACACTGATGATTGAAGCGGTAATATTATTGTCTGTTAGTTAGGTTGACAATTTGCAACGGTATTATTATTGTTGTTTCAATGTAATGGAAATGGAATGGGATCTCAGGGTAAATTATGGACTGTTTTTAATGACGTAAGTCATTAGGGGGGGAAGGAGATTGTTCACTGTAATAATGAAGTTCGGCACTGATTAAACATTTAATTTATTTTAGAACTTGGAAGGTTCTGGAACACGCTGTTCTTCGGCGGATTATAGTTCACGGTATTCACTCGCATATTTATTCACTTGAACGCGATTATTATTGCTATTACGTTGCACTGCCTGACTTAGAATTCTTTAGACTGCCCTCCACTGAACTAGCAATGACTTTTGAATGAATGACCTGGACTGATTTTAGAATGCCTTGGAATTACCTAGACTTTTGAATGAATTAGACTACCTGCTTTCCAAATGACCAAATGACCTGGACTGATTTTAGACTGAATAACTTCTGGCTGCCTGCTTTTGAATGATCAACCTTCAACTGCTGCAGAAATAACTCTTGAATCGACAACTTCTGATCCTGTACTCCAGTTTTCTCTAACATCGCCACGCTTCTCGCTAAATTAAATTCCCTTGATTCTTATTCTATTCCTTAGTTATATATTCGCCATTGGCTATCTTAAAATATTCATTATATCGCCAAAATCTTCCCATTCGTTGATTTTTATTCGATGCCCATTGGCTAAAATTAATTCCCTCCTTCTGATCTACAATGTCTACCCACGCTTGAGTTTTCAAAAAACGGCCTGTCATAAATTTCGGCACTTTCCTTACATGCTTGATTTCTAAAGTAATACCTTTTTCCGATTTTAGTTATAGAGATAATGGATTCTACGAAAACGCGTGTCTCTGCCCGCGGTAAATCCTTTTGAAAAAGGGCAAGTACCGTTTCCAATTGAATCCTAGCTATTTGCAGTGTTATTACTCCTGGCGCCGAACAGGTGTTTCGGCTGGACTGTCCGTGAGAGTTTGACAATGGGTAAAGTTTAACCGAAAGATCTTTTTCTCTCAGGTACGCTAACGGCTTCCGACAAAGTCATCAGTTCCATTCCCTTTACAAACATGGCAAACATATGGTATTACAGAAAGATAACTTGAATATTACTTGCTAATCAAAAAGACATATCTATAAACATACATTAATACATATAATATTGGGATCCTCCATTTAATTATAATATTAATTATTAATTAATTGATTACCTGAAATAAAATATAATTGTCAGAAATATATATACTTGAAAAGGAAATTTTGGGACAACATTTCCTGCTTCATGATACATGAGACGAAATGATATATTGAGAAAGGATTCTTTTCAGGAAGGAAATTTTCCAGGCCTAAGTTTAGGGTACCTCCCCGGCATTTGCCAGTTATGAGGACTGAGGAAAACCTGGAAAAACCCTCAGTCAGGGAGGACGGTCCTGGTGGGATTCGAACCCCAGACCTCCCCCTCACGAGTCCGCGCATTAACGTCCTCGGCCACCCGTGGCGGTAGAGCTCGCTCGTTACAGTGTCTCTTAATTAAATCAATATAGTGTTCAAGACCATAAAGCCCTTCTAACATTTTAATGTCTGTCTCTATCCAACCTAAAACCAAAAGCCCCCCCCCCCAAAAAAACACAATCAGTTGGGACGAAACTTTGACCAATGCCTGGGAAGATTAACTGTATCTCAGAAATATACAATGGGGGGGGGGAAATAGAATCTAGTAAAGATAAGTAATATTCCTAAGGTTTTGTTGTCCAATGGTTTTTTGGTTATTTTAGAATTGAAAAATTGGGCTGCTAGCCAAAGGCTGACAACCGCTATAAGATTGGTATGGCTCCCGCAGCCATTGCAATAAAGGTGAATCACACGGTACTGAGTAGGTTGATTTTATTCGGTGTCACACAAGGAATATGCAGTATTTTCAACATATTATGAAAACTCATTTTCCAACTAAACACAGGAAGTTACATTTTCAGATGGCGGTTCAATTTTTGAATGATCTCTCACTATGGAAAGTTATTTACAGAATTTATCGGCTGTAGTATAGAAAAAAATGCTTCAGCTTGCAGAGATGCTGTTTTTTAGCAGAGAAGTACTGTATCTGAATTTCTGTTTTCTCAGTTAGTAGCCAATATGTTGAACAAACATCAACCCGAAGGCTACCAAGTTGAAGGTTATATTTGGTACTGAAAATTCCTCTAAAAGAATGGAATACCTTCAAGTGTGTAGGCTCCACTTTATACATTTTTCACATTTCCTTTGTTTTCAATTCATAACGTAGATATTTTCCTCCTGACTTAGAAGCACAATAGTGTGTGTTGGAGCAAGAAAATTTACTAATGAAACTCATATCATTTGCCTTTTTCTCTGTAAAGTTTTCCTTTGAATATTTTTCTACGTCTTTCTTTCGTCATGAGACTTTTATAAACAAAATTGTGTGCAATAATGTTGATTCTCTTTTTAGAATCATGAAACAGTATAAGAAATGTGGAATTGTGTTTTTAAACTATTTGAAATGGGGTATTTGGTTTTGGTTTCTTTCTCGTGTATTCAATATTATCAGATCTCCTTTGCATGATGTTATTTTCATGTGCTTAAGAAGAAAGTTGTCTTGGTGCACCTAATTTTTCTTCAAATAGAAATAATTATAGAATTTCCTGATTTCTTGAGCAGTCGACGAAGTACACAGATAAGCTTCTTTTACATGAAGGAAAAATGGCAGTACTTTCGGAAATAAAACGATGGAAATCTTCATACACATAGGATATAATTTTGGCAAAAAGTTTGATCTTACATTTTTCCAGAACAAGATAGGCCTAAGCATTGAAATTATTGGAGTTGTGTCTTGTTCCCTCTCTCTAAACATCTATAGAATAGTAGAATGCTCTCCTTTGATATAAACAGGGAAGTGTGTAAAGTCAGTTTACTGTTTTGTTATTGGCTACATGTCATTGCCGTTACCAGACAGAACCGCCTTAGCCATGTAACTTCCTTTGAGGCAACAGTTAAAGCTCTCCCCTACAAATCAATCCAGGACGTAAACTTTAACATTCCTACGGCATCGGCTACCACCAAAGTGCCATTGAATTAATATTCCACTTCCTATTTGTTAAAATTGTACGCATAATGGAATGAAAAGTGTCACTCTTGGAGGATAGTGTTTTGAATTTATTTTTCGGATTTGATCTTAGAATACAGAGTTAGTGCAGAGTACTGCCATTATAGTTAACTTGGCACTACCGGTTACTTAGCATACCATAGACCATATGCTTATTTTAATGAAAGCACGCTTAGAGACAAAGAGATGGAAGCCATAGTTTTGCACAAAGCCAGCACTCCACCTGGTCTCAACCTGGTTGAGATTTTCTTCAGTTTACACCACCTTGTCGTTTCTAACATAACATGAATACCGCTGCATTTGTACCTATTTAGTTGACAATTGATTGTTGCCTCATCGATTCTTTCTTCTGAAATATTTGGTTCTTTGAACTTTGTTGACTTGCTATTGCTTCTGTTTTATTCTGTTAAGTTTGTAACAGTTACCGCCTACTTCAATCTGCCCTTAACCGTTCTGTTAGCCATAAAAATAAAAGGCATCTTGGAACTCCAGTCTCGAACGGCAGCAGAAAAAGCCGAAAGTAGCGTGACTTTAAGATAATAGGTGGATAATTAGCTAAACCACCACATAGGCATGTTTACTCAGATAGAGCATGGTGCTTTAGGTGGGAAGACATGGGGTTCGTTTTTAAGGCCCAACTTTTTGTTGTTATTATTTTTCTGTTAGAGTTAAAGGAGATTAACCACCTTTACAATTATTTACTCGCTAATATAGCACACAATCGGCTATAAATTTATATTTACAAGTTTTTCTGCTGAAGATAAAGGAAATTTGTCACCATTCAATGATATACCCTAACATAACAGCACACAATCCCCTATCAATTTATATTTACGAAAAGGAGGCGAGAAAGGCGGTCAGCCACAGCGAGCCGCAGCACACCATTGGGTCCAGCGGATTTACCCGAGGTTAGGTTAAGGTTAGCGTGTGAGTATATAAATTAATTATGAATTCCCAAAACACAACGCTTGGAAAAAGGTGATAAAATGAAGTTGAAACATACCTAAACATTTTACTTTTGTAATAAGGAACAACATATTGCAACCAGAAAGTTACGGAGGACAATGCATAGGTTGCATTTTAGGTTACGTTACGTTTAACAAAAAAAAAAAAAATTATAGTGTTAAAAGCGGATGCATTTTTCCTTTTGGTTGCTTGGTTGCTACTCCAGTCCTGCTTCTTCCGCTGCCGTTCGGGTCTGCGGCATTTGGTTTTCTCCGCTGTCGCTCGGGACTGGAAACCCAAGACGCCTCTATTTCTAAGGGCAAGTGCTCTGTTTACTCTTGCTTTTACCCGAAGAACAGCGAAATGCCAGGAAATATTGTATTAATATGTGATTCGTTTGTGCTTTACTTTACTGTAGCACTGAACGTCTTAATTTAATATGTTTTTATAAATTTATAGAGATAATTTAATTTAATTTTCTTTCACCATAAATACTCGTATATGCTACAAGTGCAACCTCTATTCTTTACGCAATGTCATGTTTGCTATTTTAATGAGTACTCATTTACCTTCTATATATTCTTGCAAACTATTTTATCACTTCACTTCGCTTCCAAGTTAGTTTACTTTGAGTTTCTCGTGTCCTAAAAGAAGCTTGCCCACTTCACGGTTATCTTGCCATTGGTTTCTTGTGTTTATATTACTTCATGTTATGGTATGATAGACATACTTACTTTACTCGTTTTATAGTTGATAATTGCTACCTTTTTAGTTGTTTATGTGATGCATTTAATTTTCCTTTTATTTTAAAACTCTTGAAGGTTATTCAATTTTATCATTTTTGACCACAACTATAATCACCAATTAGTTTTCACACACTGTGTCGTCTACTATCGGTAGCGAATTAGAAAATTCTTCGATAAGTTGTTCCAAATTTCTTGGGGAATAATGTTGAAAATTCTTGAGTAAAAAGGAACATCTTCTTGAATAAATTTGCAAATATTTCTGAGATTTCAGTTAAGAGGACATTAATACAAACTGTCCAAAAGTTTTTAATAGGTACTTTCCGAATATTACTCTATTTCCCCAAATTAGTAAAGCCGTTGGTTTAGTATCGTAGATTTACTGCACGTAAATCAGGCACTGAGCCTGAAAGAAGAGGCCTCTGGTCGAAATTTATCGGCCATTTCACCCCCCGCCCCCCTAGTTTGGAACTGTTCCTGGTCCCCCATCAATTACAGAGTAATTGAGATAATAAATATTTGCAATTTTAAATAAACGTTTCTATGATTTCTTACAGGCATGTTGTGCTTTCTGTATGTAGGAAACTTCGATTAAAAATTCACACATATAGAATTAAGATGGCATAGTGCTTAATGCTGAGTATAATGTCTATAATGTGTAATTTTAGTAATATTTAAAAGATAACATGTAATATTATAGCAAAGTAAGGAAAAACTCACGTCTTTCTCCGAAAACAGTAAGTTTTCGCAAAAGTCATACAATAGAAGTTAATCCCTTCAGGAATGCGGCGGGCAAAGCGTTGGCCATGCCTCTGGCGTAGAAGCCAGGCACTTTTCATAAGGGTACGCAATAGGTGTGCGTTCGCAGGTCATTGACATAGCCTGTAAAATTTGTTTGAAGTCAGCTGATTGACGAATGGCGTAATGTGTGCTCTGCCAAAATTTGTCCAGCAAATAGGAATGAATTTCGATGATGTCAGCATTGACCTATGGACATGGTGAAAACAAAACCGGAGGCAATATTTCGCTTCGCTTTAAGGGCGAGGGCGTCACTTTTTCTATAGAATAACTATAAGAAATAGATTTTGCCTTAAAAAGGGGCAGTCTCAAAATTCTCCGGGTCAAGATGGTGCTGCGTCACCTGGGCAGTTAGAGAAAGAACAACCTAAGTCCGAGGTTCAAGATCCGGCATCAACGAGGCTCGACAATTAATCAACGCGCGACCCACACATAGCACCATTTGCTGCATAAATACCATGAAGTAGTACCTTCTTTATATTAGGCACCATTTGGCGAACGCAACCAGATTTACGAGTTTGCCAAGTTTACCTTGCTAGTGATCCGGCGTGAGACGTAAGTTCATCTGATTATTCATGTTTGGGAGAATAAACATACTCCGTAGCTAAATCGTGAGGCATTATTTTTCGGCGAATTCCATATTAAATTCCCATTCACTCAGCCGATGGCTAGCTTACAGATACCAAAAATCAGCGGAGAGAGAGAGAGGGGGGGGAGCAGAAATGGTGGCCTGCAGCAGCCGTGACGAAATCTGTGATGAGTGGGCTTAAATTAATTCATACAGCTACCATACAGCCCAATTCCCATCTGATTACTTAAGTCTGAGACTATAAACCAACGTCATCACGAGGCGTTTATTCTACGTCGCCTCCCATGTCATTGTTTCAATTTCGTGCTCACGATATGGGGCCAACTACAATTCCTCCTCTGCATCCACAAATCTCGTTTCAAGTTTTGCGTAAAATTTGCACTCCATCAGGTATAAACTTAGTTTTATAAATTTCTTGAATTTATTTTACAATGGCGTTTCAAACATAATATTAATATTACTGTATTTAACGCTGCATCCATTTATTTGACAATTGTTGCATCATCGATTTCTTTCTACTGAAATATTTGCCTTGAAGTTAGTTAACTTACTATCTCTTTCATTTCTTCTGTTAAGTTGATATCAGTTACCGCCTACTCCAGTCTGTTCTTAACCGTTTTGATTAGTTTGTGCTTCTACCTGAAGTGCAGCGAATTATGGTGTTTTTATGTTTTACTTTATTTACATTGTGCGTATGATCCGGGTGTGGTTATGTAAGCATCATGACTGGCCTGTTCTTGCTTCCTTTCAGAGATCGTTAAGTTATCTGCTGAACATCGTGAGGAAAAATCCTTTTTGTCATTTACTTACATTTGTTAGGTCCGGAGTCCTCTCCGTAGGGTAAGCCCTTTGACTGAGGTATAATGTGTATTTTAGTATGATATTGTGATATTCTCTATTGAACATCGTCATACTGGGTTTAAATGACAGGTACTTGGGATGTTAAAAGTCAATGTGTTAAAACTAATGGTAAATCTTGGGAAGTATTAATAGTCTTTTATTTAGTACCCAAGAGGGAGATTTTATTAAATACTTGTAACGGAGTAATTCTTTGAATCAGTTATTAACATTTTGTATATTTATTCTGTCAATATTCCAAGGGTTTATTACTTGTTTAGATGTTTGGTTTTAAAGGAAACACAAACTGATAAAACAAAATAATACGTTCAATATTTCCAGCCGAATACTCTTTTCAAGAATAAGCTTTAACGTTCTGAAAAATAACTAACATTTTTAAAGGAGCTTCCGCTCGAAATATTCAACGTTTTAATGGTTTTATCAGTTTGTGTTTCCTTTAAAAGTGTTGTATAATCTCTTCATTGTGGAGTAAACTTTACAATAAAAGTTATTTTATTTTTCTCTTCTTGATATATATATATATATATATATATATATATATATGCATATATACATACGTACATATAAAGTTGTAGTACGCCATTTGAATTTAAACCGGTTTTATTAACGAAATAAAACAACCATATTTAACATTTACATTTTCGCAAATCAGAAATTTTAAGGAATTCACTTTAAGTGATACAAATACACAAAACATAAAGTGACTTGCTATCCAGAGTCAAAATATTTATAATGGAATAACTATGTTGAATAATTAATAAAAACAACGATTTTTGTCATTTTTAATGAGTTCACGCTGAAGGATAATGTTCGGACTTAAATATGGAAATTTGACTCCGTCCAGTTGCATCACGTATATAAGCAGTGTGCTGAGGCGTGTACTAAGTGCATTAATGCACAAAGAGAGCAGTTGCAGCACCTTGTAGAATTAGAAACCATAAATATTTGTATATGTATTTGTACCTATGTCCACTTTTGTTTAAGAGGTTAAGGGCTAGTATTTTTTGGTTTACTATGTAGCAGATGACGATATAAGAGCTAACATAAGAAATTTACAATTCATGTAGCAAACACATGTATTAAGTTTATCAATAATCTTTCGATAAATAAAAAAACAAAACTGAAAATAATCACATTTATATTTGCTTCACCGCTGTTTGTACTCTGTAAAACCGTACTAATATCTGTTTTTTTTGAGTAGTGTTTAATACAGTGGTGACCTTGGGAATATTGTCATTGTGCCATGACACTACCACAACAACATAAAGAGAAGTGAGAATTCATATATATATACCGCGCCATAGTCGGGGGAAACAAGCTCTTTAAGTATTTTAAAACCTTGCTAACTGACAACCTTGTAACCAGAGGTTTGTAACTGTAGACAGTGCCAGGCACCACATCCCATAAGAAGCGCAATTGGGTGCGCGCGCATCTTCATGAAATTTGTTGTTTGTTGAATAGGGCGTATGTAGTGCCTGGCACAAAATAGCTACGGGCGGGGATACTTCTGTTTCACTCGCTCGTCGTTCTGCTTACAAGCACCCAGTCAAATGTCTTTGAGGCCTATAACAATAAGATTGTAAAAGTCCCAATGCGTTATTTTTTTCGTTTTACTTGTTTTATTAAGCTTTTAGAGTTTTCTGAGAGCTGTTGTGTGAACAAACTTACGTAGTCGTGACTCTTGCGTGTTTAGTGTGTTGTGAAAAAATTAATTCTGTAGGTGCTTTATTACAAACTTCATTTTCCACTTTAACATATAAAAATAAAATTTGTGTGAAAGGATCAGGGAGGTCTACCCCGTATTTAAACATTCGCCAAAAGCAACAAAGTACTAAAGTTTATAGGTTTCGAAAGTTTAACCCACAAATGTATTCGAAAAATAACTGGTTGTGATCGGAAAAATTCATTGGATTCTGTTCGGAGGAGAACATGGCTGGACTAAAGTGGGTGTTACGGATCTGATACCTTTATGGAACAAAATAAAAACTCATGAAAAATAAAAAAAAAAAAATTATATGAATAACTTTTTCATTTTGTTTATGTTGAGTCAAACGAATGTTGAAAACCAGTTAAATTCACATCATAGATTCGCGATTGCCAAACACAACGAATAAGTGGATAAAAACAGATACATATTAAATGTAATTATAAATTGTATAATATTTTGTGGGGCTCTTAGAGTTAGCACTAAGAAGGCACAATTTATCCGAAAATTTGGACAATAGGAAGTGTTTCGTGAAGTAATTCACTTTAGTTCTGAGTTAGATAAAGACTTAAAAGAACACTTAAGCAAATCCACAGCGTTTAAGGGAACATCTAAAACTATTCAGAATGACTTGCTTAACTGCATGCCAAAAGTGTACCACGAAGAAGTTAAAAAAGAAGTAAACAGTGCAGATTATATTTCTATTATTGCTGATGACACGACAGACATTTATTGTCAGTTTCAAATCGTCCTACTACTACATTATATTGTTGAGGGAAAGCCGGTGGAAAGATTCTGGAAGTTCTTAAATCCTGAAGGTCATGATGTTTCAAAATGTATGTTAGCAGAACTTGAGCCAATAGTAAATAAAAATCTAAATAAATTTATAGCTCAGAGTTATGATGGGGCATCCGTGATGAGTGGGGGTTTGAATAGCGTGCAAAAATAATAAAAAAAAAAATATCAAAATGCTAACTACATACACTGATATGTACATCAACTAAACCTAATAATGTCCAAAGCAGCATCTGTGAACCGTCAGGCCCCCATTTTTTCTCTAATTTGTCAGGAATTTGTTCTTCCTTTTCTAATTCACCTTACAGAACGCAAATTTTAGATGACATTGTAAAAAGAAGTTACCTAGAGCATTTAACACAAAGTGAAAATTGCACACTCGTGGGGTAAATACAATTTTTGAATATAAGGAAGAGTTAATTACAGTGATGGGCACTATTGAGTCCCGTGAAGATATAGCACTAGATTCTACCTTATGCCAAGCCGGTGCATACAAATTTTTGCTCAATGAGAATACATTTCTCTTTTGGTTAAAATTTTTCTGGAAAATTATGCTCTATGTTGAAATAATTTTCAATCAGCTACAGAAGAATACTGATCTCGTTGAAGTTCGACATGAGAATTGTATGCAGGCTGTTAGAGACGAAATAGATGATATTATAGAAGCAGTTGAAAGAGAGTCTGTACACAGAGATGATGCAATACCATCGAAAAGAAGGCGTTCTTCCTAATGACAGAAGAAAAACAAAAAACAAACAAACAAACCTTAGAAATTTGCGACACAATTATCGTAGACATAAATTTCCGGTTTCAATTTACCGATCACCTTACAGCTACCGAATTTTTTGAGGTTAAAAGTTGGAAAATAAAAAAATGTACATTCCCAGATAATTATCTCAGTGAAACGGTTAAAATATGTTCATTGTTCGATGCAAAGAGATTAAATAATGCATTGGAAGTGTGTTACGCAAGGTCCGAACTAAGGACAGTTTCTGGTGTGATACCGCTTTTGTACTTAATTCAGGACAATCAGTTATGTGTTGTTTACCCAGAAATATAACAACTTTTGAAAATGTTAATAACAATGCCAATGTCAATGTCGGCAGCAGAGCGGTATTTCTCCATGTTGAAAAGAATAAATATTTTTTAAGGAACACAATGAAAGAAGAGAGGTTAACTGCGTTGGGAATTATATTCTGTGAAAAAAGTTTTATTTGCAAAATTGACAATTTCGATGGAAAGGTGATGGATTTGTTTTCAAACCCCAAAGATAGGCGAATAGACTGTTTATAGCTCATATTAACCTAGTCATACTCGCTTCTTTCAGTTATATACTTTTGGCGAGTTATTATTATTATTATTATTATTATTATTATTATTATTATTATTATTATTATTATTATTATTATTATTATTATTATCATCATCATCATCATCATCATCATCATCATCATCATCAGTAGTAGTAGTAGTAATAGCAATAATAATATTTGTGTTGTAATAAATAGTTATACTTGTATTAAAAGCAGTATTACACCTAGTTGTAGTAGTTCTAATTAGTGGTAATAGATTGCAATATCTAGTTCAGGGTGGCACTACCTTTGAATTGAATTCGGGCCGCTATTAACGCCCGTTTTAACTGCTGAGGCACCGCAGGCGGTGGAAACTGATGATACATGAGACGAAATGATAAATTGGGGAAGGTTTTTTTTTTTTTTAAGGCAAGAAACGTTCCCGGCCTAATTTTAGGGTTCCTCCCACGCATTTGTTATTTGTGAGGACTGAGGAAACCTGGAAAAACCCAGTCACGGAGGATGGTTCTGGAGGGATTCGATCCCCAGACCTCCCGCTCAGAAGTCCGCGCCTTAACGACCTCAGCTACGCTTGGCGGTATGTGTTAAGTATATTTGTTTTGGGGATTCTGTATTCTGATATGTCAATAATATGCACCTGCACTGTTTTACTATACATAATTAATATAATAATACGCTATATGTAGATTGCTTACTGTTTCACACTTGCTACAGCTGACTCCATCTTCTTGCTTGCTTTAATGTGGGACCTTAGGAAAGAGGCAAAATGGTCTAATATTGCTGTCATAGTGAATCCTTTTTGACTGAGGATGGTAACATACTCCTGCTTCAGTGAAGAAAACTTGTTTATTTCCTCTACCAGTGACACTACGAACCACGTGTCTCGTATTCTAGGCAAAAAATTTCCGGACGTTAAATAGACTTTTCCTTTCAATCATGACCAGCTCGACCGAGTTTTCACTCAGCCTTCAATTCCAATGAGTACCTGGGGTGTACACAAAAGCGCTTCCCCGAGGGGATAGAAGGGGCGTATAGCTATTCAGCAGGTGTTTACTCAAATAGGAGTGCTTGGTTTCTTATTTTTAATACTTCCCTGTTCCATAGGTTGCGCTAGTGTATCCTGTATTGCGTGAGTCAGAAAGTTCAGCTTTTCGAAGGTATCTGCAAAATACATTTCGTAATCTACTAAATGCATTGGCCAAAATATTCATTGAAAGTTGCAAATTTGTGGTAACGAATAAACAAAAATTCAAACTATTGTTTCACAAATTCCTGACATTGCATACTGAAATCTTTATTCCTTTGAAATATTTCGTTTTAGTGGATGGAAGTCCTCAAGTTTCCGCTTAATTTCGGTTATTTTCTGAATCTTCCCTGACTGTTTATTATGTGCTTCTAGTAAGTTTCTTCTATTTTAGATCACATTATTCCTTAAATGTGCTATAGTGATATACAAAAACATGCTGCTGTTTAACATTTCCGGAGTCTAGACCAGCCCTTTGTCATCGTTTTCATGATTATTTGAGCCTGGAAAGAGGAGATGCTCTGACTCGGAGGCGCAATGTATTATTCACTTGTTTATTGCCCTGTTTATATCGATCTTTCTTTTATTTATTTTTAATAATTACGGAAGTGCTAATTCACAATACAATGTAATAAAGAAATGTATAACATAAGTATTATGAGAGAACTCCTTCTGCAGAGGGTAAAGGGACTTGCAATTCTCTTGGGTTGCTTCTGCTGGCCTATTGCTTAGTTAGAATATACCAGTTAACCTTTCAAGCTGTTTAGATTTATTGGATTCCAAGAATATATCATTTCTACTTGAACAGTGAAAAACAGAACACCAGATGGTTATCCTTTAGATTACACATAGCAATATGCAGTTTCCAAGGAAATGGCAATCTTAAAAGTTTTGTCAATATGCATTTAGTTCACCACTGCAGTCTATGTGGTAGTGACAAAGTATGTAAAAGTTATCAGTTTTATACACATTTCGAGTAGGAGCTCCTTTCCCTACAGAGTGTCGTCTTACACTTTTAGAATCATGTGAACGTAGGAGGTTGTTACTAGTTACATTAATAAATCATTTAAAAGATTTTTGAATTATTTTATTTTTTTCAATGGCCGCTGCCTCGACATGTATAAAAATGACTCCAGAAAATGTAGTGTTGTAGCAGGCCGCCCTCTTTGTGGCCAGACTCGTGAAATTGTGTACAATATCACACTATGTTTAATAAGATATTAAATAATTGACTGTTTCAACTAGCATGCTACATTTATGTTAAATCTCTGGCAACAAAAGCAATGAAAGAAGCCAGGAATGTTATCAAAACTAAGGGAGGTTTATATTTTTGCACATAAAGAAAAATCAAGCAAAAAAAAAAAGAAGAAGAAATGTAAATGCATTTAGGGTCAAATAAAGCGTTTAACTCATGAATTATATACGATTAGAAAGACCTTACCTGCAATCAGCAAGTTCAAAATGCACTTACAGAAAGAATGTGGAAGAGAGTACTTTGAATCTAAATAAGAAAATTACGATTCAAATGGAAAATTTGTCAATCTAAATGAAAAATGTGTGTGAAAAACCAGAGGTTGTAGCATGGAGAGTAAGCCACTCAAGAGCAATTGAAAAATACCGAAAAGAGCAAAAACCTTGTGTCTCCGAGTGAGTGAGTTCTAATGCCAATTCACTTGCCGGATAGGTATTGAATTTCCGTACACGGACCACAGATTGCAGTGGTATCATTTACTTGTAACGCGCGCAGAGCGAATCGGCGCAGAACATTACGCTGGATGGTGAACGTGAAGATGAATATGATATGATGATGGAGCAATGGCGGAATGAGTAGCATGAGAAACCGGAGTACTCGAAGAAAACGCGACCAGGCTCCGCTTCATCCACCATAAATTCTATTTACGACCGCTGAGAATGAACTTTGGATGACTCGGTGAGAGACGAGAAGTGTTAACTACGCCGCCGCTAAAACTGTATCACTTAATGAAGCCTATTTACACTCCGCACGGTAGGTAAGTTCTTGCTGACAGGCTGTGCAACAAATAGGTATAGGGAAAGGTTCGCCACTAATTATAGTTAATACAGGTCGTGAAGTGTGTTCGTGAACAATGGCTTACTGATCTTCAAGTTATTTCAGAAGACCTTTTAATTATGTTTAACTCCCGTTTTTTATAGCTGAGGCATCGAAGACAGCGAAACTGATTATACGTGAGATAAAATAATAACTTGGGAAAGAGTGTTGTTTAATTTTTAAGGATGAAACGTTTCAGGCCTACGTTTAGGCTATCTCCCCGGCATATGGCATTTATTACGACTGAGGAAATACTGAAAAAAACCTCAATCAGGTAGGACAGTTCTTAAAAGAATGAAACCCCAGGCCTCCCGCTCGCGAGTCCATTCCTTGGCGATCTGCGCCACCTGTGACAGATGATTATTCGACATGAACTCTGAAAACTGTAGCAAATGTTTAGTTGTACAAGTCCTCCTTAACTTTCTACCAGTTTCGTTATTAGCTATGAACAATACTGGTTCTCACAGTGTTACCCAAGATCGCGGGTTCGAACCCGGCCAGGATCGATGGATTTTTCCGGGAGTAAAAATCCTAAGTATGGCTTCCTTCGGAAGGGAAGTAAAGCCGTGGATCCTGTGTCGTACATTTACGGCACGAAAAGAACCTCAAATCTGAAAGAAGAGGCCTCTGAGCAAAATTTGTCGGCCGTTTCACGCCTTGAGTAGCATGGGACGCTGATGACCTGAGATGTTAAAGAGCGCCCATAAATAAATCAATAAAAAAAAAATCTCACAGTGTGCAATTGAACGAACTATGGCACATTAAAAACGGCATTTTGAAATGGCTATGTGGATATGTGCAGATTTCTTTTAATCCCCAAATATCAAATGCTGAGCCTATGCTTATAATAAAAGAAGTTGCAATAAAGAAAATTGTGCTATTGTTAGGCTCATTTCTGAACATGGTCATGAAGCGTTGCGTTGGCCTCCGTATAATGCAGATTGCAACGGATGTGACAAGTTGGATATTCTGCTGAAGATAAATGCAAACGGGGGTTTTAAAATTATACTTCAGAAAAGTGGCGCTAATGTTGCCAACATGTTTATAAGATAGAAGAGAAATATAGAACGTCTTATGGACTGGTGGAAGAAACTGTCAACAGGATAATTATAAGCAAGTGCGGACCCCATTCTAATAACTGTAACAGTCACAATCAGAGCTGCTAATAAAGCTCTCCGGGACACTTTCTGGGGGTGAGAGATCACTCGGGCATGTCACAATGAAACTGTAGACCTGCTTGCAAATAACGGCATCACCGAAGGAAATCTTCAAGGTCTCCTGCTAACTTATCAGGAGTACAAGACAGAGTCCGCAAATTTTGATCGATAACTAGTCTCCTATCCAAAGGCAAGCACTGCAGATTCACTCAGATATACCATGAAAGACTTGGTTTTAAGAGTATAATATTTCATGGCGACACCTGGTTACAATCATCCGGCAGTTATCCTCAGTGTTAGAAGCTGGAGAGACTGTATAGTTGTGAAATTGCTGGCCTGACTCACATGTATCAGTATATAAAAGCAACCGCGTCGTATTTTATAAACGTCTATTATATCTGTTGTTCCCCTTTCCTCTTAGTACCAGTTTTCTTTTACGCGGCTACAATAATCAGTATATCCGGCACTCACCCACTTTATACAAGCTGCCCATTTATAGTTGTGATAACGTCAATTTGATCTTGGTTATCTTCAGGTACATTTCCTCTCTTCTCTGTTCGTTATTCATATGTGATAATGCATCATGATCCACACACAGAAGTCAAATAACCTCCTTCTTTAGTTTAGTCGCTACAACAATTGGTTGCCTATCAAACTGAAGGCCAAGACAAAAATATGTACACCAGCTTCATCAATAACGTAATGTGTTCAGTTGGTGACCTAGTGACAGCCATGTTGTCAATATACCAGGCACACGGTAACTTTGCACTTGGAGTCCTTTATTGTGGGAAAGAGAAAACGTGTTAGTGAGAGACAAAGAACGTCCTGCACCTGCGCACAACCTTCTTCTGTAGCAGCTATCTTTTCAAAGAAAACGTTAGTTATGTGCTTAAGCGATAAGCGAAAGTGAAAATAAAAGAGCACATATGCTGTCTGTAGTTTAATATTTTAGGCAGCAAATAGTTCACTAGAATGCAATATGCAGTTTAGTTTATGATGTCCCGGCAATTGTCCGAAAGGTCAATGTCGCATAGCCAGTAGTACAGAATCCACTGGGATGAAAGCGCCAATCGAAAGCTTAGTTTGCAGCATTTCTGAGAAATGTGATGTTTCATTTCATCTCTTTGAAGAGCTGCGTTCTCTTAAAGATCGGACGAGCGGAGATACATTTCTGAAGCAGTGCTAAAAGTTGCAAAAAATTCTCTTTGCAATGGGATAAATTGGTTCATGTATCAACTGAGGAGTTTCCTTCCATGATTTGCCCCGTTAGCAGGATTAATTGAAAGTTTAAGTGGACGTTTATCTAAGAAAGGATTCCCAGCAGAAGTTTATTATCAATTCTCTGCATCATTCTCCACGAGGCCCTTTGTGTGAAATCAATATAATTTTAAAATATTATGCAGGTAGACATAAAAACAATGAGTATTATCAGTACTAATAGTATTTTAATAGTCAGTTCCAAGAATTTCTGAAGAATATTGAATCTAACTACAGTGATGTCACAGATTACACGTCAGATGGCTGAGTAGTCGGTCCTGGAAGTCTATAGGTAACTATATTTGCCCCGTAGACCCAAGATCGCAGGTTCACATCCGACCAGTGTAGATGAGGCGTAAAAATCCTAAAAACGACTTTCTTTGGAAGGGAAGTAAATCTGTTGGTCCCTTGATGTAGACGCACGTAAAAGAACTCCAAACCTGAAAAAAGAGGCTTCTGACTGAAATGTATTGACTGTTTTACGCCCTGAATTGAATGGGATGTTAATGACTAGAGATTAACAGGTCGTACTTAAATAAATCAAAATAATTAGCTAATGGCTGAACAGAGACTCCGTGTTACAGGAGCTTTTTTATTATCATAATGAATTATAGTCTTTGGTGAAAAGCACGAGCGGCAGGTTTAAGAACTATAGATATAGAACCAACTGTGAGTATGTGACCTTGCATTTCTGTCTGATCTTCTCTGCATTTGAACGGCTTAAATGGCAATATACAAGGAAAACTGACTAAATTTGATCGACTATTTCAGTGCATTTGTGTACTTTGTGTACACGGAACTGGAAATAAAGGTTCATAGCACTTTCCGCAAGCAAAGTCAGTTTGGAATGCGGACCAAGCTACTTTACTTCAGAAATATATTTGAAAGTATTAGATGACCCTATGAGAGAATTTCATACTCTATTTGGAGAATTTAAGTCCAGAGATCAAGAATAGGGAGGGGTCCCTTTAGCTTTCTATCACCAGAAACTCGTTTTTTTTATTAGTGTTTAACGCCCGTTTGTACTTCTGAGGCATCACAGGCGGTGGACACTGATGATACATGAGATGAAATGTTACATTGGGAAAGGATATTTTTTTTTAAGGAAGGAAGCGTTCCAGGCCTAAGCTTAGGGCACCTCCCTGGCATTTGCCATTTATGAGGACTGAGGAAAACCGGGAAAATACCTCAGCCAGGGAGGACGGTCCTGGCGGGATTCAAACTCCAGACCTCCCGCTCACGAGTCCGTGCCTTAACGACTTCGGCCACCCGTGGCGGTCCAGGAGCTCGTATTCTCATAAAATGGAACTAATAGTTCTGCAGAATAATACTGCACTTCCATTATCAGCTACTGAAAAACAAAACCCTACATTTTGACGCCGCTCTACCTGATAAGGTATTTTCTCTTGTGTTGCCTCTCCAGCCTTTTAGGAATCATTCGAGTTCCTAATGGATAGATTTTTTTTTTTTTTTTTTTTTTTTTTGCAAATGAACAATAATAAAACTATTTGACATTCGAGTGTAAATAACGAAACTCTGGTTTCCATGTTACGATAGTGCTGTTCAAATATTGAACCAGATTCCAAAATATTGATTTAACAGAAAAAGTACAAGCAATAGAGCAACTGTTTAATAAATTCAGTGTTTGAATTTCTTTATTTTTGTTTTTTGCCTTTGTTATTTCTTTCTGTTATTCGCATAAATAATAGAACCATAACATATCATAAAATGAATTGTTATATAATGAATAAACATGTTTGTTCTTCTATACTATAGCAAAATATATGCTAAAATATTTAAGGAACATTAATCACAGAAGTTTGCGTTTCCTCGTAGTGAGCAAGCAGCAGCAGACGTAGCGAAGCATGAACTTGTTATATGAACACTTCCATAGCAGTGATAACCTGAATTCCGACTTGGAGGTCGACCTGCAACAGCTAGTCTATCACTGAACATCATACAGGAGCCTACTGCAGATTATGTAAGTACAGCCTATTTCCATTTATGTGGTAACACTATCGTCAACGATTTAAATGACTCAATGCTTCTTCCTAATATTGCTGAATAGTTATCGCCTTCTCACCACTGGAGAGCCAATAAAATGCGTCATACAGATACCATATATCTTTAGCGTTCACGGCTCCCAGTAGTCTGCAGGAAATGGCGCTGAGACTGGTTACCAGATTGATGGGTAAAATACGAGCTCCAGACTAAGATTCAAGATACTCTGATATTGTTGCCGAAAGTCCTTGCAAGAGACGAAAAAATATTACGTTATTGCAAAAAAAAAAAAAAGAAAGAAAGAAAGAATGAATGAATGAATGAACGAATGAAAAGAAAAGAAAAGAAAATAGAGAAAGAGAGAGAGAGAGTTTTACTTAAGATTGCGTTCAAAAGAACATTTCTTTTTAAACCGATCGAACTTACAGCAGGATCTTCTACTGTGACAAACTCTGGCGGCATATCAGACTAATTTGAACATATCAGTCTTGGGAAAAATAGCTGAGATCACATTCTTCTGGATACAAAAGTTATAAATTAAAATGGGGTGTTCCAATAGCCTCGAAAGCTGGCATGCTTTAATTTGTTCACTTCATATAAAAAAATGTTTCATTAACATTGCCTATGTTCCCTGAAGCAACAACAACAGAAATGAAACGAAAGTTTACGAAAAATAACTACGTTAATATATGAGTATAGGGTAGAGAAATTCTTTGAAATTCCATTCAATCTATTTGTGTGATCTAACTGCCTCGTCGCTCTTCCCATTGAAATAGCGTTTACTATTTAGTGTTAATACTTTTATTCTCATAACTGCATTTTTCCCATAGGTAGAAAGTATTGTTGCAATTTCATTGAAAATGCAAATGTACATGTTTCTTTAACAAGTCATTATACATTTTTCCTTATTTAGTGTAAGCATGTTAACCTAAAGCTTCATTTTATTGAACGTTTATAAAGTAGTTATACATATGTACACAATTATCGGATCTTCATTTTGTTTTTCCCCGCACGCGGACCGGGTCCGAAGCTGGCAGGTCACAGTTACACACACCAACGTTCAAGGGGTGTATTGTCGCTAATAATGCCGGTTATTGCGTGTTTAGATTTGGATCAGTGAGGAGTTACTGCGTTATGTTTCATTTCGCTGTTTGCAATGGTTCATATATTTAATATAGCATGACGCATTTTCATTTGCTGTAACATTTTAAGAAATGAATAAACTGTTCGGTGTTGTGCAGAATTTAAAGAAAGTTTTCCGATGGCTCATCGGAATATAGATGTCAGATCTATAGTTTGTGAAATACTACTTAAATTCAAAACAACACGATCATTGTTGGACAAAGAAAAAAGACGCAGGCTTCATGTGTTAAAGTAGGGAAAAAATGATTGATAGTGTTACTCGATTACAACAATCACCACTAAAATCTCTTTCAAAGTTATCAAAACATACGGGGGTCAGCCCATACTTCAGCACATTCTGCTACAAAATTGCTAAGTTTTACACTGAAGTGCATGGCTGCAACACCTAAGAAACAGCGTACCGACTGGAGAAGAATAAATTTAATCTACTGTAAAAAAGGTAAGGCGTTTTGAGTACTTTGTCAATCGTGTGGCGGCCTAGACGTGTTCCCGGTTGCTGACACAGTCCGAATGCGGGGAAAGACAAAACGAAGAGTTAATATGTGATCAATGCAGGGCAGTGATACAGGATATGAAAGAAAGACCATAATAATGTTTAGGCCATGGCCGGTATTTGAACGATAGTTGTTTAAATTATCGTCGGTACTTTAGTATTATTTGAAATTCATTGAAAGGTGAATTCTCGGCCAATGTCCTCAAATGTCCGCATTTTCTCATAGGAACAAACCATTCAATGGGGATAATTTAGACATTTTTAACTAAATATTATGTAGGGTGAGCTTGAGAAAGGCTACAGATTTGTTCCTTGTCCGAAACTTTAAATCGAGCCCTCGTAGGAGAGGACTTGCAGTTTTTTTTTTTTTTTTTTTTTTTTTTTTTTTTAACCAGGAATGTTGTGTTGACACTCCTGAAGGACAGGGTTTGTGACATCCAAATCACGAAGATCCCATAGCCTCTCAGTGCTTTACATTCTCGCACTGACGGCCAATGCAATTGAAATGCTTTGACTGGAACTTTGCAACTACGAATTTTACTTCATTGGGACACAAGGAATCGCAAAAACTGCGTATTCATATGTTGCAAATATTTTGTTTCTGCACTTTCAGGAAAGTAAAGATAAGTTCGGAAATTGAACTAAATAATTGCATCAATGCAGGCCAGTAATAAAAATTGGAATCTTCCGTGTTCTTGGTCGGAAAAATTAACATTGTATTCTTTCTGAAAACTTTCCCTGATTTTTTTAAGTGTTTAACGCCCGTTTTAACTATTTGGGCATCACAGGCGGTGCACACTGATGGTACATGAAATGAAATGATAAACTGGGAAAGGATTTTTTTATTAAAGGATGGAAGCGTTCCACGCTTAAGTTTAGAATACCTCCCCAGCATTTGCTATTAATGAGGACTGAGGAAAACCTGGAAAAAACCTGTCGGGGAGGATGGTCCTGGTACCGTCACGGATGGCCGAGGTCGTTAAGGCGCAGACTCGTGAGCGGGAGGTCTGGGGCTCGAATCCTACCAGGACCGTCCTCGCTGACAGGTTTTTTTCCATGTTTTCCTCAGTCCTCATAAATGGTAAATGCTGGGTGGTACCTCAAACTTAGGCTTGTAAAGTTTCTTTCCTTCAAAAAAAAAAAAAAAAATACTCCTTCCCCAATATATCATTTCATCTCATGTATCATCAGTGTTCACCGCCTGTGGTGCCTCAGTAGTAAAAACGGGCGTTAAACACTATTAAAAGCAGTCCTGATGGGAATCGAACCCCAAACCTTACGCTCACCCGTGGCGGTTTCCCTGAAAATGACGAACTTCGAGGGTTAATCATAAAAGACGCCTGTCTGTATCACGAATATTTTAAAAGAGCGGGGTTTTATGTATAATATTCATGGGAGCATCACTGTCACACCGGTCGGTTGATAGTAATATTCTGTGTTGTAGACCCTGCTTGCATTTCGCAATTGGAGGTGACGCGAATGGAGCAATAAGGAGCAATGAAATTCTGTTGTTGTTTAAGACACATAGCCTTAGCAACTGATGAAAAGCTGCAGCAAGCGTACAATGAAGATGCACTACCTCGTGCGATAGTGTTTAGGTGGTTCAAGACCTTCAAAGAAGGCAATTTTTCATTGTTAAACAAAATGGGTCTGCTGTGACAGAAGTCATCATCAATACAACTGCTGTGGTTGTCCCTGAGGATTGGCGAATAACATACGTAAAGTCAGTGAAGTGTTGGGTACTTCATATGGCAGTGTCTTTACAGTTACTCATGATTCATATGACAGGTGTTTGTGCATGTTGTGTGCCATTCTGTTTGCTCCTGAACAAAAAGCTGTGTGAATGGAGATATGGCATCTCTTTGCTGATGGGTGACCGAGGTCGTTAAGGTCAGACTCGTGAGCGGGAGGTCTGGGGTTGGATTCCCACCAGAACCGTCTTACCTGATGGTTTTTTTTTCCAAGTATTCCTCATTCCTCATAAATGGCAAATGCCAGAGAGGTACCCTGAACTTAGGTCTGGAACATTTCCTTTCTTAAAAAATATCCTTTCCCAGTTTATTATTTCATCTCATATATCATCAGTGTCCACCGCCTGAGATGCCTCAATAGTAAAAACGAACGTGAAACACTATTAAAAAAAGACAATCTACAACATACCAGACCTTAATACAAAACAAATATGGCCACCGTATATGTTGGATATATGCCATTACACACAATACATACAACCATTTTTTTGAATGTTCATCCTTACGTTATTCATTTCTGATCAATAAATGTGCATAAACATTAAAAATCTTATTTTCAAACGAGTAATACAGAAAAACTTGTTTAAAATAAATATGTAAACTCTTTTCTGACTAAATTCCAGCTTTAGGCAAACATATCCTAGGCTCTTAATGCAAAATTTTGTATGTGTGTAGATTATTCATTTCCTATCAAAATATGTATAATATCATAAATTGTGTTTTCTGTGGAGGAAATACAGAGAAATCCGTTTAAAATAAATAAACATGTAAACTTTTTTCTAACTAAATACTAGCTTTACGAAAACACAACCTGGACTCTTTATGCAAGATTATGTGTGTGTGTGTGTGTGTGTGTGTGTGTGTGTGTGTGTGTGTGTGTATTATTAATTTTCTATCAGTAAATGTATATAAATATTTTTAAAAATGTATTTTCTATGAAAGAAATACAGAATATTCAGTTTAAAAATAAACTATTGTATGAACTTTTTTCCAACTTAATATCAGCTTTAGACAAACACACTCGGAGCTTATATGCTAAATTGTGTAAGTGTGTGTGTGTGTGTGTGTGTGTGTGTGTAGCACTATTCATTTCCGTTAATATACGAGTAAATGTTAAAACTCTTGATTTCTATAAAACAAATACGGAAAGGACATATAAAATGATAAAATACAAATTTTAGGCAATCATAACCTGAGTCTTTATGCAAGATTTTGTGTGTGTTATTTTTTCTTATCTATAAGTGTATATAAATGTTGAAATTTGTATTTACTACAAAGGAAATACAGAATAACTTGTTTATAATTAAATACCAGATTTGGGTAAACAACCTTAGTTCTTATGCAAGATTTTGAGTGCATATATATTAGATAAAGTTATGTATACAGCATATGCACACACAAATAGAACCAATGGGAAGTATTGAAAATATAGTATGCTATGTGCTAAAGAAAATACGACAGAAATTTTAACATGGTGAAAAATATCAATAGCAATCACGACTGATCGTAGTTATGCCATATATGTATAAGTACATTATCTTATCTTTCTTGGAAGCATAGCACATTGGATTTAACCATTAGTAATAGTAGCTAGCTTATATTTTCTTCGGAAGAGAAAGCGTCAAATAAAGTGTTTGAGCATTTAGGGATGTCGAGGGGACGAGAGATTGAATAGTAGCGCAAGATTTTATGGCCTCTTTGCCAGGCCCGGACAGTAAAACTTCGGATGAAAATTTTCCAAAGACGTCGAAGGGAGGAACAGTTATCTTTTGTAATAGTTTGAACCCTAGTCCCTTCCTTAAGGACATACAGACATGTCTTGCTGTATGTGTTGCGTAAACTCAGGTAGAGAACTGTGAAAAAAGAGCAAAGGTAAAGGTAGAGGCGCGAAATAAGTGACAAATGACAGGGATGCCGCGAGTTCAGAAACCAATGGGGAGGAAGAAATCGCTCCTATAATATTTAAAACTTGCTACACACAATGTTGATAGCATCATGAGACGTTTGGAATGAACATTTCATAAAACAGAGAGACCCTCACAATTCGAGGCAGTTCTTAGGTAACTTTTCAGCAGATCGCACCGTTTTAGGAAGCCGTGACAGTAGTCGCATAACAGGCAGTTCTTTGTTAATTCTTCGGCAAATATCGGACATTTTTAGGAAGCCGGGACAGTATATGCATAGCAGGCAGTTTTTGGTTAATTCTCGGCAGATAGGACATTTGTAGGAAGCCGGAACAGTATATGCATAGCAGGCAGTCCTTGGTGAATTCTTCGGCAGATCACATTGTTTTGAGAAGCCGTAATAGTAGACGCATATCAAGCAGTCTAGGAACCATTCTTATTACATTTCTTAGATAGCGTACAGGAGAACAGCGTTAAATAATTTGTGCTGCAACCACGTTTAGTTGATTAGGTAATGGATATTAAAAATTTCGAAGTGATCTAGGACGAGCATGGGTGCAGCACAAAAAGTATAACCGTGTTGAAAGAAACAGCAGACTTAACCGTGGGACGCAGTGGTTATTCAGATTCATAACATCTTTTAATTTGAAAGTTGAATAAAGCATCTTCTGCATGATTAACTTTTGACGGAGTGTTATAACTGAACTAGTCCTTTTCCATCTGCTGCCCTTGGAGCTCTGAGGCGTCTCCCAAAATGCACCAGCTACTCTCATCATAGACAGGGCGGCAAAGGAATATTTCCTTCGTCATCATCATAATCATAATCATCATCATCATCATCATCATCATCATCAAAAGGAGCGGAATCCGGGAGAGTTGTGTGAGCAGTGAAGAAGAAGAAGAAGAAGAAGAAGAAGAAGAAGGGAGAGCCTAAGGAGGAGCTCATGAGATGTACCGAAAGCCTCGTACTGAGCAGTACCTCTTCCGCATCCCCCTTACGCACCCTCAGATAACGGCATAAAATATTAACATCCTTCCACTCCCATTCCCCAAAATCAAATGACCATCAATTATTTCATATTTAAATTGGGGAGATTAATTCCAAGTACTTATTAAATAAAAATGCACGTCCATTTATATTTCCGTTTCAAATAACGCCTCAACATGGTCACAATCGAAACAGATGATTCCTCTTCAAAAAGTTAGTTTAAACAACCGTATCTGTTTAAATAATCTTGCTTTCTCGTGTATCCCAGATCTTATTAAAACAATGTTAAAATTATTTCAGTGAACCCGTTATTAGAGGCTATTGCATACACATACATACACACATACATGTCGGTCTTGGTCGTGTAGTGCTTACCATACTTGCCTCCTATACACAAGATCACGGGTTCGAATCCGGCCAGGACCGATGGATTTTTTCGGGCGTAAAAATCCTAAGTATAGCTTTCTTCAAAAGGGAAGTAAAGCCGTGGGTCCCGTGTCGTACATTTACGGCACGAAAAAGAACCTCAAGCCTGAAAGAGAGGCCTCTGAGCAAAATTTGTCTCCCGTTTCACGCCCTGAGTTGAATGGAACGCTGATGACCTGAGATGTTAAAGAGCGTCCATAAATAGATCAATAAAAAACAAAAACAAAAAACACACATACATATATTCCAATTCATTTCTCCCTCAGTAATTTATTCTTAAGAAATCTATTGCTGAAATATTAGAAACGCATAACTGGATTTGCGTCCAAGAACAGAACATAAACAATACATTCTTATAATGCACTCTTATTTGAAAGATATACGAGCTAGGTTTCAAAAACATATAACTATATGAATTCCTCCTAATTACCATCACATTTAGGCAAAAACTAAGTTCTGTGTACTTCACACGTTTTTGAATACTATGCAACTGAAAGCGGCGCTATTTTGTTCAGTTTCGATAGTTGCATTAATGTTTGCTATTGTAGATGGTCTTTGCACATTGAAAAGAAACGCCTCGACTCGCGAATCAATCATGTAATTTTTGACTGAATCCACGACTCGCGAATCAATCATGTAGTTCTTGGCTGAATCCAACATTACCTGCGCGTTATAGCCCCCGTCTGCTCCCTGTGAGTTTTATTTTAAATCCCCACCAAAAGTTCCGGAGCATTCGTTTTGAGAACTCTGAAGCAATGCTCAAGAAATGTGAGACAATTGTCAAGGACCTGACAAAGATTTAACCTGCGTAATGTGTTCGACAACTGACAGAAACACTGTAAGAAGCGCATTCAAGTATAACCCCTTTTGAAAAAAGTTCATGTAAACATTGAAATAGAGAAATAAACATCTTGAAAAATATCAGTCTCTGTCTACTTGATCGGCTCACGCAAAAATGAAATAAAATAAAAGTAATGAGGTTATACTATCTACAGTATTCTGCATTTTATTGTTAATAGGACTCTCTCAGTCAGAATAGATTTGGGAAAATAAAATAGAAATATCCAACTTTAAGGTGCATTGGGGGTCAGGGCTTCATTCCCGGAAAAGATATTCTCTGTAGTGTTTCCTTACTAGGAGAAAGACGTATGTCCGGTAATCTAAATCTATTCCATTATAGGAGTTGACATGCGATATTAAATACTTAAAATCATTGTTTAGGGCATCTTTGCAGTTTATATACTAGAATATTTCGATAAACTTAAATGATGCAGCTGGCGTTGGAAGAGTTTGTAAAATCTTGCGCCATTTTCATACATTGCCAGCGAAGCGTCTTAATAGCGCCCAAATTCTCACAAAACCCTGTAGTTGGCTGTATTCATTCCTACTCCTAAAACCCGTTTAGAAACTCTTTGAACATTGTTCAGTCGGCCCACTTTGTCCCAGGCCCATATATCTCAGAATCACAGAACATGACAGCACACCATGGCGCTATACATATTCTCTATTAGAGTTACAGGAATTATCAGGCAGTCATGACAACATTTGCAGAACCTGTGACATTGGCCTCCGAGCTTTGTATGACGTCGTGTCTATGTAGTTTATTCATCTTCCATGTTAAGAGTATAGTCAAACTTTTGCTCAGTCGAATAGAGAAAGGTTAGCATGCTGGGTTCTGTTTGCACAAGAAGACAATTTGCCGAAATTTGGTTCTTTTCTATGAAAAATGAATGGAATTAGGAGCGCTTTTTGGAGAAGACGGAATCTTTGAGTCAGAATATTTTTTAATGATGTTTAACGTCCGTTTTTACTACTTAGGCACCTCATTGATGATGCATAAGATGAAATGATATATTGGGAAAGGATAATTTTTAAGGTAGGAAACGTTCCAGGCCTAAGTTTAGGGTACCTCCCCGGCATTTGCCATTTATAAGGACTGAGGAAAATGTGGAAAAAACCTCAGTCATGGTGGACAGTCCTGGCGGGATTCGAACCCCAGACCTCCCGCTCACGAATCGGTGCCTTAACGACCTCGGCCACCCGTGTCGATAATGAGTCTGAATATGCATTGTATATATTATTTATTTATAAATGAATGTGAGCGGGTGCGCGCACATATTTAAATGTTTGTGCTTAGGAAATTATAATTCTAACTGTATTTAATTTAAGGTGAAAATTTTTTTCTATAAGTGCACCTCTAATAAATAGCATGTACGGTCGAAAAACTCTTGCGAATGACGTCGTACACATCATGTTTGTAAATATTGAGCAATAAATACACGTTATTACTACTACAGTTGTAAGTTCCTCTAAAGGCTCGGTAAAATTTCGAGTGGAGAAGCTTCCGAATTTCCCTTGTGAGTCAAAAAGGAATTGCCGGTAGAAAGCTGAGCAACAAAGTAAGGTGTATAGCATCATGCCAAGAAAGTTTGCTTGAAGGTTAACTAGGAGGGAAGTTCTGAATGAAGCCATGAACAGAAAAAAGACCTGAATAATAAACAAAGCCTTTCGCCCGTCCTATTAAGTTCAATGCAATCTTCTCTCCGATTGGGTGACTTGAAACACCTGTTTCAGTAAAGACTGCTAGGAGTTTTGTTAACTATAAACAAATTTATTTCAATATTTATGAAATATGGAAAGAAAATAAAGCGATTATTAAAGTAAGATGAATGTATAGAAAAGAAAATATATCAAGAATAAACTGAATGTGGATAAACTTGCCGATTAGAGAATTGTCTCAAGATCTTTAATATATTTATATGCTATAAATCTAAAATAACTATATTTCATCTTCTTCTTTATGATATGGATTTATTAATATGCCCCTCGTATTTACCCTCCTCTGACACCCCTTGGGACTAATGAGTCAATGCCCGTATCAAAAGTCATTTATCTCTGAGCACACATAGAACTGAAAGTCTCGCTTAATGGGTGGTCCGTCCAATGTCAGGGCCGTTTGGAAGACATCACAAACACAGAAAGATGCAGTCATACATAGGAATATAATGAAGATGAATTATAAAATGGAAGCGAATCCGTGGCAAACAGAAATTTTAACTCAAAATTTTCCCTTTCTCAAAATAAACTGAGGGAAATCAAGGAGTACCTCTATCCTTGTAACTGTTGTATTAATACTTCCATTTACTCTTTTTCAAACTCTCACCACTTCATCTATATTATTAAAAAGTTAGAAATAGTAGCAGATAAAGCAACCTTGTCTTACATTACTGTTAAATATTACTGGCTTTCCTTTACTAATTTTTTTATTTTTCCTATTATACATTTAATAACAATTATTAAATCCTCCATAGAATCGACCTTGATATTATGTTTAAAGTTTTAAAATTACCTGTTAATAAAAGAAGAGTCCTCAAATTTTGCTCGTTCAGCTGTTCACATTTTTGTTTAAGAGTGTACATTCTTTACAACCTCTTTCTTTTGGTAACTCTGATTGCTGTTCTAGAAGTGTTGCTTCTGCTATATTAATTAACTTAAAGCTTATTATTTTGGTGCCAGCACCTATTATGCAAATTCAAATATTTGTTCAGCCATGATTTTGGGGTATATTTCAATAGTTATAAGTTTATATATTCTCCTAAACAAGCTTTGTGGATTATACTTTTTATGAACGCGGAAAAACGCAGTGGCCAAGTTGATGTACTAATATTGCCGAAACTGTTGGTAAAAGTTTTCGTGTGCTTCAGTGGTATATCATTGCATGTAGAACTTTCCAAAACATATTAATGTAAGTGTAACCCTGACAGTGTTTAAGGGGGAATACAATAAATAACTGTAGCCTCAACCTTAATGCAGCCCTTTGAGACGCAGATACTACAAGAAAAACCAAATTCTTGAACACAAACAACATACTACTTATAGGTTATCGTGGATTTAGGTCCCATAGCTCTACTATTATTGCTGTTACTGAATATTTTTTACATTTTGTATTAAATAAATTAGATAAAAGTTGAGGAAGTAGCTAGTCGAGAGTTATTCATTTTGTCAATCGCTGGAAAAATTAGAATAGTTCGTATAAGGGATGCTGTGATAAATTACTAATATCTTATTTAGAAAATAAAGTTCAGTATACTGAAATAATATTTTTGAACAATAGAAACGGCACAAAAATAAAAGCAGAGGGACAATAGTACAAATGGTTTGCCACAGGAATCTACTTATCCTGTAAATATAGAATGTGCTGCTTAGGTATCGAATATTTGAAGAGTGTATAACAGTTTATTTACCATGTCTTTTTACATAATTTGACACAAACTTTCCATGTTTAGGAGAAATTTTAATTTGAGGTATGTGCCTCTCGTTTCCTGCAAATGCCTAGATTTCACTCATTCCGCTCAGACGTTGTACAGGTATAACAGATGTTTATTCTGCTAACCGCAATACGCACTGCATTTTATGTGGTTATCATAGCGTGTCTGTTGCTCATAAGAATGCATAGTCACAGGGTTGTCCTCACATTAAACATTGTCGCAGATGCGCATGACCAGGCACGTACATGTCCATCTCATCATTGTTGTTGTATAAACTTGGGGAGCGTCTGTATCTTGTAAGATGCATATCATAATATATATTTCTGATTTTAAACGATGAACATTTATTTGGTGGTATTTGTAAGCTTAGCACCTGTAACATGGAACCGGAATTATTGAGGGTGGGTTATTTTGATATCAATGGGGATTCATTATTATTTTAATCAGACGATTAGATGTTCTTCTTGTCTTGCCTCAACTATTGAATTTATGAGTTCGATGCTTCCTATTTCTCTGGTTCCAAAGCAGAGGATACGGAACTCAGGGGAATTTGGACTGTTTTTAATGACCTAGAGTATTTAGGGAGGATGGGGATGGTTCACTGTAATAATATAAGGTTCGGCTCTGGTTGGACATTCAATTTGTTCGACAATTTTGGGAGGTTCGGGAATATGCTGTGCTTCTGTCGTGTGGTTATTGTTCTGGTCCTATTGTACTTTACAATCTCTCCTCGGGTTATAATTCACTGCTTTCACTCGTGGATTTACTCACTTTAACGTAATGTTGAAATCTAACAATCACCTTATCAATGATTCCGCGTGAATATTCTAACTATCACTCTCGCACTGACTGACTGACTCTCACTGACCGACCGATTTACTTTGATTCTCCGCGACGGCTTAACTGGTCAACTATGTCACTGAATAACCAATGACTGATGCTGATACTGACTAACTGCCATTATTGCTACTGCTGTTACTGCTGTGCTGCTTCTCTCTGTTATTACCGTTTCTCTCTCACGAATGCTTAAAACTTACTTCTTACAGTAAACGTTAAATCTATTACGTGAATTCGCTACGCCCTTCGCGAAAATTTAATTCCTTTAAATATTATTGTACTTGGTTTCTTCTAGAATTTTATTGGATCACACAAGTTATGCCCTATTATATGTTCGCATTTATTCGTCGGGTTTTTGAAATATATTAATTGGTTGAAGTTTCTGGGTTTTACCAGGAAACATACATCCACCATTCCCACGCTACGAAAGAAGGAGACTTCTGCCCTTTACCAGATTCCTGCGATAAAGCACGCTTCGGCAATATATGCGGCCTCCCTTTGAAACAGCTAATATATTGGTTTCTGTAAAGCAGGGGTTTCTGTATGCGGTATTTCCTTTTGATGACAAGTACAGTTACCAATTGAACTCACATTCCTAGCCGTACCCCAGTTGTATGTCAATTGGCGCCTTGACTCGGCAGTCTGTCGGAAAGGGTTTTGAAAGAGTAATGTTTAACAAAGGACCCTCTTCCCAGATTTTTTTGATTCATTTTATTTAAAGACGGTCTTTAACCTCTCAGGTCATCAGCGTCCCATTCAATTCCGGGATTGAAACGGCCGACAAATTTTGCTCAGAGGCCTCTTCTTTCAGACTTGAGGTTGTTTTTCGTGCCGTAAATGTACGACACGGGACCCTCTGCTTTACTTCACTTCCTAAGGATTTTTACGCCCGAAAAAATCCTTCGATCCTGGCCGAGTATGAACCCGCGACCTTGGGTTTAGAAGGCAAGTATGGTTACCGCTACACCACCAGGACCGACCTCTTCCCAGGTAAAGCGGCCTTTTTCTAACAAAAGTTCACCATGTCCATTCTTTTTACAGTAACATAACAAATACATACATGTGCACTCTCAATCATAGTATTACAGAAAGATAGCTTGAATATTACTTATTAGTCAAAAAGACAAATCTATATACATACACTAACATATTTCCACGTATCAAAGTCCTGATTTTAATTGTAACATTGATACCCTTGATTGTTAGGTTATTCTTGGCACAAAACAATACCTGAAACAAGATACAATTATTATTATAATTGCCATCAGAAGCAATTGTAATTAAATGGGAAATATTGGAACAACATTTCCTGCTTCAAACAGTGATGAATGTAAATTAATAACACACACTTGTAATTAAAAAATTGATCAAACTAGATGCACAAAATTCCTAGGAATCTACATTGATAAAAATTGAACTTATAACGATTATGTAAATATGATTTGTAAAAAATAGAATGTTCATACTTTTTTACTAAACTTGTCGTATCAATTGGAAGATACACTAAGATGGTTTATTATGGATTGGTACCCTTACATGGGGAGGGACAAGTAACCCAAATTTGAATAGAATACTTGTATTACGGAAAAGCAGTCTGAGAAGCATCTAACCGCCAATCTGCCAAACAAATATTTAGAAAACAGCTTATACTAACAGTCATATTGTTGTATGTCAACAGTTATTTCAGTAACAAAATCAAAAGGGGAATACACATCATTAAATAAATACCATTACGAATATAACAAGAGCGGAATTAATAATTCTCTCAGGGAATACAGATATAAAACATGAAGCAATAAAGTTCCATACAGAATAGATATTGTCACGAATAATAAACTTCCTAGTTTCATTAAATCTGCACAAGATAATGCTTTTAAAAATTCTTTAAAATGTGTATATATATAATTGATAAATGTATATACAGATAGATTAATTATAATTATATAATGCTATCATTATTGTTCTTGTACATATTATCCTGATTATATACGAGTAGGTATGATTACTTGTTTGTATCCATACACAAATCCATTCCTTGTGCACTATAGTATTTGCATTTTTATAGATTCATCTGCATTTCATAAAATGCATTGAAAGGTAAGCATAACTCTTATTGTATAGTATTATATTACTGTACTTTGAACGACTTTATTGCTGTGATATATTTTAAATATAAATTTGTATAAATCGTCTTTAGTTAGATACTGACTATGTTTAATACTTGTATTTCAAGGGTCTATGAGCTACTACTACTACTACTACTACTACTACTACTACTACTACTACTACTATTACTACTCTATAATACTACTACTACTACTACTACTACTACTACTACTACTACTACTACTACTAGTACTACTCTATACTACTACTACTACTACTACTACTACTACTACTACTACTACTACTACTACAACTACTACTACTACTACTACTACTACTACAACTACAACTACTACTACTACTACTACTACTACTACTACTACTACTACTACTACTGTATAATTTAATGAGAATGGTAATATACTTTATGCCCACAATGCATTAGTTACGCTCAGATCTCAAAGTGACGCAAAATTTCAAGCAGCTTCTACTTTCAATTTCAATACAATGTGTGACCATATTAGTTTCATAAACCTATTACAGAAGCTAGCAAAAGAAACGTCGCTAAGTTTTAATCAATTAGATAAAACTCTAATATAGTTTTAATATTAAATTCAAAGGATTTATAGTTATGCAAGATGCTAATTATATATTTTTGGGTATTTGCTTAGCCAAAATTTCCATTGTTATCCCCTTCATCAACAACACAATGTAAAATGTATTTGCAATTACATATAAAATAAGTCAAGTGGCAAACATATCTGACATCTGTTTTCCAAACTTATTTACTATGACTTAACTTTCCCACTATAGAATTAGCTGTGGTATGAAGAATATAACCAGAATCTTAGGTTAGGTTTGACCACCCTGTAAGTCATTGCTCACTTAGCCACAGCACTAGACGGAAACTGTGTGAAGCTTTGTAAAAAATAATTACTCGTTGATATTAAACCATCGTGGTTGAGAAGGCGACTCATTGGACCCCAGCCACCTAAGTATAATTCTTAGCGGACAAAGAAGCGTCTATATATTTTCTCGGTACGCAATTTTCCTTGACAATACTTTGTCACTCTTAACCGAATTTATTGTTCTGGTGCACGATATGAAAATGGAGCAATGCTGCCATATCCCTCCTCAGAACAGAAATCCATTGATTTAATTGACAAGCGTGTTACAATCATCATTATCTTCTATTCGTACGTTGCAATGAAAAATGTAAAGAATTTGTACATATGCATACAATAAAGACGCTATTAAAATAAACGAGCTGAAGCTATATTAATATGGCAGCCGCGTTGGCGCCAAATTTTGAAGCGGTTTGGTACGGATGGATGTTGTTATCGTTGTTGTTGTTGACCCCACGTTGGGTACAACATTTCGAAGCGGTTTTGTAGATTAATTTATATGTCGCTTCGGTGTTGTTGCCAACACTTTAATGACAACAATTTTTCAGAGAGAATTCGGCTGTTTGTTGTCTCATACTCAACGGGATTGGGGGAGGAATTCAATGGTGTAAATGAGCACGCGATGCAACATCATACATATATTGGTACTTGATTAGGTTTAAAATCTTTCGCATCCTTTGGTGTTTTGCCTGCGATAGATTAGCTACGCCGATATAAACTTATTTGCCACGTGTGAAACTTATAGATTAGTGCCGCGGCGCGTGAAATTGAAAGTCAATCTTATGAGTAATGCGAACTGCAGTATCTTGACGCGTGTAGATCTTATAATTGCGTACTTCAGCAATTACTCCTGAACAATGAGCAAATGAGAACTGTGGGCGCTAATGACCATAGCAGTTTTGCGCCCTTAAGCAATAATCATCAAATGAGAACTGAATGCCACAGTGGAGCGATCCCCTCTTGCATATATTAAATTCAAATACATAATCGTTGGCTAGGAGACCCAAAAGGCACGCGCAAGCCTCGTGCCTTTCTTTAAATTTTTTAAACATACATCTGTCACTGACTGGTTTAAAGCTCACCTGCTGTACGTACCATTCGTTGTTATTTTGAAAGTTTGAAACTTTTGTCGATATTGGCCAGTTTAAAGAGTTATTACACAACCACCGGTCTAGGACAAAGCCCCAAATAGTTTAAACTTTTTCAGTTTATTAACCCTGCAGTAGTTGTTCATTTAAAACAGAAAAGCGCTTCACACAGCGACCCTTTTGTTACTTCCTCTGAAAAGAGGTTTTATGGCACTTTTGTTGGCTTTCCTATCTTCCGTAACAAAACAACAAGGACCTTTCTCTTTTGTTGGCGTACAATTTATACGTTACAATTATACCGTATCATAAACATACACATACAAAGTATTTACATCACTAACTATAATACATAATTATGTTTGTAACATAATTATTACATAATATTATGTTTATATTTTAGTGGGGGTAGAACATCAGTGTTGTTTCAGGGCTTAAGTTATTAAAGAGCTCAAAAAGTATTGTACTCTAGGCTATTAAGCATGCCGCAGCCGGCAGGGGTGGTAACTTCAACTTGTTTCCTAAAACGTGTATGTAATGTCACCTTATAATAGATATTCGTATTTCCGTCCTCCATCAAATAAACGTTGTATTGAAAAAAATCTGATTGAAACGTTTAATTTCGGTCACTGTAATTTTTCTGATTTTTTTATGCTGAAACCCTCACCTTAAAATTTTCGGAAGTAGACATTTAATATTTGCGTCAACTTCAGTTTTTCTTGCGCTAAAACGTATGTTTTCACTTGTGCCTTTTGTTTAGCATTGAACCAGTTGATTCAAATGTGTTTAAAACATCGTAAACTGCAGTATTGTAGGGAGGCAAATAATCAGAAAAGTTTTTAATAAAGTCCGCAACGAGTGATTCGCATTTAAAAGAAAACGTTTAGCATAGAAGTGGTTTGATCTGGAGTTGAATGTCTAACCATCTTCGCGAATGAACGCACTCTATCGTGAGACCAACAAGCCTTATAGCTAAGTCCTATATTTCAGATACACTTTAGTTGCTGCACTAGTACTATTTGGGTAATATATAATAAGTGACTAGATGATACGAAGTGTGTATTAGGTATGTTCTTTGGATAAAACCGTCACGGGTGGCCGAGGTCGTTAAGGCACGGACAAGTGAGCGGGAGGTCTGGGTTTGAATACCGCCAGGACCATCCTCCCTAACTGAGGTTTTTTCCAGGTTTTCCTCAGTCCTCATAAATGGCAAATGGCGGGGAGGTACCCTAAAACTTTGGCCTGGAACGATTCCTTCCTTAAAAATAAATCCTTTCCCAATATATAATTTCATTTCCATGTATCACCACTGTCCATCGCCTGTGGTGCCTCTGTAGCAAAAACGGGCGTTAAACACTATTCATTCATTCTTTGGATATCATTGAGGAACATTTTACTACATAAAGCTACATCATTCTTTTGCATGTTGTATTTTCACCTTTTATGCTCTAATTCCTTTGTTCCCTCTTCCTTTCCTATCTGTCCACGTCAGGAAGGTTCGTAAACTGGCATTTTTTGTTATTGGATGGTAAGCTAACGAATGTTCTGGAAGGTGATGACGTAACCGTCCTCCTCCGTCGTGCTATTCTGAACAACAATTTTATTCCGGAGTCTCGCGTTAAGTAGCTGTTTGGACTTGTTATTATATATTGCTTCGTTCATCTGTTAGATCCAGTGGTCTAGAGTTTAAAATATTCTGTGAAGTGCAGGTAATGCACATTTGAGTATATTGGATTAAATTATTTTACAATTTAATAATTTAGTAGTGAAATTGCATTTTAAAGCTAATATGTTGAATTTATTGTAGTTATGACGGCATTAAAATTATTTTATTAATTGATTAAGAGCGAGGATATAATAAGTGCTTGGGGTCCTGGTAATTCTTTCCTAAGTATTTTATGAACTGTTTTGTATTAAATGTGACAAAGTTTTCAAAGTTTTATGTTTATTTATATTAAATGTTGCCATATTCGTTTTTAATCGGGTTTCATTTTTAAGGTTGAATTTCATTTAAAGTATGACATTTATATATAATTATGTTGAATAACATTAATTACTATTGATAATTATTCTTCACCCATATTATTAATTTTCTTTCCTCGAACATACCCTGGAGGTTTTTCCCTTCAAGCATACTTCTAAGGTTAGCATCTACGGGACGGTATTGAATTCGGGTGTGTATGTGTGAATAGTGTTTTTACTACTGAGGTATCACAAAAGATGGACACAGATGATACATGAGACGAAATGATAACTTGGGAAATGAAATTTTAAAGAAAGGAAGCATTCCGATCTAAGTTTAGGGTACCTCCCCGGCATTTGCCATTTATGAGAACTGAGGAAAAATCTGAAAAAGCTGCCAGAGGATGATCCTGGAGGGAACTGAATCGCAGACTTCCCCCAATGAGTCCTGTCTTGGCCACTTGTGGCGGTATTGACTTCATAATAACTATTTACAGAATATGACATTTTATATTTTATTGTTCTATTCTATTGACGTATTATTTGGAAAAAGTTGTGCATATTGCAGAAAAGAGCTTTAGACACTAGACTATCACATAACGTTACATACAGAATAACCACAAGTAATATCACGAAAGGTTCTGTGATTAACGACAAATTCACTTGTAAATTATAAGGTGATTTTATTGACTTTAGATGACATTAATATATTTCAAAGGACGAACAGGCGTAATAATTAAACTTCTTCATTCAAAATTCATCTTAATCCAACATCGAGGTCACAATCTTTCCTCTCAATAAGAACTCACAAAAAAAAAAAAAAAAAAAAATGCTGTTATCCCTAAGGTAATTTAATCTGAGGACTGAGTGAATTTATCTGAAAGGACTCTAGAGTGATATTTATTAGGGCTATTTCATGAATAAAATAAGAATTTAAATATAATTCCCGTAAACTTGGCTCACAAATTGTAATAATTGTACGTTTGTATTATGAATGCTTAACTTTTTCAAGCCATCTAGCAACAGACGAATGTCCAAATACGGGTTTGAGACTATTTCATGAATAGAATAAGAATAAAAATAATACATAAACATACATATATTTAAAGGTCGCGCACGGATTATCACCAATTGTATAAAATGTTATACTTTTTATGAATATCTACCTATTCAGAAACCGTGAGAATAAAATAGAAAAAAGTAGACTATTACAGTCGCTACCGTTAGATTTACTAATATCAGGTGAGAAAAAATATACAGAGAAAACATTTTATCATTCTGAATAACGTGTTTATTAACAATTATGGTTGCTTAGGCAGTTATTGTTATATAGTTTACAAAATGATTTCAGACTGTTTGGCTGAATTCGCAAAAACAATTGCTTTAGTGAATACACATTAAGTTAGTTAATTGTACAATTACTGAAAACACAGAAAAGTTGTCAGTGGTGCGTGCTCAGGAATTATATAATGAACGTGTAGAGTTGGTTACAGTGACAGCAAGACAAATGCACGTCGTGCGATAAAACAGATTTGTTAAATTTTCCTTAATTTCATTGCAATATTCAGCTTTAATTGGTCAAAATTCAAAATTTTGTTTCGTTTCTTGGTCGATTTTAAGATGACGTACGTAAGTGCAAAAGTCGTTATAAATTTGAAAATATTAAAGTGAACATGTCGGAATAATGCAACAAGTTCAGTTGTGTAACTAAAAAAGAAATATAGTGTTCCCCGTCGGTTGTAAACAGGGTACTTCAAGGAATATTCATGGATCCGATCTAATAGGAATAGATAAACGGGATATTTGATAATCAAAGATAGCCTTATTCTGATAGTGCTTAAATATGGAGATGACAAACGGCATGTTCTGAAGATGCTTTCTTTGACGGTCCCTTAAGTTGTCAACTGGGTCTGGGAAGCCAACTTCTTGCTTAAAGTAGGGCTTTCCGGGCTCCAGGCACTAAGTACTCGCTTCTGTCAGTTTGCCCCCTCTCTCTTTCCTGCTTTGCGCTATTACTCTCTTTTGTCTTGCCTGGCTATTTGAGAGTTTGTAAGTAACTGTTAAGTCTAGCCTTTGTCTGTTGCATTTGGGAGCAGTCGGCCTCTGTGTTATGATAATATACGCTAGGTTCAGCAGATATATTGCGATTCTGGTACTTGGTGTTTCAAGCAGTTTTTGTACTTAATTCGAAACGTTTAGAAACAAAAAGCAATGCAAGTTTCAAAAGAAGCACAAGAGTGTAAATTAAACAATAGGCTACAAAAAGAAAAATCCCACTTTTTTTCATAAACGTCTGGTTAGGTAAGTAAGAAATACTTTTGAATTTGTACCATTGCTGTTGCCACAATATCCTTTCGTTTTTAATTGCTTCACCGTCGCACCCTCCCAAGCTCCGCGCAGCATGCGTCAGCATAAATATGTTTGGAAACCCACTGAAATAAGAAAACTGCAGGGTGTGGTCCTGGAACGCTCAGTGTGCCCAACAGGAGGGAAGAATAATTATGATTTTTCAGGAACATAGCTCTTAAATTTATTTAACAAGATTGAAGTGTAACAACAATTTAAAAAACGCACCCCCACGATAATCGGTTATAAAGAAGTGCATGTTAAAATGATAATTACAAAAGTATTGAGGTAATAAAATAATAAATTATAAATTTAACACTTTAAAATGAATAAATGCAAATAAAATTATATAACGCTTTTTCGCAAAACACATGGCATTGAAAATATACCCCAAAAAGAGAAAAATTAATGTTACATAAGATTCACGCAAAGGACATAACAGTAGCAATATATCATCATAAAGTATACCAAAGAAATTTTCCCAGGGTTTTCACCCTAAGCCAAAAAAGAAGAATTCCTTACCTACATTCTCCAAATCATTACCCCAAAACGAAGAACTAATTCAAAAGAATTTTCCATGTATTAAACAATGATGGAAAGAATACTTTCATATTTTAAACGCTCAAAACAAATAAATTAATATGGAACGATGCATTTAATATTAAACGTTTTCAATAATTTAACACGAAACTCTCCAGAGCAAATTAACACCTAAGCACATTATCAATAATTTACTAAAAGGAATTCCACATATTTACCAATTTAAACTATTACCTTCATGCCTAAATACCTGTACCACTTGGTAAATAAAAGTGGAGCTGTCCGCTGCGCTAACAAATTTTGCAAGCTCATGTCGAAATCAACTTCTCTCTTCCTTATCCAAAAACCAACTCACTGTCACACTACAAACACAAGCGGGGCGGCGATATAAAAAGGATATAATTACGAGCTAGAATCGATTAATATGGCAACACGTGCTCTCACCAATGAACAAAATCGCGGTTCTAAAGAGAAATTTCCAGAAACTGACGTCGTAAGGATTAATAAAATGAGGAAAGGAGGAAGGGGTATGTATCGTGGCATATAACTGCACAATGCATGCATTACATATTTCATTCACATGGTTATAAGTCTATTTTTAATAGTGTTTTTACTTCTGAAGCATCATAGGCGGTGATATATGAGATGAAACGAGAAATTGGGAATTGATTTCTTTTAAAAGAAAGAAGCATTGTTCAGGGTACCTTCTCATTTATGAGGACTGAAACCGGAGTGTGGGTGGCGGATATTTATTAATGACCCCACTGTTCTTCGATGTGACTCTCTTGAGGGCGTTTCGCTGTATTTTGGCGGCTATGTGCCAGCCGGGCCTGAGTGGATTGGGATTCCGAAGGTACGACAAATGACGCTTCGTTATTTATTTTGTTAATAAAGTTTATTCTTCTAGCATGAGCATTTTTTGAATGATTTATTTATGGACGCTCTTTAACAGCTCAGGTCATCAGCGTCCCATTCAACTCAGGGCGTGAAACGGCCGATAAATTCTGCTCAGAGGCCTCTCTTTCAAGCTTAAGGTTCTTTTTCGTGCCGTAAATGTACGACACGGGACCCACGCTTTACTTCCCTTCCGAAGGAAGACATACTTAGGATTTTTACGCCCCGAAAAAAATCCATCGGTCCTGGCCGGGTTCGAACCCGCGATTTTGGGTTTAGGAGGCAAGTATGTTAACCACTACACCACCAGGACCGACAAGCATGAATATCCGAGCGAACTCAAGTCTCTCGTCGAACCACAGGGAGGTAATCCTGGCAGACGTGTATATTTATTTACGCCGAACCAAAAGGTGCCAGAGCAAAGAAATTGTTAATTTAACTGAGTTCCTGATGCAACTCAATGTTATATCGGCAGTTAACGTAATGACCGACGCTCAAGCTGCGTTGTCGCACTTGGTACTTAGGCCGCTCTTCCGCTGATCTGCACGCGGCTGCAGTCACACGTATCTGGGGCCTGGAGAATTCTCAGAGACTGCCTCTTATGGAAAAAGTCTAGCCCTTTTATACACAATATCAAACAACGCCATCCATGTGCAACAGCGCGAAATACTCCCGCCAACTTTGTATTAACGTGTCAGATAGGTGAGTGCTTACCTCACCGGATTTCATTTCTATTCCCTGGAAAATTTTGTTCAAGCCAAATGCTTCGCTGTTCGTCAGTAATATGAATTTAAACAGATTTCGTATGTTACTATCAATGACTATTTTTGCTCGGACACCTGCAACTTTGCCAGCAATAGGCCGGTTTATGCCCTACGGCAGGGGCATTTTCAAACCCCAGCCCCATACCAGAGGGGATTACCTTCCAATTGTCTGACTTTCTGCGTTCGGAGAGAGACGAGAACTTTTCTTTGCCTGGTTGCATATGTACACGTTATTTCTTAAATATTACAAAAATTTCCCTTAAAGAATGCCATTAAACACTATAGAATATTAATTGTGCATATGTCATTAAAGTTCCTCCACTGAGAGAAAATGCACAGCGTGCTGCACCTTATAACAGAGTTGCTGGTTCCAAAATTTTACAAAGATTAATTACTTCAATTACTCTGTAATTGCCGGGGAGCCAGGAAGAGCTTCCGGACTGAGAAAACTCTTGAAAATGCTCACTCAGGCAGAACTGTCCTGGCGGAAATCGAAACCCATAACTCCCACTCATGCATCCTTGTCTTAACGACTTTGGTTACATGTATCGGTTTTTAAGTCTTGTCAGTTTTTGCACATTATATAAATGGTTATCAATATTTATCAGCGAATTTATTGCACGAGAGCAGCTATTGCTTAAATGCCAGATTATATTTATTACTTTACATTATTTTGAATGAATGAACGGCCGTTTTTATAACGAGGCACCACAGGCGATGGACACTGATGATACATGAGGTAAAATGATATATTGAGAAAGGATTTATTTTTAAGGAAGGAATCGTTCTATTGCCATTTATGAGGACTGAGGAAAACCTGAAAAAAAACTCATTCAGGGAGGGACAGTCCTGGTGGGATTCGAACCCTGGACCTCCCGCTCACGTGTCCGCGTCTTAACAACCTCGGTCCCCCGTGGCGGTCACATTTGAGCACTGAATGCTTACATATACTACAACACTGAAATTATTTTAGAGTTTGTAAAGGGGAATTAGACAAGCAATTTGAGACCAAGAATCTAATGTATCGCAAAGTTATGGGACTAAGTTTCTAAAGGATCAGTGTGCAAACGAATAATGATGCTTCCATTGGAAATTGGACGGACAATAACGGACGGAAGATGTGGACAAAGGGGCGCAGTCTGTATGATGCTGGTGTCAAGTAAAGCTGAATCACTGTCTAGGTCTAGTGTCGTTATTACTTATTTTTACTTTTACATCTTATGTGTCAGTATATTTAAATATAAAAAAAAATAAATCAATAATATATTCAGCAGGACCCAAAACTACGATCCTCGTTTCCATGTCCATTAGACCACACGGTCAGGTGGACCAATCTCCATTACACACAAATCTGTTAACTGTTATTCAGTGTCGTACTTTCATCTGACCATTTCGAAGTTTTAGAGATTTTTATAGCTTTACACCTTGAAGTTACTGATAAATGGCTATTGAAAATGGGAATTTTTTCAATGGCTTGAATGTTTGAAGGCATTCCAAGACAAAGTATCCTCTGTTTTGCTTTAGATACTGAAATATCAGTATCTAATTTCAACATATTTGTTACCATATAAATCCGTTATATTTCTTCGGACCATACTTTTCTATGTAAATGTCTGAAAGTACTGCAGTGTAGTTCATTAACACCTACTATAACTGCAGGTTTCTGAATTGAAACTTCCGTATATACACTGTTTGCTGTATGTACTGAGAAGCAACTCAGTAAGGGAAAACAATACAACATATCTGGCAATCCAACATTTGAGATGTTCATATCTTTATGTAAGGAGAAAAACAGCAAAATATTTAAAAGTGTAGAAATTTGCAACTTTAAAGTTCGATGAAATTTTCTTTTGAAAACTTATGCTTTGTCATCCTTTCAAACTTTCTTTCGAACAAATTCCTTCATTTCCCAATCCTACAAATCACCGTTTAATTTTGCAATTGTGTCTCTTCCTTTATTATCCTATTCTTAATTACATCTCATTTTTACATTTTCATCTTTTAAAGATAAATATTTTGATTAAACTCCTACTACCATATATTTTATCCATATTTCTTAAACTCCATATCAATTAGCCTCAACTTCGAATTCTTGCTATGTAATTTGTATTATCATCTTCTAACAATAATTGATCATCAACAATAAAAGTCAACTGTTCCTGCTCCTATCACAATTTCCATGGACAGGCAATTACTTGTGATAATATTCGCTTGCAAAATCAACAAAGACAGGATTTGTGTATGCCCACCAAAGCACTATGAGGTTTTGTGGACAGAGAAAGTATGTAAAACAAATTTCTTATTCTTAAGGAATATCTTGCAATAAAATTCTGGGTTAGAAAATTGTTGAATTGTTTTTAAGGCCCGTTTAATTGCTGAGGCACCACATGCGGTAGACAATGATGAAGCATGAGATGAAAAGATAAACTGGTAAAGGGGTTTTTAAGGAAGGAAGCTTTCCAGGCTTAAGTTTAGGGTACCTCGCCAGCATTTGCCATTTATGAGGACTTAGGAAAATCGGGAAAAATCCTCAGCCAGAGAGGACGGTCCTGGTGGGAATTGAACCTCGACATCCCGCTCACGAATCCGCACCTTAACGGACTCAGTCACCATAGCCATGGTTAGAAAGTTGGCAGAATGCTTGAACCAAACGATATTCAAATATTTTTCTTAGATGAATCATAAATCTTGAAAAGCAATAAGAAATAAAGAAACGAAAGACAAAAACTTATGTTGCGCCTTTTGATCGTAAGAAATTCTCCATTTAAATTGTTTGAACTCGCACACTTTCATTCTTTGGCTTCTGGCCCAGAATTTAAGTAACGGCATGGACATCCCGAAGGAAAAAAGACAGAAAGAAAGAAAATTGGCAAAAAGTGCGTACCCTGTAACCTACAAGTAAGCATTTCTCTTTCTCACAGGCGACGATTTATATTATCTGAGCGGAGCGAAAATTCACACTCTTTCCTTTTATTTCTTTCATTGCTGTTGTAACTCTATTTCCTGGCGCTAGAGTCCGCTGCAATTCCGACGAAATGCTTCCTGGCAGAAAATGGCAAGTTTGAAGCTTTAACATCTTCCCTGACAACTTTGCAGAATTGCTTACGTCGGTTTGATTTCCGGTTCAGACAATTCATTATACCTATCTTTCATCCTTGTACCGAGTATAAAATAAAAGTACGCTACAAATATGAATGCAGGCGAAATATGTACAAAGGATTTACGAGTGGAAAGGGGGTCGGAAATAAACACCTCAATAATAGGAATAAAATATGATTTCGGACGCTTCTTAATGGTGCAGTAAGCGTTAACTTAGAAGATACAAATGCGTTTAACGATGGTCAAGAGAATTTAAAACACAATACTTAGCTTAAAATAATCTATTCTTCAAAATATAGCGTTATGTTACTTAATGGAAGTTGCAGTACAGTGATCGTTCATAAAACTTGTTCTCAAAACCCCATACTACTTCCAAATTGAGCGACAGCGCGTAACCTGTGGTTAAATTGAGGTACTACTAATTTGCGATTCAATGACATTGGTTTTCATTTCACTAGTGATGAACACACGTCATTTTGCAACTTAGCTTTGACAATAATCCATATCGATCCATATTGAAGCGTCTGAGACCATCCAAAATACTTTATGTCAAGCCACCTTGTAAATATTTTGCATCTATTTTTCCTTCACCTTGTTTAAATCGGAAACTCAGATTATACAAATTAAAATTTTTATTGGGCTATAAAAGGATTTGTTTATATGTTTCAACAGTATATTCCAAATGAAAACAGACGTCTACGCATTGCAGCTTCTTGCGAGAGGTCACTTTCATCCATTACGGAGATCGGTGGGTTTGGGATTCCCGTTTTATAGACGCACTCTTAAGGCAGTTCGCGAAAAAAAACAAAAAACAATAAAATCGGTCAATGAGTAGATTACCGTATAAGGAAACCGTTCCTTCTATCCGGGAGGTGCGATCGAGATAACTTATCACTCTTCTGCATTGGTAACGCGCTGCCTACTTGCTCAGTTAAAGCTTCTGCCACTGCTGGGATAATTTCTCTCATTGAATCAAAGGACTCGTTCCGGTGGAGGAGCGTAAAGTTCGTTTGTACAGCATCTGTTACCGGCAGAACATGTGACGTTACCGTCGAATATGCCATACCACGCAAACGTATCCATTTGGATTCAATGAGAAAGTCCATTGCACTAATGATAAAACCGATATTGAGGGCAGCATCCGCTTTGATGATTTTGAGATACCCCAAGTCTTCATCATTGGCTCTTAATGTTTAGTTGCGACTATCTCGAATTCGTTAGAGGACTTCATCTTTAGGAATATGCTCTACTCTTCTTAGTAGAAATAAACTCGCATTCCCTGCCAACTGTACTTTGCACCTACATATAATGTAAACCGGAAATTTTATTTTACAGTTTTTCAGTATTACGGAGCGAGACTAACTTTTGAGGCGTTACACATGGGTGTTTCAGAAGGAGGGGGAAAGTGGTTTATCTGGCATAAACGTTTCGTTAATAAGTAGCTTTTTGCCCGAACAATAGGTACATTCGTCGATTGCGCAAGCATTTTTAAGCTTTTGGCTTGACATGGCCTAAGACTTACCAACATTTTGCAAAGGTTTAGAATACTATTTGGGAATAAGACAAATGTTTGAATGGTATAAAAACTGAAAGTTTCCAGAGTCGACCTCGAACGAGCGCAACGGAAACAAACATTCAGGCCTTGTGAGATCTTAAGATACGAGTATGTGACAGACGTTTGACTATTTCTGAAATCGCTTCTGAGGTTGGGATAAGTTATGGAAGCATTCAGTCCATCATTTTAGATGACTTGGGTTACCGAAAAGTGTCGACAACTGGGTTACGCGAATTCTCACTGAGGATCAAACGACTGCATGTGCGGATGTAAGAGGTATCGGGATGAAGGAAAAATGTTTCTGCAAGGAATCGTAACATGCAATGAAACACGGGTACACCATTATACTCCTGAGTCAAAGCAAGCGCGCATACAGTGGAGGAAAAGGGGGAATCCGCTCCTATCAAAGAAAAATGTTGCTTTTCAACTGAAAAGGTTCTCTAAACATTTTTTTTTTGACTCTCAAGGTATCCTGTTAGTTTAATTTCCTTCTTGAACGTCGGACAGTAAGTGCAGCCTATTACTGATAGCTTTTGGTTGAAGCAAACGTGCTTATCGGCGGAAAAAAAAAACACTTTAATAACCGATTCCAAAAGTGATTTTCATCCAAGACAACGCCCGTTCTCATACAGCTGTTTTACCATAGGAAAACTCCAGGAAATCTACTGGACAGCTTTGCTAACTCCCTCCCTATAATCCAGATATATCGCTTGAGAATACCAAATGTACAGCGACAGAGTGAAAGCGTTCTTGCGCAACTGACTGGAAACCCGACTTCATTCTTTCTTAGATAATGGGATTAAGGAGTTTTTTCCGCTTTGATAAAGGTATTTGTAAATCTGGAAATGATGTAGGAAAACGATATGGGTCTTTTTATTACATTTAGTTTAGTAAATTGCAAAAACATTTCTGGTTTATTGTGATTCACTCTCATATATGAACCCTGTTCCAGGATATTTGGGGACTGTGTACGCAACATCTTTTAGTAATGTGCGTTATAAGACCTTCTTATCTTGAAGTTTTCGCAAAATCATCTAGTTTCTTCTAATTTTTCAAAAGAACTTCTAGTCATTAATGAAACAACGACGAAGAAATGTTATCATGTTCTATTGCTCTGAAATAATCGCAAAGTTTCAATTACTCACAAGTTCAAAATCGTTCGTTTAGAAAAAATTTGAAAGGATGGGTTAGACAGAGAGCCGAGGATAAAATATTGCCACTTTGAAGTTTCAAATTCTGTTGTAGTAATATAACTAAAAATGCACCAGTCATTTTTCCCCTTGAAACTTTGTTCTGAATCTTGAGATGAGCAAACGACATATCTATCAATACCACAACATATCCTTTTGCACTCAGAGTCTTTATCGTCAGGGTAATGGATATCTGACTGCCTTTAAATTTATAGACATTTATTTAGTAAGAGGTCCCAAACGTCTCAGTTTAATTTTGTTCGTGTCAGGTATTATGCCTATGTCGGTCCTGGTGGTGTTGTGGTTACCATACTTGCCTGCTAAACACAAAATCGCGGGTTTGAACCCGGCCAGGACCGATGGATATTTTCGGGGCGTAAAAATCCTAAGTATAGCTTCCTTCGGGAGGGAAGTAAAGCCGTGGGTCCCGTGTCGTACATTTACGGCACGAAAAAGAACCACAAGCCTGAAAGAGAGGCAAAATTTGTCGGCCGTTTCACGCCCTGAATTGAATGGGACGCTGATGATCTGAGCTGTTAAAGAGTGTCCATAAATAAATCATTCAAAAAACTATAACTATGTTTAATGATGATAATTCTGTCATTATCTCTGTCATTTCACGTAACATATAGCATATGTTGGTATATTTTATAATTATTCGGTTCTTATTGTATAATACTCAAATTAATTTACATAATGTTATTAATTATGTTAATTTCAATGTATTGCATGCAACCTGGCTCGGGTGTTTTTTTTTTTTTTTTTTTTTTATCCTTCTAACATCTAAATTTGTATTCATTCTCATCCTGTCTTTTTGCCTATGAGTGGATTTATTTATTTACTTTATATATGCTTTATTTTGGCGTCGTTAAGTTGAGAATACCGTGTTATGGTCTTAACTCTGTCAACAAAACAAATAATAATAATCCAGGTTCCACTAGTAATGCTGATTCTCGCATAGTTAAGTGTAGGTGAAGTGATATTCATATGAATGAATTGAAATTGGTAATTAAGAACAAGGTATGTACTATCAGGCAATCAGAAGAAGGCAAGCGAAAGGAATGTGCTATGTAAACAATTTCTATCCTCAGTATATCTACGCACGTAGTGCCGGCAAAATATAAACAGTGTTGTCAGATACTCGCCCACGGTTAGAAGTCCAGCGAGAGTGCAAGATCTGAGTCTGAGAGGCCCTCACTAATATGGTAGCAAGTGTATTCCATATACACTCGTACGTATGCTTATTAACAGTTCAAACCACCTCGCACTTCAGCCTGTACTCGCCTTCTTCTGATCGCCATACTCCATTATTATTATTATTATTATTATTATTATTATTATTATTATTATTAATTATATTTGTTGATAATATATCATGATATTTATTACATTTTCACGATTCGTTAAAAGTTTATGTTAACGAGTTGTTTTTTTCAACATCAAGATTCAAATTGACCAAGTTTTTATAGTAAATGACTTTATAGTTTGTTTTTTTTTACGCAGAAATGTTAAAAAGCTGTTTAGGATTACGAAGAACATTGTCGTAAAACACTAAATTTACAGTACGGCAATATCGCTCAGAGAGCTGTTTTCAATTCTCTGTAGCAAATCATCATTAATAATAACTCTGTTTCAATATGTGAAGACCAAATTAGGCATCATAGTGCAGTAACAGTGTGAAAAACTCTATAAATACGAAATTATTAATTATTAAACAATAATTCAATATGAGATGCATGCGGTATCGTCACAATTAAAATTATTTTTAAATAAATATACTGAATGGACAAAAGAATCTACATCACAATTTAAGATTCTGGAGGACTCAGAAAACTATTCTTAGATATTAAATTTCAGGAAAAGGAGAGGGATAAAATCGCTAATTGACTCACAATTTCAGCTAGAGCTCCTTTATGCTGCACACATTCTTTGCATATGTCTGGTAAACATAATGCTTCAGCAATGCTTCAGTAAATGACAGAAACAAACGGAAGAGAGCCACAGGGGTAAAAGAGGCATTTAAATCCCAAGCCCCAATTCTCGTTCAATATAAGAAGAAGGAGAAGAAGAAGAAGAAGAAGAAGAAGAAGAAGAAGAAATACCGGTATTTCTTGTAAATAAAGATTTTACAAAAAAGCATCATTTAAATATTTGTAGAAAAAAAATCCGGCATTGTTACTTTATCTATCTATAATGTAATTAAAGGAAAAAATAGTGCTACTCGCCAGATAAAGACTTACTAGTAAATGAGACCGGTGCTAAAATACGTCTTTAATATTTGGTTCTTAAACGCATCGTTTTTGTGCTGGACATACATACATACATACATACATACATACATACATACATACATACATACATACATACGTACACACATACATACACACATACATACATACACACATACATACACACACACATACGTACGTACATACATACATACATACACACATACATACACACATACATACGTACACACATACATACGTACGTACATACATACGTACACACATACATACGTACATACATACATACATACATACATACATACGTACACACATACATACGTACATACGTACATACATACGTACACACATACATACGTACATACATACATACACACATACATACATACATACATACACACATACATACATACATACATACATACATACATACATACATACATACATACATACATACATACATACATACATACATACATACATACATTCTCAATTTGAAATTGAAAACGTATACTCAATATTGAAATGCCGCTGTAGTGGTAGTAGTGGCCACAGTGTGTACCATTTCTTTTGCTACTATATTCTGAGGCATCTAATGGCTATCTAGACTCCAAAGACAAAATCCGAGTCCACCTTCTACGAGGTTCTGTAGGCCGGTAAAATTTCCGTTATAGTCCGTTTAGAGTCAACTTGATTCCCTTGTTTCTACTAAATTGGAAATAGTGGGAAGGGAAAGTACCTTGGTTGCTGGAAAGATAGGTAATTAGAGACGTTTCATCGCGGAGCAGTTTCTTAGCTCAAGCTCCTGAAGAATCTTCAACCTACCGATTTGAACTGTCGAACTTGTCTGTATATGATATTGCTGCATACTTCGTATCGGTTGCTCCATACAAAACGACAAATTAGAGGGAAAGACAAGAAGATTGTATACCGAAATTGAGGCATAATTAAAAAGTTCAGGGTTGAATTTGGATTGCATATAGACCAATACCTCCAACGAGATGCAGGATACTCCAGTGATGGAAATACAGCATGAGGTTCTTCACCTTCACGAAAAAGTCTTCCGTTCTCATAAGTGGTTATGTAGTGACCTGTAACAACTACCAGTGTTGGCACAGATGCCTTTGGAACATTTTTTCCGATCATCCAAAATTATATCCGTGATACATCATGCCTTCCTCGGTTTATAAATTGTTACTTCATGAAAAAGTGTAATAGGATATACCAATTAACAAACTGAACAGTTTTCAAAAGATATCCAAGAGACTAGACACAAACGTTTGCTGAAATATTGAATGAGACACGCCATTAATTGCTCTAGACAAGTAATTTGGAAGACTGTGCACATGTTCATTGTTTCCTCTGATCCTGTAATATTACAAATGGCATAGATGTAGAAACTACAAAATCTATCCGTAAATGTTTCAGTGAATAGAAGTTACTTGCTTCACCTCTTTTTAAATATACACAGTCGCCTGGGTTTTAAATTATTGACAACAGAGAGATATATGAACTATATTCGTGTAGTTAACATTATACCTCTCCATCGCCAGTAATAAACGACACGAAGACTGTTATAAAAAGAACGATAATACTTTTTATAACGCATTTACGTAGATTTACTGAACGTAAAAGAACTTAAAGCCTGAAAGAAGAGACCTCTGACCAAAATTTCACCGGCCGTTTCACGCCCTGAATTGAATGGAACTCTGATGACCTGAGATGTTAAGTCTTAAAAGACATGCAGGAAACCATTTTCTGGCAGCTCCTTCACAATCGACTCCGCAGCCTTCACCACTGCTCATCATGCTGGAAAATGCCTTCCGCAAGGTGTTTGTTCAATTTGCAGAAAAGGAAAAAGTGGCACGGGGCTATCTCTGGACTATAGGGAGGGTGAGGGACACACTTCAACTTGAATTTTGTGAGATACTCAGCGAAACTTTTGTGATGTACGACTTTGCAGTATCATTGTACAGCATCCAGCTTGTTGCACGGAAATGTGGCTTTTTGGTGTGACATGACCTTGAAAAGTTTTCAGAACATCTCTGTAGTATTGCCCAGTGCAATTGTGTGTGTTGGAAACCATTTCTTGATGGAGATTCTCAAACATACCCTTTGCTGTTTGCTCTTAAGGTCAAAATGATGTAGGCAAGTTTCATCAGCAGTGATTACAAAGAAACTCCGCACCTTCATGCATTATCTTCAACTGAATGCAAAAGTCCGTTTGTTCGGGAATCAGCAGTATTGGAACCCACCGTGCACAAATACGCCTCATGTGCTACTTTTCATGTGTTTTTATTGGTATTCGACGATCTTCTCTCACAATGATAGCAGCGGTGTATGTCTTCTCCCATTAGAGCACAAGTTGTAGCCCCAGGTCCAATTTCCTTTGAAATTAATTGCCTCCCCTCCATAAACGTTTTCCCATCTTCGAGTTGTGCTATATGGAAGAACAAACCCTCTTGCAACATTGCGTAGATCTTTGCTGAATATTTGTTGAGACGAAAGCAGAATTTCAGAGCAGCATATTGTTTCTTGCACGTTCACCTCCATTTTTCTGTAGGTTGAACTCAACATGTCTGAATTTGTACATTGGGTCAGAGAAGAAAAGAAATGTCTAGAGATGAAGACTGGGGTGACTATGTAAAAGAGGCAGATGATGAGTTTTTTAAAAAGTGTTTAACGTCCGTTTTTACTACTGAGGCACCACGCACCACAGGTGGTGGGCACTGATGATACATGAAATGAAATAATATATTGGGAAAAGGTTATTTTTTTTTTTTTTTTTTTTTTTTTTAAGGGAAGGAAATGTTTCAGGTCTACTACCCGGAATTTGCCATTTATGAGCACTGAGGAAAACCTGGAATAAACCTCTGTCAGGGAGGACGTTCCTGGTGGGATTCGAACCCCATAACTCCCGCTCATGAGTCCGCCCTTAACGACCACGGCCACCCGTGGCGGTATGCAGATGATGACGACATGGAAGAGGATAAAGGAATTTTGAGTTAAAAATGGAAAAAAACAACATGTGCTCTAGAAGAAAAAAAAAGAAGTTAAAGTAGTAGTGGTAACAAGAAAGAAAATAATGGAATTTAGTTAGTGAAAAAATTACACATATACATGTCTTAAATATTAATTATTATATATCATTATAGTATGTTTTCTATATTATAGAACACGTGTTGTTATCTTCTGGAAATCACCATGTTGGGATATAGGCCAGATTACACTTTAGACTATCAGAATGACAGTACAATTATTTGAGAATACTACTAGACCTATGAAATTTCTATCTCAAGATTTGCGAAACTTTATTTATTGCCGTGTTTTGTCCTACTGTGCAATGCAAAGAGAACTTTGCTGCACAGCTACAATTGCATTCGGTGTGTAACCGACAATTTCTTACTTGGCTTATAAGAGCTATGTACTCTCGTTTATATCAGCCATGCTTTAAGAGTTAAATATTATGTATCTCCCACCTACCTCCACCAAAAATTGGCTATAGTTTTCATTATTTAAAAAGGCAGCGGATATTTGACCTTAAAAAATATTACAAATGATACATATTAATAAACGTAACACTTTAAAAAAATCTCTATAGATTTATAAACATGAGTAAAGCCCTGTCTTTGGACACCGAGAAGTTCCAAGCATTCTGCAGAAATGTAACTGTGCATGGAGTATTGCTTGGCGTAAACCCTCCTACAGGTGAAGTAGAAGGGATGCGCCTTCATTGTAGCTTGAATTGTTTTGATTAACGATGCTCTCCGTTCAAGGCGAAGGTTGTATGACTGACAAACACTTAACCAGTATCCAAGGCATACAGAGACAGACCTCTAATAATAAGGCAAGATAATAGGAAAATTTAAATGCTTCACTGATATGCTTTGCTATTTTCATAAAATGTTGCTTCTTAAAACTTTTTCGTAATAACGTATTTAGTTACTTAAACTAAGCTTTACTCAATTCAAAAAAAAAAAAAACTGTATAAATGAAAGCGAGTTTTACAATTATATGAGCTTCATTTTTGTTGCTGCACTTGCAGTTTTTAATATGAGAGAAAGTCGTTATATAGCAGCTATTTTATAATGAAAGCGTTGTCTGAACTTTGTAACTTATTGCTTGTAATTTATTTTTCTACATAGTCACCAATTTTGAAACATACTCTGTCCACCTGTCTATAAGCATGCTAATAACCTCAGCAAAAATATTTTTGGTATGCTTTGGTATAAAACTTTTATCAGATCCATTACTTCATCATCTGAAAATTTTTGACTCCGCAAATGTTGTTTCAAAGGTATAAGTAAGTAAATGTCCAATGAAATCAGATACAGACTGTATGATGTATGTTTCTGCACCTCAAAGTTGAAATAATCGCAGCTGTATAAAACACCAGTACTCTTGAGAAAAAGTCCCTGACATCGCTCAACAATAGCACAGTTTGCTAAATTCTGGGTCAAAACCCTAAATATAAAAATTTATCTTTAAGGAGTGTTCCATAAAGCTTATGGCTCAATTGATGTAGTCAAACTATTCACTATATTTCATAATTGAAATATTGACCAAGTTTTAATATATGTCATTAAATATTTATATAAAGAAAAGTTATATACTCATCAAGTTAGCAAACAAAATCATAGAACATTTTAAAGTAAATTTAGGATTCCGACAGGACTGTGGACTGTCTCCGTTACTTTTTATGTTTACAAGTAGAAGCGCACTCTCACGCTGACAGTCAGATATCAATATCAGACACTGAAGACAAGTTACAAAGAACCTGTTGATTTGAACTTAGTTGTATAATATGAAGATTTGAACGAGCAAACCCAAATCGTTTGGCATTTTAAGAAAATCTTTTCAAAAGAATCAAAATCGTCATAAATGATAAAATTATATACCAAAATTAGAAGTTTCAAGTACTTAGAGAACTGCATAGTAGATTTTAGAAATGAAGAAATACAAGAGTCGCTTGATAAACACACTAAAATAAACGAATTTGAAAAATAAAAGTTACACCACAAATGAATCAGAATGTCTTTTAATATTTTATAATTTTTTAGTAAGCCAGTACTCCAATATGGAAGCAATTGCTTGATTTTAACAAAAAGTAAAAGAAACATCTGGATGTGAGATTTCTTCGTTCACTTTAAGAGTCACAAATCGAGACTGCCTACCAACGAAATGAATACATAAGAGCACCGCTTGGGGTGGTCAGCATACAGAATAATAGGATCGTACATAATTACTGAAATAATAAGAAAAAGGACCTCCAAGAAAATTTCGTAGTCTTGATTTCACTTTGTATTATATATTACTGTATTACTTTCCTTTAAAAATGAACACCCTTTTACATTGTAAACTACTAACACTAAGTTCCCTTGTCATTCTGTTGAAACATCTTTCTTAATTTAGATCTGCTTATTTCAGTAATTATGTACGATAAAGAAATTCATGAACACACACACACGAAATTGGAGAAGTTTCAAATTTACGTAGTATAAAAGTTTTTATTTCGGTGAGAATGGTCATCTTTTAACCCTTTTTGGTAGATTATTTAATGCTCTTACTGATTCCAAAATAAAATTCCACCCCATTTCCCCAAATTATTTTCGCAATAATAATTCTGAAGTACGCAGGGCTACATTTAAACATTCATAAATATGACGAATACACTGTCACAAATATGATTAATTTTAACATTCATTTCAAAGTCAATAATGCATAAATTCAAACTATAAGGAAAGTGGAAAAATTTAAAAGATAGAATGAAGAATGACTTAATAAAAGCGTGTCATTTCCCCTATATATTCGCCCGGAGTTGAGAAAAGTGTTGACCGGAAATTGTTATTGTTTACAGAAAGTAGCGAGCGCAAAGGAGAGGGAATCTTTAATATCAGAAAATAGCTCTACAAGATTTAGCAAGTGCTTCGAAATACATAAGGCCTTACAAGGAAATAAACATTATTTTGTATCATTAGCTCCAGAGAAAAAACACTGCCATTTATAGTTAAAGAAAACTTAACTAAATCACAATATCATTTAATAAAATGCACGAACAAAGAATGCAATAGTTTAATTTTTCCAGAGTATAGAAATGCGTTGAAGTGAAAAAGCGACAATATTTTCTGTATTTATGTACACAAGGATGTCGTGTGTATATAAGCTTGTGTTAATGAGGTGTATTTCTCATTCATGTTAATTATTGCAGCTCTATTGTGTATAACTGAACTTTCAAATTCTTGTTTCCCTGTCCTAAACAAATAGCGTAAAAATGAGAGACTTACCTACATCTAGAAAGCGGATATGTATAATAATTTAATCAAATCATTTATAAATTGAAACTCTCTCGTGAAACTTCTATCGTTATAATTATTGTTCATTTTTATAGGAAAGAATGGAAATTATTATATTCTGCAATCTATAAATAACAAAAATTTGAATTATATAACAAAGAAATTACCATTGTTGTATACACATTATGCAATAATGCAGTATATAGTATTATGATATATTTGAGCTACTATGTCCTTGGATTGAAAATAAAATGTTCCAGTTGTGGCTAGGAAGTTCGTTAATTGTGGCAGCGTACGCCAGCTACGATTAACTTTCGAACATGTCACTATATTGAGCATTAGTTATTTTTCTGAATAGAACTATTTCAAAAGAACCTCAGCATGACTTTCTCAGCAAAGCCTATGTCTTGAATTTTTTCCTGAAGGAAATTATGGATGTTTCCTTTTCATCGGATGTTTTCTTATTTTTGATTCATAACTTAGGACTCTTCTGCTGTCATGATTTGATGGAGAACATACCTCCTTCATCGTCTGCCCTGCACGCTTGAGACTACCGTCAGTTGCCTTTAACTTATGTTGGATTTTACGGCAGTTTCATCAAGTGACTCCCCTTGCTGGATCTGCTTTTGCCCGTATCAGCCACAACGCAATATGGTCTCCCATTCTGATGTTCATTATTGATGCCTTTCTCTTCCGTTTTTAAATCTTTTCACTCTTCTATGGCTCAAACTATCAGCATACTAAAGAGCCATGTAATGTCTCGGAATAAGATTTTTGTTGTGTTTGCATCTCCATGCACTTTAGAATAAAAGTCCTATTATTTAATGAATTTTCATCGTTTATGTATGTGTGTATGTGGATGTGGTATTTAACAATTAAATATATCTGTCGCCAATATATTTTGGAAATATGGTAGTTTTTAGACAACGTATCTAAAATAAAAGATTATTTCTAAAAACAACGGCGTATACAGTTACTATAAAGCTGTTATGCAAAGTTCTTTTCTTAGCCATTAGTGGAGCTAAGTATATCCGTCATGAGCTGCCCATATCTGCAATGCTTAACGTGAAAAGCTTTTCAAATTCCTATACCAAACTGTTGTAACTTCTTACAGTGCTCATTTTAATAGTATAATGCGGAGAAGTGGTCAATTGAAACTTTGTATACATGACGTTCAAAACACAGTGTCCATCTACCAAATAGCATTTTGCAATGCAGTTCTGTAGGTCTTTTAACAAACTCGAGTCACTGGTACTAATATCGACATTCCAGTAGCAAACTGTAGTAATGTAGACACCCCTTCCTGTCCTTGCCCTCTTAATTAAACTGACCACCACAGAACACCCCTATATACAGCAATGACCTCGTTTCATAATAAAGGCTACAGATAACCATCAGTGGAGTAGGGATTTTGTGTATGTGTGTGGGGGGCCGTTGGACTCAATGGGAGAGAGCAAGAGAATAATTAAGTTTGGGGAAGCACTGCCATTAGATAACGGGTAATGGTTGGCAGCGCTGCCAAGAGGCTCGATTATAAAGAAAAGCTGGAGGGAAAAGGGTTACCTCTAAATTGTTCCTATAAGCAACAGCAAGATTTATTGAAACCAAGTTTTCTGCAGAAGTGCCGAGATATCTAAGAGGCAATTTTAATGCATTTGGCGTAGGCGGCAATGATTACCACGCTTGCTTTGATCTTAAATGAGGTCGACCAAACTTTTCTGGTGAGAACAGTTCGAAAGTGTGCCGTAACTTCAAAACTGAACGAAAAGTTGTGGCGCTGTAGTCAGATTTAAGATTTCATGCTAACTTCTACCTTGCTGCAGATGGTGAAGGAACAATAAGCTTCTCTTCTTTTCTTCTTCTAATGTTTTCATAAATTAATGTCATATCTCCTATTCCTTCCCTTCATTATATGTCAATAATATGAACAACTAGGCATTATTTTCCTTAATTTCTGTGACTTCGACTGCTCAACCTTGAGACAAGCATCGTCACTGTATCGAGTCTTCGTTTTGACGCTTGCGGACCGAGTCTGAAGCTGGTAGGTCACAGCTGCGCACACTGAAAGTCAAGGATGCTTATTGCCGGTTAGTGCGTGTTTAGGTGACCAGTAACAGTGACTTCCTATATTATTGTGTTTCATTTCTCTGTTTCCCTTGGTTCAAAATTTAATAAAGATCAACGCAATTCCATTTGCTGTATTTTTTTTTTTTTTTTTTTTTTTTAATGAATCAGTTGAATAGTGTGGTAAATAAATTCAAGAATATTTTACGAAGATTATTCATCTGACACATCTACAGCTCGTAAAATAGTGCTTAAATTCAAAACAAGATGATCATTACTGGTCGGAAAAATAAGACTAACGTTGGAAAAAAAATATCAAATCGCTTCTCATTTAGAACAATCATTGCCATAAACCCTTTGCAAATTTAATACAAGTAGGGGTCAGCCGTACATCAGCATATTGTACTACAAATTTGTTAACATTTATTCCTTCACGGTTACTGAAGCGGATGTCTTGACCGATTTGGATTCTCATTGTCTGGAACTGAGGAGGATACTTTGGCACTTCACCCTTACTCACAACTGACCGTTTGTGCCTACGCCCCCAATGGGCGCCCCTTCAATACCAAGGCATATGGTGATGGATGTATATAATAAAATGAATTAAAATTTGTTGGCCATCCTGATACTTAATTTTTATATCAGGTCGCAGTGCCTACTAAATGTTATTTGTTAATTTTTATTTAAAGGATTATGTCAATTTCAACACAATTAACAAACATTCCTAAATGTGACTACTGAAAATCTGCAGCTAACGATTTAAGAAATGTGCTTTTTAAAACCCTTCGCTTACATTGGCATATATATATATACTTCCTTTGATAAAAAAAGTAATCCCCAGATTCTACGTATCGATCGAAGAACTTTGGGGACGCTCGTAAACGCTGTATTTACATCTCGCATACAGTGACTGCTGGCACACTGCAGTGGGTGCTTTGCCTGTATTAGTAGGTGTATCTTTATTTTTATAAACTTCTATATACACATTACATATATATTTTATATATGGGTCATTGACCGTACATGATTAAATATGATATACATTTAGAAAGAAGAACAAACAATAATATAAATAAACAAGATTAATTATATTAAATAAACAAAAAATTAAAAAATGGGAAGAGCGATATTTACAGATATATAAATGGAAATATGTTACATATTATTTAAAAAAACACTAATTATTATTTCTGACCAGAAAACAGATTGCTTCTAGTTTCGCGAACTTTGGCTAGGAAAATACCCATATCCAATCAATTAGTGCAGCTTGCAAACAGATTACAGTATACCATTCGACCTCTAATTCGCTTTAAACAAGTTTTTCTCAGGTGTTCCCAGTGGGTACATTCAGCAGATTATGTACCCATTCCTCATCCCCACCGCCATGGGTGGCAGAGTTCGTTAAGGCGCGGACTCATGAGTGGGGGTTCTGCGGTTTGAATCCCGCCAGGACCGTCCTCCTTGACTGAGTTTTTTCTAGGTTTTCTTCAGTCCTCATAAATGGCTAATGGTCATTTGGCCTAGAACGTATCCTTAAAAAAATCCTTTCCCCATATATCATTTCATCTCATGTTTCATTAGTGTCCACCGCCTGTGGTGCCTCAGTTAGTCTAAGCCAGTATTTCACCGGTCTTTGTTTTACTATTGACCCTTCAAACAACCCACCTCCCTCATGGCCCCACAGTTTGACGTTCCTTTCGAGAGCCCGAGAACCCTTTTCCAAAAATTGAAAATTGGCGTGAATAAACACCATGCTCACAATCATAAGCATTTGGAAAGAGAACGTTAGGGTAGGGTAGCGTTTTTTTTTTTTTTTTTTTTTTTTTTTTTAGTAGTCCGTTTTTACTAGTGAGGCACCACAGGCGGTGGACACTGGTGATACATGAGATGAAATGATAAATTGGTAAAGGACATTTTTATAGGAAGGAAACGTTCCAGGCCTAAGTTTAGGGTACCTCCCGGGCATTTTCCAGTTATGACTGAGGAATACCTGGAAAAAACCCTAGTCAGGGAAGACGGTCCTGGCGGGATTTGAACCCCAGACCTTCCGCTCACGAGTCAGCGCCTCAACGACCTCGGGCTCTCATGGCGGTAGAGTAGCGGTGATTGAGCGGTTTAGAAGCATTGCTCTTCTGCGTAATTTCCTGGTTTCAAATCCCACACAACATTTTTGCATTTTATTATTGTTTTATAAGTATATATGTAGAACATAAATTGCCCTATATACGTTAACGGACCATTTGAGATACATGAAATTGCCTATGCACATACAAAAGCGTAATCACAAATGAAAGTTTTCTTTAGAATTACTAAATAAATACATGAACAATATTTTTATCTTGTAAAGAGAAAAACATAGAATTAAACGCACATTAATATCGGCTGTATGAACCTCAGCACGTACAACTGTCCTCAATCCTCGGGATAGATGATATTGGATTTCTACAATAGTGTGGACGAGAGGCTAAAACTCTCAGGCTTCTTGAATTTGTGCCCATAAGCCATCTTTTGTCCTTCGTGCATGCGCAGGGAATGCGTGTGCAGCATGTTGCATTTAGATAAAACACATACTAAAGGTAATATATTATGTATACATTAAAGTTTGCTGTATATGGAAAACAATATTACGAAACCAATTTGTCTTAATGTGTTATAAAAGTTTATTAAAGTTTTCTGTATATGGAAAACAATATTACGAAACCAATTTGTCTTAATATGTTATAAAAGTTTATTAAAAAAGAGTACTGCGAACCGCTCTTAACCACCGCACCACTGCACACTCTGCCACAGAGCTAACGGAAGACACACACTAGTTAGCGTCTTTATAGTCTGGCAGCTCAGTCTCCGGTCTTGACGCATCGTGAGGATAAAGAAATAGAGGGAAGATGTCAGCATTGTCAACCAAAGGCTTAAATAGCACATATAAATTCTAAAGTAAATAAAACTATTTTAATACGTTTTAACGATAAATACTCTAAAACAGGCACTCTAGTTGGATAACCTGTAACGTTTTTAATAGAGTCATTTTCTCCTACTAGATTCAACCTCTACTACTAGCTAAAGAATTAATTCACGATGTGGATTATTGGGGATGACTCGCGCATCGGTGGTGAATGTAGTCTGCTAGCACCAATCATTGATCATCTCGTCCTGCATTCTGCACTATGTTGCCAACTCTGTTTTAACCGAAGCATGTGCGCCCAGTTGTTTGTTGTTTGTTACAGCAACATGACTATGGTTCGTCAGAATCAAGGAGAAAATAATCGGGTCTTATAAGAGCGTTACGGTAGGGATACATAACTGGGAAGACGGTTTCTCTCTGCCAAGGGAAATGTCAGAGCCGGAGACTGAGTGGCCAGATCATAGTGCGTGCCATATAACCCAACTGCTGCAGTAGCTACACACCTTTGCTGGATGCCTTGTGAACCGCGCACTGTGAGTAGAACTTAGAAGAGTTTTGTATTCATCTTTTTTATGATAATAGGCTTTCGCCAACCGCCACGAGTGGCCGAGGTCGTTAAGGCACGGACTCGTGAGCGGGAGGTCTGCGGTTCGAATCCCGCCAGGACCGTCCTCCCTGACTGGGGTTTTTTCCAGGTTTTCCTCAGTCTTCATAACTGGCAAATGCCGGGGAGGTACCTAAACTTAGGCCTGGAACGCTTCCTTCCTTAAAAAAAAAAAAAAATAGATCCTTTCCCAATTTATCATTTCATCTCATGTATCACCAGTGTCCACCGCCTGTGGTGCCTCAGTAGTAAAAACGGGCGTTAAACACTACTCAAAAAAAAAAAAAAAAAGGCTTTCGCCATGGTTTCCTACTCCACGTGTCTCTTCAGATCAGCTCTTGAAAATATCTTTTTACTGTAGAAATATACATAGTTTCTTTCTGCTAGTTCTGTACTTATTTGTGGTACAGTTTTGAAAGAATTCCTATTATTGGCATATCTAATGAATTTATCACCAAGATTTCTCTGGCCATGGTAAATCTTGTTTGCTACCAGTATTAGTGTGGAAGACAAGAATATATTGTACTTTCTCAATAATTAGGCATGTTCTTTAGCATTTAAATGAATCGACAAATCGACCTTCTTCAGTACTACAATTGCAGCATGTTTTACAAGTAATATGTTCACTCTTGGATTTATACTAATTATGTAACCAACTTGACTATTACCAACAAATTGAATTCATATAATGGGTTTTCTCTAGCATTAGACCATGATACGCACTTTATGGTTGATAATATTAGGTACAGGGAGCCGCACTGGTGAATGCTAAATAGGCATATGTAAATTTCACCCAGCCTATGAATCATTCAAATTCTGGTTTCTGCAGTATATGCTTCTCTGCCGCAATAATATCACATTTATAAAGCACGAGAGCTTAAAATGGCATTAAAATAATATATTTATTTGGCAACTAAATATAATTATCTGCGCAATAATGAATCTAAATTGGTTTAAATGTTAAGTTTTATGTAAATGAAAAGCTACATCATATTAAATGATATATTATAACAAGTGAATCTGATATCTCAGTTTTCATAAATCTGCAGGTTTTATGTTCATTCTGAAAGGATGTGAGATTGTACTCATGAGCATATTACTATAAGTCTCACCAGGGATGTTAATGTATGTCCTTGAGGGTAAGTGGCGTTTCATCGCCTTCCTTATTAGACGAAACCAACATTGGCATGTTTATGTAGGTCACTACAAGCAGTCTGGCGGTACAGTCTCTATTATGTTGTATCCGCAGTTAATTGCAATACTTATAGACACTATACCTCGCATTAGTTCGAAATTGAAAGGTGAAACTTTACACAGCCTAAGCCGCGAAATAGTATCGAAAGTTTGTGAATTTATGAAACAAGAAGCGAACAATAAGAAAGAAGTTTGTTCATCTTTCAAGAAAACACACAAATTACAAGTTAGATCTGCATACTGTACAGTAGTGTCAGTGCGTTCTATCTCTAGGATTGTCCTGGTGATGTAGTGGTAACCATATTCCCTCCTAGTTCCAAGATGCGGGTTCAATCCCGGCCAGGGTTGGTGGATTTTTTCGTGCGTATAAATCCTAAGTATGGCTTCCTTCGGAAGAGAAATAAAGCTGTGGGTTATGTGTCGTACATTTACGGCATGTAAAAGAACCTCAAGTCTGAAAGAAGAGACCTCTGAGCAAAATTTAACGGGAGTTTCTTACCCTGAATTGAATGGGACCTTGATGACCTGAGATGTTAAAGAGCATCTGTAATTAAAACAAATCAACAATATCTCTAGGATTCTAAAGAATAATGCAAAGCAAGCTCAAGAAGGTACTTGTTTTGATACCTCAGGATAAAAACCAACGTGCCCAAAAGAATCGGAGATATAAATGACTTTACAATTTCTATGCCCAAGAGGGAAGTGTGCCTACAATTGGAAGACTGCAGACAAGGTTATAGGAATTAATAAGACTTGAAGAAATTCGCACAAGCCTTAGGAGAATATTTCGGGATTTTGAATTCAAGTGGACAAAACTAGAAGTAACAGAAAAGTGCTTATTGAAAATCACGTTAAATCGAGAAAATTATCTACTATCTCTTCAGTGGTATAGAATCGAAGGTCGACCTATTGTGTATGAAGACGAGACCTACATACACAGTAGCCATAAAAATCCTAAAATTTCGACCGATGAAAGTGATGCTAGTTTATTAGCACCTGTATTCAAGGGAGAAAAACTTATCATTGTTCACGCTGGTAGAAGGTATGGCTTCATACCAAATGCCTTACTTATACATAAGTCTAAAGATTTAGAAATTTCCACCATGATATGAACACAGAAAACTACGTTAAGTGACTGAAAACTATGCGCATTACTAATCTTCCTTAAAATTCTGTCCTGATAGTTGACAACGTATCCTATCACAATGCTCAACTAAATAAATCGCCAACACCCACCTCCTTAAAAAGTGTTATGAAATCCTCGCTACTAAAACGGCATTACCTTCTAAGAGTCATTTTCAAAGGCAAAAACTTTACGATTTGATCAAGATTCGTAAGCCCAGAAAAAAAGCTTATATAACAGATGAAATATTGGCAGAACATGGACACATTATACTTAGACTCCCATCCTACCACCCAGATTTTAACCCTGTCGAGTTCATCTGGGGAGATGTAAAACAGTGGGTAGGGAGTGGAAACACAACTTTCAGGACGAAAGATGTGCAAAAATTGTTTAGTCAAACATTGGCGAAATTGGTTCTATGGAATGCAAAAGAAGCCTGCCAACACGTGGAAACAATTGAACAACATTATTTGGGATGATTGCATCATAGAAAATACGATAGGGCAAATACTTATTCAGGATAATGGAGCTGAAAGTAGTGATGGCGAGGATGGGGCAAGAGAAGGTGGTGGTTTGTCAGGAGTAAAACACTGGAAGACAGTGTGTAAATTAGTAAGGTGTAGCTCAATATTTGTTTATGTGGAAACCATGACAAATTATAGCATTATTTCAAGTGTGTGTGGGGACCGAAGGTTACAGTGCTTTATAGTGATTGTCCAACTCCACATCTCCCGTCTCAACTTGCATCATTCTTCGAGCTGCAGAATCTTATATGCCATAAATAGATATGGTAAGTGACTCGCATCTTAGCTCTCCATTAAATTTTTCAGATGCCAAAATCCTTAGCGCTACCTTTACTCGGGCACTCAATGGACCATTACACTATCGTGTTTACAGGAGGAATAGGTAAACCTGATAAAGATCATGCTAGAAGTAAGCAAAACTTTGATTATAATATTGCTGGTGTAGCTTTCCACTTGAATAGTTAGAAAGAGATGAAATATTCACGTCACCATAGATGTTCACTGTAAGGCAGTTACCGGCTATCTCTGGTGAGTGAGGTGTTTCCTGATGCTCTGCACGAGTCAGAGTGTACTTATTGCTCTGAAAAATTCTGCATTGTTGTCGTTGCCATTATTGTCTTTATCATAGCTATATTCTTCCATCTATTCTTGTTCTTTGTCTTTTTCTTCCTCCTCCTCCTCTTTTTTTATCATCGTTTTCGTTTTTATCTTCTGATTCACCATTGTGCAATCTAATAACAAAGGTATCTGGAACACCATCCTTTTACATGTAAAACTACTCCATTTTTCTTTCATGCTCATATGCTTTGGTTCAGTTCTGAAGTGCTACGGTGTTTATGGTTTTCTTAAGGGCCACTTTACATCTTTTATTTGAAAATGCATGTATTTTTGTGACTTTTACTTGAGCCCAGATTATTTCAGTTGTATTAAACTCGCAGTAGTGGGGCAGCAGGCGAGCAACAGTGTCGTCATGGGAACTTGCAATAGTATAAATTTTATTGGTTTTAAATGTTTCGTTTCTTTCTTTAACCATAGAATATAAAGCTGTTCTCTTTCGGGTCATATTATATTCCTTGTTCCCGGAGCCAGTTTTGCATCACAATTTTCAAAAATGTTCGCGAGGTCTTGTAGAATGGGAAACAGAAAGCTTTTGGGAAGCCGGCAGTCTTTTGATATGACAGCTTATCGCTCAGGTGCAGTTACACCTCACCATCAGTGCATCCACATAAATGACGTAAGCAAGCGTAGCCAATGAGAAAACACAAATTACTAACACATTTCACCTCCGCCCGTGGACCCAGCGGCTGGATTGCAAAATCTTGCACATATTTCCCGTGGGAATTGTATTATATTTCATGCAGCAAGCAGAAGACTGGGGTTCTAAGTATATGTATTTTTCCAAGAACACAGGCGACTCAATGGCGGGCCCACATAATGAGATGAATGCAGATATCTTTGAACAATGGTTTGTTATATCTTTGTTGGTGAATTTCCTACAAAACAAATGTCTTATGGTTTTAGATAATGCAGTTACCACTCCAGCCTAAAATTTGGGATCGGTGCTAGTTTTTCAAAAAGGACGACAGGGTTGTTCTACGCAAGATTATAATTAGGATATTTAGATTTCACTTCCATTTAATGCAGTTCTTTTAGAGATCATTAACATAGCATATTTACAAAAAAAAGTCATTGATTACATTGCAAAGTCTAGTGGCCATGAAGTAATTAGGTTATCTACACCATTGTAACTTTAAATTAATTGAACTGTTTCGGACCAACCTCAAAATATTAGTGAGGTAAAGAAACGTGACCCCTTTGGTGAGTGACAGTGTGTGAAATGCGTTTAAATGACAATTAGTGCACAGAGACTTTTTTGCGTGTGTGTCCAAGGCCATTCCATATTCTCATGAACTTGAAGACATTCCCTCCGTTGAACGGCGGTATTGTAGTGGATATCTGAGTTCGGGACACCCATAGGGTGCGAAGTTCAGACCTTGAGAATGAAAATATCCAGTTCATTATATGTGTGTGTGGAAGTGATACTGAGGACGAAAACTAACGTTGGTAATATAGTGATGTAATTTGATTGCTTTTTAATTCTAGGTTGATAGAAATAAAAACAGCAGCATAAGAGTCTAATAATTACACTGCATTAACTATCAGGCGAAGGAAACACAACAGTAATATATAGCAATTTCCATCCCTATGTACGAATGATCACCTCTCATCTGGTCGGTCCTGTGATAACCATATTTGCCTCGTAGACCCAAGATCGCGGGTTCGATCCCGGCCAGGATGAATGGATTTTTTCGGGCGTAAAAATTCAAAGCATGGCTTCCTTCGAAGAGAAGTAAAGTCGTGGATCCCGTGTCGTAGACTTCGGCACGAAAAAAAAAAAAAAAAAACTCAAGTCTGAAAAAACAGACCTCTGAGCAAAATTTAAGACCGTTTTACGCCCTGAATTGAATGTACCACGCTTATAACTTGAGATGTTAAAGAACATAAAACAAATCAACAAAAATCAACCTCTCACCTGAAATCGTGGCAACAGTGCATGTGTATTCACCAGGAGAAGCAGTGGTCAGAGTTAGATTATATTAGCTTTGATATGCCGTATATTAACGTTATGAATAATTATTTATACTTATAAGTGGATTTCAAAAAGGAAAGTGTGTTGAATGGGACTTCAAAGTTAAGAGTTCCTTTTCCTTTCTTCTTCTTCTAAATGCACTACAATTTCATAATGGAAGTTTTTTGAATGGGACTTCAAAGTTAGAGTTCCTTTTCCTTTCTTCTTCTTCTAAATGCACTACAATTTCATAATGGAAGTTTTGCCTTCTATTCTGAACATGTCCGTCATATGTCCGTCAAATCAATATTTTAAGTGTAGTTTTTATTGTGTATTTTGTAATATCATCTATCCATTTTTTGGGGCGGGAGGTTTGCCCTAATGTTCTTCAGTTTATGATTTCCATATTACTCATATTTCATAAACTTTCAGTTTTAATCTGATTTATTGCATTATTTTCTCTAATAAACTTATTTAATTACTATTAATATTTTGTTCTCCATGTGCCATCTTTATCTTTAATTGGTCCAAATGTTCTTCTTTCGAAAGCTAAACGTTTTCATGAGTTGGTTCTTATGAAACAATGTCGCAGTTTTACTACTTTTTAACTGATATAATTTTCCTGTGTTATACATTAGTTTACTTTTAATAAATATGTTATTAGCAAAATATGTTATATTGAGTGTGCTCATTTATCTCTTCTTCTGTTTTCATTATATGTATTCATGATTTATTTAAGATATTTCAAGCATTTCACTTCCTCATTATTTGTTAACAAAATTTATATTACATCTTTTATATTGTTTTTGAACTCTTAGACCATATAACAAACATTGCTCTTTCAGCATCTAAAATGTTACAATTAGAGATTTATTTCTTTTATTTCTTGCAGTTAACAATATATCCTCTATATATTTAGTGCGTATAGTATTACCTCCAAACTCTTAAATATTTTATTATCCAATTGACTAAACTAAAGAGAGTCGCAGACAAACGGCCACCTTGGTTGACGCCCAGATTAACTGTTACTACTTTCCTCATTTTGGCTGCTATTTGCGTTAACTTTTCTTATGGTATAATTAAGAGTTAGTACAATTAACCTAATTAATCTATTTGTTACATTATGTGAGCTATAAAAGTTATAGTTTTGCTCCTGTATACAGAGTCAAACAACATGTATAATTATGAAATACATCAAATCGTGTAATTCAGTTATGTTCATAATACCGAGGGGTGCCAAAAATGTATCATACTTCCACATAAGATATCTATGTAATATATTTCAAAGTTGAACCGAAAAACAACAGTAATATGTAGCATGATGTTCTGTAAACAGTTGTAACTCACATTATGATAGCGTTGCTACGTGACAGGTAAATCAACAATGAACAAATGAAGTCAAGATTATCGTAAATCAACAATGAAAAAATAACGCCAAGATTATCGTATGATGTTCTGCAGGCAGATTTGACTCACATACATCATGATAGCGTTGCTACGTGACAGTTAAATCAACAATGAGCAATTGAAGCCAAGATTATTGTATGGTGTCCTGTAAACAGATTTGATTCAAATTAAGTTATGCTAGCGTTGCTACAGCAAAATGGAACCAAGATTATCGTTTGAACAGCAGGAAGCAATTTTGAAGTGGTGTTGGAAAACCGAGAATGTTGTTGAAGCTCAAAGACAATGAAGACGTGTGTAAAGAACAGAACCGCCATCTAACCGGATTTAACCCCGTTGGACTTCCACTTATGGGGAACTTTTAAGGATGTTGTATACCGTAGAAAACCAGCTACACTGGCAACACTTCGGGAAGAAATTGAAACGACTTGTGCTGCAATCGCTGAGGGGACTTTCGCAAACGTTGCTCAATCAGTAGTTGAACGTACTCAGAAGTGTATCGACGCCGATGGTGGGCATTTTGATAACTGTTGTGTAAAAGTCTAAGATGATTAGTGCTCATCATTTTCTGTTTGTATGAATTCGGTTTTGTTAAGTTAACGCAGTTTTTTCTTTGCTTGAAGTGTGTATATATTTTTATCACCCTCTGCATTTCTCAGATATTTGTCAAATTATAAAGAGATTATCAATATTGCTTTTCCTGGTTTAAGAGTCTCTGACTAAAGTATCAAGTTAAAGTCAGAAAGTTAAAATTCAAGGTCATGCTCAGTACTCAAATCACATATTTTAAGCTTACCATGACGATGAACTAAATATTTAAGGTAGTAGTCTCTTATCTGGCCAAAACCACTTATTAGCAATCTTTTTTAATTTAGAAGTGCCATTCTTCAATTTATGCCACTATAAATCGATATCTTATTTTTTCACATTTTAGAATTTTGTGTAGGACGACGTAACTCTTCATAAGCCCTTTATCTTTTCTACTTGTATCAGTATAAAATCCCAATTACACTGCATGGCTTTATATATGTTTACATCCAATCAAAAAGGTTGCCAGCGGCTAGAAACAGTAACTGAAAAATAATACTTTTATTGTGAGTAAGGTTGTCACTCCAACTTTAGGTATTCTTCCTTTTATGAATGAAGTCCCTGTTTATTAATTTTAGGAGGCATGGCCCAATTGCACTACAACCCCTTCCAGCAATATCCTAATGTCAAATGCACGTATCTACAAACAATATGAATATCAAAACATTAAAACAGAATTGAAACAACTAAGGTGGCCTTTTCAAAAACCATTGTGAACGTGTTAATGTTTGCAGACACAGAATCTGTTGAGGAAAAAATACTGCACAAGTTATATGTCCGAATTTCGGATTTTACGCATTTTAAGTTTTTATCTTGTAGGAAATGATAATGATAATAATAATAATAATAATAATAATAATAATAATTTAGAAACAACAATAACATAAGACTGAAGTAAGCTTCTTGACTATCGGTTAGTGATAAACAGAACTCCTTTTTTCCCGCTCTTACCGCTCGATAAGATCGAGCGAGTTCTGTAGCACCAGACTGCACTATAGTTCCGCTTTCCCAACCCGCCCGCTCTCTGTCCGCTGTGAAGCGTGGAGTAAGTTTTCGCATACTTGTTTATTGTTATCAATATTGTTCTATTTTTATTATTTGTTCCTCTTTCAAATTGTGAATCATATTTAAGCATGTACAGTCAAAGACCCATGCATAAAATGCATTTGTAATGTGTGTATAGAATTTAATAATAAGTAACCCGCTACTACTAAAAATAAATAAAAACATAACACTTTTAGATATTGCTTATAAAGTGATAAAAATATTTGAAAAAGAAAATATTATTTTATTTTTACGCTTTATTCATATATAACTTTTGATTTAGCATCGACCGCCACGGGTGGCCGAGGTCGTTAAGGCACGGACTCGTGAGCGGGAGGTCTGCGGTTCGAATCCCGCCAGGACCGTCCTCCCTGACTGGGGTTTTTTCCAGGTTTTCCTCAGTCTTCATAACTGGTAAATGCCGGGGAGGTACCTAAACTTAGGCCTGGAACGCTTCCTTCCTTTAAAAAAAAAATATCCTTTCCCAATTTATCATTTCATCTCATGTATCATCAGTGTCCATCGCCTGTGGTGCCACAGTAGTAAAAACGGGCGTTAAACACTACTCAAAAAAAAAAAAAAAGATTTAGCATTGGTTTTAAATAAAGCGTTTTTATTTTTGATTTTATAACAAGTACAAAAGTGTAATTATACAATTTATTTACTTATATATATATTCTCTATCCATCTCTCTAATTATTTCTGTTATTCTGAAGCAACAGACTGTAAGTAAAAGAAAATGTGCCTCACTGCTTACCTTTTCTGTTTACTTCCCCATCAATATATGGAACAAAGCGCCTAATGCCATCTAGCGGTTCGCGGTTATAACTATACAAGATTATGCCGCCTGATAAAACTTCTAATCTGAAATTTTGCATTTCTTGCTCTTCTTATACGGAAATTTATTATATTGAAATATCATCTTGGCAGGGTTTTATATGTAAATGAAAATGGATTTTAGGAGTTCTTTTATCATATATTAATATATCTATGAATAAAAAGTGTTGTGACAACAGAGATATATTTTGAAACCTTTTGACTTCTTAAACCTTTTACTTCAAATTAGGAAAAAAACATTAACCATTATCACTAAAGCTTGAATAAAGAACAATGTTCAGTTATATTTATGTCAGAATAAACTTCAGACCAGTGTCTTCAAAGCATTCGTATATATCATTTTTTGCGCTAAGACAAAAAATATTTTATTGGCAATTTCATCATTTGCACTAAAAACAACTAGTTCATGTGATTTCAGTCTTCCACTCTTAATTTGTAGAAAATCAAGGAACGTGGTACACAAACTAGGCTTCATCTGTGTGCATAGTCCTCTAGAAAATGATGTGAGGACACAACACAATTCTGTTCAAAAGCTCTGTTCCATATTTTCTGAAAATATATAATCGCCGTATTCTAAAGGTTATACTTTCATTTCTTTTATTTTTTGGAAGTCTGTTCACAAATGTAGGTAGTTTTGCTATTTGTAACTGTTACAACCATAGCGCAAATACTCCATCGCCCAGTCATTTTCAATGTTATAGAATTATCAAATACTACGTTTAAAAATGGTCTGCTCATTCCTGGCCATACTGGCTTGTTAATACACAATGCAAGCCGCTAAGGCGAACTAGAACCGCTATCTCAAATTTGAACAGAGTATCTGCTGTTATCTTTATAGGCAATTTCTCCTACTGTATTTTTTTCCTTAAAGTTATAGTTATTTTGTTCAATATTTGTTAATATATCGTTGCGATCCATTGCACAATACACAATCATAATGTTCTGTTTACTCTTAACATACATCGGGTTAAGATTACACTCGTTCTGCTCGTGATGTCATAGCTAGTATTCAAACTGTGCTATGCAGGTGTGCATATTTGCTAGGGATTCCAATATGCGAATTAGAAGTCAACTAAGCATGCTTGTTCATCGCTACTATCAGGGTATATCTTACGTTAATGCAGCTAGGCGTGCCTCAGTACGTTAAACAAAAGTGTGACTGCCGCAATAAAGGTGCCGAAGGGAAAGCGTTTAATTCGCTTAGAGTTGATGTCTACTGTGTTATTGTTAATGTAAATGAATAAAACGTTGCGTATAAAATGTGAAATTGAACTGAAACACAGACTATCAAAAAAAAAAAAAAAAAAAAAAAACCAGCAAAAGTACTAAATCGCATAGGAAAGTTGCTGAACAAAATCAATGGAAATAATGCCTACAACATCTAAGAGTAGATCACATATAGGCCATTTATTTGAGATTTTTGCAATATACCGGTGAATGGAAAAATACTTATTAAAAATTCTATAGTTTCAATTCAGAGGATTTATGGGAAAAGGCACAAATAAGGACATTCAGAGTGAGCCCACTACACTTAAATGAAGTGCCAGGATAACCAGCATTAGGTAATAAAATCTGAGTTTAAATTTAAGAACGACTAATGTTTCTAGAGGCTGTTGGAAAATTTTATTAACAATAGAAGTTGATGAGGTTTTTAAAACATGTGTCTTTCATTGTTCCTTGGTATAAAATATGAAGCTAATGTGTTGCTTTTTGTAACCGACACTGCGCCACTGTTAAACTGATCAACATTATAAATTAGTTACAGAAACACGATTTACATAACCTATCTATTGCCCTCGGGCTTTATAGAGAGACTGGAGTTATGTGTGCGTCATATAGCGAGGGTGACGGTTTTATAGAGAACTGATATTTTTCTCAAAAATACCTTACAGAATATTGAAATTTAGGAAAATGACACTTGGAGTTTTCCTTCAGATATGGTTAAACGTTGTGTTGTATTCACATTGACCGTTATGATATAATTGTGAGAATGATAATTAAAAAAGAGAGAGCAAAAAGGCTTTTCCCACAGCAATTTTTAAAGCACTAATATCCCCAAAATTGAGAAAACCCTTATAAAACAAATGTTGATAATTATCGAAAATGTATAGCTGGAAGAATCGAGTTTATACATTTTCAAAAGAATAGATATTTGATTTATATTTGATTTATAGTTATTATTGAGTCATAACCGTTAAAAGTGACTCTTTACACTGACAATGAAAAAATACATGTATGAATTCATAAAACTAATTGCAATATAAATTTGCCGATAATGCGATGCCAAAGACTATAATGAAATAATACAGTGAGAATTTGTCAAATAAATTTAAATATAAAACTAATAATAGTTACATAACATTTAACATACAATTTTAACAATTAAATGTAGTAATTCCACATTACTAACAATAATATTTAACACACAAATTTACCAATTAAACTAATTATACATTTATAATAATATAAATTAATTAAAGATACTTAAAGGTGTTTAAAATCCTTTAAAACTATAAAAAGGTTGATATATTAACAAAGATATATATGATGACCTTAAATTTTTTGTAATTTCGTTTATGTATTACATGCTGTTACAACTTGGTATATCTGTATCGTCAGCGAACTAAATCATTGTTTTGATTCAACTATTTTAACCCATTGTAGAATGATATATGTGGAAAATGTATATTACTTTCTTATATCTGTCTTAAATTTTAATAAGCGGCTAAATATGCTTAGGTTAATGACTTTTAAAATTTCCTCACTGATAAACAAAGGTTTACAGTGGGAATCACAGGGCAAATCTGTCAACATACATGACATTATTATTATTATTATTATTATTATTATTATTATTATTATTATTATTTGTAGAAGGAAAACCGTTGATATACTACTAATATTACCCCAATATTAACACTATATCACAGTATGGAATTAAAAAGAAAAAGACGAATTCGTAAGGTATAAATATGACATAATGTTTTACGTGTCTTAATAAGTATTGAGTCTTCGTTTTCCTTTTCCCCGTACACATACTGGGCCGACAGTCGAGAACATTCAGCACAGCTGCACACCCAGTCTGCTGGGCTATTATTAATGTACTGAAAACGTGCTACCATTTTCACAGAAGTAGAGGTTGAAAATTCTTCTTCCCGAGTCAGTGGGCTGTAAAACATGCATTTCAGTAACCTTTAGGAATGAAACTTTATTTTCTAGCATGATGCGTTGATGTGAGGATGTGCTGACTTTGCAAGAGGTTTTCGTGGTGATTGTTCGATTCGAAAAGCGATATCATTCAGATTTTATTCTATTAACATATAATCTTGTCTAACACTGATACTGTTGTTTTAAATTTAAGCACTATTTTGCAAACTGTAGTTCTGACAGTTGGATGATTCTGCGAAAAAGTTCTTAAAATTGTACACAATACTGGGCAGTGATTAATTTCTTAAAACGTTAAACAAATGAAAATTCGTTGTTCTCTTATTAAAATTTGAACCATGGAAAACAAATGAAACACAATAACATAGTAACGTCTCACTGTTCCAAACCGAACACGCACTAATATGCCTTATCAGTGCGATACCCACCATTGACTGTCGGTGTGTGCAGTTGTGATCTGCCATCTTTGAACCAGGTTCAAGTACAGGGAAAAACAAAACGAAGGGCCGATAAAAGCCCATCACATATCGAATTAATATGACGATCCGATCTGAATATTTTGTATAATTTAATAAATAATACTTTTATAAATACTTGCAGAACGCAGTATTTCTTAATGCATGGCCAAGCGCAATTACCTGTAAAAGTGAACATACCTAATAAGTTGGTGTAGAAAAAGAAAATAAACATACATTTTTGGTTCATAGACTTAGTGGATAAGTTGTTCATTTGTTTTATTTATGGACGCTCATTAACATTTCAGGTCAAAAGCCTCACGTTCAATTCAGGATGTGTAACGGACCGATAAATTTTGTTCAGAGGCCTTTTCTTTCAAGCTTGAAGTTCTTTTATACGACATAAATTTACGACATGGTACCCACGGTTTTACTTCCCTTTCGAAGGAAGCCATACTTAGGATTTTTATGCCCGAAAAAGTCCATCGATCATGGTCGGGAGTGAACCCGCGATCTTGGATTTAGGAGGTAAGTATGGCTACTACTGCACCACCAGGACGGGCTTAGTGGATAAGGATAGAATTAAGAATTATTCTTAACATTGATGCTTGGTATATTACTTTTTTAGCATTTTAGAATATACACCTATTTTTATTCTTGAACATTCACAGTTTGATATATGAGGACATGTTTAATAGTTGTTTATATAGCTGCTGCTGCAGAAAATGATCCTTTATGGTACGAGTGAGATGTTTAGGATTTAGAAACGAGTACAGTAAAGGCACATTCTTATGAGGGGCTTTCTAAAAGTTCTCCTCTTGACACACACACACACACACACACACACACACACACACACACACACACACAAGGGACTTAAGAGAATTTTTTTGTTGTTGTTATTTTTCAACGTGGTCACCTTGTAAATCAATACTTTAGTCCAAATACTTTCACACGTTTTAATAGGTTCAGAAATATTAAATTTATCCAATTGTGAAATATAAGCGTTTGTCTCCGATTCAATCTCATCTTTTGGTGGGAATATTCGAATCATTTCTTCAGGTTTGGAAAAAAAAGTAATTGATGAAAGTCAAATCCGGTGAATACGGCGGATGTGGAAGCAAAATTCATGCAGTTTTGCAGCAACAATCTTAAACGTGTGTGAAGGAGCATTATCGTGATGAAAGAGAACTTTCTTTTTCGCAAGGTGTGGACGTTTAACTTGAATAGTATCTTTCAATAGGTTCATTAATGAAGCATAATACTCCCCTATGATGATTCAAAGGTAGTCTATGAACACTACACCATAAGAATCCCATAAACTCGTAGCCATGGCTTTTCCTTCAGATGGAACAGTTTTGGTGCACTTTCACTTGTTGCCATCGGCTGTTTGAACTGCTTCTTGATCCCTGAGGTGTTAGTGATGAATCCGTGTCTCATCTACTGTTATGAAAATAAGGAGAAACTAACTGGAATTGCGTTCAAATAAGTCCAAGTATCCTTGCTAAATGTTCATTCGAATGCGTTTTTGATCCTTTGTTAACAAACGCGGTACCTATAGAGCGGAAAGCTTTCTGAAACCCAAATCTTAGTGTAAAATGTAATGAACATGGTCTATCAAAGTCTTTGTAATGTCAGCCAATTCGAATACATTCAATCGGCGATCATGAGTGCGGCATTGTGGATTTCTCTCATAATCTCGTCGGTCATAGCAGCTTTGTGACGCCCTAAGCGATCATCGTCTTGAATGGATGTACGACCACGCTTGAATTCAGCAGCTCACTATTTAATCGTCAAAGACGAAGGGGAAGAATTCTTTAATGTGAAATCTAACACCATTTGTATTTCTTTTGGGGCTATGTGAACCCTTAAAAACGAAGCACTTTATCAGTTCGTATTTTCGTTTTATCCATTTTGTAGAAAGTGTTAACACTAGTTAGTTTACACTGTCGTCACAAACAAGTGACTACACTTACGCGTCTGAAACCTTACAGCACGCCAACTAAAGGTTGCTACTTAACAACTATCATAGTAATTTGGCCATTTTGATGACATTTCTGAGTCAGGCGAAGAACTTTTCTTCTACGTTCTGTATTCGTTCAACTTCCAACTAATCAAAGAGTTTTTTAACATGACGCTGTTGTGTTTGAAAATAAGGTTTCTTCCCCAGGCGTTGCACATAGCCCTTGCTTCAAAAAATTGCTGCCTCAACTACATTAAGTTAATTCGAGCTTATTTTAACAGTAAAGTGGAAGGAAGGAAGGAATGGTGTTTAACGCCCATTTTTTACTACTGAGCCACCACAGGCGGCAGTGAAGTGGTCGCCAATAAATTTTCTTGTAAATATTTTGAAACAATATTGATATGCCGGAGCACTGGAATACAAGTAAAACTACAAATTCAAAGGAAATAAGCTCATTTCTTAATACAATATATAAGTTGCATATTTTCTAATTACCAAATTGGGAAGACTATCTCGCAGGGCAAACTTTTTATAATGTGCGTTTGGTTGTTCCGTTAACCAAGACACTGTTCAATTTCTGCCATCGCGGTAAACTTTCACTAAAACACATAAACTATTTTCTAGAATTGTGTAAAAATCCCTAATTTCTTAAATGTAACTGACGGAATGGCTCAACACTTAAGTTTAAATAATGAGCCATGCTGTTGACACTCTTTGATACGCTTATGGTATTCAGTATTCATGTTAGTTGCACCGTCATGCCCTTAGCCACGACACTTGTTCAGATCCAAATCGTTATTTTCCACTATCTTAATTTGTTTAATTTTGTTTTTGTAGTTAACTAAAGTATATTTGAGTTGTTGTATTTTTATTGATTAAATTAGTTTAATTTTAATTATTTATACTATGAAGGATTAATGCTATATATTGATTAAAGTTGAATTTATTTACCCCTCGGTCCACCTATTTTGTAGAGCTCAATATAAGATTCCCAAATAGCTACTGACTTTCCCGGGCCTATTTTAACATTCGAATGACTACACTTAACCAATCGACTTTGCTTATATTCTGAATTTCATTTAATAAAATACAAAAGAATGGGCTTGCTTAGTGCTTTTTTACAATATAGTTTAATACAGCGTGAGACAAAATTGAAATTAGCTCATTTTTAGCCCGAGAGCTTAAATATTTTGGCCTAGTTTTCTAAATGCTTTCAGTAATGGTTCATATATAGGGGCGTAGCTACATGGGTGTTAGACGGGTTAGAACCCCCATTTGAATATTCCACTTTACCAAGGCAAATTTTTCCTTTTTGATACAGTTGTTTGTTGAATAGCGAAACTTTAATTATGTTAAAAATTGCTTTATTTTTCATTTAGCAAGCCACGAGACTGCAACATATCTGAAACATAAAGCACCCGCTAGTGATGCAAACGGATATTTTATAGAATGATTACGTGATTTTTATGCAGAGAATTAGAAATAGGTAGCTTTATTAACCAACTTATTTGTAATGCACTTAAGCAGCCCTCTAGCCTTGCGCTAAGAATGCCAGACCTAAACAGAAATATAACGCTACCGTTGAATGTGCAAGGTCTGCCATTGTTTCAAACAATGCCTGTTCACTGGAAGTCTACTCAGTTACCTATTACTAGAGCGATGCTTCTGTTTTATTCGTTTTTTCTTTGGTAGCAATGAATGATGAAAACTACTCGAATTAAAAGTTAAACCTCACACCGTCAGTTCTTCAGGAAGGTTTACTGTCGCCAAAGTTGACACGATTATTATGCTTGATCAAAAGAAATATTGTTAAAAAATGGAACCTACTGAACAGCGTGTAAATTGAAATATTGAAGCCAAGAGTGAATTACACATAGCCGTGTCAGATAAGGGTGCAGCGTGTAACTTACTATCTCCGATTCCAGATGATATTGTCCATGCGTTGGAGAAACTTGTTTATGCAAATTAATACTCTTATATTTTAATTATTAATTTACGTTTATGTTGTCCATAGTGTGTTTTTATTTGGTGAACAATTATATCTTCCTAATTTATAAAAACATTTCTTTTCTGCACTTCATTTTCAGCTAATTATCCTTATAATATCTGTTTACTATATATTACGAGTTAAATGTTAATTCAGTCTTAATCTATGTGAATAGTTCCTAAAAGTTTATACCAAACTGGGCCTGACATCAAGATCTAACTTCCGTTACTTATGTGTTCGTCCCAGTTTTAGATGTCTATGGTTGTTCTGTTTGGCAATGATCTGGTCTTTGAAATCCAAAGATCACTAAATCGAATCATGTTAACGATTTTAGCGATGAGTTTTGGAATAATACTTAACAAGTTAGTTAATTTTTTAACTCACTACCGAAACATGTGTTAAGCTATTTTACTCATTATGGGTTCCGGACTCAACCTTTTTTACTGAATAATTCAATACGCTATCTAAAACATAAATGCCACCTCTAGATACTATGTTTCCATGCTTACAATATTCAACTACCCATTTCACAAAGTTAATAAAGCAGTTTTTTTAAATGTTTCTTCTTACATTTTATCCCCTGGTAATAAGAGATGCAAGCCTGGCTACACCACTGAGTGTATATACCAAGTAGTCCAATAAGATGTAGGTTTTTCATCTTGACAGTGGAACAATATTATTATAACATTACATGTTCGTTACCGCCACGGGTGCCCGAGGTCTTTAAGGGCGGACTTGTGAGCGCGAGGCCTGGGATTCGAATCCCGCCAGGACCGTCCTCCCTGGCTGGTTTTTTTTTTCCCAGGTTTTCCTCAGTCCTCACAAATGGCAAGTGCCGGGGAGGTACCCTAAAATTAGGCCTGAACGTTTCCTTACTTAAAAAATATCCTTTCCCAATATATCATCTCATCTCATGTATCACCAGTGTCCACCGCCTGTGGTGCCTCTGCAGCAAAAAACGGGCGTTAAAAACCATTCATTCATTCCATGTTCGTTAGAGTATAGCAATAATGGTTTGTTTTCATCCATTAAAATTGACACACAATAGACTTATTTTTCTTCTATGTCTCATAAGTTACGACGAATTATTGATGTTTATTTATAACAAATTTCAATTTAATTCTCTACTGTAAAATATCAAAACTAAATCCTGAATTTCTAGGAAAATAAACCTAACATTTAAAGCAAACTGTGTAGAAAGCAGAATTCGCAGGAGGAAGACTGCAAGTACCACAGAAACGCCTACAGACTTGCGTGTGCTTGGAGTTAGCATCAAATTCCGCAAAGCTAATTTCCTTGCTCCTCCCTTTATCTTTTCTAGGAAACCGTAAAATCTGCCGTTCGAGTAGGCTATACCTAGAAATTTTGTGCTATCATGGCTAGGGAAGAGAAGCCGTTTCACGCCCTAAATTGAATACGGCGCTGATGACCTGAGATGTTAAACAGCGTCCGTAAATAAACCAAATAAAAATTATATAAAAAACATGGCTAGAAAGAGGAAACCATATCAGAAATCATGCGACTAATTTCAAGTAAGTCTCCCTAACGAGGGCAATAGGGGAGCATAAACGCAGATAATATCGGCCATAGAGATCGTGAATGTGCAGGAGTTGCCATATTGCAATGGCTTTATAATGACCGTGTTAACAAGGTCCTGCGTGCACTTGGAACGAGATATTCCCTAACACGAGAGCGTTTAGTAATTTAGATTAGATCTGCTCCAATGAGAGAGGCTTTTCTAGATCACGAAGAACATAATTAGCTAAAACTACTATTAATTTTAAGTGCGCACTTGAGCGCACTTATAGCGTGCTGCAAATAATATGACTTAAAAGCCATGTTAATACTTGCGTGTAAGACTTTGCCTCTACCAGGGTGGCTTTGAAACAAAATAACGCTACGACTAAAACGAATATCATTTAGGGAAAATTATGCCCCATTTGGTGACTCAAGTTTGTATAACACTTCATGGCCAAGCACCAGACCAAGCAGTGGTCTTCAAGCACAGTATTTAATACTGCAACTGCACGGAAATCCCCTCTAACAAAATAACATAGTTGCAGTTTTTTTCAAACATAAAGAACCAACTTTGCATACCATATATACGAGGGAATATTGGTGTATTCTTAGTCTAGTAGAAAAAGGGAAAATAAAATTTCAAAACACATTTTTATTTGTTCAACATAATCAATTTTTACCTCTAAACATTTTTCACAAAGTTTACAAAAGATTTCTATCGTCCGCGATGCCTCAGCAGTAAAATCGGGCCTTAAACACTAATTAAAATAAATAAAGAATAAAGGATAATTTCTAAGTCTTTTAAAAAGTCTTTGTTTTGTTCTACAAACCTCTCCTCCACAGTTCTCTTCGCTGCTTCATTCGATAAAAATGTATACCCCTTTTAAATTTCTTTTTAGTTTCGGAAACATAATCATCCGAAGGGACTAAATTTAGTGTATACGGAAGGTGGTCAATCAATTCGATACCAACTTCATTAATTTTCTACACTGCAATGCGAAATTTGTGAGCGGGTGCATTATCTTGATTAAAAACATTTTAATATTTTCTATAAAGTTTTTCAATTTTTTTATCAAACCTTGGTCAATAATACAGAATAATACGCCCTCTTCACCGTGTTACTCCTATCTAAATAATCTGTCGTTATAATTCCTTCTTTGTCTCAAAAAGCCGATGAGAGAAACTTCCCTGACGATTTTTGGACACGAAATATTTCTTTGAGCTGAGCGAACCATCATGCTTCCATTCCTTTGATTGTTCACTTGTTTCAGGTTCTCAGTAATGCATCCATGATTCGTCATAATTAAAATACGATCCAAAATGTTGGAAGAATAATCTTCAAAATGACGACAAATCTACATGGAAGCTGCCACTTTTAAATAGTTTTTGTTCAGTATTAAGGCATTTTGGGATCCATTAAGCAGTAATTTTTCACATACCCAAATCATGATGTATGTTGTTAAGAACGCATTCATAGGAGATGTTCAATGTTTCTTCTATGCGTTTCAGCCCAATTCGCCGATCTTCCAAAATCGTATCATGCAAGCATGGAGTGGACACAAAAAGAGGTCTTCCGACACGATGTTCATGTATGACTTTATTGTTCCTCTCTTAAACATCGCATCCTAATATTTTATCGTGGCGAACGAAGGACAACGATCTTTCAATGTATCCACTATTCTGAACAAATTTGCTAGCCAGATAAGTGTTTTAAAAATAAATACTTTTATTGCCCAATGATACTCAGTACTCTCCATGTTTACTTTAAAATTGTACAATATAAAACCAGTAACACTTACGATCACCAAAATTGTATAAGTTTACAAAACAACATACTTCTCAACGTAAACGTTTTATATTCTGCTAATGGGAAGTGTTCCTGGGTAAGAACTTACAAATGGAGAGTATGTAAGCTTTCACGACCGCACTCATAGATGTAACTACAATTTTCTTCATGCTGTTGTTCCGTAGTCTGCTGGAGATGAGAATTCCAGACGTTTGCTTCTCCGAGGAGACTTCATCCACGCCACTGAAGATGTCCCTCCTAGTTGCGGACGAAACGTCTGAAATTTCATCTCCAGCAGACCAAGGCACAACACCCCGGAAGAAAATTGAATTTACAACTTACAAATATCCCGCCGTAGAGAATGCTAAGCAATTAGTGGAATTCTTTGAGGAATGCATAAAAATCGAAGACAAGAACGGATAGTGCATACAAGTTTGTGGCCCATTTCGTTTCGTTTTTAGATAAAAGTGTTTTTTTACAAATTACGTTCGCGTTGTGGTTTTTTCATCGAAGCAAACCTGGTAACGACCGGAGTTACTATTTTACTGAATAAATAAGGGAAATCAATGGATACCAGGAAGCGTGATCTAGAAAAACTTATCCTTAATCATATTAATGGGAACGGAAGTGTGTGTTAACATGTTTACTAAGCATATCTATTGTAAATATCGCTATTTTATAATTACAAAATGACAGATAATAACCTTATGTATAAAGGTATTAATTGCAATGCAAATGAAGCAAAGTATTTGTAAGCTGTAGACATTCCTAACAGATGCACATACAAGGCATTTCAGAGAGTAAATTAACGTCTTGGGGAAAGAAGAACGCGTAAATCAATGATCATCAGAAGTCATGGCGTGTCCCTTACTCATGTTACGATGTTAGTCATGTGACAACGTGAAATATCCAAGACTGTCAACTTTGCCAAAGACTGCAAGTTCTTAAGTGAAGCTAATTTTTCCACACAGAGATGTGTTTACTCTTTACTTGTTTACTAAAGATGTGTTATTAGGTTCAAAGTTCTGCCAGGCATACTATTCGCCGATGAAGCAATGGTTATCAGGAATGGATAACAACACTTTCTCATTATTCATCAATGGACGTATAATTTTCACAGAGAAATTAATACAATTTCACGAGACTAAATTGACGCGAATGTTCACATTCCAAAACATTCCCGAAAGTAGCACAGTAAGTGTATGTTTCGGAATGTAAAAGAAGACATTTGCCACGAAATGAAAAGCATTACATTGGCCGAATTTGATCATAATGCGTTTGCGCGATACATCGTCAGCATCTCCAACATAGAGTTAGACTGAATATGCGTTTTTGGAAGTAGAGTTTAAAAGTGGATGCCGCCGGCTGCGATATATTTAGTAGCCGGGAAGTAAAATACCGTGTGAATGGACAAGGTTTTTAACTAAAGCCCGGCATGAGTGGACAGAAAACTGTTCTATAGGATATATAGATAAATCGTTATGAAGCAGCAGTGCATGAACCAGCCTCGAACTTTGTAGATCTTCTATTCGGACGCTTCTTTATTGAAGATCGAAAACTAATTTCGTGTGTTGCAGGGAGCTGTAAAATGTATGACTTAGCTGAGCATGCACTGAACTCAGGGAACATGCATATTTGATTGATCAGTATGCAAAATTTACTATCGGTATATGCGCAACTTTTTCTGTATGATTTTTCATGTTTATGTTTATTATAATTCGTCTGAAAAAATATTAAATTCTAAAAAATGTTCGAAGAATAACTGCAAAGGACATGTAATTAATGTTATTTTTTCGGAAACTATATCAAGTAAGCTATTAGTATTCTTTCTGTATATTAAAACTTGGCATGTCAAGTCATTGAACAAAAGGAATTTGGCTGCTTGGAGTATTTAAGTTTTTTAAAACATTTTTTCTCTGTGAAGAAAATGAAGTCAAGTTTACACTTCAAATATTAAGGCAAAATATTAATTTTTATAAAATGAGTTACACTGAGAAATATAATTATAGTTCCGAACTTTTAGCATTTTTCTTACATAAGCGCCCAAAATTTCAACAAAAAATGTCGTTTTAAGATAATCTCAATTGAAATGTAATTTTAAACCATGAGTCAATCTAATATATTTTAAGAGTAACCATTATTAGCTGCAATTTCTGTTGCCATTTGGTTGGGTAACCTGGCTTTTTTCCCGAGATTCTTTTAATGAGAGAGTAACAAAAATTACCTCAAAAAGGTATCTACAATGATACCTGAAATATTAAGAATTGCAGTGAAAGGGGCGTGTTACACCAAGGTTTAAACGTGTGCGCAGTCCCTTTAAAATCCATTTTAATGTGTTAAATGTCTGGAGCTCCATATAAACCATACACATTCTGAATCGTAGAATTTATTTTCATGAAGAACAGAAAACCTCAAATTTGGTGGTTTTACATTTTCCAGTTCCCTTCAGCGCAATTTTTTTATTTAAAATTCATTGGACAATAGGAGAAGATAAGCTCGAAGCATTGATAGTTATTTCACTTCCATTGCACTGGCTTTTCATATTTTGAAACTATACGTTCACCATCGAAGAATTTATCCATTTTAATTATAATTTATTTGTCAAAGATCTTAACAAGATTTTATTTCACTATCTGTGCTGAGGTACGACCATAGCTCTGACAAACTCAGAGAAAAATTGGCTTTTGTAAACCTCATAACTTTCTGTCTCTCAAATCACACAAGAAATGCTCCTTGTGGCTAAGACACCACTGGCTCATCACAAGACACAAGTAACCAGTGCTGCAGAAAGGCAGTTTTCTCTGGCATATCACGAAGCAATTGCCACGATATGTGACTGAAGAGCGGTAGTTAACTGGGATGCCCGCTGCTAGGTAAGGACAATAAGAAACATTCACGTTAGATCTCACGAAATCTATTGTGCATAGGAACTTTCAGAGAAATAAAACGCCTAAAATAAAAACATTTTTCATTACTGAAGATGTTTATCCCTACAGTCAATAACCTGGCATGCACTTTTGTTAGGGTACGTTCGGCTTATTGCTTCGACCGGAAGCATTTTATACTTACTCCTCAAACATTGGGATGATAGAGCAAAATGAATATCACATCTGAAATCGGCTATCTAAGTCGTGGAGATTCACCAAAGTACGAACATTGTCAAAGACTTTATTTAAGTAAGGAGCAATTTAATGAACTATGAAATAAATTGCTTTTTTTTTTAATTGAGCGTGTGCAGACGTGTTTTCTGCCATTGAGTGAAACAATGGATTATTGGCTTAGTTCAGTAATTACAAGTGGTGTGTTTGGTTATGTATTTAAACGCAGAGTGAAGTATGGACTCCAGCATATATGTTCTCCTGAGCAACATATATTAATGCATGATTCACGTGTGTTCACTCAGTCAGTTCGTCAAGTTCAAAGACGATTGAACACAGATTCCCGAGTAAAATGTTCCAGATTGTTCAACAATTCATAATATTTATAATGCATTTCAAGCCAGAGGCAGGGCTCAGTATAAGAAACTTTACAGGCAGCGTACGGTTCTCACCAAGGAAACATTAGATGACATCGATCATTGTTTGGAAAATTCCCCTAAACTCCCTTAGACATCTTCCATAACAAAAAGGAATTTCTTAAGGCTCAGTGCAAAGAGCTACTAAATTGTTAAAGTTAAGATAATATAAAATAACTGTGATATAGGTGAATACAATTTTCCTCCATTAACCCGACAGAAATGCGATTTCGTCTTTTTTCAACAAGACTTATCCACAGCTCATAGAGAGCATATTTCAATGAGAGAAATTGAAAGAGTTTTTCGGAATGACGGTGTTATTATTATTATTATTATTATTATTGTTATTGTTATTATTATTGTTGTTGTAGTAGTAGTAGTAGTAGTAGTAGTAGCAGTAGTAGTAGTAGTAGTAGTAGTAGTAGTAGTAGTAGTAGTAGTAGTAGTAGTAGCTGCAGCAGCAGTGGTAGCTACTGTAATAAGCATATTACAAATATATTTGATACATGGTTCTTGGACGTTACATGTTAAGTATGTATGATACATAATTGGAGAGAGAAAAACCAAAATATATAAAGTAATAATAATATATAATTTATAATTGGGAAGAACGGTATTTGCAGATATATGAGTGGAAACAACTAACATATTATTTACAATTACATTAGTTATTGCATTCTAAGCATAAAATAAATTGCTTCTAGCTTCGTGCATTTTAACTATTAATTGCAACGAAAGTTTGGTCCCCTCGATTTCCGACTTGATCTCTTGCGATTTTTATCTCTGGAGAAAATGTAGAAGTTAGTACATAATACTAATGCACATGTCCTGGAAGAATTGAAACAAAATATCCGTCGGGAAATACCCAGCATTAGTCAATGTGAACCAGAGTGAGTGATGAATTGTTTTTAAAAAGGAGTCAAAATGCTATGAATAACGACGGTGCACAGTTTCAGTACCACATTTTAAAAACTTTATAAGTAATAGCTATTAAAATAGTTAAAGAAACTGGTTTTATTAGGTTATTTTATGTAATAATATACTTATACACATTATTAGGTATTTATTATTAAATAGTTTTCTAATTCTCTGTATTAGGTTTCAAACATTCAAACTCCCGTTTCTGCAATTTGAACATTTTACGAATGACTCTTCAAAATCTTTATGTGATAAGACATAAGGCTTAGTTACTACATATTCTAATTTATCATATGGGCATAAATTAATGTGATTGATAATAACATAATCAACATTTAAATATTCAGCTACAGATATTTCATTCCCCGATTCAGATTCTGCAATATAGCATGTATTATCTCTCCATTACATTTGGACTATTCAAGCCATATTGTTCCTTATATCGAAGTCTATACGAATATAAAATTAAGCGATAAGTGTTTATACTGTAAATATCGATTACAAATTTAACCTCCCTGGAAGTAGCTCAAGAAGAAACTGTTCGTTACAAAATCTAAAATCATTAAAAAAAAAAATAGCTAAGCAACTCAATGCCATCAAACATAGTGGGCTAGTGTCATGGTGAAGGTCATTAAAATCCTCATCTATGTTCAAAATGTGCCTTTTATCATGTTTTTCATTCTGTATAGGTCTTTAAAATTGACATGCTAAATTATGTCAGATTATGAGGATAGGAGCGTCAGTATCTCACAACAAATCTCTTTTTTCAAAAAGGCAATAACATTTTTCTGTATTGATATTTACTCGTGCTTAAATAAGGTTGTGCTGTCACATTTGATGTGACTTCATCAAGCTCTTCGTAGTATGAGAAATCGGAAGCCTTCACGGCCGAAGTCAGAATTGTAACTAGAAGTTTCTTCCGGGCTTAGGAGTCGTGGTCTCTTGGAGCTAAGGAGTCCAAACGTTTCATTCTCCTCATGTCCTCCGCAGTTGAGGATGAAACGTTTGGACTCCTTAGCTCCAAGAGACCACGGCTCCTAAACCCGGAAGAAACTTCTAGTTATAATTCTTTGTAGCATGTTTATAAATGGCTAATGTCTTTTCATAATCCAATAACTGAAAGTAATAAAACAATAGAAACAAAACTACATTGAATAAAGGAAGCTATCGTCATTATAACTATCACAAAGTCATATGTTAAGTTATCAAAAATTTGCGTGATATTTATGAACATTCGCATGGTTTCGTTGCACGAAGCCTTTGAAGTTCTGTTTATGGCATCTTAGGCTTTTCCCTAATCTGTTACTTAGTTGTTTAAAACTGTCAGAGTAGCTAGTTCGAATTTGTGATGCTAAAAATTAACACGGTATTTGTTGTAAATATTATGTTACGTTCTTAAAGTTAAGCATATAGGGTATTGTATGGTAAGAGCTTTCTGTCGCGGCATTGATTAACAGAAAGAAAAAGCGACGCCTACTCATATTTAGCTTGCATCACAATGCCACTCACTTTCCCACAGAAAAGCTGAATGTCTTAGGAAAGGGCGGAAAGTCTTCCGGTTTAGTTTTAAAAATGTGCAATGCCGATTGTATTCCCTTTTGATTTTGGAGTAAACTTTCAATTATGTAAAATGTATTTTAACTGGGCCATTGACCAAAAGTACATCATGTTGTCAATGGTGAATTTATATGTACTAATTGACACGAGTTTCAAACTGGGCACTTCGTGTTGATCAAATTAATGTTCTATGCTGTAAGGGAAATTTAATATGAAAAATGTAAAATTTAGTTTATATAAAGGTCGTAAGAACTCACATGAATAACGACAGCTAACTTAACCCATCAGTAACTCCTCAAATCTGCAGTTCATTAACTGACCGATCACAAAGATAGCTTAACGCTATAGTATATACAATAAGGTTATTTGAGTTACGGACCGCCTGAGCGAGGCTGTTATGGGGAAGTGCAGCCGCTGCAACCGGAGAAAGGGGGACATAGTTGCCGCGCGTAAGGTTAGTATGTTTTCAATTTTATCTTAGTATTTATACTTTTGCTGAAAGAACAAGTTTCTTTTTCAATATTTTAACACCCGTTTTTACAGTTGAGGCATCACAGGCGGTGGACATTGACACACATGCGATGAAATGAAAATTGGTAAATGATTTTTTTTTAAAAGATGAAACACGTTACAGGCCTTTGCCATTTATGAAGACTGAGGAAACCCTGGAAAATATCCCAGTCAGGGAGGAAGATCCTGGCGGGAATAGAACCCCAGGCTTCCGTTCACGTGTCCGTGCCATAACGACCTCGACTATCCGTGGCGGTAAAGTATAAAATGACACTATATTTAAAACTGATAATAACATGCACTAACCTATGTTATAAGAGATGTTGAATATGACGCCTCTCGAAGGCAATACATTGCCGGTATCTGCTTAGGAAATTCTTATATTTCATTTAACTTTTCTTCTGTAAGAACATGCTGGTTGTGAACACGCTTCTTTTTATTGAAAGATCCCATCTGTGGTGACTTTTTAACAAGTTGGCAAACAGTTTATCTGTCTGGAAAACGATTGCCAGGATATTTTATTGCGAATCATCTTACACTGCTCTGCAACAGTTCGTTTTACTTAATAATCGTACTTAAAGAAATATGCACAACTTTATTTACATTTGGCACAACTGACAAAGAAAATGTAATATACAATTTACACATAATGAAAGCATCCAGTAACACACGAAAGCACAATCCCTCGCTGACAAAGCCTCCCTCAAACTAAACTATAAACTGCTAACTGCACATGCATTATACGGCCTTGACGACTGACTTCTCCCAGTGCGCAGGTGTGTTCTGCCGAATCGTTACTCAAGTAATCTCACTGTACAGCAGTGATATAAGTCACGTTCTTTTGGGATTTTGAATGTTATTACTTTGATTCATGCATTGTCTTGTATGGATCTCAATGCAAAAAGCAAATAAATGGGCTTGAAAATGAACACTTTAAAGAGCAAAGTGGTTGCAAATAAACCTGAAATCCCAGTAAGAGTGAATGGCGGAATGTTGCACTATGTAACAGAGTATGTTTATCTGGGTTAAATCGTGGGCTTCCACAAAGAAGAGAGAAATAAACAAAAAGAAAAAGTGGCTCTGGCTTGGAGAAAATTTTGGAGACGAAACTTCATCCTGCCGAATACAACCCTCAACCTAAAGCTAAAGTTGTGTATTCTCAGTGCTCATGTATGGTTGCTAGATATGTTGCATAACAAAGTCCATGAACGCAATTAAATGTGCCACATAAAAATATAGAGGACGATGCTAGGCATCTCGCTTCGAGCCAGAGTGTCCAACATCGACCTGAGAAAACGAGCAGACCTGAATGATTTGAAGGGGAAATTCACTGTCAAAAATGGAAATGTGATGGCCAGGTCGCGAGACTTAAGGAGAGCATATAGGCATATGCGACCACGTTGTGGTTTGTACCCTTGCACCAGAAGCAGGAGAGAAGACACGTCTAGATGGTCAGATGTCCTCAAGACCATAGCGCTAGTCACTGGTCAACAACAAACAGGGCCGCGTGAAGAGACCTGCAGAAGGACATAATAGAGACAAGTGTATATAGTCCAAATGTATATAGTTTTAAATTAGGCTAGTGTAGAGCTGACTCATTGTTTTCCCAAGTGAGTAAAACTAAACCTATCCCATATCTAGTGTAAGAGAAATGTTATAACTCTCAAGTTGACTCCCTTCAAAAGTTGCATTGTCTTTACCCAACCACCTTACCGTCCAGATCTTGAACATTCTGATGTCCATCTCTTCGGTTCTCTAAGAGATGCAATCCGCGGGAAAACATTCGACAATGACGTGGAAGCTAGTCGCAGAACAAAGATGGCCGAGAGATAAACCTGCAGAAAGGTACCGCATCAGTATATAGGCTCTGGTATCTAAGTGATGCAAAACAATAGATTTAAAGGGATGGCATGTTGGAAAACAGCACTGTATAGCTAAATAACTTAAGTATCATAATATAGTGTATTTAAATCAAACCCCTGAAAGAGAAATAATTCATGTAACTACTTGTTAAATGTCCTTCGTATATCTTATTTTATTTATTTATTTATGGACGCTCTTTAACAGCTCAGGTCATCAGCGTCTCATTCAACTCAGGGCGTGAAACGGCCAACAAATTTTGCTCAAAGGCCTCTCTTTCAGGCTTGAGGTTCTTTTTCGTGCCGTAAACGTACGACACGGGACCCACGGCTTTACTTCCCTTTCGAAGGAAGCCATACTTAGGATTTTTACGCCCCGAAAAAATCCATCGGTCCTGGCCGGGTTCGAATCCTCGATCTTGGGTTTAGAAGGCAAGTATGGTAACCACTACACCACCAGGACCGAATTCGTATATCTGAACATAAATTTCTTGTTAGGTATACTTTGCAGGAATTCCATTTGTCAGTTATGGATTCCTAAAGAAACTAATTCACAATTTGATCCCATACCTTTTTAAAACTTAGATAAATTCCAGTGAACTCAATTTAGAATATTGCCATGACTTCTTTCCGCTGAACTGTTGCACTTTATATACATTAGTAGAAACTGGTTGCCTTCAATAAATGCTCGAATCCTAATAAGACGAGTTAAAGTTCCTCTGACGCAGGCAAGCCATCTAGCCCAGGAGTGTTTATTATGTGAACTGTTTCTTTTACATTGTGTAGTAAGTACGTGCTAGACTTTCTACTGTGTATTTTTTATTGTGGATTGGATTGCATTGTTTGGAGCGGAGGAGGAAACTTCGATACTTGAGCCAAAGGCTAGCCCTTTGTGTCGCTATTCCTATGGGGACACCTACGCTGGGGGAGATACCACAAAGCGCAAACCACAATCATACTTCACCAGCCCATCTCGCCCTGACACTTCGGATCATGTAATAGAACCAAAGGAAAGTAAATTTACATCGCAACATCCTAAGTGACCAGCGAAAACTATGAAAAAAAAAAAAAAAAAAAAAAAAAAAAAGGTGGCTGACAAAACGTCACAGCATCTGTTATGATGGATAAATTGCAGCCGAGTGTCTCATTTTTTTTTCAAAGTATTCAGGTTTATTTCACGTGGTCTATTATGATTGCGGGTAAAGTATTAATTACTATTAGTATTTACTATTACTAATGAAAAACAACAAAAAATCAAAAGATGCGCGCTATGCGTTCCATGATTGGTCTTTATCAGGTAGCGAGGTCGTTATGCAGCAACTTTCCGTCGGCAAAATAAATTAGCGGTTGCGTGGCAAAATGAAGATCCAGTATAAGCTTAAACATTAAAACGTATCTTTAAACGTATTTAATTGTCCTAACTGGTAACTGAAAATATGCTTCAATAAAATGTTTCCAAGAACGTTTAGGCCCTTTTTGCTTTACAGGTTAGTGGGCTTTCTAAAGAACGTTTTCTTAATTTGTCACATTTTTTTGCTTTATGAATATTAATGCTGCGTAATTGCATTTCCCAGATTTTAATTGCACGTACTCATAAATAATTGTTTATCATAATGCTTTGCAGCACAACTAGAGACTTCTGTTGCATGTTCATGAATGTATAATTACGTTATAATAAATGAATTGGCTAATTTTCACCAGATGGATGAACGTGCAGCAGTGTAATTATTTTACCCATTATTTGTATTAATGGAGACCATTAATGGCTTTAAAGAGCTCCACAAATGTAATTTCGCAGATATAACAGTTCTGCACACAAAATGAAAGTTGAGGATTTATTCATGACCAGGAGTTCAAATAAGATATTAGGAGGTGTTATCGTAGGAACAAGAGTTAACTTTGTAATATTATTGTTGATAACGCAATTTGAAGGAATCCGTAACTTAGCAAATTGGTCTTAGTGCTTTATGTGAAGGAAGGGATGCCGCAAATAAATTGCCGACAATTAAAATTGCAACACATTGAGCATGTTCATAATAGTCATGCGGACATGATATCTATTTTATCGTTCGGTTTTTGGACGGGAGGGTTGAGATTCTTCGCATTCTTGTGTTCCTCTCATCTCGATGCACTGATCTGTTATTCGTTTCGTTGTGGGCGCCTTTCGTCCAACACGAGCACCGATTTCCTGGAATGACATCCCGCACTCTTGGCATCACACAATTCTCCTTTGATCTAATTACACCTGCAGGTATTGTTGTTGTATTTTTGATAAGTCGCACTCGTTCCTTCTGAGAAAATGTGAAATCGATTTAACGCGACTCTTATACGCTCTTGCAATTCTAATAGTCAGCAGTGTAGTTTCTGTTGTAGAATTTTGCATTCCTTGCAAGAAAAAAGAAATATTAATGCCTGTAATATTTATATCCACAGCTGGTTTTTAAGATTGCGTCTAAATTGCACCTGTGTTCCAAATATACAAATATATTAAAAATTGCGCGCCAAAGGACAGTTCTGTTATTAATATAGGTACCGAAAAAGGAAAGAGGGGAAATTTATTGGAAATACGTAGTTTTAAATCGGTTGCCTTAACCGTATTCCGATGTAAGGTCATCAGGATGCCAACCGATTTGAACAATTCCTCCGTTAGCCTGCAAGCAGAGCAATTACAAGACATGGCAATTCAAGTACTTAAATGTATCAGTTTGCCATTGAGAATGTATGAATGTCAAGTTTTTGTTAAGATATTTATGTTTGCAAGCGGCGTATTAATGGTACCCTTTAACTTGTTTTTAAATTATGTTAATTGCTATAGTTAGTTCAATGGTGCATCGTAGGTTGCAACCTTCAAGTGAATAATTTAAAACAACGTTCCAATAATTTTCGCCTCTTTCCTTTTTCAGTATCCATACTTTTAACGGAGTTGTCCTACGAGGCGTGACAATTAATTACCCTATATAACACTATAAAATACAGTTTAGAGTTAATTAATTTGCCAGCTACACTGTTGTATAGATTGTACCCACCAATAATTATTGTACTGGTATCATTTAGAGCCGCGATTATTTGTATTTCATCAAGATTTCAGGTTTTCAGGTTAAAAACACAGAGAGATAACTTTTTAAATAGACTGAAATCATTTAAAAAGAACAAACACATGAGAATTTCAACTTTATTGTATTATAAAATGATACTATTGGGTGGCCACGGAACAATAACCGGCCACTGAGCCAAATAATGAAATAACCCTTGCAGAGAGAGGAAAGAATAATTAAGGAAGTAGTGTTATTGCAACTCAAAGGTCATGGCTATTTCAACGCCTGCATCATTACAAGCAAGAGATTTGATCCGTGTTGTGGGAAATGTATTCTCTGGAATAGTGAAGGGGTATGTAAGCTCAGTTTTTTTTAAGAAAGAGCGGCAGAACTTCACAGTAAGGTTTTGATATATAGATATACTAATGTTGCTCTTTCTATGTCCATCCTGGTGGTCTAGTATTTTTAATTGTGTTTAACCCCCGTTTTTACTACTGAGCCACCACAAGCGGTGGACACTGATGATAGATGAGATGAAATGATAAATTGGGAAAGGATTTTTTTAAAGGAACGAAGCGTTCCAGGCCTAAGTTTAGGGTACCTCTCCGATAGCATTTGCCCTTTATGAGAACGAGGAGAGCCTAGTAAATCCGTAGTCAGGGAGGACGGTCCAGGCGGTAATCGAACCCCAGATCTCCCGCTCACGAGTTCGCGCCTTAATTATCTCGGCCAACTGTGGCGGTGAGACGCTAAAGACCTGAGATATTGAAGATTGTCCGTAAATAAAACAAATAAACGTTCTTTCTGCAAAGCACAGTGTGCAAGATTTGGCGAAAAAGTGATATACAACAGGTTTAGTTGTGAATGCGGAAAAACTCCAAACTCATATCGGGCTGACCAGAGTTACCCTGGCCGGATGAAAATCGCGGAAGCACCTACCCATTTAATTGCTTTATTTTCCGGATTTGTAGGAAAGTTCATGTACACAGACGGTGGTAATAATCGGGGCTACACGGGGTGGGCTTGCCACAAATCCAGCTCCCGACTGGCCCCAGTGTCTATCCAACCTTAGAAAGCACCATAGGTCAGGACGGGAGGGCCATAAGCTGGCGAGTTTGAAATGCAGGGATAGGAAGTAAAACAAAAACAGCGGTCTTCATGGAAGGATAGTTCCCATGGTTAGGAAGAAAGGTTTACCTTCCTCAGTTCCGGATTAGGCTGGTGGCGGAGGGACGAAGTGAGTGATTGAGGTTGTTTAATGTTGGTGAGGATTTTCTCGATATTGAAACACAGGCGTTCCTCTACAGTGAAGAGTGAAACATTGAGGTCCTCCTGCTTGGAATGGGTTAGCTAGAGGATGGTTGTGATGCCGGCTGATTTGAACGCGAGGGCCTCCTCAAGCCGGCTCTGAGTGGTGGTATTCCGAGCCGTCTAGGGGAATTGCTGAGCGGTGGCGTCAGGCTCTCGGTGGCAACTCTCAAGGCTTCAATAGAAGACATGTCGCCAACGCCTGATCCTTCATCTCATGCGATCTTGAAGGCGTGTCCCTTCTAAGATCCCGAGTCTGCTGGTGTGCTGCAAACCTGGCCTGTGTAGCCGTGTCCCCACAGGTATCACAGAAGTGGTGGCGGTGTGCGAGATCGTGCTGGCGGTATCCAGATATCAGCTCCTGGGCATCACAGTAGTGGCAACTGGGAGCTCGGGTGCACGTGTCAGTGTTGTGGCCGTTACACAACAGCGGAGCACAGCGAGAAGCGACTACTACTCCTACCGGCTTCTACGCTGAGTAGCTTGCCAACAATGTGGAGGACGGTAGTAATGGCGGAGTTATGCCGAGCTACACCTCTATTGGTGTCGGTATTCAAGCTCAGAGGCTACGAACACTGTACTAAATCGACATGTAAATTGACGAAAAAGTACAAGGCTCAGTTTTGTTTATGAGGCAGGAGGCAGGAGGGCTGTTGATCGTGGGACACTCTGTAAAATCCATAATTAAGTTGTTTATTATAAGCCCTTGGAATTTAGATCTTCTCCAATTCATGTTTATAGCCAGCATGCTTTAATTATGCCAACGGTTCATTATTATTTAGCCATATTTAAAACACACCAGTTTTATTTCTAACAGGCGTTTTAAAATTCACATTTAACTTAGGCGAAATTGCACATACTATTGAAATACCATGAACATTGAAACAGAATATAACGTGTCCCAATTCTCTTATTTCTGTTTTAAAGGCTGAAAACAAAACACAAAATATCAAAGTTAATTTGGAAATTGCATGCAAAGAAAAGAATAGTATACATTTACATAATTCTGGTAAATCCGTAAATCTTCTCGTTGTGTTGTACAAAGACCTTCTATTTGGTTTATAATAAAATTAAAAATGTATATGTATATGAAACCCGATATTACTTTGGAGACTATGCTTTTTCCAAAATGAAAACACAAAGATACATTTGCTCTTACTATGTACAAAGTACCCACCTCATTTATGTATTCATTGGAAAAGAACTTGCTTGTACTTTGAGCGTAGGGCAATGGGGCATTGCTATTCCAATATCTGGAAGATATTCACAAGCTCGTTTATTGAAATATAATACCTGCTTGTAGTTGGCTACGCAAATTTACAGATATTTTGGGTGGCATAGTTCGCTTACACTTCCTGCTTACTGATGAGGAATTATCATGCTGTCTCTGTGCCTCCCATTTGTCGACATTGTTCTTTATCTTTGCATCGATTAGCGGCTCTTAGTGCAACCAATGAGATGTTTTGAAACTCATGTTCCGATTATTCACATAAACGTGCAAAATAAAATTTTTGGTTCAACATATTTATCATGCACAGATTGCAACAATCAGTTACTAATGCGAATAGAAGACAACGTGCGAGCACTATACTAGTTCAATTGTTTTCCTGAGAGCTGGCACTGCGTCTGCTAGAAGAGGATGCCTGCTGAAACAATGGCATGAGAATAGAGGAAATATAATTCATTCTGGTTTATGAAATCATAATCTGTCTAGATATCGGAATAATGTAAAGTACGAGTAACTATATTAGGAAAACAGTAGTAGTAGTAGTAGTAGTAGTAGTAGTAGTAGTAGTAGTAGTAGTAGCAGTAGTAGCAGCAGCAGCAGCAGCAGCATACAAGTGGCGAATGGACCTATACATACATACATAAACACAAATCTACATCCATATATACAAATATTTCAATATATTTACGTTTTCTATTAATAATTTTATATACAAATACTTAAACGTGAACGGAAACCTTACTCTTAAGCCCCCTTCCATTTACTCACAGCCCTCTCCAATCTACTCTCTTCATTATAACCATTAACCTTCTTTGTCGGGTCTTCTCTAGAAATACTCCCAAATTGTGTATCTCACATGCATCAACACTACCCGGCAAATGTTCACACTTCTATTGCCAATCAAAAATTGGGGTGATAAAAGCCCATTTCTTAAAACCTCCGTTTCCCGGCATTCTGCCAAAATATGTCTGCAGCTATCGCTCTCCGCACAATGGGCAAATTCTTTCCCAAGAGCACTAACTGTTTGTTTCCTTTCCTAGCTCCTAATCTGAACCATGTGAGATCACTTCTTTCTTCTCTGCCACAAATATCTAAATAATCCCTCTCCCCGCACGGGATGTATTTGAGCCTGGAGGTTAAGCGATACTTTTTCTACGTGTCGAGACCCAATGTTTTGCCTATGTATATCTCGCAAACGTATATTAACTATTTTCCAACTATTTCGTATAATGCCCTCTCCTCTTAACCAAATATACCCCAATCCAATTTTGTCTAAGCCTTTCCTTATTTTTGATGCCCTTCCCGTGTCTCATCCTTTCCTAATTTGCTCCCTTAGACAAACTGCTCGAAAAGGAGAGCTTGATTCCTCCTATCGTCCTTAACCAATATTTATTGTTCTTATTTTCATATTCACACTTTCGTTAGAAATTCCAAAACTCTTTAAGAACCCCACAATTTGCTGTACCCCTCCCTACTTGTCGCAACCGTTTGGAAACTTGTGTTTATACCAGATTAAGTTTCTCGGTGTTTTCCCACCACCAACTTTCGGCCCCGTACGCCATAGTTCACCTCACAACCGCCGTATACACCAACTGCATTGTTTTCAGTGGAGTTTCCGGTAATTTTACTAAAATCTTTAAAGCCTCTATATTTTTAATTATGCACTTGCGCTTTGTGTTGCATATGTGTTTTGCCCAGTTCCCGTTCATAGACAAAGTGATCCCAAGGATGTGAATTTCTTAACATTTTCCAGTGTCTGACCTACATACTCCCACCCCTATTTCCTGCTGTACACCGCACTGTACTTAATTTCATTGTTTCAGTGTTCTTCTCATTTAGTGCCATTCCCCGTTCCTGACAATACGCCTCTAAGCAGTCTAATTCTCTTTGTAGATCGTGAATTGTTGTAGATATCAATATTAGTTTATCCAAATAAAGAAGAGCTGGTATAGATATGCCTCCTATGTTCGGGACATCAGATTCTGCAACACACATTTTCTCCAGTATGTCATCTACAAACAAATTGAAAAGGAGGGGTGAAAGGATACATCCTTCCTCACACCTCTCCGTGTTATTACACTTTTTGAAACTTTATCGCGATCATATTTTACCTGAGAATCCTTTCGTCTATAATTTACCACTCAATGCTTGGCTTTCCACAGATTGAAAAGCTTTTCGAAAATCTATAAAGGCACAATACAGTTTTCCTCCTTTTTTCTTTGTTTTTTTTTTTTTTTGTACTCTCAGTGTGTCTAATACAAAAATATTGTCCATTTTGCTGTATCCTTCCTAAACCCTGCTTGGAACTTTGAAAGTGTGTTGTATTCAACTATCCATTGCCTAATTCATGTTAAATTTTGCAATTATTTTTCCCATTGCCGGAAGAAGTGCCACCCCCTATATTTATCCGGAACTTTGGGCTCCCTTTTTTAAATATTGGACATATAATTACCGATGTCATTTCCTCTAGATATACCCTTCCACTGAAAGCGTCATTCACTATCTTCGTCTTCATATCTAAAATTTAAACATCTTAAACCATCCTTAAACAGTTCTGACGGCAGTCCGTCGAGCCCAGGTGCTTTGTTTTACTTTAAACTTTTAATTACTTTAATTACTTCCCCTAACATAATATCACGATACATAATTTTCATTTTTGGTGCTCCTAATGGCAGTATCTCCTTTAGTGCTGGCTCCTACCAGTTCTCCCTCCACCGAATATTTCTTGGAAGTGATTTCTCCACTGGTCCGGAGTTATGCAGTAATGAATATGAGGTCACTTCCTTACTTTTTTCAATATCCTCCAAACACCAGCTCCCTGCCCACGGCACGCTGTCTCTATAAACTTTTCCACCAATTTGCGGTTCCATTGTTCCGTTTTACAAACCTGCAGCTCCTTGTATCGATTCCGTGAAGTACCGGTCTCCTTTCGTGCCCTCCCTCCTTTCTAAATACTTTAAGTTCCTGTTCAATTGCCTTCTTTGCATCTCTACATTCATTGTCATACCACCTGTCAGTGACAAGCGACCCATATTTTCTAAATTCCATTTTCATCCCACTTCCCGCCTCTTGTACTGCAAATGTCATCAGATATACGGTAGCATTCTCGATGACTCCCAATGTCTCAGTAAGTCGTTGCTGGTAGTTATCTCGTTTTCCTACCCTCCACCTGTATTAACCTTCCCACATCTGTTCTATCTCTAGTGTCCTCTACCTCTTTACTTACTGCTATTCGAAAACCCGAAGGAAAATGACATAAATCTGCCTGGTCCCTAAACAGAAATTTCTTATACGTGATATCACATCAGAAGCTCAAATTATATAGTCTACTAGATTTCCCCCATTGACGTTTATAAATGTTAAATACGCATTTTGATCCTGTCTGCATTCACCATTCAAAATTTCCAAATCAAATACATCACAAATCTCAACTCTCTTCCCTCAGCATTAATTACTTTATCTTAACTTGTTCTGCAGACTCTTCTGTTGTCACCCGATTGCCCCTTCCCCTCTCCAGGTGTCCTAGTGAAATTATTTCCTCCCCTATTCTTGCGTTGAAATCACCTACTACTATCACCATCATGGCAGTGTAATATGTTTCCTTCAAGCTCACCACCCTTTCTGTAATGTCCTCAAGAAAAAACCTGTTACAATATTTGGAAGCCGTTGGTGCATTATAGATACTAAAAATTAGAAGCTCCAACCATTCTACAACTAAATAACAGCCAAGGGCTTCCTCCATTTATACACAAACTTCCTTGACACCCCTCCCTATTTCTTTCTTAATTAATATTGATAATCCACCTGGCCGTCTTTACCTCATCCTTTAACCCTACTATTCTTCCAAATTCCGGGCTTGTTGGCCGCGGTCCAAAGGCTGTAAACACACCTGACGTTTCGCCCGTGACTCCGCCGGGCATCTTCAGAGGAATGACTATCACCACTCGTTGTTGTAGCTCAAGTGGCGCTTACTATTCTTGTTAAAATATTGAAAGTTCATAAGGTGTAATTGATCGTTAGGACCAAACCAAGTCTCTGACAGACATAATATATAATATGTGTTAACAAAGCTTAAGAAGCCTGCAATACTAAGTTTTCTATCCACATTCCAACAGCCTATTGTGAGGGGTTTCCACCTGTTAATTCCATCTGCTACTTCTTTGGCCACCTGTATCTGCTGCTGCAAGCCGCTGCGAAGACCTTTGTTGCCCCCTCCCGGAAGCAGTCATATCTCCCCCATTCTGCTGTTTGTTGGCCGCTGAGCTTCCATACAGAGAGTCTACGGGCTGCCAGACCCCATTCCACCACTCACCTTCCTGCCTGCTCCGGTGACTGTCCCTCTTCTTGTTGCTGGAATTCCTCGCTCCTTGGCTCGTCCCCTCCTCCTTCAGCTACCTCAATCATTGCGTTCTGTGGTTGGCTCTCCACGGTCCTGCTGGGTTCGACTTCCGCCGACTACTCCATTCTCTCCAGCTCGTGCCGGCTCCAAACTCTCCCCTCGATAATTAATTTATTGAAGCGAAGCACTGCTTGGCATCCTTGTCTTCTTGCCTCAAACAAGTATTAGGAATATAAACAGGCCAGAAGAAACTCAATTGCAAAACAATTTATGTAAAAGATCATTCGAATTATTAATCTTACAATCTATGGATTTCTTGTTAAATGTTAACCATTCTACTGACAAAGTATGTTTATACTTCTGTTGACCGAAGTTCACTTATCAGACACATTCGATATCCTCCGGGCAACAACCCACTTTATCAAGTTCAATAACAATAGCACTTAAACCATCTACACAATCATAAAAAATGTCTCTCCATAGACCATGTTAACTAGAAAGGTATTGTGAAACTATTTTTTTACACTTGAATAAATAAATATATTCAATGCACCTCTTCAGCGATGCATAAGAAAATAATTCCTTGGTTCGAGTTGCTACTGTAGTTTCTAATGCAGGTCAGTATTGCAGCAAGAATTTCCTTGAAGAATGCTGACCTCTTCACTTTAGATACCTGGCGCACAATGTAACCTCCAAGGGAAAATGCGAATCATACATTTACAATTTGGTTGAAAAATCTTTATTTCTTCAAGGAAGACCTTTTGCTCATTTTGATAATTTTTAGTTATCTGTAGGTAGATTAAAGAAGTGTTTATTTTCACACCGAAATTACCATTGGGAACGAAGCAAGTAGGCATTTTCTTCTGTTTCTGCTTCTCGCATTGCACAAAAAGCCTTGATATGCGCTAAATGAACTTCGTTTTAACTGAGTACTCCGAACATTGGCACAAGGTATGTCACTGCACTTGGCATTTTCAGATATATTTGTCTTAACAGCATATAGTCGGTCCTGGTGGTGTAGTGGTTACCATACTTGCCTCCTATACCCAAGTTCGCGGGTTCGAACCCGGCCAGGACCGATGGATTTTTTTCGGGCGTAAAAATCCTAAGTATGGCTTCCTTCGGAAGGGAAGTAAAGCCGTGGGTCCCGTGTCGTACATTTACGGCACGAAAAAGAACCTCAAGCCTGAAAGAGAGGCCTCTGAGCAAAATTTGTCGGCCGTTTCACGCCCTGAGTTGAATGGGACGCTGATGACCTGAGATGTTAAAGAGCGTCCATAAATAAATCAATCAAAAAAAAAATAACAGCATATAACATTTTAAACAAATTGATCAAACTTATTCAACGACAGCGCTGCTGTTATTTTACAGTTTTATCGTGATTTCTTTGCCTTCAGTAAGAAAGTGATGCTATTTTCTCTTCTATTCGTTATTCGCGTGCTTGAAGAGCTGTTTGAATGAACACCGCAATAGTATGAAGTGCTAAAAGGGACGTGCTTTTCTTGGAATACTTTGCAGTACAGTCCCAATCACCTGTGGTGCCTCAGTAGTTAAAACGAGTGTTAAACACTATTAAAAAAAGTACAATCCAAGTTTAATTCGGTTAACCAATAGTTTTTGTGTTCCAATTTTTGTCCAAACTGACCTGTAGCAATAACAGTATTCACCTGCCTCTATATAACATTTACTGGTACATTATTATTTATTGTGGCTCAGCTAATGCTATTAGGTCTCTTGCACTCTACCAATTCAATAATAGTTACATTAAATTTCAGCGAGAGTACCATAAATATAACAAAAGCAGTAAAAACGACAACACTCGTATGCTTGTACACATATAATCCTATGCAAAACAGGAAAGTGGAAATAAATGTATTAGTAAACATAAATAATAAAAATAGTAACGTAATAATAAGAATAATAGTAGAAACTATAGCAAAAGCAACAACAAGAGCCGTCCATACACTCATAAACCAATGCAAATCATGAAAGGGAGGGGAAACAAATGTACTATTAAAGCCTTTAGAATGAAAAACACTAACTTTATTATGAGGATTGTAGCAAACTAATGATAGTAACAATAAAAACATCAATTATAAGATGATAAATTCTTCTGCAAAATACAAGTAATTGTATATGTTGCAACATACTCGAAAATCTCGAAACTTCTGAGTAAATTGAATCCGCTTCCTAAGGAAAATTTGGTTTTGTTTAGCTGAACACAACAAAGGAGAAGCGCGCTGCTCGTCTAATACGCACCATAGACCTAATGAAATAATATGTATGTAACTAGCTGAGACAACAGCGAGCGCAGTCACATCTGCCGTTAGAACAGTTTCGTGATCCTCTCTTCGCGTCATATAATTCAAATCTGGAAGTTCTAGAAAACTGGAACGCCATATTATCAGTTCAATACACGAAAGAAGATTGCTTGATATCTATGTTGCACTGGTACTGACATTGAGCAATCTCTGTACGCTCCATTTTGTGGAGAGCACTAGCGCTCATTAACTGATCAACTTGGGAGCTTTCGAGTTAAACGAGCTCAAATGCGAAACAGTGTTAAGCCTAGTTTCCACTGCCATCGCATTAAGGCTGGTGTCCCTAAGGGGTCTATACTAAGTGCATTAGTATTAACTATTTCTATCACATTTCTATCTTCCTCAAACACTGACAAGTACCACTTGTATACGACGACATTCAAATTTATATACGCCCTTGGTTGAACTGTAATTGATTATTTATCTCTACTTAGTGACGATCTGGAATAAGGAAATTGGTACTAAAGAATCCAGATAAAATCGAAACCCTCAAAGACTGTCATCTTCCATCAATAAAATCGTGCTCTAATCAGTGACACTAAACATCAGTGATACAGTAGAAAAAATGTAATACCTGCTTTGATTCCAAAATAAACTTGAATTCCAAAGTCAGATAAACTTCCAGAAACTTCTTCCTATGCCTGGATTCTTTGAAAAGATTCAGAAATTTTCTTCCTGCTAAAAATAAGGAGATCCTAATGCAGTTTCTATTTCTGGTGATGCCTCTCTTTAGCAATAGCGAGGTTTTATACAGCAAACTAAGTGTAGAATTTCACAGAATCTTCAAAGAGTTCATTACCAGGGACAAGAATTTCACACATTTGCATATTTTATCTGGGCTGAGATCTATATGCTTGCGGATTATCTTTACAAACTATCATATTTTTAGTTTGTTATGCATGGTTATCAGTTGTATATTTTGCCATTTTTATAAATGTAATATATTTGCAAAACTTTAATACCTATAAGGCTTATTTACAACATTTTTCGAAGTTTTGTTATTTTTTTTTTTTTTCTTTCCAATGTAGAGATTCATTCCAATACGTTATTGCATGAAAGCAGACAATCAGGCATCCGTACGGCAGATAATCGGTAATTCCAGCACTACAATATCATATGTGAAATGGAAGAATGTCACAAAATGACGTAATGCGTTTAGGTTTATAAGTAAAAAAATATTTACACTTCCTTCCGATATTTTCGTATCGCTACATTGCATCATCATTCCAAACTTCCTCTCTCTCTTTCGTTCCACATTTTTGTACACAGTAGTTAGTGATTCCCAAATTTATTATTTTGCACCCTGCTTGAAAGTAAAGCAAAATTTCCATCGTGTTTGCATTCAGTTGAACAGTTATTTCCTATCTGTGTGGTGTGAACTGTTAAGTGCAGCTACATTTTTCGTTGTGTGCTCTATACCGCCGTTTAATAATGCCCAAAGTAAAATTAAATACTGCAGTACACTTGAAAACTGTGTCAATAAGTTAGACGGTGATATTAATATTGGTGTCGGATAAGCAAAATAGCGCCTTTCGGTCAAGGTACCAAACTTGATTGACACCAGTATGCCACGACTCTGTCTGGACAACATCCGGTCTGTATGAGATAGGCAGTAAGTGGTGCTGGATGAGAGAGTACCCTTTTTGAACCACTTTCGTTTTTCCGGGTAAAGAAAAACCAAACGGAATGTGGTTAAACATTAATTTTTGTTAACAGGATAGTACACTGTCAAACTCATCTTGTCGGTCCTGGTGGTGTAGTGGTAACCACACTTGCCTTCTAAACCCAAGATCGCAGGTTCAAACCATGCTAGCTAGAATCGATGGATTTTTCGGGCGTAAAAATCCAAAGCACGGCTTCCTTCGGAAGGGAAGTAAAGCCGTGGGTCCCGTGTCGTACATTTACGGCACGAAAAATAACCTCCATCCTGAAAGAAAGGTCTCTGAGCAAAATTTGTCGGCAGTTTCACGCCCTGAATAGAATGGGACGCTGATGACCTGAGATGCTGATTAGCGTCCGTAAATAAACCAAATCAACAAAACTCATCTTATTCTACATATGTACGTAAGTATAGCACTATTTTATAAACATACATTATTAATTACATATTACCTGGCGCATCGCCTTAAAGCGAAAAATCAGCGGCGCGCCTGTTTTGTTTTGTTTTTTTTTTCTTCACATTTTTTCTTTTGACTGTATCTCTATACTGTCCTTCAATATAGACTCCATGCTTCTCAATGATTAGAGTCCCAATGTTTGTGCTATTTCATTCAAAATACCGCACGTGTTTACCTATTGAATTCTCCCGTAGCGGTGGCAGAAAGTTCTTCTAGAGCAAGAAAACGTAATATGCTGTGGATTATTTCTATTTCGGGAATAAATCGAAGTTTGGAAGACTCATTCCTGGACTCTATGAGGAAACACTTTCCATATTCGCTCAGCCTAATGGTTATGACATTTACGATGTGCGAGCAAGAGTTGTCATGGACGATGAGTGGCCCAGCCTAAAGCAACTGCGATCAGTGTTGGGGCAATATTTTCATCTAGTCACGATAATGCACTGCTGAGACGCATTTTCCACATCTTAATCTGTCATAATGATTACTTGATGATCAAAAGCAAAGATCACCATTTGCTTAATCTTATATTGCTTTCATTGAAAGTTTTTGTTCGTTGTAAAAATGAACCTTTCCACTTACTTGAGAGATGAACCCAACATAAACTACGCTACGATCCACTTTGAACTCACCACTAACCTCACTCAAAGCACTGTGGATTTCGGTAGGTCTTTTACCACTTAAAGTTTTAATCTTAATGTAAGACCGTTGATTTCAACAATCACAGTTTTCAACATACCTGAAAACTCAATTTCAAGCTTGCTACCTACACACAGTGAGCTAAGGACAAAATAAACAAAACATACATTTTTATTAAGACTTCAACCGCCACTGATGCAATTTTCACTATTGCTGCATCATCCATCTTCAGTACTTCCAATTGTACATTATTTATGAAATGATTCGTCATGATCATTTAATACATAAGTTGGAACATTGGCATTTGTTTATTTATTACTAATACAAAAGTGATACCTGTCTGAAACTGTTACAGTCCTTCAATTTAATCACCAGTATTGTCAATAACCCGTTTCCAGGGATGTGGAAGTCGTAGGATTCCTGTTGCAGCGTCTGTTCTATTGATGTTCCTGATGAAGCAATCTAATGCCTGCAGAATTTCGGGAACAGTTCTGAATCGAATTCCACGGAGTGGTTCTTTCATTTTCGGGATTAAGTTTAAATCACAGGGACTTAGTCTGGTGAATATGGTGGATGGAAAAACATTCCTCAACTCCAGCGAGTCGGTCCTGGTGGTGTAGTGGTAACCATTCTTGCCTCCTAAACCCAAGATCGCGGGTTCGATCTCGGCCAGGATCGATGGATTTTTCCATCCCAAGTATGGCTTCCTTCGTAAGGGCAGTAAATCCGTGGGTCCGTGTCGTAGAATTACAGCACGTAAAAGAACCTCAAGTCTGAAGGAAGAGGCCTTTGAGCAAAATTCCTCGGCCGTTTCGGGCCCTGAATTGAATGGAACCTTTTTTTTTTTTTTTGAGTAGTGTTTAACGCCCGTTTTCACTACTGAGGCACCACAGGCGGTGGACACTGGTGATACATGAGATGAAATGATAAATTGGGAAAGGATATTTTTTTTTTAAGGAAGGAAGCGTTCCAGGCCTAAGTTTAGGTACCTCCCCGGCATTTGCCAGTTATGAAGACTGAGGAAAACCTGGAAAAAACCCCAGTCAGGGAGGACGGTCCTGGCGGGATTCGAACCGCAGACCTCCCGCTCACGAATCCGTGCCTTAACGACCTCGGCCACCCGTGGCGGTGAATGGAACCTGAAGACCTGAGATATTAAAGAGCGTCCGTAAATATAACAAATAAAGTAAATTGCACAAAATGAAGTATTATTCATAATTAAAATATACACAGAAATTTGCTCGCAGCAAGAACACGCTTCTTTAACCACTACTGATTCTTAAGTGAAAGGAACGATATTTGCAGAAGGAATGGCCTAGCCTGCTATGATGTCAATTCTGCACTTAAGCAGCCTTCTTAGGGAGAGTCTTGATCGGAACTAACTTGTATCGTATATTTTTAACTCTTCCCAACTAGAAATGTAACCAAGCAGGTATGTTTTTGACGGAACCCAACTAGGATGCACTCTTGAAAATATGATATCGCGACACCTGCCTTAGATAACTTGCAGCAAGAACTGCGAAAATCGGAGGGCGGGACAGCGGGAAACCCCAACGTGTAAAAATATGCCCACCTTCTGAAAGTAAAAATAAATTGCTGTTAAATATCCCCATTACATCTTGAAGCCTGGCCGACCTGGTTTGAAGAGCGCAACTTTAACGTCTGTGCTTTAATTATGTCACTGGATACACGAGATATACCCCCGTGATGTTTATAAACAATATGTAGTAGCAACAATTAAATCAGTGTTTAATGTCGAACAATTGATTGCTGTTTAATTTACTACAATCCAAGCATCTTAGGTTACCTAGGATTCTAGGATGCCTGTTTATGTTGAGTACCCGATTCGGGAAAATAATGATCAATATCAAAATTAAACTTTGGGTTATCATTGTAAAATACTTCTCATTTTTTAAAATAACAAGCCTAAGAGACAATATTAGCCAACCGTAAGTTGAAATGCATGCGATAAATAACACTTGCTGTGGGAACTGAGCTGTCAAAGTTTTTAGGTTTCAAGTCTGGTTTCTGCAGAAGGCAAATCCGTTATCTCTTTGCTGCACTTAGGCTGTGGTCGTAATTTTTGTGTAGCTCTCCAAACCACTATAGTAGGGACCGTTATCGTAGCATACTTTCGCCGAAGTCGTTGCCATGTTCTTAGGACACTCTCGTGAAAGTTTGCGCTCAACCTAATGACATATGTGGACGACTAATTTGTGAATGATCTGGCAGGTGTTCAAAGAGAACACCTACCGAGGTTCGAGCTTGGTATGGTGTGGTAGCGAATATCAGTAGAGTCCCCCACTCAACATTTCCTTGATTTTAAAAAAAATATTTGACAAAATACACAGGTTGGTAACACGAGTATAGTGAAAAGAACATATAAAAAGAGGTAGGACACAATAAATCAAAAATGTAAAACATTTCTTAATAATGAAACTGCATTTTAATGATGTATACCATTTATATTGGGATTCATTAAACCGTGTTGATCTTTTTCCAGATTTTTCATTAGCTTAACAAACCATTGCTTCTTTTATTGGAAAGGTTTTACTGAATGTGAATGTAGGAGCGTACCGGCGCACATTCTGGAATGGGAAGATTAGCGAAAACAATTTTTTTAGAAAACTCTGTTTGGATCTGCAGAGGCTTAGCTTCACTTCAACCCCAATTAGAGTGGTGGAAATGAAAAAGCTGTGTCAGGAAAGGTAGGGGAATTCCCACAAAAGTAAGTTAGCTAGTTATTGGATATGTCAGAGCTTTCGTTTTGCCTTGTGACGTTTGTAATTATTCTTTTACTGGGAGTATCCATGTTAACGGTAGATAGGTTTAAGGGGGATATAACAGTTTGCAAGTATACATTTTGTTTTCCCAAAATTGTTGTTTTTTTACATAAAAGTTTAGCTTCAATACAACATCATGCCGGAAAAATTACTTTAAGAAATGTATTAATTTATGTCACTTCTCCTTGTTGTGGTTCTCGGCGTCAGTTGTGTTATATAAATTCGTGTTCTAAATCATATTTATAAAACATCATGCTTCATTGCTGCTTCATTATTGGATGTTATATTTCTAAGTATTTCACTCGTTTTATTTACCGCCTGTGGTGCCTCAGTAGTAAAAACTGACGTTAAACACCATTTAAAAATGTTTTATATGTTAAGCTGAAGTTTATTATACGCTTTTATTTTCAATCTAGGAAATATTTGGAGGATAGTTTTGATTCTTTATTTTTACCAGTAATTCCAAATATCTTCTGCTATTTGGGAAAAATAATTGTGTAAGTCCACCGACTGAAGTTAATTATCAGTAAATCACAAGTATAAAACGTAATATCTGAAAAAATATTTTTGCATAATTTTTTTAACAAGTAAGCCAGTTACAGAAAATGCTGATTTTAGAAGTTAAGGGCACATTGATAACACTGCATTGTTATGAGAAATCAAAGAACAATATATGACAATATTAATATTATTTATATTATTTCTCAAGTTTTTAAAATTGAACAATTGAATTACTCCTATATTACTAGGATTTTATCACTTAAGATATTGTATCATTAATGTTGGAAAAAGTTAGAGTTGGATACCATATTTATGCTCCTGCAGTAATGTATATAGAGAGCTCTCGTTTGGAAGCGATGCCGGCTTAAAGGGGATTTGCTTGGCACCGGGATGCAAGCTGTTTGTCGGCGGAGTCTGATGTTCATAGTCCGTTAAAGTTATGCGCAAGGATTTCTACAGCACACCAAAAATAATTTTTTTGGTTATAAAATGTCATTTCTTGTAAAGATCGGGTTTTTGTTCTTCCCAGAATCTATTGATTTGTGTCGATACATGGTCACGTAAATAAAACTATACTTTGTCCTTGAAAGCAATTAAACGAGGGTGAAATCTTTGTTTATATTTTGTGTCCAGCTATTGTGGTATTCTTGAGCTTGGAAGATTATTGAATATATTCCTGTTTTGACAGATATCTCCGTTTTCAATCATCAGGTTTTTATTCATATTTCTTTAGTTTCACTCTCTGGACTGTGTTTACTATTATTTAGTCATTACTTTCTAAGTTTAATTCTATTTCGTTTTCTTAAACCATTAGAACATAAAGCACTTTAAACTAATTAAATTTCTGAATGTATATGTGTTCTCTGTTTGTATCGCAGTAATTGAATTTTGATACCCGATTATTAGTTATAGTATATTTATTATATTATTAGTGAATTTCTCCAGGAATCCACATTTTTAGTTTTCTAAGATGACAATTATTATTAAATAGTGTTTAACGTCCGTTTAAATTACTGAGGCATCACAGATGGAGGATACTGATTATGTATGAAATAAAGTGATTAACTGGGAAAGAATTTTTTTTCTTTAAAGAAAGGAAGCGTTCCAGGCCTACGTTTAGGGTGTCTTCCCTGCCATTTATGAGAACTGAGGAAAACCTGGAAAAAATCTCAGAAGGGTGGACGATCCTAGTGGATATCGAAACCCAATCCTCCCGCTCATGAATCAGCGCCTAACGACATCAACCACTCGCGGTGGTCTAAGATGTAAAGTATACTGATTTTTTTTGTTTATCACTATATCGTGAACATATGATAGAATGTATAGATTAACTTCTTATTTTTATACGTTTTTTAAATTTCCATTTGCTTATAATGCTATTATTATAAGCATTAAAAGAGCTAGAAATATACTTAATGTTAATTGGAAATTCAGATTTTGTAATGTATTTGGAAATAGGCATAATATTAAATTATGTATCATATCTATTACTCTAATAAAGGGATACAATTTATGATAAAATTAGAACTTACATTAATGAACATTAAGAATAAAACTTGAAAAATTCGGATCACCTAATTCGAATCCGTGTCCTGAGGACCCGAATTTTTCAAGTCAGATGCTTCATTTCCAACATGTCCTACACACGGCTAGTGTAACAGATCAATTTTTAAATGTACATTGTTGAGATTTAGAAAATATTGCAGGAAACCAGTTAGTTTGTTCCTTATGTTGTAACTGTGCGACATCTGCATAATTGCTTCTTGTGTGTTCTGTATTTTGTCTGCTCATTTCCGACATTATAAGTCTATTTTAGCACTTCATTGCGGTTACACCGAAGGTATGAAATTAATATCTAATAAGTTTTCGGTTTTGGCATACCAAATTCATTTTACGAAGATGCAATAAACTTTTCAAATAGTAGGCACAATTGCACTAATGAGGCGGATATATAAATTTACTGCTCCATTAGTCGATTAATAAGGTCACGGATTGACCCTTTAAATCCCAAGTTCAGTTTCGTATGTTACTATCCTTTCATCACTCCCAAGGAAATGCCCATTGATATGGTGTCGCAGAACGCCAAACTTTGAGTGTCAATCGTTGTATGACAAAGTCGGTGCTTCAGTGGAATGCCAAAGTTATCTGTGCTGGCAGCATCCACGAGGTTCATTAACTCCGACAGGTAAAAATAGTCATCTGATCTGATCAGACGTAACAGAAAAGAGAAAACCCAAGTAGAAAAAACTGCACTTGAACTGTTGGTTAAGTAGCGGTTCCGTTGAGATAACATTTGGGTAATATGCGGCAGTGGTCTTTAAAGTGAGACAACATGGTACCTCTTGTATAATGATGGAACATTTTCTACCGTGAATGTTTAGTTGCCTTAGCATCAACCAAGAACTGACCCTGAACTCTTCCTGGCGTTCCTATGTAAATGGCAGCAGGTTTCTGGCTAGACAACATTTGGATAATATGCGGCAGTGGTATTTAAAGTGAGACAACATGCTGTCTCATGTATAATGATGGAACATTTTCCACCGTGAATGTTTAGTTGCCATAGCATCAACCAAGAACTGACCCTGAACTCTGCCTGGCGTTCCTATGCAAATGGCAGCAGGTTTCTGGCTGCAGCTACAAAACCTAATCCATTCTCTCTGATGCACTTCCCGAATTTACTCCAACTACGGCCCCACTACACTAGTCAGAGTGGTCTTCCTCGACCAGGAGGAAAGCGACGCTGCCATCGCCGCTGGGTTCCCCCTCTACAGTCGCATCCTCAAGGTCGAGACCATCAGAACACTCACATCTCCCCGTGTCGCCGTTGCTGCGGTTACGGCCACACAACGCAGGATTGCACAAGGCCCGCCCGCTGCCACTACTGCGGGGCCGAAGCCCTCACCATTGAATGCAGGCACCATGACCTGACCCGCCGGCGCCGTCACTGTGTCTCCTGCGGACGATCAGTTCACTACAACGGTCAGGCCGCTTGCCCACTCCAGCCAGGCCGCCTCACCTCCGTCTCCTCACAGGCAAACACACACCAGCGCCTTCCTGCACCTCAAGCTGCTCTACCCTCTACCACAGGCCCTGGCAACGCCTCATCCAACACCGCTCTTCCTACCTACCAAACGGCGTCATCACTGACCCTCCCTCTCCCAGCAAACCACAGCATCGTCAGCGAGGTCACCGACAAGATTCACTCTCTCGAGAGGTGCCCAACAACACACCTCAACAACCTGCAAGCCACCGTCTACGAACTCCGGGGTCTCATCGAAGCCCAGAACGAAGAAACCACCTCCGAGGAGCATGACACAACCTTGGCTCTCCTCAAAGAACAAGCCGCACTCACCCGTCGTAGCCGAGATGCCATTGCATTCAGGCTCACCAGCATCGATGAAAAACTACCAGAACTTCGTACCACCTGCTCCTCTGAGGCCCTAGCCTCGCACATACAACCCGTCTTCCAAGTACACCAGGAACAACTCCGACAGCAGTTCCTCTCCTCTGTCGAGCAAGTCTCCGTCCGTCTGGACAGACTAGAAGAAGCCTTCACTGAACTCCGGACATACAGTCACAAACAATTCGACGTCACCAGAAAACTACTGGTAGACTTCATTCTGAACCTCAAAAATCGCCAACATCCCGTCTCATCCGGCAGAGCAACGACAGATCAACGCAACGCCACACAATCGCAACATCAGCAATACATTATAAACGTTCACCCGAACGAACCATTTAATTAATTGATGATTAAAACACATGCTACCTATTCCCTCCCACTTCTTTTACTCCCCGCTCCCGGCCATTGGCCGGTAGCTCAACATCAACATGCCCGTACGAACGAAGGTGCTAATGCGGGACTTCCTTAACTTCTCCTTCCATTCCTCTTCCCATTGTCACCTATGATCAACTAGTATCTTAGTAAAATAAACAAATATAAAAAGTAAAAAAAAAATATCATTTACCCTAACTCACATCAGGCTTATGCTGATATCTTGTTTTTGAATGAAGTTTTTCCATAAACATCATTTACCAAGAGCGCGTAATTGCCTTAGTATTAACAATATAGTGTAACTGAATCCCAACTCTGCCTAGCATTCCAATGTGAACTGCAGCAGGTTTCTGGCATGAAGTCACAAACTCTAACCCACTCCTTCTGACGTCATGTACCCTAGCTCGCACCGGCTTATGGAGATGTTTTATTTCCGAAAGCGCATTCGAGCCATATGGCGAGGCAACCAAATTGGTACATTTCAGATGCTCTAAAAATGCTATTGAAATAGAGTTACATAACTGATGCGTTTAATATATCAATATAACAATAATTACAAGAATAGAAAATATACAAGATAACCTTATTTAAATCAACAGGAAGAGAATATTAGAAGGGAAAGTTAAAGGGAAGGAATAAGGGAATGATGGAAACGAAAATACCCAAATATATAATAGACAGGGATAATTTTGATTTATAACATGAAGTGGAGAATGGGGAAGAAGATGAAGACTTACCTAATAGAGTTTTGGCTCCGGTAAGAAAGTGGAAGAAGGAAGATTACAGATGGAGATGGAAGGGTGTTGGAGATGCATGTGAATGAGCCGCGGAAGGAGATGGAGGATGGTGAAGCGGTGTCCGGAGAGGAGGAGCAGAGTGCGAGAAATGATGCAACCAGGGGACCAGGAGGATCAAGCAAGATGGAAGAAGGGATGGTTGGGAAGAAAAGATGAAGAGTGATGGTGGAAGCGAGGTGATAGTGTTTAATGAGTTCAAATGTTGGGACAAATAAATGAAATGAGTAGGAAACATTAATAATGCTAAATGAACTTTAAGTGAAGTAAGTTCTTAAAGGGAAGGATATTATCATGATTGTAATAAATTAAGGATATTTGAAACAATTAAGTGTAATGTTTAATTTAAGAGAATTTCTGCCAAGTACTGGATACCAGTACATACCGCTGGTAACCAGTGGTTGGTAGTAGTATAGCTGTATAGTAATAGAATAAATTTAAAGGATAGAATAGCTGGCTAACAGCTATAACTCTTACAGGCTCCCAGTAATATTGTTAATTTGGTATTTTTTGTAGATTTCGGAAGATTAATTTGGGAAGTTGTTAAGTAAATTTATATTTTCGTTTAATTTCATTACTTTCAGTTTTATTTCTTATCGTTTAGAATATTATTTTAATCTAGTTATTAGGAAAATCTGTAAAAAAAATGTATTAAAAGATACTTGAATTGTATAATTATAATAATAAGTGGAAATTTTCATATACACGCCCAGGTTTAGGAAACCAGGGTGGCGTATACAGATTTAAAAAAAAAAATTACAGCTGAACATTTATTGTATTAAATATCCTATTTAAGATAATGTTATTATTGTTTTTTTTTTTTTTTTTTTTTTGGCAAACATGATGGTTTGCATACATTCATTTCCTTAGACAACAATACATTTCTACTACAATTAACTTCATTTATATGCTTTCGACTTTTCTCAAGAACCATCAGCAACATTTCGAGAAATTCTTGACGAAATAACCCTTATAACCAAGCGCACTTCGGGTGATATATCTTACAACGTGAATCCTATAAAACATGCAATGCTGCTATAAACCCTAGTATAATTAAGCCAATTGCGATGCCGTGTAACTGCCTGCAATCCCCCTAAACTACCCTTTCCGTAGGGTTGAATTCCAGCAACTAAAGCTGATGGCGCCAGTCTGGTGACTTCAGACTACATCAGTCTATACACAATAGATTGTTTGCACTAGACCTTAAGTACATCCTCTAATAAACTTAAAACGTTTGCATGGTAAATAACCTCTCTGCACATTTTTATATGTCTGTGGCAAGGAAAATTACTAGCACTTAGCGCAGCAGACCGAGTAATTGTGCACTATGTCTGATTTGATAAAGATTTTGCAATTCTTATTACCAGGAGACTATATACTTTATAGCGTCGTCGTCTACATTCATGATACTTAATATTCTACTATTCTGAACTACAGTGCGGAGTTGCAATATAAGCTTTGCACGTTTTAAATATTCGATATATTGCTCGTTTTCACCAAAATAATTATATGTACAATTTACCAATCAACTTCGTAATAATTAAATGTTCACTATGTGAAACAGCCAGCAGAAACTCTTGCTGGTTGGCTGTGAGCTTCAAGCTCGCTCAGTAATAGGTATTTGTTGGCCAAAAGTCAAGCGTGTTCCACAGAGGTCCCGATTTCTTTTCTTTCTTTCTTTCTTTCTTTCTTTCTTTCTTTCTTTCTTTCTTTCTTTCTTTCTTTCTTTCTTTCTTTCTTTCTTTCTTTCCTTTTTTTTTTTTTTTTTTTTGGCGCTTTAACATGCACCTTGATTGCAATATGGTAGTTATTTTTTTTTTGTTAGCGCTTTAACATGCAATTCAATTGCAATATGTTAGTTATTTATTTTCTTATTCGTGAAATAAACGCTACATTTTATTTGAACTTTTATATTTTTAACTGACAATACATTTTAGTATAATGTGTAACGAGATACATAGAAATTGTTCTTTCGCATTAGCCATGTGTAGAACATAATTTTGAAATGATGAATCATACATGAAATAAATTCGAATCACGGATGGTCATCTCGAAAAGCTGAAGATTCGTGGTTCGAATCCCGGCCGTGACCGGAAACTTTCAAGGTTCATTCTTCATTTCCAACTTATGTAAAAAAAATATTAGTAATTTATTGAAGCCCCCACGGGTGGCCAAGGTCGTTAATGCTTGAATTCATGAGCTAAAGGTCTGGGGTTGGCTTCCCATCAGTTTTTCTCCAAGTTTTCCTCAGTTCTCATAAATGGAAAATGGCAGGGAAATACCCTATACTTAGGGTTCTTTCCTTAAAAAGATATTCTTTCTCAGTTTATCATTTCATTTTCACGTACCATCTTGTCTACTGCCCGGGATGTCTTAGTAATTAAAACGTGTGTTAAACGTTATTAAAATTACTGAATATAGGTTTAATGAATTATTTACTATATTATTCGGGAAAATCAAATTACAATGCTGAAAATGAAATATTATCCCAAAAAACATTATCCGAATTGGAAAAAGTTACAGTTTAACAACAACCTTTCAAAAGACAAAGATCTTTGGAGATTCTTAATATAAAAGGTTGTAAATTTGTTACTGAAAATAAGCCAATAAAATAAATTGCGCCCTTAAATTTTCTAAACTGTTAATTATGCTATAATTCCAATAATAATATGCAAGAAAGTATGTATAAAATAAATTAAATTAATAGGCTATTAATCTGCATACCAAGGTCTGCCAGTACGCAATGATTACCAAGCAGGGTACAAATGTACCCCAGCTTAAACTTTTGTTACTCTTATATTCATGGTTTGAAGTTACAAGTACATACTCAATATAGTTCAATGCACAATTTTAACATAATAATGCAGCATTTTCAGTGTTATTAACATTACTTAGCAATGGAAAACAAAGTTACTGGAACCTTGCTGTTTTAAAGTTATTTTCATCGATTTGAAATAACATACAAATTTGAAATAACAAATTTGCAAATAACATTCTGAAAATAATACGGAATACACTTTAAAACAATACAACACCTTCATGGTTTTCTATATATTATTCCACTTTTGGTAGTGTGTGTTGGGGTAATTGCTAGCTGATAATCGTCCCTTACCTTTTCATTATCGATGTTCTCAATTACATCATCCACCCATATCAATATCTTCAATCTCAGGACACAGAGAGCTCGCATTACTTTTCACTTCCTCTACCAATATTTTCATTACCTCATTTAGGTCACGTTGACATTCTAACTTATAATTTTCCCCACCTTTTCTCTCTTTGAATAAATTGCGGTCTGTAGTCTAACAATGTCTTATATTTAATTTGAAATCTACTTCAACAATGAAACTTCTGAAAGAGATGTGTAACTTGTGTTTATCAATTACATAATTCATGTAACACGGACTACCAATCGTGGTACAATTGTGCCCCAGAGAGTGTTTCAAATGCTATGACTAAATGAATACAACAATTAATTTCATTATTGAGTCATGTGGTTTGTAAGGGATAAATTAACAATGTAAAGAACTGACAACGCCTTATTTGACCTACAACAAATTACAGACAAAGAATTGCAGAGATTGGGGTAAACTTGTAACTCGCTTCATATGCGAAAGGTTAATAGAAATTTAAAAAATAAAGTTAGGAATAAAAAGAAAACAAAATTACTAAACATTATTATGCTGCCTACTTATTTATATGAAACAAAGATTTATACTCTTAAAAGCAGAAGATAAAAAATGGTATAAACTACAGGATTGAAATTTCTAAGAAATGGAAGGAAAACAAAGAACTTAATAAGTTTTTTTTTTTTTTGAGTAGTGTTTAACGCCCGTTTTCACTACTGAGGCACCACAGGCGGTGGACACTGGTGATACATGAGATGAAATGATAAATTGGGAAAGGATATTTTTTTTTAAGGAATGAAGCGTTCCAGGCCTAAGTTTAGGTACCTCCCCGGCATTTGCCAGTTATGAAGACTGAGGAAAACCTGGAAAAAACCCCAGTCAGGGAGGACGGTCCTGGCGGGATTCGAACCGCAGACCTCCCGCTCACGAGTCCGTGCCTTAACGACCTCGGCCACCCGTGGCGGTTTAATAAGTTATAATTTGATATAATAAGAAATGTAAAGTTGAGAACATAAATTATGTAATAGTGGAATGAAGAAGTGAATGGCGGTCTTATTTAGAGTGATTGGATAATAGTGAGATTACAATATATATATTCAACCAAGAAATCTTAGAATTTAGAATTGCCTAGAAAGGAGTAAATATAATGAGGATTAAGAGAGATTTAAGTATGGAAAGGCAGTTTTAAGCCAATTTGTTTTCTTACGTAAATGTGATAAATCTTTCAAGTATTCAATTTTGTGAAAATCAGCGATTTCGAAGGATATAAACCGAAAGATATTGCACATTTCATAAAATTTGATACTATAGCTGATAATACGAGTACACTTAAGGTAAGTTTATGTGTCATATTTACTATACCTTTTTAACTGGGGCTTAAATGAATTAATCTATATTTGTTTGATTTCCCCATGGAAGACGGTAAAAATAAAATTTCCCTTTTCTGTGACAGACAATGAGCTACTATTATTTTAATGTAACTGCAAGAAGAGCTCTCCTAATAAATCATGTGTATATTTATATTTGTATCACGCGAATCTTTCTGGTTGCGTTCACGTATGGTTGTCAAAAATGAGCTTTACTAGAGGGCGACCTTGCCGCTCTCAAGGATTTTGCCGCTTCCTTCCCTACTCACGATCGCCTGCGTGTTCTTCCGAGCAGTCACCAGCCTATATTTGTTCTAGAAATATTTTGTTAAAGTAACGCATTTTTGTGTAAATGTTGTTAAAAGTAAGAATAATCTGGTCGAGTTTGTGAGGAATTTATTCGATAGTTCCCTGGGCAATTGTTTCCTTCCAAAACTGCAATTCACGATTTTGTGAATACATGTGATACTGCTGGTTCAGTGCAAATACAAGAAACACTCGAGAAGACGTACATTGGATGAAATTGGCGATGAGTGTTCGCCAACAAAATTCCTACTGAAATTAGCACAAGTTGGGGTGTCAACGTCTTCTGCACAAACAACAAAATTGTAAAAACTGAAACCGTACAAGTATACAAGTATCCATTGTCTAAGTCCAGGTGATTCCATAGCATATGTGCAATATTATGAATGGTTTCTTTAATCTGTAACTGAAGAGTTGATGAACCCACAGCTTGTGTTCTTTTCAGACGAGGCATGGTTGCACCAAAATGGCCGTGTCGGGAGTACAAGCGCTGCACGTTGTGGCATGTACAGCTCTCGAGACGCAAAATCATGCGTGAGTGGAAAGTGCATATCCTGGAATCTCTGCACTTTGACGTGACGTGAGAGTAATGCCTTTGTGTTAACTCTACCTACGTGCAAGACAGATATAAGTACTCTACTTCTGTTATAAATGTATTTTTTCTATACTGATTTATCTTATAGCTCAAGGGAAGCATCTGTGGTGACTCAGTAGTAAAAATAGACATTTAACACTATTTAAAAAAATAACTGTGTGATCCAGGAATATCATTGAAAATTAAAGAACACGATATAACGAGGGAGTTTTTCGTAAAGAAAAAAGGGGAAAAATGGTACAAAAACAAAACTGAAATTTTTGTTTGTTTTAATAATTGTAATTTTGTCATGTTTTTATTACTTTTGTGAAAAACTATTAAACCATTAAAGTACTGAAAAAATAAGAGACTTTCTTCTGATCTTGTTAGTTAATAACTATATTTTGGGGAAGATATGAACTTTAAAATGAAAAATTGTTCAGATTTCCGTATATTATAAGGACTTTGAAAGCTACGTCTTTTTACAAGGATACATTTTTTTTTAAATAAAATACTGCAACTTGCCGAATTCTTGAATAAAATTGTTTCATATAGGACATCGTACTTTACAAGTTCATTAACTCTTATAATAATGTTGTAGTGGTGTGAAAAGTAGAATGAAAATATATTTAAAATATGAAAAATATGAGGTCCAATTTCCTAATTTTGCGTCCGATTTCACATGAAATCCCTTAATCTGATTTTAACACTTCGTAATGAGCATTCTATGTTCGATAATAGCCTTTTAGGTGGCAATAAAAAGATAGAGTAATAAATACTTGTTAGAAAAACTGCCAGAAACTGAATTTTATTTTAATAATAAAGCTAATACCATTTAAATACCTTTAAATCCCATCCGTATATAAAATTTTTAGGCACTGCCGTTATTACCCCTGCTAATAACATTAAAAAGAAAGAATAAAAGGAAGAAGGAAGGAAAGAAAGAAAGAAAGAAAGAAAGAAAGAAAGAAAGAAATAAAAGAGAAAACGCTTGTCTTTAAGAAATTTAATAACAGCATAAACAATAATTCCAAAGTATTTTTGAACTATTACTTAGTAAATTTGCAAATTATATAAAATCAAAAAGGCATTTAAATCACAATTGTTATTCTTTGAATCATAGAGAATGGGCATTGTAGCATATTATCTAAAGCATTTAGACTCAGATATTGCATTCAAATAGATTGCAGAATATTATAATATAATTGAATTGTAAATTATGTCAGTTTTGTGAATAATCGGAAAATCTAGCACACACCAAAAATTCTGGGAGCTTTCATCTTATCGACTAACGTATTATGTGCAAATATTTGAGGCCCAGGAAAGTTCTGAATATATTCTGCGCACACTGAAAGAGCTATTTATATTTAAATTAAAATAACGTTTATACAAAAAAATGTGTTGTTTTAGAGTCTACTGTACAACCATCTTTGCAAATGAGATCAGCGGAGAACAGATTTAAAATGGAACGTTCAAGGACATGGCAAAGGAGCAGAGGCGCAGTTTTAATAGGGCACATCTGCGGTATGCCTATTAGCCGAGACGTAAAATACAACTTGAGCAGTCAAGATTTATAACTAAAGTGGTGTAGTATGTCACAAATATTATTTGGGTGTAATCATTACTTAAATATTATATATTCCAAGGAATAGAGTCAATTTGGAAAACTAATGTCATTAACAGTTTAAGTACTTCTTAAATGCCCTAAATAATCCATGCCTTTTTGGCAACTGATGTTTGCATTTTTATTCCTATTTCGTTTTGGTGAGCTTTGCTCTATGTAATTATTTTCTTATAATTTTTCTTTTTGATGTCTAATATCGCAATATACTGTGAAATGTTATCATTGCAATAACAATAGCTTATATATATATATATATATATATATATATGTATGTGTGTGTGTGTGTGTGTGTGTCTTTAGTTTTACATATGTGGCAATAGAGCAGAATTTGAAAAAATAAATATAATATCACGGCAAATATTTTGTAAGCAAAATAATGCTGAAACTTTTCGGTAAATAAGACAATCTGAAATTTTCGTCAAAATAGCTGAACAGTTGTGGAAAGACGCACTATATTAGTCTATCTGTTGGTTCTAATACTTTTATAGAACATAATGGGAACCATATGATCTGAATGTTTCCTTCACAGTCAATATGAATTATTTAGGAAACTGTGCTTCCTAAGAAGAGGCACACTCCCTTTTCGCTATAGTTTATATACAAAACAAGAAAATGCCTTATAATGCAGAAATAAAGGGAAATGTCTGGTATCTCTAGTTTCTAGGTCAGTTCATAAGCATAAGCCTCATGGTGTGTTCCGAACTACTGAACTAAACAAAACAATGGAGAGTTGGGGGAGTTCGGTGTAAAATAAGGAAAACAAAAAAGCGCGTTCCTGAAAAGGAGGGCCTCTCGCGTAAGAAACGAAAAAGAGGAGCAGCGCACTTCCAAGAAGTAAAGGCTTTTTCATTATGAAAACGAAAAATGGCTGTCTGTACATGAATAAATATCCGGCAGCGGAAGAGTACATGAACGTCAATAACGTGATGCATTCTTTAGTCTCATTGTCTTATAGAAGTTATTGTTCAGTTTATCAATTAACATTGTATTAAAATCGAAGAATGCTCGCCAAATTTAAGAAAATATTTATAAATGTGGTAAAATAAAATATGTGCTCGTACACAAATAGTGACACTAATTGAGGTAAAGAAAAGGGTTAGAAATGACGACTAGGTTGATGTGAACATAGCACATTAAGCTCTTATTAGGAGAAAATATTAAAAAAAAGAACAAAAAGTATAAAATAACTCTTAAAATAATGAAAACCAATCAGACCAACAACGGAAAAAAAAAAACTTTACTGTACTATGCGGGAAGGTCTCTTAATTTGGAAAGGAGAATAATCCGCTCGATCCCTACACAAACCTCTGTGAACTGGTAAGCCTCATAATTAATATCCGTGAAATTAGATAAATTGCAGAACCAACGAGAAAAATAGTCAAATAGAGTTACAACTGCTGTCTCGCAACAAAAGGAACATTTTCAATTAAGACATTACACAGGTTAACATTTTTATAATTGTAAGAAAAATTTTTACTTATTTAACCCTCTCCAACCATCCTTTAATGTAGTGCTTTTTCGAGTTATAAGAACGTATGTGTATCGATCGTCCACATTACCGACCTGGAAAATGCCGACATGGCGCGTTCTCCGCTGCCAAATACCGGAAGTAATGTGATGGGTTGAGCGAGGCCTAGATAAATGAATGACGCGGCACATAAAACATGTAAGCATTTTGGAATGGAAGAATTGGGCTCTAAAATTCGGGTCAAGGCCGCGATTCGAACAGAATTTTCGGCATTTCGTATCAATGCTCTAACCAGATGAGCTACCGTGTCCTCCAAGCTCGGAACCACCTCTCTCTGGTTCTGTATATCCTGAAGATCTCTCTTAAGTTTTCTCCACTGTGAGAGATCTATTCTTTAAGTGCCATCTCGTCATACTACGAGTACATTTGACATAAGCTTCTACTTCAACCACAACACACACACACACACTAGTCGTATGTAGGACATTAATTGGAAAGAAATAATCTGACTTGAAATATTCTGGAAGGCCGCGATTCGAATGACGGACCTTCAGCACAGATCTGTATGCAGAATTAGATTTAGAGGTTCGCGCTTCCTTGCTTGGAAGAGAACGCAGTAGATCAGTGTGTTAGAGCTTTAGCACAGAAAGCCGAAGTACCGTGGTTCGAATTACGGCCATGACTGGAAATTTTCAAATCTGATTCTTCCTTTCCAAATAAATTCCTTCACACGCCTAATGTGAAACAAGGATATATACATGTAAATATACATGAACATGTTACTATTTACAACGTATGGCAATAACATATGTAATATGAGGTAAAATTAAGTTCCTATAGCTATGCACATTCTAAACACATTCTCGGTCTCCCAAGTGTCTGTTCAGTACATGAATTTGTTACCTGTTAGTCGTATGTGCCCCCGGGCGGCGTACAGTCAAAGTCCACCCTAGCGTCAGTCACAGGTCACTGTATATGGTCTTGAGGTAATTACCTAAAAGGTAATGTCCTAAACCATATGACCTTGAAGGTTAAAATGTCACAAACTCAAGGTTATAACATGGCGATAAACTTGAAACTATTGACGTAACAATGATATCAATAGCCTCCGGGTTATAGAGCGAGTTTGATTTTGGGACAACTTTGCCTGCACTAGGGCGGCTAAAAAAAACCGTTCCGACCTCGGTTTTTTGTTTTATAATGTAATATAGGTGCATTTTTTTGACATTTCTCCACGAGCGTGTAGTTAAAATTGTATACTTTTACCAATAACAATTGCACACATGAAAATTAATTTATGAATATTTTACTAGATTAATGTGTAGTGTTAAAAATACACTTTTACTAATTAATAAAAACACTACGCATAACAACATGGCTAAAACATATAATATTGTTATTTGAATATTGCAAAAAATAATATATGAACAATAAATGACTATTCTTTTATTAAAAAAAGCATGAAATGGTGTACTCAGTTATTTTCTGCATAATTGCTGAGCTCATATCGTGCACCATCTTCAACGTTGTCGATCGTCGTTTTGCGAAATGCGTCGACGTCATCAGAAATTTCGAAGTTCTTAAACATCCGCTCGATTAGTGTAAGCATCTTACACGTGTGGATTCGATGAGCCTCCTTTCATTCTTCATCGCTGGACATGTAATTAACACCCACCATAACATTTTCATCGCCGTCTCTGCACTGCGGGGTGTTGATGTATCCGCGTCTGGTGAGGCACTGATCATGGATTGGACCCGTACCCTCTGAAAGTGCGATGGTAAATCTGACGCCGCAATTGCATCGGGTGTTCATCCACGCTGTTTTAAAACTGACGCGAAGCACGGCAGCTTTTGAAGCTTTGCCATTTCCAAGCGTAATGTAGATCGATTTGTCATCGGATCCGCGAGGAACTATTTTCGTAGAGATAACCTGAAACGGGGTTGTCGGGTTTGTCCGCTGTGAACGCCAACTTGGTTCAAACGTCATTTCCTACTTCGATCGGGTTCGTAACGAAGTTCATGCAGCCGCTACTTGCAGCGAACGAAGGCGAATACTACTCCCTTTGGTAGGTTTCTTCTTCAGCGTAAGAATATTGCGCGTTTCCATAGTAGCACTTACAGCATTGGGGCAATTGGTGCTTGACTACGGGTGAGGGCACCTAATTTCAACGCGATGGTAGCAAAGATAGGCAGGCGTTGCTGCGATTCACTCAACGCACTGTAAGAACAAGTGTCTGTACTGTGTGGTAAAGGTCCAACCCAGTCGTGTAATATTAAGAATTATATGTTTTGATAACATCTAACACCTCCGGAGACAAGTCGTCAAATCTCGTCAGTAGAAATAGGTCTTTGCCGTAGATTTTTACGATCGTCTACTTTTCAAATCTGGTGTTAACGGATTTTATTTTCTCGGTGGGGTATTCTTTACCTATTTGGTCAATAACCTTGATGGAAGCGGAATAATGTCCCACTTTCAGCGAGTTTAGGTTTTTTAGCACTTTGCCATCGTGGACTCCAATATTATTGCTACTGCCACTGTTGGTGATGCTACGAGCGTCCATGAGTGATACTCTATGAGCATCCATATTATTTTTATACGTTTTAGCAAAATACATAAGGTATGCAATAACCACATGCGTAATGGTGAGTTTTATTCTTACATCAAGCTTAGTGCGTAAACATCCTAAGTATGGCTTCCTTCGGAAGGGAAGTAAAGCCGTGGGTCCCGTGTCGTACATTTGCGGCACGAAAAAGAACCTCAAGTCTGCAAGAGAGGCTTCAGAGCAAAATTTGTCGGCCGTTTCACGCCCTGAGTTGAATGGGACGCTGATGACCTGAGACGTTAAAGAGCGTCCGTAAATAAATAAATAAATCAATCAATAAATCAATCAATCAATCAAATCAAGCTTAGCCTCTAAGCATTCAAACAACACATGATGTATAATAGCTAAGCTTTGTCTACCTTTATTAACTCCATAAGACTATTGTGTAAAACCGCCGCGGGTGGCCGAGGTAGTTAAGGTGCGGAATCGTGAGCGGGAGGTCTGGGGTTTGAATCCCGCCAGGACTGTGCTTCCTCACTGAGGTTTTTTCCAGGTTTTCCTCAGTCCTCATAAATGGAAAATGTTGTGGAGGTACCCTAAAATTAGGCCTATAGCATTTCCTTCCTTAAAAAAATACTTTCCCAATATATCATTTCATCTCATGCATTATCAGTATGCATGAGGTGGTGCTTGAGTAACAAAAACTGGCGTTAAACATTATTAAAAAAACTGTGCAAAAGATAACAAATTTTATAATAGTCTTGAGGCGTAGCACATGTGATGTACCTAATGTACTTCGAATAAATCATGTTTCCGTGTTTTTTCACTGCATTTTAGGTGTTACGTGAGTACTAATAAGATTTTCATTTCGCATATAGTTTAACCAAGATTTTCCATTTAGCTCTGCAGAAAAGATATGCTGACGGTACAAATTTCTTGATATCGTTTAAGAATATTTTGAGGCCAAAAACGTGTTTGACATCTAGTTATAACCCTCGTTTAATTTTAAATTCCACTCTTCCTTTTTTTCTTCTATTTTTGTTAAATGGACGATATTTCGTTTTATTTTGATTTAACATGTTAATACAGGTTATGACGATTTTCCATTCCGGTAAATTCTTTGACTGAATATCACGGTGTTTATCAAATATATCTTGATGATGCGGAGCTCGTAAGTGCTTCTGAAGAAAAGCGCTCGGAGAAAATTTTGGTTTCAGCAAAACTGGGATAAAACTCTTTCCTTGTGATACTAAATATAGGGTTTAAATTGCAGTTAACATTCTCTAAAATCAAAAGGAGGACGATAGATGTAAAATATGAACCCACGCACTTTTAAAATAGTCACTTTTACCCACTCGGTTAATTTGCTTGCATGTGCCGTAATCATGATGGAGCTAATACAAAGATGACTTGGCTTATAAATTCGGCAAAGTGCGTTCTGAAACAAACCATTAATGTATAGTCATAAATTACATTTAAGTATTGTGAAAAAGGTCGAAAATTCGATGTTATTATTTAAACTTTGAGTTGCAAGGATAAGCATTACATTTCTTTCTTGTGGAAGCTTACCGTTAAAAAATGTTAAAAACGTTTCTTGAGTACAATTCAGAGAATCTATTCTGTAACATTGAAGGCTTGAGGAAAGTAAGCACTCCAATTGATTCGTTTGAGAATCGGAGTAATATATGTTTCCGACGGAGCGAACAATTCATTCTTTGAGGAATATAACTCCTTCTTTTTCTTTCGTACACTATAATTAGAAAGACACTATATTTTAAAACGGAAATGAATATATCATGCTTTGCATCTTTGATTTTGATTTTTATGAGGCTTGAAGAACCACGCCTATACCTCGCGACTTGAAATATTTATTGAAAGTTGTTTAACAACGTATTTTTATCATTGATAGCTAAATGGTTAAAGAACAGAGTTTTTCTGCAACTTTGGTTTAGATAACTTAATATAGCATGATTAGTAACAGCTGGTGACGATGATTTTCACTATTAAAAAACTAGTGAAGATAACATAGGAACGAATGTCTTGCACATATTTCAGAGAAGGCAGAACAACATTTTAAAATGTTTTAAAATTATCTGCTTATTTATTTATTTATGTCTAAAGCAGTACAAAGTTTCATTAGGTAGCACACCCTTTCTGTAACGATACTTATCTGGCGAGTTCTGATTAATACGAGATATCCGTGATGTTTTTCTTTTGCCTTATCGAATGTTTTATCAATTTTTATTGAGGCTCCGATTGCTTAATCAATTCACTTGTTTGCATTTTATCTGTCATTTTAAAAACAATAATGTAATTAGAATTTAAGGACTTGGTTCTAAACATCTTTCTCTGAGGAAAAAACGTTATCGAAACATGTATATTATTCCAAAATGTTTATGACGCTAATCTCCAGTAAAAATTGACATATTTAACATATTTCCTACATTATATCATCTAGCACAAGCAAGCCTGCATCTTTTACAGATTCCAGATCCGGAATGTCTTCATTCAATGGCAACTCGCCAGTTATGTTTGGTGGGTGACAGCATAAGGCTCTCTGACTGCCAAAGGTGGCCGAGGTCTTTAAGGCGCGGACTTGTGAGCGGCAGGTCTGGGGTTCGAATTCCACCAGGACCGTCCTCCCCTACTGGGTTTTTGTTGTCCAGGTTTTCCTCAGTCTCACAACTGGCAAATGCTGGGAGGTACCCTAAACTTAGGCCTGGAACGCTTCCTTCCTTAAAAAATATCCTTTCCAAATATACAATTTCATTTCGAGTATCATCAGTGTCCACCGCCTGTGGTGCCACAGTAGTAAAAACGGGCATTAAACACTAATTAAAAAAAAAACAAGGCTCTCTTTACAGGTTGATCGAATACCCCACTGGCATTTTGAAGTATTTTCGATTTACTGCTTCTCAAAGGACTCGCTACCTGCATGATGATAGGAAATTTAAACCTCGGGATATCGGAAATCATTGTTTCTGCATCCTGAAATTGTAGTTGATTTTCTTCCTTTAAATTTTTCATTTTAATATCTTCGCCCGTGAGAACGCGTTTATATTTGTTGTAAATTTCCTCCTTTACTCAAGTTATTCATTTCTACTCTTCTTCAGCGGGATAGTTATTCTTTCCTTCAGGTTTTAACAAATTATTGTTTTCGTGGTCATAATTATTATTTGCATAGTGATTTAGTGTGACATCGAATACAGATTTTACTGGTAAATTTTTTGTTACGTTTTTTTATGAATGAAATCTAGAACGTTTCCAAGTGTTTTCAACATTCTTTTCATAAAGATCGCTGTATAGAGCATGGAAGTCTTTTAATTTTTATTGCGTTTTCGTTAATTATTGGTTTATTAGAATTCAAAAGAATACCAAGGGTAAGTATACTGAAAATTTTTGTCTTGACTTCATTCACAAAATGTTTTTAAAATTGATCAATTCATTTGGAATCGCTTGCCAGGATTACATCTTACACTTAAAAGGTAATTTTGTTTCGTCGGAGAAAAGCACTTCTATTCCTGATTAAGTTTGCGGCCTCAGATTGCGAACGTTTAGAATTGTCCATAAGCAATTCATTTATTTGAAAACGTTTTAAAACTTGCTCAAAATTCATTGGAAGGCCATAAATATATTTTTAAATGTGTGGCATCACGCATAAGATCACGCCTAAGCGGTTCCCCTTGTTTTTTCTTTAGGTCTTCATATACAAGCAGGTCATTAGCTAAACGTATTTTTTTTTTACAAACATTTAATATAATAGAATTTTGAATTTTGTGGACATATTTTATACCATAAGGAACCGTTTCATAATTTCAAATTTTCTTATGTTTGTTGACTACCATGCGAAACGTTTTTGTTGGTTCCCTAACAAGCGCCCAAAGGGATTTTCTAACCATTTGAGTGTCGCACAGTTTTACAGCCATTTCGCTCTTTGAAACGATATTGCGCGTGACTTACACATTTACTTTTTAAAGTTATTTGAGTAAGACTTTAAAATTTACACACTCTTTTAGTTTCATATTTTCCAAATATAACAGTAATCTCATAACTCTTAGGTCCTGTATATAAATTGGTTGATGTATTTTTCCAATTCCTCTGACGATCCTAAAAAAGGAACCAGTCCGAGGCATTCGCTGTCCTGCGAACTGGTATTACCGAATCTGTATTAAAGTATAACACGCGCTCGCCTAGATTTTTCAAATAAGAGTACAATTCTCGATGGCCGTGACTTGTGGTGTAATTACCACTTTAGCGTGCGTAATTATTTTAGGTCTATTCTGGACGCATTTTCAAACTACATAAATAATATTTTCAGTAGTTATCATGTATGTGTGTATGTATCTGTACATTGAGGTTTCCCGTAAGGGGGGGGGCGCGGCTTCGGTCGTTGCTCTTCAGATGCTCCATGTGCGGGCTCTGCGGACCCTGAGTGCCCGTGGTACCTCTGACGTACTAGAGGGAGCCGGGCCGGACTTGATTCGAGCCCCTCCCGGAAGGGAGTTGTCCGGATTGGGTTGGACTCGGCTTGGCAGTGGACCCGTCACTCACAGGGAATTGAGGACCTTCGATGGCGGCGTGTCCCAGGGGAGTGCCCAAGGCGTGTACCCTGGGGGCTGGTGCGCCGGAATCGCCGTTGTTGGTAGGGAGCGTGGTGGCTACCTTAATGCTGCGGTGACTCACCTCTTAAATACGAGTAGGTCTAAGCTAGTATGACCTATCCACCAGTGAGACTTTGGAAGCTAAGGGAACTTAGCGCGCCTGGGCGACGCAATCGCCTGCAGCCGAAAGGCGGGTCGGTTTAGGAAACAAGGTACCGTCCTAATGCAAAAAACCACCGGGTAGCACAGACCTCTGTGTTGTACCCCTGGACCTAGGGCTTAGTAAACCCGACACAACCTGTACATTGAGGTTATTTAAAATCTTACACCCAAGTGCCTAAGATACTTCTTTCCACATCATCGTGATCTCACTCTTTATGTTGATTTTCCAATAACGCACACGGTCGTCATAAAGGACATTTTAGCTTACCGTTCCAGCGCATAAGAATTACTAGATGATAAATTTTTGGCATTTTATTAATTCATCTCTTATGCAATCCAAATTATTTGCAAAAGTATGTTCTTCACAATAAATTTTTGGGTGACCAATAGAATAGTATGTATTATTTACTTACGGATAGTGAATGCATAAGTCATAGTAAAATATTTTTTCATTCTCTTTAGTTTCGTATGTTAATTTAAGACAATTTGTACGTCACCAAAAAGACATCTCTGGGTTCGAGAGGTTCTGGAAGAATAAAAGAATCCTAATTTTATAATTCGTCTTTTATTTTTGTATTGCGTTATTTTCATATTTCACTCATGTAATATCGTGCATTTTTACTGCTTTGGATATCCTCACGATAGACTCATCATTTCATTGTCTGTATCATGCAAGATTTGGATTCTATTAACATAGCATTGTTGACACCTATAATGAAAACAACCGTGAAAATAGTATACGTACTTTGCATTACTTTCAGTGTCTTCTTTGTAACCATAACTTTAATTAATTAGAACTTTCACTTCGCGACCATTAGGCGCATGTTGAATTGATACACTTTGCTCCTTTTCTATAAAATTTAACCAAATAAGAACGAAGGGAATTACTTGTCCACTAGGCGGTACCCCCTATGAGGCGTTATCTAAATAGTGTTTTACCGCATAAAGCTTTTTCTGATACATTCATGCGCGAATTAAGCTATAGTTACGCATTATCCGAAAGGATCAATTCCGACCTCTATAAAAATTCTTTCGAAGTTTTGACGCGCCAAAGCAAAATATTTGCACGTCCATTTTAAAGTATTTAACTTTTTTTTCCGTGTCAGACTCGTAATTTGTGGAAACTTTCTCAGTTTGAAAATTTGCAAAACATTTTTGTTCATCTAAAGATATTTTTTCAAAACAAAAATACTTCATTTCAGATATTTTTCCTACTTAGTTTGTATTACGTATTTGTTTGTGTTAAAAATTACGGAAAACATCCTTTCGATTTCTACAATTGTAAGTTTTAGAAAATTTAGAAAGCGGAAATGCTATAAAATTTAAAGAATGCAAGAAAGTCATGTTTTGATGCTTTATTCTGTAAATACGAATACCGTTCCTGACAAATTCTTGCTTGCATTCGAGAGTACCCACCATATATTTTAACGGAATATGACCTTCGTAGGACTTTAAATAATGAGCAAGCACGACAATGGTCTTGATCTTCGACAATGGTATATTAATACATTGTAACAACTTGCGAACAGGTTAATTTTTAAATAACCCCATTCTTTTACGCTGCAATTACTGCAAGTTTGCACATTTTTGCAAATTTCAATACAACCATTACACGGCTGATAAAGCACATATAAGTTCAGTTCATGCGGATGTCATGTTTCTTAAACTGCAAGGCTTTTTTTAATACATTCAAATTGTATGAGAAAAGATAAATTCTTTGCTCAGTAGCTTGCTTCTATATGATTGTGCTAGTCATAAATTATTCATTTCGACTTAATTATTAAATATGGTGTAAAATCTTGCTGTCGGTCCTGGTGATGTAGTGGTTACCATACTTGCCTCCTACGCCCAAGAACGTGGGTTCGAACCTGGCCAAGACCGATGGATTTTTTTCCGGCGTAAAAATCCTAAATATGGCTTCATTCGGAAGGGAAGTAAAACCGTGGGTCCCGTGTCGTACATTTACGGCACGAAAAAGAACCTCATGTCTGAAAGAGAAGCCTCTGAGCAAAATTGGTCGGCCGTTTCATGCCCTGAGTTGAATGGGACGCGAATAACCTGAGATGTTAAAGAGCGTCCATAAATAAATCAATCAAAAAATCTTGCTCAGCAAACGTGCGGTTTCTTTTTATGTTTGAAGTTATACAATTCATTAGATTTAATGCACATATTTTCCATGTAAAAACGGATATATTCTCCGCATTAAAAGTTCTTTATGTAAGTTGATTATTGTAACAATTGTATCCTTTAAACTTGCGGTTACATTCGGTGCAAGAAATGTACTTATCAAAGCACATAACGCATAGAAGTCAATATTTTGAACATCCTAAATAGCAGCGATGCAATCCCTTTTTATATTTAAGGATGATTGCATTGTCTATAATATTATGTGCATTTAAATGTTCTATGTAGATCGACAATTGCATTATCATGATTGTTATGATAAATCAAAGCAATACACTTATCGTTTAACAATTTCAGATTCATATAGCATTTTTTCCCATGTGTCCTTCAAAAACAGTGAAAAAGCACTACTTTAGTTTCTCTTCATATTTGTTATCTTATATAGTAAATGATACTACAGTATTTACATATTTTTATAAGGTGAAATAAATATATCGCTTTTTGTCTTTGAGTTATTTGCCACCTCTTTATTGATTTGTAATTAGAATAGTTTTCTTGTTTTAACACATATACACCTGGGTAAACATAAAGAGTTTACATTTTCATAAAAGTACTACCTTAGTTTCTGTTACAAAGCTACCAGTTATTAAAACATTCTTCTGCAATAATTTTTGTATACACATACGTATTTTAATGTACCGTCTAAAATTTATGATTACTTTTGCATCACAGCTTCCGGTGTTTAAAATTACTTCCATGTTAATTTGATCAAACGAGCTGGTGTTAATATGAAAACTTCTTTCGGAATGTTGGGCAATAGAAACACACATGCCAAAACAATACGGTTCCTCATTTAACAACCATCAACAAATAATAAAAATTGCGTAAAAACCTAATGTATCCATTCCATAGGATTGATCTCACTTTCATTTTTGGACATGGGTTTTATTGTTACTATCGTTTCAGAGAACCTATTAAACGTTCTTGAACGGTGCTGCAATATTGATATTGTAAAATTCATGCTTCATAGTACTCACCAAGAATCAAAGCCAAAATTATATGCATACTGTAAGATCCTTGCACAAGGTGGAAGATTTTATAATTGCTGCTTACCATTCATATACACACGACTAATATACCACATACTGTTATCGCACGTGCAGGCTCTTCTGATTGGTAGCATTGTTTTTCCATTTACGCACGCTTTAATTACTTTTTTGTTATTTGCTTTATATTATTCGCCAAAAATCGAATCCAAGATTCTATGCTTACTGTAAGATTCTTGCACAATATGATGCATTTTATAATTACGCAATTCAACTAGATTTTGCTGTTGCCATTCAATACACGTAACTAACACGTCATATACTGTTATCGCAACGCAACGCGTTTCTGGTTGCCAACATTATTTTCCCACTGACGCACGCTTAAACTAATTTTTTGTTATTCATCCCCACGTGTAGACCACGATCTCTGCATCTTTGACTTCTCTCCATGTCATTGCAAATATGCACACACACACACTCAAACACATAGATATATTCTTGAAAATTGCTTCTTGCTCATAACGTTCATCTTATTGTTACGCTGAGAGGGAAAGATTTATTTATTGATTTATTTATGGACGCTCTTTAACATCTCAGGTCATCAGCGTCCCATTCAACTCAGGGCGCGAAACGGCCAAAAAGTTTTCTTCAGAGGCCTCTCTTTCAGGCTTGAGGTTCTTTTTTGTGCCTTAAATGTACGACACGGGACCCACGGCTTTACTTCCCTTCCGAAGGAAGGCATACTTGGATTTTTACGCCCGAAAAAAATCCATCGGCCCTGGCCGGGTTCGAACACGCGTTCTTGGGTGCAGGAGGCAAGTATGGTAACCACTGCACCACCAGGACTGATAAGAGAGGGAAAAAGAGAGACAGACGTGAATAAAAACAAATGTACAAGTGGTCGACCACCTTAGATTTGTTGGAACTTACGCCATCAATATCTGGGGTGCCTGTTAATTTTTTTTTTCTTGATTTAGCCTCTTTAGGACGCTCTTTAGCATCTCAGGTCATCATTGTCTCGTTCAAATCAAGGCGTGAAACGGCCTACAAATTTTGCTCAGACACCTTTTCTTTCAGGCTTGAGATTCCTTATCGTGCCGTAAATGTACGACACGGGACTCGCGACATTACTTCCCTTCCGAAGGTTGCCATTACTTAGGATTTTTATTCCCAAATATCATCGGTCCCGGCCGGAATCGAAACCGCGATCTTGGGTTTAGAAGTGAAGTGTGGTTACCACTACACCACCAGGATCGACATTTTTAAGTCGTATTATTTTCCTTCTTCTATTTCTAAGGGTGCCACAGGGCTCCCGTTGAAGAAATCTAGCCAGGGTGCTGTGTACCGCCTTGCTCTCCCTGCTGTCTCTGTCGCAATGCAGGCTGTTACCTCAAAACGGTCAAAAACAATACCTCGAAGACGGCACAATGAGGAGGGTCACCAATCGAGCAATCCACGTGCACGTTATCACAACTTCTATCAGCGACGGCTGGTCTCAAAGAGGGGGGGGTATTGCTCAATCCGGGCAGCGGCTGTAAAAGAGTTAGAAGGTGCAACGAGTGTAATGCATTCCATCAAACCGGCATAGGATCAGAGCTACGGCTCACGCTGTCGGAGCATTCCTATCTCCTTCAGACGGTTGCAGTTCCGGAAGCTGTCTAAGAGATTCACGCAGCTCATCGAGATCTTTCCTCGTTGCAGTCAATGTGCTGTGTGCAATCAAAGTCATCGCGGACGGATCTCTTGCAGCGAGAGCAGACGAAAGCGAGCCTCGGGTATTGGCGGCAGCAGATTGGCAAAACTCCGATAGCAGGCAAAATCGATCTCGGAGATGAGGTGAGATGAAAGTTACCTTAACGCGAGAACGGAGGTAAATGACAAATTGTTTGCCTACAAGCAAAATTTTTATTATCGTTACAGCAAAAAGGCGTAGTTGCCGATTCTTGCATTCGGTAACTATGACTTTTTAACAATGATGATGATGATACCGGTGATGATAGCAATATCTGAAACAATGATGACAATAATTATACAATCATAATAATGACGATAATGTTCACAGCGACTTTTTAATTGTGTTTAACGCTGGTTGTTAATGATGAAGCATCACAGCTGGTGGACAATGGTGATACATGAGATGAAATGATAAATTACAAATTCGTTCCAGGTTTAAGTTTAGGTACCTCCCTGGCATTTGTCATTTATGAGCATTGAGGAAAACCTAGAAAAAGCCTCAGTCAGGGAGGACGGTTCTGGCGGGAATCGAAACCAAACCTCCCGCTCATGAGTTCGCGCCTTAAAGACCTCGATCCCCTGTAGCGGTCAAAATGACAAGGATAATGATGGTGACAATGATAATAATAAAGCGTCGATGATAATGAAAATAACGATGATGCTAATGATGATAATGACAATGATGACGATGATTGTACTAGTAACGACGACGATTATGATGATAATAATGATAATGAAATATATTAATAAGTAAGGCCAACCCAAGGTAATTGTTATATTGAATAATGACTAAGCGAAATGAATGAAATAGACCATAGTGCACTTACAAACAACAATCCCTCTTTGCTGTATGGTAAAGTCTCATTGATAGGTACGGCGCCTATTCCCGGCGTCATTCTGCTGTACCTGATTGGGAAAGCATGTATGTATCCAATGACTTTGCGGATCCAACTGCAGAAATCGTGTTACGCTGCATGGCAATTAAATTTTTACTTTCCGTAACCTGTTTTTTTTTTCTACCTGTAATAATTTGTACCGAGATTGGCATAAACGCTTTAATCACTAAGGCGCACTTTGCGATATTTTCGAAGCAGATTACATCGTGAGTTAGTTATATAATGCCACCGGATAATTTAAAAAAACGCGAGAATTTACATTTATAAAGGTTATGACGTCATTTAGGGGGATAACCTTCGGGTCAATTTCTTAAAGTCATTGTAGTGACCTGTGACTGGTGCCAGGGTAGTCTTCACCGTCCACCGCCCAGGGGCCACATACTACTTTCATTTTCAACTGTGGCTTCCACTAATTTTTTGCTGGTATTGTCTAGGAACGTGATTATAGATTTTGTATTGTATTTCATTTATGTGCAGAAAAACATTTTATAAGGAAAACAAAGAACTACATTCTTCCCCTTTGCAAGTGACTATAAAGTAACACGCTTTTATATCAAGTGGTTTTCTAGTTAGGCGGATAGTAACAAATATTTTGAGAGAAAAAAATTTAAATTATTTTGAGATAGCGTTCAAACCATTCTTTCTCACAAAGAACTTACTGCAGCAACTTGAATCAGCTCGTGTCTCTCTTGTTTCATTCTCAGCATTTTGTAAACTGCTGACTCTGCTAGAAATAAACTCGCGTTATCAGGCTTTTGTTGTATACAGCATCCTCAGCTTTATGAAATTTTACGTTATTTTGCTTTTGTTGTTCTTCCGACTCGTGTTGTGCCGCAAGATATTCTCCGAATATTGCGTAAAAGAGTGGAAAGAAAATTGAGACGACGTTAAGACATCGAACAACGTGGTTACCGACAATGCGATGATGACAAGTAGATCGATTCGCAATTTCGTTTAGTGGCAAATCAAATTTAAGTGGAAACCAAAGTGAGACGATGGTGAGTGAACGAAATTTTTTTAATATTGTGTACCGGTAATGTTTCAATTTCTCAATTGCACTATGAATCAAAATTTCAGAAGGATATAGTCGCAATCTTTCAATAATAATAATAATAATAATAATAATAATACCTTTTAAAAGAATTTTAGGAAAGGTGCCGAAGAAATACATCCTATTTCGCGATGAATTTTGCCATATATTTTCTAGTGTGACTGGAAAATGAGGGTTATTTTCAACATTTGAGTAATTATATACGTCCTTATGTTAAATTATTTACCACAACCCTTCTTGCAATTAAGATGCATTAACGTTAATGACAAGTTTTTATATGCAGGCAAATTTATTGAATTTCGAGGTAAACATATATAATTATCCATAAAATATATTTGAAATTATTTTATAATTGGAGTAAAATGTGTGCTGAGTTTAAAATGCGCAGCTTTAGTAGCTGTTTTTTGTTTAAAAGATTCAATTAAAATTTTGTTGGATGCCTGCACATCAGGGCTTAGAAGGTAGTGAATCAGCAGAAAAAACTGGCAGAAGAAAGAACTAAGATTGACTTCATAGGACCGGGACCTTTCTGCAGCATAAACAAGAAAAATATCACATAAAATGCTAGCAATTTCCCAGTTGATGAGCTTGCAAAACTAATCTCACTAGAGTATGAACATAAGGAAAGACAATCTCTATCATAATTCAGTCCTTTAGGAAATATATTTACTTAGGTTGTAGGAAATATTCTAGAGCTTACTAACGCTGTAAATCAAACTACAAAGTTAGGATCGAAGGAGCCCACAAAGGGCTCTGTGTCTCAAGTGCCAACCATAATCCAATTCAATCCAATTGTTATCTTTTTGTGTATTTGTACAAATCGCAATTTGGAATTCCTTGTCACAAGTGCAACGATATTTGAAAAATGAAGATTAGAGTTTAAACGCTTCAGAATGTTATTATACAGCTGTTTAGATTAAGAAATATGCTTTGGATTTTTCTCGCTTATGCTTTGTCCTGTTCCTTATAATGAACAATGCCTTAATGCAACGAAATCATCCTCTTCTTTCGCTATGCACATTACTGAATATAACAATATGCAATGTATTGAAGTAAAGTCACAATATCTTTGTATGCTAGTTGACACTGCCACTCATTTACGTATTTATGCTTTTTCTTTCACAGACACGTTTTTTCTAATGCTGTTTTACAGTGATATTCACTTACCTTAATTAACACATATTTCAATTGAGTACAAGACCATGCTATGTTCAATGAGTGCTGTGTTACGCTGAATGCCAGTCTCCAGCTTTTAATTACTAAAAACCTGAAAATTTAAAAATGTGTGCTAAAATACTTGAGATGTGTGGCAAAAATTAACATATTTATTTATGTTTAAGAACATGAAAACCATGCTCGTGCTATGCCCCACCAACTACGGAAGAATTACAATGCCCAATGAGAGTCTTTCTCAAGTTATCAAACTGAAATAATTGATATGTATCTCCGAACGTTGAGTTACACTGAGAAATTGAGCGCTTCACACCCCAAGAATTCAGCATGGCAAATTTGTAGCCGGGCATGTCACTGACACTCCTATCAATATCCTATCAACACATTTCAAATTTACACAGTATGAAACCCACTATTTTATTTTTTTAAAAAAATTCGCAAATTTTTTTATCATTTGTGCTCTAGACCAACAAAACTGTTGCGTTTTTTTCTCGGCATTACGAACAATCTAAACTGTTTCCAACAAAGAAATGGCAGAGATTTACGCCAAATTATTTTTACCATGTGCCACAAGAATACAACCTTCCTTTTAAACTGTTTTTTGGGGACCCTACATTCATCCATTTGCACGCGTGTCCTAGCCATTTTATCCTTTGGCCTTTATAAATATCATATCTTTATCCATTAATTTTTCATAGTGATATTTAATTTCCCATGTCTTTTTCTCTCTCTTAACTAGTCCACAAATTCTTCTGAGAATTTTACCTTCATTTGTCTCAATATTTCTTCATCTATATTTGTCATATTTCTGCAATATAGGTCTTATTAAATCTTTAATTTATTTTTTCTACTAAAAGTATAATTTTAGCCATTATAAATTGCATAATATGCTAATTCCCATTTTATATTACTTATTTTATGCATTCACTTAGATGATGATGATGATAATAATAATAATAATAATAATAATAATAATAATAATAATAATAATAATTATTATTATTATTATTATTATTATTATTATTATTATTATTATTATTATTACTATTATTATTATTATTCGCAAAATCTTCTATATACTTAAATTGTGACACTCCTTTAAACGCTTCCCCCTATTAAATCTTGAATTTTTCTCTTTGATTTATCAGTTGTCATTTTCATATATTTGGTTTTTTTTTCCGTTGCTTCTAAGTTTCATTTGCATTTCTTTCTATCTCATTACATGCTTATATAAGCTTATTTTGGTGTTTTGTAACAATTATTGTATGACATGCATAGTTGTCAGGCATATTTCTCAATCCATTTTCCTAAAGACAAATGTATTTCTCAAAGGGCACTCTTCTCAATTTGCGGTTCATTTATATACTTTAGTAGCCCGCACATTTTAGTTGTGGTACTGTGACTGTTTTTGCCCTTTTAGTGACATCATATTTTCGCCGTATGGTTTTTCTATAGCTGTTGCAGACATTCAGTCTTTCTTCTGCTATTCCAATCTTTTTCAACGTTTACAATAAAGATGCCCATAGTAATGAAGTAACTGTCCTCTGCCGAGAGAATTAATTTCCCCATTATGTCACAGAGATGAAACTACAAAACATTTCCAATTATGTCAATGAGAAGAAAATAAAGCAATTTCGCCGGCAAACAGAAAATACACAAGCATTACTACAGAAACCTACATACACTGCAAACAAGTTGTATTCTGTTTTGGGAAAGTATATTGTAAGTTAGATTGTGGAACCAGAGGTAGAAAGGGGGAAAAACTTTGGGAAAATAGAATGGGAAGAGCATGAATTGGGAATTTTGCAACTTTGGGATAACAAAATTTGAGAAAAAAGGAGTGAGTGTATTGAACTGGGGAAAGTGTCCTACAATTTATATAAATGGACAAATATTTAAATATGATACCAAGTTCTTCTAAAACTCTGTGCTGAGCCAAGTTACCAACAGTTCTGGATAACCCATCTCCCTTCCTTAATCCTCAACTATAACTCAGTTCTGTTTTCAGCTTATTTATTGAATACTTTGCATTGTTAACTTATTTATCTTATGCTTTTATTTAAATTGAAACCTGTTCATACTCTTATAGAGTTCTTTACTGTCAACCGTGTCTTAAATTCAATAAATAATAAATTTAAACCTATATCAAGCTCATAACATTTTTACATAATTTATAATATGACAAGTATCCAATCTATTACACTCCTTCCTCAGCAATTCATTTCAGTATTCTGTAAATATTTTATATGCTACATTAAGTGATATAATTACCTCTCTAATTTTCATATTGATATTAGTTTCTTTTTTTATAGACTGTGCATATCATGCCCATTTCCAACTTTCTTGTATTTTTCCCGCCATATTTATGTTAATAAATTGTATATAAAGTTAATATCTTCCCCACCGTATTTGATCAATTATTCAATTATTATGAAATCTTCTTCTGGTGCGTTTTTTCTTACACAGTCTGGGTTGTTGTTATATCCGAGTAACTTGTTTATCTACTTCCATTATTTTCTACCATCATTTCTTTCTTGTTTTTTATTATCTCTTGACATGTCTTTCTCTTTTTCTCAACTTAAAATATTTTTAAACAATTCTATCCATCTTTTCGAATAACTCTTTATCCTCTTCCAACATTTTCCTCCTTTTCCAAAAACTCTCTTGTTTTCATTTCATAATGTATTTTAATTTGTACATTTTATTTTTTTCATTCTGTTGGTCTAATAGTTATATCTCTTGAATTTTAATACTACAGCACTGTAATTTTTTTGTAATATTAGCATTCCTCTTTATTTGGTTATATTCTTCATAATTACATTCATCTTATCTCTATAGCGTTATCTTCCTGGCTACATTTTTTCTTTATATAACAGGTTTACACTCTCCATCAAAGCATTATGTTTTTCTTTTATTCTACTTCTTTCATTACGCTCTAGATTGTTCGCCGTTCTCATTTATGCCATTTTATATTCCAATTTCCTTGTACTTATATATGGCAATTTTTTCTATATTCTTTATTTTTCAGTTTTTCTAGATGCCCCTCTTTCTTTTTAAACTTTGATACTTTTTCATTTTTATAAACCTTATCCAAGAGTCCCTTGACCAAAAAATGGCCAGTCACAAATTGTACCACTGCAGTTCTTTAAAACTGTAATTGTGGATGGAGCCTTGCTTCAGTCAGTACACGATTAATTTTATTAACAATTTCTGGTCCTATTTTCCATGTTCGTTTATAAATAACCTTATTAGGGATACTTTTGTAATAATCGTTTGAAATTAAAATGTAAAGGGAATATGAATAATTATGACATTTTAATTAATTTTATAAGCTTGAAAAATACAGTGCGGGTTGCCTAATGGTGCTAAAGCGCTAATAGATGCTTCGTAAACAAGTTATAGGCATAATAGTTATTGTTTAGATAGATGGTCACTCAAACTTGCACGAGGAAAAAAGCTAAATCTTGTTGGAGAAAATCAGGTATATTATATAAACTTGCGACAATATGAGTAAGGAAAAACTATGCTTTTGGAAAATGAAACCATGGAAGCTATTCATTTATACTTGATTTTATTTTTAAGGAGAGATTTGTAATATTCATCTCCCTGAATAAGAGTTATCACTTCGTGAGACATTACATCGTTCATTTTGATTACAATCTTGTCAATATTTCCTGCTGCAACTATTTATTACCCACCTTCGGATGTCACTCCATTGTGTTTTATTGTAAATTCAAGCGGCTACGTAAGAGTGCAGTACACCAAATTCAGTTCACCGATGTCGCCATACACTGAAGTTTGTCAGTTGAGTTCGGTGGGGTGAAGTTGCCTGGGCAGTTTTTCTTGTTAAAACAATATAAATTGATGAGGTGACCTCAAGGGTGGGTCGATCGAATATAAGGCTATTGGGGAAAAAAAATTGGTAGTGTTTAACAACCGTTTTTAATATTGGGGCATAACAGGCGGTGGACGCTGATGATACATGAAATGAAATGATATATTGGGAAAGGATTTATTTTTTTAAGAAAGGAAACGTTCCAGGTCTAAGTTTGGGATACCTTCCCGGCATTTGTCATTTATGAGGAAAACCTGGAAAAAACCTCAGTCAGGGAGGAAGGTCCTGGCTCACGAGTCCGTGCCTTAACGACCTCGGCCACCCGTGGTGGTTTGGAAAGTGGTGAGAAAATATATACAATACAACATTTTTAGGAAACATTGGCTAACAAAGAATTTTAAAGTACAGAGGTTCGATATGATTTGATAATTAGAAGTTGATAAGCTAAAAGGAAGAAATAGCATAACTTTTTGTTAGGACACAGTCATTTATGAACAATAGTCAAAACTTAAGTATTATACTATAGTTTATGGTTGATTTGTTTTAATAGCGGACGCTCTTTAACATCCCGGTCTTCAACGTTCCATTCAATTCAGGGCGCAAAACGGCAGATCAATTTTGCTCAGAGGCCTCTTCTTTCAGGCTTGAGGTTTTTTCGTGCCGTAAATATGCTATCAGTGGATCCATAGGAGGGATAAATCAAACCTCAGTACGAAAAATCCTATCCTACTCGTCACGGCTTTACTTCCCTTTCGAAGGAAGTCATACTTAAGGTTTATTTATAATTATTGTTTAAAATAATTATAATATAATATAAATAATTATAACTACTTATAATAAAGTTAAAGTCAATTAAAGGGAAGAAAGACATTATTTATATTACTGGTAACTAAAATCATTTTAAGCGCAATGGGCCTTAAATTTGCAAAAATAATAATTTTTTTAAATTACTGGTTACCTGAAGTTGTATGTAATTATTTTGGTATAATAACATTTAAATAATGATATTATGATTTTTGCATAGCAAAATAATTTGTAAAATAGTTATAAACAATCTAGACTCACCCTTTTAGCATTGACTGCACATAACTACAAGGTGCTTCTTCAGATTATCAACACTGGAAATTTGTCGTCTGTCAGATAATATAATTTTTAGAACATTTACTAAACAATTAATTCTTTTCCTCAACATTTTTATTAACAATGTGTACATTAAGCAGGCAGAGCCAATTCCTTGTTAAGCCTACCAAAAATACCACCGAAAATTCCAAGTAACAACGTTGTAAGTCGGCATTTAGGCAAAAATTTATGATGGCGAATCAGGTATCGTATCTGGTTTTGAATGAGGACGAGCGGCATCTGAAATATTTTCTTTGTCTCGTCATTGATGCTTGCCGCGATATAAGTGCAGTGATTGTTATTACAAATCAATAAACTGATTCCATCATTACAAGCGTAACTACTCACCCACAATTGGGATTTTATTGTTTTTGAGCACTCTAAACTCAATGGTGAACAGAGGAACTATCAGTGTTTTGTTTCGTGCCATTCACCAACCAGTTCCATATGTTGATCACCAGGATGACAATAATGCCATATGACGCTAACGATAAAGGGGGGACTTGTTATATTTTCAAATTTAATCAAAGTCGATTTTTTACCACTGTTCAGCAGCAGGCTCTTTCGCACGAAATTAGAAAAAATGTCTGCCTGAGGACAGCGGTGATTTCATACTGCAGAATGATGGAGTCCCACCTCGTTTCCACTGGGAGGTTACAGAAATTTTATGTTAGCACTTACCGCAGCGAATAGGAGACGGACCAGACCATGATCCTGGGCTTGCCTATTCACTCTCCATACTGAAAAACTGTGATTTTCTTCTGAGAGTTTGTTCAAAGGATAACGTCTGCAATGTTTAATTTGTCTTACTAATAAAATAAATCTAATGTACTACACGCAGTAATTTTATTATTATTATTATTATTATTATTATTATTATTATTATTATTATTATTATTATTATTATTATTATTATTATTATTATTTTATTTTATTTTATTTTATTTTTTTTTTTTTACTTTCTATGGCATGTATTTTGGAATATTTAAACCACTTTTATTTTATATAGGTGTCTTTAAAGTCCAGTATTTCTTTTAATTGTTATATATGGCATTTCCGTGCCATGTGCGTTTTCGAGGTAAAAAGGTACCCTATTTGACTGTTCCGGTTTCTACTGCTCTATCCTGTATCTCCTTCCCTTCGTTATGTAGTTGAAATTCGTTTGGGGAATTTATCACTATCCATTTTTTCTAAGTGATTGGTTGGCGCTTTATTATTTTTAGTTGACTAATATATATATTTGATTTATGTTTGATACATTCGTTTCTCATTCTTCCAGTTCTTATTTAACCTAAAATTGATCTCTTATATCTCATCTCTGCTGTCTTTATCCAAATACGTTACTGCTGTGTTAGGGTTCAATACTCTTTACCATAAAGGAACGTGGAGACTGCCATCATTCTATAAAGACTTCAAAGTTTTATCACGTTTATGCACATGTTTCTGCCTACTTCTTAACTAATACACAACCCTCTTCATATCTTCATGTTAACGCTGGAAGGCTATTACCTGTATCTTGTTCCTGTTGATTGGGCAGGCAAGGGAGTTTACGACATTAATGTAACGTAATTTTTTCTAGCATAGTCGGCTCTATTCCTGTTGTCCACTGGCAGAGGTTGCCAAGATTTAGACTTCAGTGACTTTGGTATTATGGAGGTCTGTTAAGGTTTGTTCATTGTGTGGTAAAAAATTTAATGTTTCTTTTAAGTTATTGTTTTGTTTAACTGTAACGGAAATTTGTGTACTTTAACATGTTTTAATTTGCTATCAAATCAGGGTAACACTAAAGGTCTTTTAAAGTTCCTTAAATTGAAACTTTTAAATTGTATTAGCCCAATCATTGATTTGATGTTTCATATTTTAAAATCGTGTTTTTTATAGGGTACTGAGTTGAAATTTCGGTTCCCAAGTTAAGTTGCTGAGTACATTATAATGTGTGAGTCAATTTTGAGATTATTTTCGCATGTTAATCAAATTTTCCTTATTGTTAAATTTACCACAATATTTATTAGTTATTTTATCTCGTATTAGAAATTTACTTTCCTCCAGCCACATCCTAGGAGTTTTCCTTCTGTCATACTTCTTAATTCAAATCTTTTCTAGGCATCAGTGGGAGGATGTCGATTCGAACATTATAAAGAATTTGGTAGCAGAGGACAAGTTGCATTACATACGCTACCATACGTCAGAATTTATGCAGACATGTCCGCTTTTGATAATAAAAGTAGCCGTCTACATACATTTTTGGAAATCCTTAAATTTGTCCGCATTTTTCATTTTAAGACTTATACATTTTGTATCATGCGCATGATGGACAATGTTATTTCTGCGTTCAGTAGACCACCACGCGATCCGGGGTCGTTAAGGCGCGGACTCTTCGAATCCCGCCAGGACCGTCCTCCCTGACTGAGGTTTTTTCTAGGTTTTCCTCAGTCTTCATAAATGGCAAATGCTGGGGAGGCACCCTAAAACTTAGGCCTGGAACGATTCTTTCCTTAAAAAAAATCCTTTCTCAATATATCTTTTCGTCTCATATATCGCCAGTGTCCATCGCCTATGGTGCCTCTGTAGTAAAAACGGGCGTTAAACACATTCATTCATTTCATTTGTGTTCAGTAGTGGTAACATCGTATGAGCACAGAATTGGCGATGTGCTGTAGCGAGATGTACAAATCAAGGACAGTAAATGCTTTGACCAGTTTTCTCTTTCAAAAAATTTTGTCACTTCACAGCAATAATGGGAAAGCACACTCAAGCCAAGTAAAATGGCGTGACTATAATAAATTTTACAAAAGTGAAAAATAGTATACAGAGATTTTGGGGATGACTACAGTATTTGACAATACCAGGCCATAATGCCAGTGTTAAAACCGATATTATTATTGGTGGGTTAATATCGACTGAGATTAATTTTATATATTTAGTCAGATGGTTAGATGTTATTCTTGTCATGTTTCGACTGTTGAAGTCTGGAGTTCAATGTTTCCTATTTCTCTGGTTTCAGTGCAGAGGAAGGAATCTCAGGGGAATGTGGAGTATTTTAATGACGTAATGTCATTAGGGAGGGAAGGGGGTTCTTCTCTGTAATAATATTAATTCGGATCGAATTGAACTTGGTTTATTAGACAATTGAAGGTTTTAGTAACATGCTGTGCGTCTGTCGTGTGGCTATACTTCTAGTTCTAACTGTACTGTATAATTTACCCTTGGGTAAAATATTCACTGCCTTTACTAGTGAATTTACTCACTTTAACACAATTTTGAAATCCGACAGTCTCCTATAATTTCGCGTTAACACTTTATAAGAACCTAATCAGTGAATGACTCTATGGTAATACTGAATATGACCTTAGCGATAACTCTGGCGCTACTCTATCACACTATCGACTCTCCGGTTACTTTTACATTTCTGACTGTCAGTCACTGACTTAACTGACTGATTCCCTTTTCCTGCCTAACTTACTCGTTATATTCGATATTAAATCCGTTATGTGGATTCGCTACGCTCTTTGCGAAAATTTAGTTCCTTTAAATATGATTGAACTTGGTTCATTTTTCGTTCCTATTGTGTCACACTACATATCGTTTATATTACATGCTCGCTCCTGTTCATTAGGTTTTGAAATATGTTTTTGGTTGAACCAGTTCACTTACTTTCTAAAATCAATTTTCCTAAGTTCGGATTTGCCTCGAGAAAGGGAACATCTACGCGGTGTGTTTTGGTTAGGCCTGATTACATTTTTGTTTTAGCTATTCCCTTTCTAGATTCTTACGATAAGGTACCCTTCGGTAGTATATCTGCGGCATCCCTTTGACTCTGTGTAAACAGTTGACATTTTAGTTTCTTGCAAGACACCTGTTTCTGCATGCGGAGCTTCTTTTGTATGTGGAAAGTTACGGCTACCGATTGAAATCATATTTCTTGCTATGCCCAGTTTAAAGTGCAATAAAATTTTGTCTCGTCTGCTGGCCTGTCTGGGAGAATTTGAAGGGAAAAGTGGGTCTAACCTTAGTACAAAAGGCCGCCTTCCTTCGAGGCAGGGCTATTGTTCTCTTCCTAGCTGTCCTGACAAATGACAAGCATGTCCTATTGGTATACAGTTTTCCTTTTTGACAGATGTTTTGAAATGTAACTTTTGTCTGAATATTGCTTATTAAACAAAAAGATATGCATACACTATCAATTATAATACCAACATCCTGTTCATAATTGTAATATTAATACCCTTTATTATTGTGTCATTCTTGACCTTGTTAAACAATACCTGAAATTAAATTGTGTTATTAGTGTTATTATCATTATTGTCATTAGAAGCAATTATTATTAAAATAGAAAATTTTGAGAGAACAATTCCGCCCTCAGTGTTGAAAAACTGTTTTCTTTAATACAAGCATGGGCAAAAATGAAATAAAAGGGACTTACTTTAGTTAACTTTCAGACTCACTAAATATAAACATATATTTGACTGTTTGCAGGTATAGTAACAAAGAATTATTAAAAAAATTAGATATAATAAAAAAAAAGCACGAGTCTGCAAAATGGTAAATAATTACGTTAGTGTCTTTAATGCACTGGTGAGGGAAAGGGTGTCAGCATTTTACATTTCGGAATGTGGTGACCTTATCTGTATGTCCATGTATATATGTATATTATTTTGTTTTGGCCATCTAATCACGATTTTCAACGAATTATGACGTGTAAATTCTATAGATTTTGTCAATTTTTAATTAAAGTTGATTTACCATTATTTCCTAACACTTCCTTGACTGGATATTTAATTTAAGACTTCTGAAATTATGATTCTCTCATTTCTACAGATTTATTTATTTTGTAGATCTTATACAACTTTTTTGTTCCTTGTTTTGGAGAGAAAACTCTCAATGTTTTTATGCATTTCTTGTTGGTTTGCATTTTTTTTTTTTGTAATTATCCGTTCATTGAAGTAAGGTAAAACCATGGATTTTATTTTTCTTTTATTTTCTTATCAGTATCACGACTCCTGCAGCAACTCTTTTGTTATAATCTATTCCATCATAGAACATTGATCATTTTGTAATTTTTCGAATCCATGTAATTATTTTTAATTTTGGTAATTGCTGCTACATTAATATGAACTGGTGTTAATTCTTGTAATGACTGTTTTTCTTTGTTGACCAGTCCTCTAATATTTCAAGTTCCTCTCGATTCTGGCAATTTTCATAAAAATTTGAGTAAATGATACTTAATTCTGAGCACATTACAAAAGCTTAGCAGAGTAAGATGGCGATGGGGCTGCCTTTTCCGTCGTAGTCATAGCTCTGCTGTTAAGGTCTAAGGTCCTCACTCTATAACTCTGGGTATGGTCTTTCCATATTTATGTCCTCTGGAGAGACCAGCATCTCTCACCGGGGGATGCGTCCGATAGGGGATACAAGATGCTCATGGACGGCAGATTATTTCCCGTAGCATGTAGTTTTTAATCCCGCTTGTAACTATTTTTTGGAATTATTTTTAGAGCCTGCCGCCACCGTCGATTTGTGACAATGCACGGATCCGTTGGTGCTGCACAGTACTTGTCTTTGGAAGACGGAAAGATCAGAAAAGTTTTCTCTAAAGAGAATCGAGAGTAGATCTGCTAGCTGCTGAGCATATTTAGCAATAGCTGCATAAAGCACAGAGAGCCCTAACCTGAATGTATAATTAGTTGATACTCTTTGACATTGGCTGGGTTAATAGCCTCCTACCAGTGAGTTCCTATCTGAATTAGGTTTTTTCCTTTGCAAAGATGAAAAGCATAGAAGAGCGCACAAGCTGCTCTCAGAGGCCGTATAATAGCGGAGTCATTAAGCAAACAAAATGGTTCTTGGAAAACATGCAGCGACTGCAGTTAATCCTTCTCTCCCTGAATATTTAAACCCTGTCCCCATTTCCGCTACTGGCTTTCCACGTAAAGTGTCGCTAAGTACCTGAATCGAGTAGAGTTGGGTGCAGAAGGAAGAAACTAAAAGATTCTTAAAGGGGTCATGCCAAGAAAGAGAAAACTTTTAGCTTAACTGCATCCCCCTTTTTCCGTAATTCTAAGTGCGTTGTCTAATTCAGCAAGAGCATAATAACTCCCATTGTTTGTGAGAATATTTTATTTCACTGTTGCCGTACTATTTAATGTGGATTTTTTCTCATGAAAAATGTTAAATATCATTAAAAAGTTGAAAATGAATACACTGGTATCATTTTTCTCTATATTTTTGTATTGAGCAACATATATCTTAACAAAAATAATCTTCTTTTAAGGAAAAAATATTTTCAGGATGTTTTAAACTACTGGTGCAATTCAGAGAAAAATATCACCATAAACCTACAATTTTCAACATTTAAATTTCATTTCAAAGTATTGTGCAGAAGGTTATACATTTTGGAAAACTTTGTTGTTTTTAATTTTTATTTCAGTTATCGTTACAGAATACTATTTACAGAGGAACGAGTAGATATTGTGATAGTGTATACTTGAGTCGGATGTGAGAAAATGCGTCAACCGATGATTTCCCAACAGGTGGATAGACAGAAGTTCACCTCATTTGTGGTCATCATGTTCACCTAACTAGACGGCCAACTTTTTTGCCTGGGTTTATCAAATGACGGATGTACAAAACCAAAGTAAAAGATTTTCAGTATGGTAGCAATTTCGTGCAACACACAAATCTTTTCGGAATGCATTCGAATGTTGGACACTTTGTTTTAATGTGGTTGGCGTCTGTTAAATTAAAATAATAGTGCATATGTGCATACCGCATCTAAATTTATTTTACAACAAACCATTATTTCATGAAAATGGATCGAAATTTCATATTTGTATTAAAATTGTATCTGTATATTAAAATACATTTAAGAACAAGTAGAAAATGGCAATTATTGCATATAATTATTCATTTGAATTTCCTTAGTTATATTTATACTTAGTAATATGCTGCAGTTCCTTTGGAAATGCAATAATTATTAAATATATGGTACATATTATACTAAAATAAGATAATGGTCTTCAAGAAGAACTTTCAATTGAGAATGGACGAGGAAAGTGGCTAGATGGGCGGCGCTCTCAAGTTATTAATTTAATAAAAGTAGCCTTATTTCCGGTTGCATGACACAGTGAACTATGAAACAAATTGAATGAATATGTATTTTATTCTCATTAACATACATACTAATAACATTGTAACCTTCGCATTGGTCCACCGTACGTGCCTTTCATAATACACGAAAGAATATTATTTAAATAAATAAGTAAATAACTGATATTTCTATTGCTTAACGCAGTTAAAATAATAATTGTAATGATATTAATAATAATAATAATAATAAATTCATATATGCATCCATAACCGCTCCACCCTTGTCAGTGGAATAAGTAAACACAATATCATCTGTACACCCATTTTTAAAATTCAGTTTAGTTTCCCTCGTTCCAACTCCCGGTTTTCAGTTTTTTCAGACCTGAGCTGTCTCACCTTCGACACGAATTTGTCCACCTGCTCAACATCCTTGCCTGCCAGAAGAGCCCAGCATGCCCATTGCCCTCTGTCAGAGTTAGGAACAGAAGGCGGCAGAACCTTTTCTCAACACCTCAGTGCTGCTACAGTTTGCTAGGAGGTGCGACCATGATAAAGGGCAAATTCTCAGTCCATTTTCACCTGAGATTCTGATCTCCACCATCCCCCACCATCCCTAAGCCACGCGAATCCTTTTTTAATGAGTCTGGCCTCTTGTTTTGATGTACTGCTCCATACCAGATTTTAACCCCGTTTGCACTTCTAACGAGATATTCTCCCCACATTACACGATTGTGAGCTGCATGTCTATATCCTTCAGGCAGTTCCCGATTTTCCTCCATACAGTTCTTCTTTTACCTTGGCCTGCTATCTAAATATTTCCTAACCCGATGGTTTCTAACCCCTTTCTTACTTTGAAGACCCATATTTTATTGCCTTCCACTCTAAGCTGCTCCTTGAAACATTGCTGTAATTAATGATTGATGCCCCAGAATAATTTTCAGTCAATATTTCCCCGCTCTAATTTTACATTCTATTGCAAAACTGTGAGCCCCAAATTCCCTTTTAATTCCGTAGTTCGCCGTAGCCCTTCCTTCCGCAAAGCCCCTTTTAAAAAACGCGTTCTCACCTGATTCAGGTTTGCTTCCACCCACAGATTTCCGCACCATATGTCATCGTGGATCTGACCAGAGCCCTTAAACGGTTTCCAGTAAACCTACTGGCAGATCTGGAATTTGCTGCGTACAGGGAGAGTCTCTGTGGTCTTATTCCCTCCTTGTGTTTCACTGTGTCAATGTGCTTTGTCCAATGTCCAATTTATTGTAAAAGTAAGTCCTAGGTACGCGAAGTTCTTAACGTTAATTAAGGTATGTCCTCCATACGTCCAAGTCTCTTCCCTGCTATTGACTACTCCATTCTTGAAAGTCGTTGTTTTCCTTTTACTTACGTTAACTGTGAGTAGGCATTATTCGCAACAAGTTTGCAGTCTGTTGAGTACCCGCTGCAATCCGTTAATCATCGTTCAACACAGTACCATGACATCTGCATATAAATTGCTGGTACTTGAACATCACCTAGTACGGGTGGCTCTAAACTCTCCTGCACAACTTGCCGTGTTATGCCTTTGGTGAGAGTGGTGCCCGCTCCTGTTAATATCGTATAGTATCATTGACACAGCCGTAAGACAATTACCTGAACTATTTTAAAAAGTTTTACTTTTCCAACTTTATAAAACGAAGTGCTGAAACTCCACTATTTTGTTCATACATTTTTGGCACCCCTTTAACAATCTCTGCCACCCATTGTGGCTCAAGTGAGCAATTCTGGCTATTTACTAGCGTATATTTTGTTTAAGTTTGTCCAGGGTGTGTAGGGTTGTCTTGTATGGAATATTTTTAATTTATCCCAGGAATAAAAGTCGGGATATCGAGAGGCCACAAGCCCTTATCTAAAAATAACCCTTGACATCCTGAAGCGCTCTTTCAATTTCTCTCATTCAAATGCTTGCTTGCTGTATGAGCTGAGAGAGCGAAACAAATTTCTTTTCTGTTTCATCAAATGGCAGGAAATTAACATTCATGTTCATCGAATTTTAAGTAAATTATCAAAAACGTAAGCCACAATGTTGGTTACATGCCAGTTAAAAATTCGATTGTTCTTAGATTTCGAAAAACAAGATTGTCATTTAATTAAACAGATAATAACGATGGTATGTTGGTACGAGTGCCTCTCTCTTAATGGGTAATGTTTATAGCGTCTGTGTGCTTGGTAATGGTGCAAGCGTTAATTACTTACTCGTATATATGACAAGCGCGACAGTTTTGGAAAACATGTAAATGCGTAATGTGTCCAGTGAGGTGCTAAAGCATCGTTAAAAAAAGAAGAAACTCTAAGGGAAAAGGGGCATATGTACTCGCAGTGTTTAGTAGAATTTCAGAAATAAACCACAACAACAAAAATAATGAGTACTTGGAGTTATATAAAACAAGCAACACAAAAGGTACGAGCTACCAAAAAATTGTATCTTTTAGCCTAAGATATCTTGCAAGGACATTTTAGAAAATAGTTAATATATTTTGTGTGATAGCAGACTGATCTTTTTTTTTCCTCTGTTTACATTAAAATAGTATGAATGAATGAATAGTGTTTAACGCCTGCTTTTGCTACAGAGGCACCACAGGCGATGGAGATTTTTTTAATAGTGTTTAACACCCATTTTTACTACAGAGGCACCACAGGCGGTGGATATTGATGATACATGAAATGGCATGCTATATTGGGTTTAGGATTTTTTTTAAGGAAGGAAGCGTTCCAGACTTAAGTTTAGGGTATCTCCCCGGCTTTTGCCAATTATGAGGACCGAGGAAAACCTGGTAAAAACCCCAGTCAGGAAAAACGGTCCTGGGAGAATTCGAGCCCCAGAACTCCCGCTCACGAGTCCGCGCCTTAACCACCTCGGCCACCCGTGGCGGTGCGATGGACACTGATGATACATGATATAAATGATATATTGGGAAAGGATTTATTTTTAAAGAAGGAATCGTTCCAGGCCTAAGTTTAGGGTACCTACTCGGCATTTGCCATTTATGAGGACTGAGGAAATCCTTGAAAAAACCTCAGTCAGAGAGGACGGTCTTGGTGGGATTCGAACCCCAGACCACCCGCTTATGAGACCGTGCCTTAACGACCTCGGCCACCCTTGGCGGTATTAAAATGGTATTAAATATGCACTATTGTATCCATTTTTTCACAGGCAGTTGATGTACTCCAGTAATTTGTACTTACTGTAATTATTTACGACTAATTTCGGGATTTTTCTTAGCAATAGTTTGCCCTTTCCTTTCGTCCATTTTTCTTTCTTATGACATCCACATTCTGTAATCTCTCTTTAGAACAGTGGTTGTCAGTATTGATCGTTTCTATTTCGAGACGTAATTCTTTCTTACGTCCATATCCCGCTTGTGCTTGGTCAGTGACAGTGTACAGGGAAGGGCTGAGTTGGTTTCAGCATGGTCTTGCAAATTTTGTTAAATTAGGGATCAACTTCCCTTTCATTTACTCAGTGACCCAGGTATTTAGGTATCGAAGTATTATTTGTAATTGTCTGATTGGGCTAGTCTTTTGTCAAATAGAGTAAAATGTGGAACTCTTTTGGATTACTATTTTTAATGTGGGTTATGTGTTAATTTATTCTGAAGGGCTTTCTTTTAAATTGTATCGAAACTCGATGCATTGTTTCATTTTTTGAATTGTTTTGAAAGTAATTAATTAGGAATCATTCTTTTAGTTACGGTTGAGTACATGGAAATTTTCTTTGGCTTACTCCTTCAATTTTTGGTAACGCGTATTTTAGTTCTTTAGGTGAAAATCCGAGAAATGTCCTTTGGCTATACTTTCCGTTTATAGCATTATAATTTTAGTGTCGACAGTTACTATCTTAAAATAGTATTCCTTTCACACTCCAACCTTGAAAATGAAATCTCCAGCAAACTAGTTATAATTCTTCACTATTAAACTCACTAAATGTGCCCATTTTCACTCAATTAAAACAGTATAAATACTTCGTTACCTTTCCCTATTTGTTAAACATTAACATTTAGCTTTACTAATTTCAAGCATTCATTCACCATTTAATTAATGTTGTTATACATTTGCGATTCTCTCGTGTACGTTATGTTCAACACTGAGCATATGATTGTAGCTGACTAAGGCTACCAGGAATTAGCCTCGTAATGAAAGCGAAATTGTGCGTGTTACGTCGTCGTTGCCATGGTTAGAAATGAAAGTTTATTTATTACTAGTGCATTCAATGGAAATTTTAATGCTTTTTGTGTAATAAGTTTATCGCAGGCCAAAAGTAAGAGTTCTCAGCACAGGAACTTCATTGCGCTTTATTTATAAACAATGCATTAATTAGTTATTTCCATGTTTTGTGTGTGAAAAGTTTATCATATTTATACTTATTTTATTGGATACACTCCGTTCTAGTGAAAATATTATAACTACATTATTTGAGATTATCATTTAAAGATTGGAGTATGAAAGGAATAAAGTCTTAAGGTATGAACGGCCCACACCGAAACTATCATTGCTATGGCGTATAAGGAAAATCCAGATAATTTCAATACACTTGGTACATTAATCTTAAATGGTTGTGTTGAAATACATTAAAAAGTAAATTATTTTCCTGACCCTGCACAGTTAAAAATGTATGGTCCTCTAAAGGGTATGATGACTTCACTAGGCATAAAGTAAGCACATTGTTAAAATTACAGTACAATGAAAAAGAGAGAACAAATATTTTTAAAAAATGTTAATTGAGTTACTTGTACATTATGCAAACATGACCTCTCCCTTGTACATTGTGCAAACAAGAGCAGACAATTAAAATAAAATTAAAAGTTAAAGCTGTATTTCATTTTTGATATTAAATGGAAATGAAGGGTACAAGGGAAAAACAATCAAAGTTTACATTTTACTTGTTTACAGGAATGAAGTTTTAAGTTTAAAAACTCTACAAAATTAAGCACATTAGATATATAGAAATAGATTTTTTCTATAATAATTCTTAAGGTAGTTTTCTAACAGGTTCTTCTTTTGAAATTAGTGTCAAGTCTTATTTGTTCATGTTAATTAACATTAAAAAGTCAAAATTACACGTACTTGTAGATAAAAAGAATTAAATTTCACTAACTATATTATGGAATATATAAAATTATACTAGGCATTTGCTGAGAAAAATATTAACATTATTGAAGCGCTATTGAAAATAATCATTCATTCGGAACTATTCATTGTCTATTACAGGTAACCTTAAAAACAGAGCGGAGCATTTTCCGAATAGAATCTCTCCAGGTATTACAGGTCATCATATTTTGCCTTGGAAAGTGGAATAAAACTTGAATAGGAAGGAGCAGGCTGCTCATCCGTCTGTGTACGGCACATTTTGTCAACAATGATATGGGACTCTCAGGAACCATTGTAGATTGTTCGACTGGTTATAGTTTTAGAAGTGGTTTTGTCAGTTACAGTTTCTCGTATTTCTCTTATCTTCGTTGGACATGTCTTTCTGTATTCTTTACTAGGAAACGAAGATCACGATTTAAAAATATCCGGGGAACACTCAGTGATATTTAAAGGAAATGGTTTCGCGCGCCACCCTCTGGTGTGCTCATTTCAATCGGAATTTCAGCATGTTTTTTTAGTTTATTAAAACCATATTTTTGTCATATTCCATATAACTATGGTCTCTGATGGGAAAAGTCGCTTTTATTGATTGAAATATGTTTTACTTATGAACCATAGTATGAATAAGGCAAATAATGGTATAATTGTTATTTTGGCGGAGGCACGATAACAAAAAATTGCATATTTCGAACTGATGGGTCCAGGTGATGAAACAAAAGTCAGAAAACATTAATGCAATTTCATCAGCTCCCTTTCCTGCTATGGTTTCATTGTAGGTATTTTACAGGGGACTCTGATTGCTTTATCCAGGACACTGATTTTTCTATACTAATTTTTATGGAATATATGTGGTTTTTTTCCCTATGTGAATGGAGAAATGTTGTACTACATACCTGCAATTCATTGGACCAGAATCTCAAATTACGCCAAAAGTGAACTTTCATTGTTTTCCCACTGTACTCTTCAAATGTAGATGAACCTTGCCGGGGGAGTGGACTATTTCAGGAAAGTATCGAAAACAATTCAGAATTAGCTAATCTTATATATGAATGAGCTAATCTAACATATTCAAAAGAAATCAAACTTTTTATTTTATGACAAAGAAGTCAGCAATGCTCCCTTTTTCACTTGCATTGTTGGTAAAAAAATTCTTATTGTGTAATAATTGTTAGGCTTGTAGATTCTTTAGCGGACGTTCAAGAATATTTCCTGGGATTTTGTAACACACAGGGCAATGGTTTTGTCATCTGAAGCGGGCTTTCAGAATTAACAAATTAACCATGAAATGTTACAATTAGTGTAGTCATGTAAAGCTATTATCATTTTGTTATACCAATACCGTGCTATTCCCCCCCCCCTTCCTGACTTCCCACAATATGAAGCATGAGCCGCCACTGAATGATATTCAAAAAACGCTTTTAACTATCGAGGGTATTTACTGAATATTTACAAATTCTGCAAGACGAACCAACGTGTCATCGATCTGTAGGTGCAATTGTTTATTTTCGTCCCAACTGTTCGAACCTTTTACCTCTAGATTTGTGTATAACATGTGTCTCGGATTTAAACCGAATAAATTTGAGCCAAATGAAGAAAATGCTCACACCGTTATGCGACTTCGGCTCTACTTTTCTCTAAAGCAGACTTCCTTTATATTAGGCAGATGAAGATCACGACTAGCAACATCTGTAAAAATATTCTACTCATTCGGAAATCAAATTGTAAATAGCATGCAATTAAAGGGTTTCAGTTCTGTATTTAATGTTGAAATTGATTTCTATTGAAAACATTTTCGATAACTTTGATCAAATTAGTGCTTGTTGTTATTAGTAGCACGTAATAGGAGTTTATTCATGACAGTGGCACCATTACAATACACAGCAACTTCAACAGGCTCACGGGTTCAATGGACCGTACTGCAATTATGTTACATTCGGTATGTTTGATTTAGTACAAGATATTACATTAGATATTCACAATAAGATAAAAGCATTCAGCAATAAAACAACCAAATAAACAAATTGAAATAAAGAGATGATCATAAAATAAAATAAGAAATACCAAAAGATTAATTTTTAAAAAGATTACAAATACATATAAATAAAATGAAATCCAATTGAATCTGTCATTTGCAAAATGAAGTAAGTCCACATTTTACATAAATGAGTTTAGATATACAGTTTGTTTTTCAGTCCTTAAGGTATGTATTAGTGTAAAAGAGAAACATGTGCCATATTAATTGGGAATCCAATACCACGTTAAAACTCCCATTGATTTTAAAAAGTTAATAGGTCCTGGGCAGTTTCCCCTATTAAATAAAGATGGCCTTGAATGCTCATTGCTTTTTATTGGGTTCGTAATATCATTTATTTGATTGATTATTAGAGTATATTGATAATAGTGTTATTTATTACTGTTATGGTAGCTGTCTGCAGTTTATGTTACAGCCTTATTTATTATTTTGTGGTATTTATAATGGATAGTACTGAAAGTGAATATCCAAAAAAGAATAAGAGGAAAGGAGTTTGAAATATTGAGGATCGTGCTCATGAGAAGAGAAAAACAGCTCGTTTAGCTGGGAAGGGTAGGGCTATGAAGTCAAAGAAACCGGGTCCTGTTTGCAGCTGCCAGCTGAAGTGCAAAAATAAATTTTCTAATGTTGATAAAACAGCTATTATATTAGAGAGACTTAGTGGGTCTACTGAAAATAAACCAGATGCTTTTCAAATGGGACTAATGGAGAGTAAAACAATACAGGGAAGACGGCCAAGAAGAGAAGACAGTGCAATGACAAAAACATCGTTCTTCATCTTTCATGTGCTGCTAGATTGGAGAAGAGTTCTTGTTTGTAAACGTGTATGCTGTCTCTGGGAAATCTGTATAACGCATTACATCCCTGCTACTTGAAGGAAATCTCCTATTTATAAATGTTGAAAGCATGTTAATCGTGGGAATGCAGTCTCTGAAGCTGTGCTTCGTAAAATAGATCTACATATCAGGGCATTTCTTAGACACCAAACACAGTACTCAAATAAACCTCTCACATACCTAGACCCCCAACTTCGTAAAATAGATCTACATATCAGGGCATTTCTTAGACACCAAACACAGTACTCAAATAAACCTCTCACATACCTAGACCCCCAACTTCGTAAAATAGATCTACATATCAGGGCATTTCTTAGACACCAAACACAGTACTCAAATAAACCTCTCACATACCTAGACCCCCAACTTAATGTTAAAAAGATGTATCAGCTCTTCTGCGAAGAAAACAGAGACTTAGCAAACAGTGAGAAGTATGAGTACGATCTAAAGCACTACAATGAAAACTATACATTTAAATTCAGTCTTCCTCTGGTGGATGTTTGTTCGAAGTGCGAAATTTAAATGTAAAGTTCAAGTCTGCATCACTGAATGTTAAAAGAACTGCGGTGCAAAACTAATGGTACATAAAAGAAGAACAGCAAATTATTATAAGAAATTGAAGGAAGAGAAGAAACTTTTCCTAGAAGATAAAACTGTTAAAGCAATAGTTTGGGATTACATGCACAGTATCCAACATCCAGCGTTGCCTGTACAGGAAATTTTTATCTATGAAAATTTCGGCTTTACTTATTTTGCATATATGATATCTAAGTCTGACAAGGCACACCTTTTTATATATCATGAAGGTCAGGTCAAAGAGGGCCAGATGATACTTGTACCTTTATGCAAGATTACCTTCATGAGCTCCCACTAACTGTGAGGACACTGTATGTGTTCAGTGATTCCTGCAGTGAACAAAACAGAATCCGCACAGTTGTGCCATTTTTATTGTCATTAACGATGGCAGACAATCTCTAGTGCCACAGTAGTAAAACCGAGGGTTAAACACTATTATAAACGGCAGGAAGAGTTAATATTATACGCCAGTGCTTTCCTGAAAGAGGCCACTCTTTCTTACCATTTGACCGCGACTTTAGTCCCACAAAGTGTATCTTCCGACGACACCATATCCCTCATGAATATATTTAACTAATATTATCAGATAGGAGGCACCCAAATGCTTTCAGGGCAAGATTAGTAAGGTCAGAAGATGTTACTACTTCAAAAGGTGGTGGCCAATGTATTTTAAAAGATAACCAAAGCTATTCCTCATCTTCCCAGTCCTCAGTGTGTTCCTGGGCTAATTCTTTCAAAGTATAAGCATCTAACATATAATAAAAAGCAATGTGAATAGCTCGAGGCATGTGAGTACATAGATGGCACTATCCTGCATTCTTTCAAGTTGGCAAAAGGTAATGCAAGTCCAGCTCTGCTTTTCCAAAACCTACATGGTTCAGCTGATGTTCCAAACAACAATAAGAAGATATCAGATGTTGTAAAAATAGTACAGTATATCTCAGGCAAACATCAGTACTTTCATTAGAAAATTCTCTCTTGGTCAACAATTGATGTTGGTTCTGATGACTAGTCCTAGAAGATTATAATTGGTTGAGAACATTTTTAAAATTTCTGTATAGTAGAATATGTTAATCGCAACTAAGTAAATATTTCAGACATTATTTTGTTTAATTATAAAATTTAAACAACGAAAACAAAATTTTGTTACTTTCCACAACAAGTCGTAGAACTGTTTTATAAAGGAAACAAGTACTAAACATAAAAAGTTTTCAAACTAATGGAAAATCGAGAATCATGAATAGCTCGAAACAGCCAACAATGATTAGTTCTGATAATTTGCTGTGGATAACTTTCAGTGGAGCCAGCTTTGGTATTCATGAAGTTTTTTGTATTTCCTGAAAATTATAGACTGTGGACTTAATCTATTTTAAAATAACCTATAATTAAGGATAACGCACAGCTGGATTCAGTAAATTTGTTTCTCCCCAACCTCCTTACCGGTTATCAGCCTTTTCATATCTGAACTGTTTCCTTTTCATCAGAAATCTATTTAATCGCTCTTCTCCTTCCTTGCCAGCAAAGTCCAGTAGAACCATCTCCCTTGTTGACCCTGTAAAGGAGTGCGGTAGATACTTTTCCCTCCACTCTTCTCTACCTTTACACTCAGCCAGAATGTAATGATTGCCCCTCCTCACAGATGGGACAAATTCTCCGCTCATATTCGTCAGTGATCTTAATCATCCGCCAAGTCCTGGATTGTTGTTTATTATTAACCAATTGAAAGGAAAAGGTTTCTTTTACAAAGTCTTGTACGTAGTATACAAAAAATTACACATAAAACAGGCTATATTTCTCTATAAATCCAATTCTGTTATTGTTAGACAAAGCTATAAAGACATTTCAAATAATTTCAAATTTATATTGGATATTTAACTTCTGCCAATATGTTGCTGCATAGACATTTTCAATAGTTAATTGTCATTATTTTCTAAATATAAATTGTTATTCAATTAGTAATCAATATTGAGAATAATTAACATTGTTCTGTGCAATGAAATAGAAAGAGTTCTTTTTGGCCTGTGTCAGCAGCCGAACGCAAGCCGCATGGTGCCAAGGTTGTGTCAGTCATCACATTTCCGATATATTTTAAAAAAATGTACATTCACTTGCGTCAGCTCTGTTTCCGTAACTCTTCCAAATTCTGCCAGATTATGATTCTTTTTAAATTCCTCTACAGCATGGGTCTATTACCATAGAATATATTTATACTTTATTCTAATGGAACATTGCAGCATTATGCATTACATTCACTAATACGCACCAATAGCCTGTAATGAAAAAGACAAGTGGGTGCCTTAACCGCAAACTGAGCTACAGTAACTAAAATAGAGAAATGTGGCTTGCTGTGGTAATAGCAAAATGCAGTTGTCTATGTGCAGCTGTTCTGTAATTACGACAGACGACCAGGGCGACCTTGGGTGACTGCGCTGAGTGCAGTTGCGGACGTAGGCCAAAAACAGCTCTTTCTTTTTGGCCAAAGTCAGCTCGCTGTTCTCACGACTTGTGGGCATTCCCCCGGCGTGACGGAATTGTAGCGGACTTATGGGGCCAGAACGCTCATAGGGCGCCGCTACGTTGTTCCAATGAGGATGGTGCTGAAGGTGATATTGTACACCAGGGATCCTTAAAGACACTTAGTAGAGACATAATGACAATTTTCATGCTGAGCCTCAAAAGAATTCAAGTTGAATTTTCTGAAAAAACTATACTGTCCAATTAAAATGTTTTCCATTTATTAATCACTTACTTCTAATTACAAACTGTTTTTAAATTTCGTTTAAGCTTAATTTTATTACTATATAATTATTTTAAATAAGTCAGAAAAAAGATAAGTTATTACAATTTTTGGTGCTTTAGGTACCCTTTTCCCATAAACTATTACTCTCAGCATCCTCAGATTTTACAATAAGTTTGAACACATGCTACTTAACAATGAGGAAATAATATGCAACATGTAACATAAAGCAAAAGTGTAATTTTTTATATTTACAAATATTGCCATTATTCTGTGCAAATTTCAAACTTTTTTTTATAGCCCGTGTATAAGTTAAAAATTTTCACCATCTGCAGAGAGAATTCATATATATTTCTTACATAGATTTTAAGAAAAGTGCACCTAACTTAAACATATCCAAATTACGGCAAATGACAAAAAAGAATGAGTGTGTTGTGTAGCAGCATGGTGGCCTTTTTTAAAATGTCGATTTAAATATATTTAAATTCTGCACAAATTCAAAAACGATCCATGGGCCTAATCTGCAAACAATGTAGTTTCATATTATGCATAAAGCCCAAAATCGATTTTTTGACCCAAAACCTTTACCAATGTCCTTTACCTAGAAAAGTCTATACTAACAATACCATGGTTGCTATATTGATCTCCCTATGTGAGAAAAATCCCCATGGTATATTGAGAATCGAACCTGGGATCCCAGGAACAGAATTAATGAGCTCTGACTACTAAACGGAAGGTTGGTCACTGTCAGCTAATGTAAATTACACAACTTTACACTCTTATTCCTTGGCTCTATTGAAGTGTTTTAAAATGTTTAAATTTTCGTCATAAGCTATTTATAGTAACACTGTTTTTATGTTTTAGAAATAGTTCTTTCTATAAACTATACTTTTGATACGTATTTAGGAAAAAATGTAGGTGCTTTTGTTGCAAGGCCACGCCACATGTGCTGAAAAATATGAACAGTTGATGAAAAAAATAAATTATACATCTGCAGAAAGATTTAAGTTCTGACACTGCAGCTTAAGGTAATGATACTCAGGAAAGTTCGATATATTGCATATTAATACCAACCTCAAGTGGCATTAAAAGAGCAAAACGAGGGAAGCACTCTAGCAGTAGCGGCTATTCAGGTGAAGAGAGTGAAGAGCCACTTCACCAACATTTTCCTAAAAAACAATTTTTTAATTTTCCTTCTGTAATGAAAGCATTTATGTGGAGAACAAGCCGGCGAGGCCGCGTGTACTTGAGTTGTACTCACAATCCTAGATGGCAGTGATAATACCGAGACCAAATAAATACAGTAAACAGTCAGACGCACTGCCGTGAGACCAGCCCTGAACGAGCCCTTGCGAGGTAAGTTGTTATTCATCTGTTGACATGGAAACTTGGCGTCATTGCTGAAGTCTTTAAGGGTCGTTTAGAATTGTCACATAACTGAAGTGAGGAGCTTGCTTGTCTCTTCAGCATATCTCGTCCAGTGCTGTTTAAGCTGGTGGAATTTGGCAATGTAACCGGCGCGTTTTTTCTTCAGAGTTAAAGTGCGTATTTCTTTCCCAGAAAATGAAGTTACGCTTGTTGAAATTGTTATTGACGAATGGTAGTGATTTTGCGTGTGTATTGTTTCCCATGAATGACACAAAATTTATTTTTTAAAAACTCCCTTAAGGAGGTAGATTGACAAAGAAAAAAGGGATTTTTTAAATTGTGAACGCCAAAAGGACTTGATAGCACTGCGCACTAAAAAAGAAGTCAAAAAAAGCGGTAAGCCCTATAGCCTTCATTGTAAGGAATTTTATTCCAACAATTCACATGACTGTGCAGTGGTTTTATTCAAAAACTGTTCTGTTATTATTACTTATTACTTTTATTACTTTTTCGTAATAAAAGTGTTGTCTGAAATAGAATGTTTCCGTGATTTCCAAAACATTAGATGGGTTGAATACACACAGACAGCTTTTTTTTTGTGTAGTGTTTAACGCCCGTTTTTACTAGTGAGGCACCACATGCGGTGAACACTGATGACACATGAAATGAAATGTTATATTGAGAAAGGATATTTTTAAGGAAGGAAGCGTTCCAGGCCTAAGTTTAGGGTACCTCCCTGGCATTTGCCAGTTATGAGGACTGAGGAAAACCTTGAAAAAAAACCCAGTCAGGGAGGATGGTCCTGGCGGAATTTGAACCCCAGACCTGCCGCTGACGAGTACGCGCCTCAACGACCTCGGCCACCCGTGGTGGTACAAAGGCAGTGGGGAACATTTGGGAGAAAAAAATTTAAAATTTAAAAAGAGCAGAAACATAATATCGGATGCTTTAAAGGAAAATGCACTCAGATATAATGAGAATGTAACTCTAAACAGGCAGATTTTGAGATTTGTTACTAGGGTTGTTCTATATTTTAGTTAACAGGAATTTTCTTTTAGGTGGCACGATGAGAGTGAGACCTCTTTAATCCGTGGGAACTTTTAAGGAATTATTGAAGATATTGATATCTGAAAAAACCCTTAGATCTTCAAAACCATTATCAGAAAATAAAAATGTGTTTGTGATAACTCAAAAACTACTCAAAATAAAATAACAGACATAATACCCTAAAATGCATCAGTGATCACATTAAGAATGAGCTTTATCATGCTACATTTCTTTCCATCCAAGTTGATGACACAACAGACATTTGTCAACTATCACAGTATTCTATCATTGTTAGATTTTTTAATAACGAAGGTATCCCGATGGAAAGATGTTTAGGTTTTTATAATGTGAGTGAAAATAGATCAGTACAAAATTTGTTCGAGCTATTGAATGGTATCTTGAAAGAAAATTCTTACGATAGTAAGTTGGTTGCACAGTGTTACGATGGCGCAGCTGTAATGTCAGGAGGGAATGTAAATGGTATGCAACAACATCAATAATAATAATAATAATAATAATAATAATAATAATAATAATAAATGAAAAACTGAAATAAAAAATAAGGGGGGCTCCTCAAGTTGTATTTGTTCATTGTATTGCTCATTACCTCAATTTGGTACTGCAACAGAATTGTAAGAGAATTTCCAAATGTAGAATATTTTTCGCGAGTTCGAGTGGAATCCCAGCATTTTTCACCACTCGGCTAAAAGAACACACGCACTTGTATGTAATGCTGTCAACGAAACCCTACTGTTATGGAAACTCGTTGGTAGTCAAACTCAAGACATCTACGATTATTGTAGATGAATGGGGCAGTTTGAAGCAAATATTTGGGGAACTTATGAATGATAAAACAATTGATAAAGGTACAATTAACTTGTGTAAAGGGCTTTTGAAAGCCTTCGATGATTTTGAATTTTCATCTCTTGCTTTGATATTGAATATATTTTTAATTTGACAGGTGTTCTGTTTGATATATTACAGAAAAAATATTTAGACATTAATTATTGCGTAAAGAAGCTTAAAGACACGTTGGTTAAACTAACAAATAAAAGCAATGCAGATAATTTTGGTGAGCTTTCAGAAAGAAGTATGCAGTTGACCAACATAAACGTACGAAGGGGATGTAATGACATTAGATGTGTGCCGAGAATATCGCGTCTTGTATTATGAAATAATTTATACTATTTTTATGGAGATCCCAGTGCGATTTCAGGACTGTGATAGATTACAATAATTAAATCTTGTTGGTTCCATCAAGTTTGAGCTATTTACAAATGAGTTTCAGTTACAGATTCACAGTACTTGCAACAGAGCTACCCACACAAATTCAGCAATAACCCACGTTTAAAAAACGAATTGTCACTATGTTATGTTGATGAATCCTACATGACAAAAAACTTGGGACAAATTTTACAAGAACTTCGGGAAAATAAAGACATTTTTTAAGAAACTTACAAGCTTTTTTTCTTTGGCACTGATAATACCATCTAAGAGTGCATCTGAAGAACGCAGTTTTTCTTGTTTGAAAAGACTCAAAACCTTTACAAGAAACACAATATCGCAGTGCAGACTTACATCATGGCTGTCATCTCCATGCATCGTGCATTATAATTGAAGCTGATTGACATCATAGACAAGTTTGCAAACCTCAAGAAGGTGGAGAATTGATTTTATCTCAAAAATGTAAAATAGGTGAGTTTGATTTATATTATGACAATTATGAGAGCATGCATTTTATATTTACGTTTGGTTATATGTTATGCTTATTAGGTATGTATATATAGTAATATAAAAGAAAAATAAAAATAAAATAATACTATAAATAATGTAACAAATTAACAGTAATTATAATAGTAGAAAACGATAAAACACTAAGAAAAAGTTACACTTGAGATCACTATATTTCGTACTCGTGGAGTCCTTCTATGGAGTCCTTCTCCACGAAGGACTCCACGAGTTCGAAATATGGCGATTTCAAGTGTGACTTTTTCTTAGTGTTTTATATATATTAAAAATCAATGTGTCAACATTATAAATGTAAATATAATGAATGGTTAATTGAAACTGCTGGAATGGGGCTTCACCACTTCGCCTAATTTTTTTTTATCCACGAGCCGCCTCTGCGCTCTAGATTTTTCTTTCTTTTTTTTTTTTTTCTTTTTTTCACTAGAATTTCAATAAGGTCTTCCCTTAATGCATTATAAATATTTCGAATCATACAGGAGTTAGACATTTATACAGATTTTTACAAATTTTCCCACATAGTTTATGTATGAATCAACATTTTCCATTTTGTGTGCCAGTTACTTTAACGGATATTCCAATATAAATAAAAATAAAATAAAAAATCCGCGACTTCGTCCTACGATAAAGCCACGGCTTCTTATTTCTTTTACGGCCCAGTACTTATTTTTTCAATTAGGCCTCACTCACATCCTTTATTTTATTTACTGTGTTCATTTGTTTTGTATTTCTCTTATTTTTTTTTCTAACTACGCTAACTACAAGAAGGATGCACAGTGAATGTGCCCAATACAGTATTCTAAAATTTTACCAGTTGTATGTTGGTTAGGACTACAATTTCGCTACATTTGCAATAGTTTTGCAATAATAATTTCTTCTACTGAATTAATGCTACATTTTCTACAATTCCACGTGTTTATATAGGAACATAATAAAATTGATAATACTTACTTTTTAGATTTCTACTAATTCTGTTACTTTCACAATTATTAGTTCTAGTTTCTAATTCAATCGCATTTCTACAGTTTTTATAACAGGTTAATTTTACTCTTAAATCTAATATTAGTAATATTATTAATTAAATTAATAAAGTTAATAACTATAACAATAGTTAGTAATAGATACTGAAAACTACGTCATCTAGGATTATGAAGTGGGTCTACTGGAAAATCCCGGAGACTTCCACCTCTTCGGTCTACAAGAGGGGCTTCTGGAACTCCAAAAGATGCAGGATCTCCGGCGTATCAGCGAACTCCAAGTACCTTAGTCATGTCCGGGAAGTGGCTCCTCTCTCAAACTTTTCAAAACAAAGTTGTAAAAAGGAGTCAGCCAAGACGTTGATGTTAACCAGGTTTTTCTATCTCTTAATATTTGATAAGTTGCCTACCTTGTACTGTGTCTTTGAAAACTTGTCTAAAGTCTCTGTTGATATTACATTCCCAACAACAGATATTCGGGAGTGTCTATTTGTCCACAGCCGCATAAATTGTCAAGTCTTAGACAAAACCTGTGAAGGCACTCACGATATAGTTCATGCCCTGTTAAGCAATGAACAATACTAGGGGATGGGTGGAGGAATTTCATTTTTTAATCTATCATCTATTAGCGGGAAGAAGGTGTAAACTCTGCGTCCTGTTATACTAACATCCCATGAGTTCTGCCATCCACTTAGTATTTTTCCTCTATTTCCATCTCATCTATCATAGGACATCCTGTTAATTGTGAGGCTTTGGTCAATTTGTTCTTTCTGGACTAATATCGCGGATCTCCATGTTGAAACGCAAGATGACTAGTGTGATTAAGAGTGCGTCTGTTGGCATGGTGGGAAAAGCCCCAACCATCCTAATTAGGGTTTTCTCTGTAGGCTTCTAAACGGTTTGATGACACTCTGAAGGAATAACCTATGCGCTCAAACACTCGCACCATATCATACAATTAAAGCTAATACCTCGTTGTTATACAATTTTATGGCCTTGCAAATGACTGTTTGAATAGTTGCACCTACCAATGTTTAACTAGCACGGCCTATAAATTCAGCTACCTCCCTGCTCAGAGAGCACATTCCTGGCATTGGCATGCCGACATTTGGGAATACAAGTGAACCTTTCTATTTTTTACCTTTTCTTTGGGTCAAAATTTGGGAATACCAGTGAAGCTTTCGAATTTTTACCTTCCCTTTGGGTCAAAATTCCGTACATTAAATGACATCGTTAGTACAGATGACGTCATCGTTTTGAAACACCTGTAACTCACGTTAAACAAAATTCAATTACATAAAATGGGCATTTGTGAGGAGAGAACCTATAAAACAATGCTCAATGAGAGCCTCTTTGGTAACGCGACATACGTCTAGTCTACAGTCAAGTTCCTTGTAACACAGCACCATCGATTGCTGCAAACGATTCTGTAGCACGCGCTTGCGTCTGTGCCAATGGTTTCACATAGACTCTTTAACAAACCCCCACAGAAAAAAAACCACAATACTCCAGTCGTGGGGAATATGGAAACGAGTGAAGACGGCCAATTCATCTGTTTAATATTCTATCTTCTGGCTTCGTTGTGAAATTGTAGAGGTGCATAATCCTGTTAAAGAGCTCTGTGGCAGGAGCCATTGTAATAGCACATAAAGGTTTGAAATTCCCGTTATCGTTTGTTTACGTAGGTTAGAGCGGAGAACATGTTCGCCTTACGGAAATCGCGCGTATTCTGCAAGTAGACACCAGGGTTTCCAGTTCCCCAGATTCTGACGTTATGTTTGGTTTGTTTACTGTACCAGAAAGACGGAAGGTAGCTTCATCACTGAACACTAAGAATTCAACAATACTAGCTGTTTCCATTAGAGTTTACATACTCTAGGTGAAAGAACATCTTTGCAATTGGCCATCTCGTTTTAGGGCCTGCGGCAATTGTAACCGCAATACCGCAGACTTTTGCGCAGAATCTTTTACACCTCCCTGCTGTTTCTGACGGCCGATTTCTGCTAGCCGCCTGTGAAATTTGCACGGACCCGCTCCACTGTTTCAACTGTTACTGGCGGCTGGCCAATTTCTTTTGCACATAGCTTACACCCCCTTTCCTTAAAATCTGAGTATTTCTTATGAATTGAATATCCAATGATTATGAATAGACCTGCACCACTATTTGCTCGGAAATGTGGTTGCACACTAATAACAGAATGATGGATGTGAAAATCTGCTTTCACGTTTTCAAAGGTAGCCATTTTTACCCGTATAGCCCCTAGCAAAGAAAGAAATAAAGAAAACAACCGACGTTCTTTCTGCAAGAGTATGCAAACACAAATATGATGTGGAATCCTTTGTGTTCATTGAAGAAACTCATATTCGACATTTACGGGAACATGGGGAAGAACATGTTAAAGCTTTAGGTTGGGAACCACTAGCAGAGAGATGAAAAAGCGAGGATAACTTCATTACGCAAAGCGCTTAAGAAAAATGCATGATTAGGAACGACCATACATTTAAAATTAATTATAGGCAACAGAGAATGGACGAAGGTAAATTCTCTTTCGTAAATGAAAATTTAAATTACTGGAATGAATTACTTTGAGGGTTGCCCTTCTCTGGCATATTTAAAAGTAACATAAAACTGTATGTGTATAAATATTTCATTGATATAAGAAGATATGAATGTGATTAATGTTCAAATTTAATTTTTTTCGGACTACTTGAAACATTTGTTAATTTCTTGTAGTATTTAATTGACTAACTTCGCTTAATTTGTTTATAAAATTATTCCAGTTGATATAAGTGTCTGGGCCTGAATATGAAGAAATATATTACATAAAGCTAATACTTTTATAAACGTAATTACGTTAATGTGTGTAAAATTAGGTTGACGTGTGTTTAATTAGTTTGGCGTATTTAATTAGGTTGATGGGAATCTAACTAGATTGACATGCTTTCAGCTGAAAAAATCTATGTGTAACATTAAGTTGATATGTATTTAATAAAGCTAATATGGGTAAAATTAAGTTGACAGGTATTTAATTAGTTTGACGTATTTAAATTGGTTGATACACATTTAATTATATTGTCATGTTTTTAGTTAGGTGAAATGTATTGAATTAAGTTAATATGTGTAAAATTAAGTTGACGTGTATTTAATTAAGGTAATACGAGGGCTATTTTTTTCAACCTCCGATGGGGGTATAACAAAGACATGTGAATCTCAAAATTGTTTTATTACCAGGAGTCAAGTACAGTCACATTTACGTTTCCACATAGTCACCGTGAAGATTAAGACATTTGCCATATCCATAGACGAGCTTTCCAATACTCTCTTCATAGAAGATTGCCGCCAGGGTGGGGAGATAAGTCATTTTTGGAAACACAGCCCGCACAAAGTTTTCGATAGCCTAGATGTTCTACAACAAATTTGTGCAGAGTTGACCTTTAAATGTCCGGAAATTCCACAGACAACTCACTGATGGTAAACCTCCGTCTCTCTCGCACCACTTGGTCGCCTGGCTAAACAAGGTCTTCACTAGCGGCAGACTTGCGTCCTTGTCCACCATCATGAACATCAGTTCGACTTTCTTTAAATTTCTTACACTATTCACGACCGCCACGGGTGGCCGAGGCCGTTAAGGCGCGCACTTGTGAACGGGAGGTCTAGGATCCGAATCCCGTCAGGACCGTCCACCCTGACTGAGGTTTTTTCCAGGCTTTCCTCAGTTCTCATAAATGGCAAATGCCGGGGAGGTATCCTAAATTTAGGTCTGGAACGTTTCCTTCCTTAAAAAAAATCTTTTCCCAATATATCATTTCATCTCATGCAACACCAGTGTCCCGCCCGTGGTGCCTCAGTAGTAAAAACGGGCGTTAAACACTAATCAAAAAGAAAAAAAAAAACATCATTCACGTATATCACCCTCACCCATACAGTTTGCACCACAAACACGGCTCATTTGGCAATGATTTTCTGCTGCACTATTCCCTTCTGCCTGTAGAAAACGAATGATGCTTCGCAACTCACACTTGGCGGGAGAATCAATCGTGCCGGCCATGTTGAAGTGCTTGTAGCTTAGCTCCAACTGAAGCAATGAACTTGGCCTTGGCGTAACTTATGGTGGGGTATTAGCGCAGTAGCACAGTGTGCAGATCTGCACCCTTATGCTTGCATGGTTACGTAGCAGAGCGATCGGAGGTTGAAAAAAAAAAAATAACCCTCGTATGTATAAAATTAAGTTAACATGTATTTAATTAGTTTGATCTATTTGTTTTAGTTACATATAATACATTTAACTAAGTAAAATGGTATGTAAATATTTGTAAAAGTAATTCTGTATATATTTAAATTAGATGGACTTGTTTCTTTCTAGGTTGGCATGTATTTAATTAAGTTAATTGACTTCTTCTGTTTTAAAAGTATTTTGCAGTAAATAACCACTGTATTTTTATTATTCTTCATTCCAACCGGATGTAAGCCCAATTGCAGTTAATGAATGCATTTATGATGAATTGAATGAAAACATGAGCCTCTGATTGGTGCCATTCATAAATAGCTGAATTTCATTAAACCCGAGTTAGCTGTGTTTTAAATCGATAAATCATCCGTCCTGTATCTTACTATTTACACAGAACATTACTTTTTTCTTTGGTTGTTGTCATTGTAGTGCCGTTCTTGGGCACATTCGTTCCTTTCAGATCAGTACACTAGGCTTACTTCCTTCTTTTCCTTACACTTCCACGTAAATTGGTGTGATCAGCAGGTTGGTTGGTCATTGGTTTGAGCATATCATATGTTGACGAAATCAGGGGTTTGGCGACCTCATTTCTCTTCCTCCGAATCACAGCAAGGATACTGCTGCTTAGGTATGGGATGCAGGTTTTTTCGGCTGTTCAATTCCATTCTAGGCTACCTACACCCAGAGACCCAGATAAAATGTATTTAAAAAAAAAGTATTGTAAAATGTTTTTAGTGTATAATATATTGGCTTGAGTTTTCATTCTTATAATTTTGCTAGTCAAGAAACGTGCATTTGTAAGCCGGAGTACTAACCCATGATAATTTAAGTATAGCGCTAAAGTCGTTTATTCTTTCTTAAATCGTAAGAGTTTATGATTTACTTGTACCTTTAGTTTGGTTTGCCAGTAACTTGATTAATCATTTTGTGGTAAATATGACAAACGTTTCAAGATTCAGGCCTTAAACCTTGAACCTTTTAATATTTATATTATGCCACAATGGTTTCAATGATGTACTGTACATACGTTTACCCCAATTGTTTGTTCAAATTATTTACTGTTTAAAATTTATTTTACATGTTTTATATATTTGTATTTATTATTCTGCAAATTATATTGAATGGTACACTGTTGGATTTTGTGAATTCTTCTTCTTCTCCCGCCCTGCAAAGTTTGCTTTACATGAGCACATTTGGGGGGTGGGGGGTTCTTCCACCATATTCCTAAAGATAAACTTGTCTAACACTAATTCGAATACGCCGAACAAAGATTATTAAACTATTTACTTGAGACATGGGGCATTTTTGATTTGAAATATTTTAGTTATTGAAATATTGATTAAGCCCGTTGAGATTTATTCAGGGATTGTTATTAACATATCTTGGGTATTCTAAAGGGAAGCAAGTATCTTATTTCAAGCTCGTTTATTTTTGTCTATAGATCTGGCCAATATATTTATCTGTTGGGTTAAATATATTGTTGCCTACCTTCAAAGGTTCTGGATTTACCGGTCCCTTAGAATTGTGGATGTGTTTTCACATCCGTTATTCACTTCTAGTTATTATTATTATTATTATTATTATTATTATTATTATTATTATTATTATTATTATTATTATTATTATTATTATTATAATTATTATCATCATTATTACTAACCCACTGGAGTTAGCACAGGACGCAGCAACTGGCTGTATACATCACTATCAAGTATTCAGAACACGTACGTTCCCATACTTTCTTCTATAATAAATAATAACCACGTGTGTTAATTCCAATGAAGTTATTAATATTTATTTCCAAATTTTAATTTTTCTATTAATGCTTTAGTCTGATTTCTATAACATACTTTCTTACCTATTCATTATTGGTTTAATTTATTACTAATGCTATATTTCTTAAATTTGAATATACTGGGTGATTTTTCCTTCCAGGGACCGCTCTAAGTGTATTTGGCCATTGATCGATCTCAGCAGTTCTTATCTCGTTTCCACGATTGAAAGCTGGCCAGCGAACTGTAGGGGAGGTCAGTACGAGTTTAACTCTAGGAATGTACTTGCGTGTTCTTGTGTGTTGCATAAAGTCAAAGTTAGATTCACAGATTTGTAAATAAGTTTCGTGAATGAAATGACGTTCCCCTAAAAAATTCTATTCCTCTGTTCGAACGCCTACAAAGTTACTGAAGTTAAAACCTTGTAAAATTACTGCAGTGCAAGAACTTAAACCGGGTGACCCTGAATCCAGGAGTAAACATTATGAACGGGTTTTGAATATGTCAAAGAAATTGGCCCTAATTTAATTCTATACGGACGAATCTTAGTTTCATCTAAGTGGGTATGTTAATTTACAAATCAATTGACCCCGGAGTTCAGAAAAATTCACTCTGGTTCACGAGAAACCTCTGAATGATCAAAAGATAGGAGTATGATGCGCCATTAGCAGCGAGATAAAAATAGGACCTATTTTTTTGAGAAACAATAATGACAACAGTGAATTAACTGCGAGGGAATGTAAGTTAGCGACTTTCCAACAGGACTCTACAACGGCACATGCAGCTCATGTCTCCTTGCACCCAAAGCATGAAATATTCAAAGGTGGAGTCATCACTACAACATACGGGCCCCCTCAACTCCCCGATTGAACACCTTGCGATTTTTATTTTTTGGCGGTATAAACGGAAAGTATGTAGAAGACAAATCCACACATATTAGATGAATTTAAATATAACATGTAAATAAATTTCTTCCATTTCTCATAGGGAACTGCAGAGTTAATTTCATGTTCATGCCAGAAATGTATGAAAAATGAAGGGAGGCTGTTCCAGTATCTTCTTGCTTGATAATTGTGAGTAAATGTACCTTTTAAGTGTTTAAGTGTTAGTAATAATACGCAACAATCCTTGCAGTGGATTTTCTGACTCTCGTTCACCGCGGTACCAGCTTGAGCGCAGCGGTCCCACCAGGTAAAAATCACCCATTAATTTACACTGTCAACTTAATGCTAAATAGTTAACTGATATAAAAGTCATCATTCATGGCTTCCATTTGATTTTATCTTAAATATCGGCATTATCTATCTGTATGTTCTACAAATGCTTTTTCTGAACCAGTTGCCTCTTATGGTCGGGGCTCAGAGAGAAAAAAAAAAAGTTAACAAATGGTACACAGTGAGCATCTGTTTGTCAACTAAAGTGTTCGGGTTTAACGTTCAGGGAAGTTACATTTATTTTTTTTTTTTCGAATATACAAAAAGGGTGGTTTAGAAACTTGTGTGATTTAGGCGGAACAGTAATAGTAACAATAGTGGTGGTGGTCGTGGTGGTGATAGTAGTAGTAATAGTAGTAGTGGTAGTGATGGTAGTAGTAGTGGTAGTGGTAATGGTGGTGGCGGTAGTAGTGGTAGTGGTAGTAATAGCAGTAGTAGTGGTAATTGTAATAATAATAATAATATTAATAATAATATTTATATATATTATTATTATTATTATAGTATTGGTAGTGGTAGTAGTAGTATTTATTACAGTGGCAATAATACAATACAAAAATATTCAACATGCTCAAGGGTCCAACGTAGTTTGATGTTACGCAAGATATTACGTTGGATATTCATAATAACATATAAATCATGTATATCCAACAATAAAAATAATAACTAAATAAAAATTAAATTAAATAAAATACCGGAAAAATATTTTTATAATTATTAAAGATACAAATAACAATATAAACAAATCCTATCGTGGATGATACACAGCTGGATTTAGTCAATTTGTTCCCCCAACCCCGTCCCCGGTTATCAACCTTTTCAGACCTGAACTGTCTCATTTCATCAGAAATCTGCCATTTCTCCACCCCTTCCTTGCCTGCCAGTAAAGCCCAGACCACATCCCTCTCTTGGATCCTATGAAGAAGCATGTTAGATACTTCTTCCTCCATTCTTCCGTACCTTTACATTCAGCCAGAATGTGTTTCCATGACTGTACCTTCTTACCAATGAGACAAATTCTCCGCTCACATTTATCAGTGATTTTAATCATCCGCCATGATCCTTGCCTGAGCCATGGGAGTCCCTGTCTAGTGAGTTTTTAAGTGGAACAATTGAATCTGAAGTTTAATGAACGCTTATGTGCTTAGGCTAGTCGATTAATCCTGGTATCCTAACCTGAGGTACACTCGCCCTCCAGGGAAGTTAATTAAATATTTCTTTTCTACGATTCCCTTCAGGTTAGGTAAAAACACATCTTTTAACAATTTATGTTCTACAAATTTAAATACATATTACATATACTTAATCAGGTAACTTAGAATATGATCAAAGTCCTGAAATTTACAATATACTAACACCATTAATGTTATGTTCTGTATAATCAGACCATTGTTTCTATATGTTCCGCAACGGTATAGTATTCAGTTTGAACCGAGACTGTGACTGTTTTCTTGACGTCATCGAAGAAATTTTAAAATTGGAACCTATGGGATTCCCCCCCCCCCCCCGATACAGCGCCTTCGTTTTGCACGTTCATTTGCTTTTTACAGAAGCTTGTGTTACTATGACAGCAATATTTTTGTCATTCAAAACACAAATAAAGGTCTGTATTAAATAAATGAAGGCGCAGAGTGATAGTAAAATGAGTTCTATCAGAATGCGTAGACAATTTTTTTTTCTTTGATAAGTCATAGCTCATGCAACAATGACTACGGAAAGGTTTAGCATTTATAAATTAAACCCTTTTAAAATAAGATTTCATGCGTTTTTTCCCCTCTAAAATCTTCTTTATAAACTGCAAAACAAAATTAAACACTAACTTTGAAAATTCTTGAATGTTAAATAAGGGGAAAACTTGCAGTTATTTCAGTATCAAACAACATTACATTTGAAGTTAGAATGCTTTCATGCAGACTCTCTCCAGCAGAGATAATAATCAGTCGTTTCGTTAGTAATAAGCTGTTTTTGAATGACTAACTGATTAAGTTTCGTGTGAATTCATGAAGCAGTTGTTTACTTCGTTTTGTGTTAATTGAATGCAAAGAAAATAAACAATACAAAAAACTTATGTTTTACTCCTTTTTTGCGATCGTTGAAAGAGAAAATTTAAATTAAAAAACTGAGCAAACCAATTCCAAGTATTAATTTGATTCAAACTGTGATTTCAAAACACAGGAAATATTCAATGCTTTCTGTAGAAACAAAGGTAGTACTGCAAATCCCAGGAATTAATCTAAGGGTCATGGATAAGTTTGCTGCCATGAAAACCAGAAGAATAAAATCTTTAATTTTAATAGATATTTTATCAAATTCTCTTTTCCTCTCTGTTGTGTATGCTCAGCCTTGCACATATAAGTGTTGATTGTAGATTCTAGAAGCGTGGGATGTATATATAGCAGTAGCAGTAGTCAAGTTGTGCACCGCGGCTTTAAGCTTATTTATTTATTTATTTGGTTTATTTACGAACGTTCTTTAACATCTCAGGTCATCGGCGTCCTATTCAATTAAAGGCGTGAAACGGCCGATAAATTTTGCTCAAAGGCTTCTTCTTTCAGGCTTTCTTTTACATGCCGTAAATGTACGACACGGTTCCTACAGCTTGTGAAGTAAGCCATCGTGATCATGGATCTACGAGGCAAGTATGGTTAACATTAGAACGCAGGACCGATCGGGCATTGTGCTGCGGCAAGCGCCATGAGTGAATAGGAAATAATTTAGGATATTAACAAAAACACATTTTGAGGGAACTGTTGAAGAAGCAGAAGATTATGAAACATCAGATCGTGTTTGCCCTGTAGCTGTTCCATACTTTAGCTGGACATTTTGTATTAATAACATTTTAGATGTGACTATAAAGTTTGTAATTCTAAATTTCACGACTTTAATAATAAATAATAAATCTTTTAACAAAAATGATAAAGTGATAATATAAAAGTATTATGCGTTTTCTACTACGGAAATACTCGATATTTCTGTCTTTTGCCAACCCAAAAGCACAGAAAGGTTGAAAAGCACAAGTGTACGATATAGAGTAAAAAGTTGTTAACACCCAGCCAAATCATTTCTTGGCTGGTCATGAAGAAGGTTCGAAAGGAGATGGTAGTTCTCCGTTGATTTATTAATTCCAGTTTAAGCTTTTGTTAATTAGTTAATGGTTTTCAGTGCAATGAAGTGAGTTCAGGATTCTTGTGTCGGATGTTCGGCACTAATGATCATAGCTGTTTTGCGCCCTTAAGCAATAATAACCATCATCATCGGATGACAAGGGTGACAGCAAGTTTCGCGCAAAAATTTTGTTGCCTTCTTTTCTCCTTTGATGAATAAATACAGCAACATTTTACTAGTCACATATTTCGCGTCATGTTTTGTTTTGTGCATTTTTTTCCTCGCACCGAAAAGGCGAAGACCAGGCAAATGTTGGGTTCTCTGTTCATTTGCACCATCGATCTCATTCATATTCCCAAACATCTTACGGCAGCTGCGTAGGAGGTTAAAAGGCGTACAAAAGTGAGCGAAACAGAATGAGAAAATCGATCACCTCTATGCTGACACCACAGAGTCGGGTTCTGTTCATCTTGAATATCAGAGATTCGTCCTGGCATTTAGGTCTTTTGGTAAGTTTGTATTTGACCTTTGCACCTGCAGGACATTTAGCAAGTGTTGCTTGTCTCTCATGAGAAGTTAGTATTTCGTGTTGCTCAGATATTGAACTGTCCCCTCGAGTTCAATTGTCAATACAGACGAATTTTTACAGTGAGGTTTTTAACACATTTTTCTGACCTGCTCATACATTTGCGCCATGATAATTAATAGACCTCGACAGTTCACTAACTTAAAATTGTAAAATAGTCATGCTTATATGAACTATATAACTTAAATGTGCTCTAAAATAACAAACAAATGCACTATAACGTAACAAATTGGTAACATTTTCCATAACGGAGGAGCAAACATTTAAACCCCAACACGTTCACTTTTGGTGAAAGTTAAGTTGCATTCGTATTATATATGCTAGGCTCTTAACTGTTTGCTCCCTTTGTTTCAAACAAACCGTGACATTTCCTGTTGAAGTACCAGTTTAACGCTAATATTTTTATTCAGAACGTGACTTCTGCAGTAATTGAACGCATTTTGCACAATACAAACAAAATACATGTGCCTTTGGTATACAAATTTAATGCACATTTCATTCTAAAACTGACATGTTCAAAGCTAACTTTTAATTTTTTAAGTTGTTAGCATTGCTTTCAACAATTTGTTTGTGAATTATATCAAACAGTACATTTGATACCTTCAGCCAGCGTTGCTGAAACATTCTGATTTTGTGGAGGTGAATTAGTACAAGCTTGACCCCAAAACTAAGCCTTGTATGTCCCTCCTTAAACGAGGAAAAGGAGGTGTCAGTACTAGACCTATTATTAGAATTAGAAAACATGAAACACGGCACACAACATTTCAGAAGAAAAAATAAAAAATGTCAGACAATTGTGAAAGAAACAGTTTGGAGAATTATGAAAAAAACTTCGAAGAACTGAAATATTGGGTCACCATATTACAGAGAGGGAGAGAGGGGCAGAATATGTCAACGATAAAGAAAGAAAAGATGCAATGTGTTTGTTGTGCTGAGGATGATAATGCAGCTAATGTGTAAGTTTTTTATTTAATATTGTTTAACACTCGTTTTTACTACTGTGGCATCACAGGTGGTGGACACCAATGATACATAAAATTATAAATTGGTAAGAATTGTTTTAAGAAAGGAGGTTTTCTAGGCCTAAACTTGCAATGCTCTCATGGAGGATAATTCTGGCGGAATCGAACTCCAGACTTCCCGCTTACTAGACTGTACCTTGTTTATCTCGGGCACCCGCGTCAGTTTTTGTAAACTTTTTAAATTATTCGTGTTATTAAATGTTAATTATGTGCATTCAAAACAAGATATATCCTCTTGCCATTTAGTCAAAACCTGTCATGTCCCAAATGTCATTCAAAATCTAACATGTGCAAAACAAAAAAATTAATTAGTGCACTTTAAAAAGTTGATTTTTAAATCTTGAAAATATCTATTTACGTTTGCTTTACAAATCCGCATATTGTACATAGTTTCGGAGTAATACTATTGTTGCATTTTTCTCAAAACAACATTTTGGACATGTCAGGTTTTGAATGTTTGGTCGTCAATTGATTATTAATTACATTTTTCATAATTAATGTGACAACATGCGATTAATGTTTTCTATGAGTTCTGCACTGTCAAACTTCTTCCGTTCCTTAAAAGAAGCTCATAAGCTGAAAATGTTATTTCAATGTCACAACTTTTTATTGGGCAAAATTTATAATAACAGACATTACCATCCTTTGAAAATGTCACATCCCTACCTTTGGTATATTTGAAATATTTGGCAGCAGTTTAAAAACTAATTTATTAGCAACACTCTGTCCAACTTCTCGGCTAGCATTCAGCCTTTCTATCCATAAATTACAGTGCATCTGTAAATGACATTTTACAGGCCGCTGGTACAGCTATTGCTGCGCTGATATATATGCTAGCTCATTTTCAGCCCCTATGTTGCGCAGGTCCTCCTTTGCCTTCTGGATTTGTTGCAAAGAGCTTTGTTTCCATATAAAATGTTTATAACCTAAAAGAACTTAATGTATTAGAGATCAACAAGCTAATAAAGAAAGATGTTTCTAGAAGCTATTTTTCCAGATATTATTTTATTATTATTATTATTATTATTATTATTATTATTATTATTATTATTAAGTCCATTGCATGGAAAGTTACTGCCGCCACGGATTTGCCCATATATAGAAAAAATATTTATTAGCAGACTGATTTGCAAATGGAACAGGAAGCAATTCTTATTTATTCAGCAGATGTAACTTTTCTCTCATCTATGATTCATAATCTTAAAATGTTGATGTACATGGAATTTTGTTTCATGGTGGTGGTGGTCGTCGCGCTGGTTACTCATTCTATACATAAAATACTTATAAAACATCGTTAGCATGGATCTTTTGATCGTACACGCCATTCATTACACAGACACATATAGAAAAAAATTTCACTTCAAATCAAATAAATGTACAAATTTTATCAGCTAAGCACAACCTTGAAAAGACTGCACTTTGCACAGAAAAGAACCAAGCGTGGGGCAGTAGTCTTTCTATGCAAATATCTCATTATGCTAGCCTATCCCTATTTTACTCAAACAAATTAAGCTCCAAGCATAGTCAACCTCCTAAAATTGTATTTGTAATCCTTGAGTTGTGTGAAGAAGGAACGTTAATATATTTATTACACCTAGTTCATCTTCTTTCTCTATTAAGACTGAATGAACCTAATCAGCGGCTATTTTCCTTTTTCACACTAATGATAAGCTTTATACATTATGCTGACATGATAAATATTAGATTGAAAAAAATGAACAGTTTTTAAAACAAAGTGAAAATATGATGTTGAATTGCTTTCCACAGTTTTACAATTTGTGTAACATTCCTCTTTTTCTCATAGCTGTCAATATAAAAATCCATCATTTTGAAAGCGTTTATTTTGTTCGAAGGATAGCCATTTACTAAGCAAGGGTGTTGTTTTGGGCTTCATTGCTGAAATTTCTACTTCACTTCTATGTAACTATATCAATTACGCTTTCAGTGACTTCTGACACAAAGCAGAACAGCGGAAAATAGAAGTTTGATATGAAGGTATAGTTCATTTGTCGGGTAAGACGGTAGATGCAATGAAATTTTATTCCAGAACAGCGAGTACTCCTGAAACCATTACACCTTAGAATTTTTATCTGATTTCTCACAGATACTCTGAACCGTTGGCTTCGCTTTGATGCTATTGTCCATTGGTATTTCTTTTTCTTTGTTACAGTGACATCAATGAATCGACTTCCTCAACCAAATGAGATACCATTGTAAAAAGTAAACAACATCTCAAATCCTAATGATGAGTGAACAGCACATTGCTACACGATACATAAAACAGTTTTTGAGGAATACCAGGATTTTATTGTGGAGAACGTGATAAGTTTTGAAGTAATTCACAGCAAGGAATAAAGGGTTAAGTCAAATAGGTATGTGTCCTTCAAAATAAAATCTTTGCAAACAATCGCATAAAAATGAGTAAATGTTCATTTATGTATGCAAGATAAAAATGCATTATTGGCTGAAACCTGTTAAATACACAAAATAAACGTGGTGCTTTTATTGTACAAAACATAATGTGCAAAGGTTTTTCAGCATTACTTTAATAAATCCTTTAAACAATAATATATATTTACATAAACTTCCAGTATCGAATAATTCATGTTAATTTTCAGCACTGTTGATTCCAAAGACCCGCAGAGGAGAATGCATTTCTTACAAAAATAAGTACTTTTAAATACCTAACTCAATAGAGGCATTATGTGAGCGTGTAATAGTCTGTCACTCACTCTTTCGCGCTCCACAATACCAAGCTCATCGTTGCGGGAATGTCTATACATGGCAGTAACTAAGGATGAACTTGAAGAATAGCGTGAATCTTCAAACGTTTTACCTCTGAATGCAGATTACATATTCCATTTTAGAGGTGCAAATTTGGGGTTGCCCAAAGTACAGTGTGCAAGAAGTACATGGTGTACAGAAAACATAATTTCAATAGCACTACTATATCTTCCATGCAGATAAATATTAACACATTTGGTGATAAAATAATGACATTAATGAATTTGTCCGAGAATATAAATAATAATTATTAATAAATTATATAAAGCTGAATTAGAATTTTTATATATTCAGTTGGTAAAAATGAATGAGTTAATTTATTTTATTTTAGTGTACCAAAGAGACTTAATTGATGACCCTTAAGTAATAATTGTGTTATTATTACATGCTATTAATGCGTATAAGTATTTGTATACGTACGAACTACTAAATAAGATACTTATAAATTAATATAGGGAATACTTTCTTTATTTATAGAGATTCTTTATAGTACAAAAGTTATTCCTCAACTCTGACATGCATGACGAACCACCACAATTGTTCAACCGATGCCCCATACATTCATTACTTCATCAGAAACGTAACAATCCTTATTGGCATGCACACCTCGCGAGGTTCCTCATGTGCGCGAGTCTTTGCCTCATCTGGCCTATATTGATTATGATTAGTGCATGTTTTAGCGTGTCGCAGCATTATTCCATACTTTGCGGCTAGTGAGTCAGATGGACAAAATTGACACCACCGTTTACGACCATTTTCTTACGAAAAGCTGAAAACTAGTGCCGGCATTTAAAACACCTAAAAATTGCGAAAATGTGGCACATGAAATCTACATATTCTGACACTTTTTGAGGATGTTACCATTTGTTTAAAGTCATGTTTTACTATACAATTAAAATCCATGCATTTTTATTTTAAATGCGAAACTTTTTTTTTTAATGATTTATTTATGGACGCTCTTTAACGGCTCAGGTCATCAGCGTCTCATTCAACTCAGGGCGTGAAACGGCCGACAAATTTTGCTCAGAGGCCTCTCCTTCAGGCTTGAGGTTCTTTCTCGTGCCGTAAATGTACGACACAAGGACCCACGGCTTTACTTCCCTTCCGAAGGAAGCCATACTTAGGATTTTTACGCCCCGAAAAAATCCATCGGTCCTGGCAGGGTTCGAACCCGCGATCTTGGGAAATGCGAAACTGAATTATTAAACTATTCAACTTATTTACCGAGTTCAAGAATGATATTTCGCTGAGCACAGAATGAAAGAAATAATGCACAGTGACGGATTATTATTAAAGCAGAATTGCCAAAGTGAATTTGTTATATTTGAAACAATCTTCTGTTTCTGTTTAGTACAAATTTGTATCAGGAGAATTTCCCCTCAGCTTCAGGGGATATTATTGAAGCATATACCGCAAACTATTTTTGGTCCGAGTCCTCAGCGCATTCGGCAAAGGTCAAGTCAAACTCCTGTCATAATAAACAATCTGTTCCCGAAATGATTACTTCAGTGGAAGTTTCCTGTTACAAGAATACGTATTATGTCTCTATTTGTATAATTATAATTCAGTTTGCCGTTAAGAAATTAGCATTACTCATGACATTTTATTACCTGTTATTGCAGGCTATTCGTGCTCCGGTGTTAATTAGGGTATTTTAATGGAGTAAATTTTACTGTAGTGTATTGCATTGAAATGTTACCTTTAGAGGAGAGGAGAACAATAAAACGTACAGAAACAACTCCCATATTGTACAAGAATTTAGAGAAAGTAATCAGTGCAGAAATTGGAAGAATTACAAAAGTAGAGATGTTGTGAGTGAATGCAAATTTTATTAAAAGGGATTAGAAATATACGAGTACAAATGTACACCACTCCAAACAATCCTACAACACAGGTTATTATGAAATAAAACTAATATTTATGCATGCTGTTATAGATCAATGTTGTGCGAGTAGAAATATGAGGAGAACTTATCCTTCGACGGAGCCTGCGACGGGCGGTACCTTCACCTCATGCAGCTTGCGTTCAGTTACGGAAGCAGGCCAAAATTTATTTCCTGCATAAAATAAGTAAAATCTTCATTGTTGAGTCCAGGCTACCCGCTCACCAGTCAGGATGTCACCAATGTTGCAGAATGTACAGAATCGTTCATTCTATAATTTTAAATTAATACATTCACAAATTTCTAGCATTTGCATCCTTTTTCGCGCTTTTCACAAGTACAGAAATATCATACAGATTAACACGGTTACTTTTAACTGTATAATTAATTTGTCACACGAAGAAAAATACCACGAATTTCTTAAGCAAGCGAATAAATTGCTTATGCAACGATGCTAAATGTAGAATTTGCAAACCTTTCCATACAGTCATATATAAAGAGCTAAATTTGTTATCAGAAGATCATTTTCATTCCACTCTCTCAATCCACAAGAGATAAAAGGCATTCTCAAACACAACAGTTAATGGATGGTTTGTCCCCTCCGGTAGATTATAGGAAAAGTTTCTTCTTGTCGGTCTCTAATATCAGTACTACCGAATAGTTTTTACTTTAATGTCTGTGGTTTCATCCATCGGCAACGAAGAATTCTGTTCTATTTAAAGCAGCTTTGTAGTAAATAATCAACATGTCTTATAAATTGTTGCATTGGGAATGGGTGTTGTGAATAAAAACAAATATTCTCTCATACTTGTATTTTTAAAAGGCAATACTCGCGACTTAGTGAATAAGAGGGAGTAATTACTTGTGCATATGTATTTTCTTGCGGAAAAAAAGTTAAATCTTGCGAGACAAGTAAACCCGGAAATTCTTATAAGTATCCTCCTAAATTGAAATGAACAAAAACAAGTAAATACATGTCAACGCAAGTAAATGCGTGTTTTTCTGCAAGGTAGTGCAGAGGTAACCGCTTTGACTTTTACTCTCTTTCGTCAGTTCTAATTTGATTGCCATGGCAGCATATATACTTATTCGCGAGGAAAAGCGGTACAGGAAAGGCGAGATTTTAGTGCTAGAAGCTTGCAGCGTTTATTAAGGTTAGGAAATAAAAGCGCTGACGAGCTATTTTCTGCGTGGTGGCGCACAAGGAGGAACACAAGTTTTCTTTCCCTAAATGACCGCGGATTTGCCAGAATAGAGTAGTTGAAGGTTTCGGCATTGATTGCAGCACTGCTAGTAAGACAGTATTTGGTGTTGCCGAAATAGATTATGGAAAATGAGCAAGCGAATGGGCAATTTTTCCAGGTAATTTGAATGAACTGAACGTGACGAGACGAAATGGACAGAAAGTTTTCAGATTCCTACTGTGATTGGAGCATTAGATTGCACTTGCAGAGAAATAGAGAAAAAATCACTAGTGACATGTAATACACATTAGCCAGGCAGTGCTCACAATAACAGAATATAGAGATGAAGTTCAATACAGCAATCAATTATGCAGTTTAATGGACCTTTCTGTTTAATTGGCGATTCTGAATATGGAATAATTCCATGACTGTTGACGCTGTTCAAAAATCTATAAAATAACAAGGAACAGACATTTACTATTGTTCATAATAAAGAAAGAGTAATTATTGAAAGAGTTTTTGCCAGCTCAAATGGAGCTTTCCGATTCTAGGCAATCGTGTTACGACATTATTAAGTAAGGATCTTAAAACATTTGCATGCTGTGTGGTACTTCATAACATAGCAAAATATTACCTGAATGATGAATGGGATTTTGAAGAAATAGCTTTCAATAATGATCATGATCAAATGCTTGAAGATGGCAATAGCAACAGAAGAAGAGGAATGCAGAAAGGACTTGAAATAATTCAAAATCCATTGAGCCGTAATGTGAATAATTGATGCAAATTTCGAGCTTGTAGGCCATGATCTAGTGGATTGCACAAATCTCGAAGTTTCACCAGAATCTACTTCTATCGTTTTCCAGGGGGTGTCAACTCTTCCTACAAAAGATGATTAACAATATCCCAAGATGACTGATTGGCCGTGAAAGCCTCAGTTTTTAAACATGATTATATTTCTCTTCAGATACTTATACTTAAGAGAAAAAATTAACTGTTTTATGCGTTCTTGTGTAACACATTATAAAGAATGTTAGTACAAAAATAATTGAATTCAATTTGTAGTTCAAAATTGAAATAAAGAATAAATTATGTCAAAACGCTTTAAAACAATAAAGATCTAAAACAGAATTAAGTATGTACACAAACACTCGTTTTTATCAACGCGCCATCTGACTTAAGCTGTCATTCGCTAAATAAATACAAACTTTTACACTTTTAATTTTGTTATATATAAACTCTTTATTTTTTAATCAAAAACAGTAGCAAAGTCAAAGGAAAAACCGAGAAATTTTGATTTAACTTTGCTATCACCCATTAATAAATATGCACATTTTATTATTCACATATATCACTTAATCTCTCATATTTAAAACATAACACATAGAAGAAAAGTTTGACACAAAAACAAGTCATCTTTCGCTATCGTTATGGTTAGAACTTATTGTTTGTTTCAATGGGTGTTTTAGTAACCTTTCTTCTCTGGATATGCACCCTTGTGAAACGCAATTGTTATAACAAAACTAAACGTTGCATCTCGTAAGTACACAATTTAGTTGGTGTTTCCCCTAGTTCATCCTGGAACTGTTTTCTCTTTCTTTTGGGGGGGGGGGTTGTTTAGGATTGGCTTGGATTTTTGCATTACGCCTTCCATCAATGGTAGTTCTTCTTCGATGTTAGATGTCGACGCGCTTAATAGTCCGTGTGTAGTAGCGATGTTAGATATCGACGCGCTTAATAGTCCAAGTGTAACAGCGAATTTACCAAGTGTAACAGCGATGTTAGATATCGACGCGCTTAATAGTCCAAGTGTAACAGCGATGTTACCAAGTGTAACAGCGATGTTAGATGTCGACGCGCTTAATAGTCCAAGTGTAGTAGCGATGTAAGATGTCGACGCGATTAATAGTCCGTGTGTAGCAGCGATGTTAGATGTCAACGCGCTTAATAGTCCGTGTGTAGCAGCGATGTTAGATGTCGACGCGCTTAATAGTCCAAGTGTACAGCGATGTTAGATGTCGACGCGCTTAATAGTCCAAGTGTAACAGCGATGTTAGATGTCGACGCGCTTAATAGTCCGTGTGTAGCAGCGATGTTAGATGTCGACGCGCTTAATAGTTCAAGTGTACAGCGAAGTTAGATGTCGACGCGCTTAATAGTCCAAGTGTAACAGCGATGTTAGATGTCGACGCGCTTAATAGTCCAAGTGTAACAGCGATGTTAGATGTCGACGCGCTTAATAGTCCAAGTGTAACAGCGATGTTAGATGTCGACGCGCTTAATAGTCCAAGTGTAACAGCGATGTTAGATGTCGACGCGCTTAATAGTCCAAGTGTAACAGCGATGTTAGATGTCGACGCGCTTAATAGTCCAAGTGTAACAGCGATGTTAGATGTCGACGCGCTTAATAGTCCGTGTGTAGCAGCGATGTTAGATGTCCACGCGCTTAATAGTCCGTGTGTAGCAGCGATGTTAGATGTCGACGCATTTAATAGTTCAAGTGTACAGCGATGTTAGATGTCGACGCATTTAATAGTTCAAGTGTACAGCGATGTTAGATGTCGACGCATTTAATAGTCCAAGTGTACAGCGATGTTACATGTCGACGCATTTAATAGTCCAAGTGTACAGCGATGTTAGATGTCGACGCATTTAATAGTCCAAGTGTACAGCGATGTTAAATATCACGCATTTAATAGTCCAGGTGTACAGCGATGTTAGATATCGACGCATTTAATAGTCCAAGTGTAGAGCGATGTTAGATATCGACGCATTTAATAGTCCAAGTGTACAGCGATGTTAGATATCGACGCATTTAATAGTCCAAGTGTACAGCGATGTTAGATATCGACGTATTTAATAGTCCAAGTGTACAGCGATGTTAGATGTCGACGCATTTAATAGTCCAAGTGTACAGCGATGTTAGATATCGACGCATTTAATGGTCCAAGTGCACAGCGATGTTAGATGTCGACGCATTTAATAGTCCAAGTGTACAGCGATGTTAGATCTCGACGCATTTAATAGTCCAAGTGTGCAGCGATGTTAGATGTCGACGCATTTAATAGTCCAAGTGTACAGCGATGTTAGATATCGACGCATTTAATAGTCCAAGTGTACAGCGATGTTAGATGTCGACGCATTTAATAGTCCAAGTGTACAGCGATGTTAGATATCGAGGCATTTAATAGTCCAAGTGTACAGCGATGTTAGATGTCGACGCATTTAATAGTCCAAGTGTACAGCGATGTTAGATGTCGACGCATTTAATAGTCCAAGTGTACAGCGATGTTAGATGTCGAAGCATTTAATAGTCCAAGTGTACAGCGATGTTAGATATCGACGCATTTAATAGTCCAAGTGCACAGCGATGTTAGATGTCGACGCATTTAATATTCCAAGTGTACAGCGATGTTAGATCTCGACGCATTTAATAGTCCAAGTGTGCAGCGATGTTAGATGTCGACGCATTTAATAGTCCAAGTGTACAGCGATGTTAGATGTCGACGCGCATAATAGTCCAAGACTACAGCGATGTTAGATATCAACGCATTTAATAGTCCAAGTGTACAGCGAAGTTAGATGTCGACGCATTTAATAGTCCAAGTGTACAGCGATGTTAGATTTCGACGCATTTAGTAGTCCAAGTGTACAGCGATGTTAGATATCGACGCATTTAATAGTCCAAGTGCACAGCGATGTTAGATGTCGACGCATTTAATAGTCCATGTGTACAGCGATGTTAGATGTCGACGCATTTAATAGTCCATGTGTGCAGCGATGTTAGATGTCGACGCATTTAATAGTCCAAGTGTACAGCGATGTTAGATATCGACGCATTTAATAGTCCAAGTGTACAGAGATGTTAGATATCGACGCATTTAATAGTCCAAGTGTACAGCGATGTTAGATGTCGAGGCATTTAATAGTCCAAGTGTACAGTGATGTTAGATATCGAGGCATTTAATAGTCCAAGTGTACAGCGATGTTAGATGTCGACGCATTTAATAGTCCAAGTGTACAGCGATGTTAGATGTCGACGCATTTAATAGTCCAAGTGTACAGCGATGTTATATGTCGACGCATTTAATAGTCCAAGTGTACAGCGATGTTATATGTCGACGCATTTAATAGTCCATGTGTACAGCGATGTTAGATGTCGACGCATTTAATAGTCCAAGTGTACAGCGATGTTAGATATCGAGGCATTTAATAGTCCAAGTGTACAGCGATGTTAGATGTCGACGCATTTAATAGTCCAAGTGTACAGCGATGTTAGATGTCGACGCATTTAATAGTCCAAGTGTACAGCGATGTTAGATGTCGAAGCATTTAATAGTCCAAGTGTACAGCGATGTTAGATATCGACGCATTTAATAGTCCAAGTGCACAGCGATGTTAGATGTCGACGCATTTAATAGTCCAAGTGTACAGCGATGTTAGATCTCGACGCATTTAATAGTCCAAGTGTACACCGATGTTAGATGTCGACGCATTTAATAGTCCAAGTGTACAGCGATGTTAGATATCGACGCATTTAATAGTCCAAGTGTACAGCGATGTTAGATATCGACGCACTTAATAGTCCAAGTGCAAAAAAGTGGCACTCTTGAGAAAGCAGGGTTATCTTTAAACTTAAGTGTCTCAAAAATATCTTTTTCCCAATTTAGGAAATTGCTGAGTTTATTTCCAGTTGCGGACACATCTTTTTTTTTTTCTGTTGCACACTTCATATTGTTCAGTTTACTTTTTAGCTGTTCAGTATTCACAGTTTTTCCTATAAATTCCTTAAATATTTTCTTTCAGGCGACTTCCTTTGCTGGGACAATTGTCAGTAACACAGAATTGTTTAAAATAATAATATTTTCTCTTAATACTTTTATTATCACTGCTCCACGGTCTAACGAAACATTCTGAGATATCGACTTGTTCACAATCCGAAAAGATGAAAGTGTAAGCTCACCAGCTGTCTGAATAAAAATAAATGCCGACTACAGAGTTAGTAGTGATGCCAATTTTTTTAAGTGAAGTAATGTAGTACATGCAAATTATAGTGTCCTTTTTATAACAATTCATCTGAAATTTAATAAGCATGTCTCAGCTGTTGACATATGAAGAGTGTAAGAAATGAAGTCTTTTACGTAGAAATAGTAGATAGTGATAAGAGAACTGAACCATAATCCAGCAAAACAAGTAAACTTAATGTAATGGATAGCTATAGCGAACTAAATATGAACTATTCCCACGGCATTACAATAGAGAATAAGCTAAAATTTCCCATTACCGCAGTATGTCATTACAGGGAATAATAATTTTCAGAAATTATGGAATTTATCCAAAAAATTGCATAGACACGTACATTTTACTCATCCGTGAGTTCCAGTAGCCAAACAATACAAGTAAACACTTTAATAATGGTCTAGCAGACGAATCTGGCAAGTAAGCACTTTAAAGTAATACAGGAAATTTGCCAAGAGTTTGCTCACTGGTAATTTTTATTACGTCTTTACTTGTTAAGTAAACTCTTGAAAGTGCTTACTCGTTTTTATTTACAACACTCTTTTAATTTGTGAACTTCTGTATTTTAAAGTACGTTTTAACTTTATTCAGCGGGTACATTAGCAAATTTTACCTTTATGTACAAATGCTTGTTAAAATCTTGCATTTTGCATGCGGTGTATGATCATTAAAACTAGTCTGATGCATGATTTCAATCTGAACGGTATTTTTGTTTTCCGTACATCAAAGTAATTTTTACACATATGTATAGTGCCAACTGGATTAAAATGTTCTCCAAATTCCTACATAAAGTCCCATTATTTTAAATTTATGAACCTTTAGTTTAGACATGTTGAGCCAAGAGTGCCGAGATTTCGATTAGCACACACCATACAATGAACTCTTCCCAACCACAGAAAGGGGTGGGGGTTTAGACATTTGCTTCCTGCTTTTCCCTTTGTCATCCCCATGGCGACACTTCTAATTGCCAGTTCTACCCTCAAACATACTTTCACACAAACGTAGACTTTCTGCTCACTAAAAACAAGTATCTTACAACTGTAAGATAGTTATAAACATATTTCTAGCCAAAGAAAAGGTTTTTAATTGTAATGGTTTTCACACACCTTTAACTTTGAAACATAATGCAGCTGTTCATTGAATGAAATAATTAGTGAAAAACACAAAGACTATCTGAGTACATGCACAGCCATAGCTTTATTGTCACAAGAGTTTAAAAACATTCTTCTTCCAAGCAAGTTGCAAATCAATAGCTCTTATACACTTTCAAAAATCACCGTACATTTTTTCAAGTTATACCCTATGTACTTTCATGACACGTATGCCATATTGGTTGTATCTTGCAGGGGTTTCAGGAATGGTCAAAAGTAGATGTTTTGTAATTCGGTTTCTTACATTTAATTTTCTTGTAATACTTTAATTACACAATAAGCGACAAAACTACTATTTAATCTAAGTACAGTTATTAACACATGTTCATTTCGTCCTCTAATTGTATACCTATAGTAAGTATAATTTATATTTTAGATTTTAGTGATTCTAACCTGCCAGTTTACTTGGATAAAGTATTTATGCAATGAGAGTCAATGAAATAAAGAGAGAAACTTTCAAAGAAAAATATACACGTAGTATCCGTCACACGTTTTCAGCACTTAGGAATTAATCTTTGTTAAGTCAACTACTGCTTTTTCCAACCATTGCTGTGTAATGTAGGTTGCCTGTTCCGAAAAAACTATACGGCGATTCTGGGACACTGTGAATATCAATGCGTTTTCCTTCAGTCATATACACGATAGAGATGATATGAGATCATTAAGATAACTATGTCCACCACAACTATACGAAGAATAACACAAAAGTGCTTCTAGCCAGTTCACAGTAAAATAGTATCACCATCCTAAGATATCCTTGGACGTAGCCCTACTTAATTTAACTCCGAAAAATATTTGCATGGCTATTATTACGTACTCTTGGCAAAACCTGTGAGAGGATTTTTATTAAATTAGACACTTAGTAATTCACTAAGTCACATTATAATATTTATTACAATATTCTAATTTACTACAAAAATGAGAATATGCAATAACTGTATACCTGAAATGCATATTATGAATTCTTTAAAACGGGTGACACTTCTTTCCGGTTTGTTCTAACTCTTTTTTTTTAAGCGTTTTCCGAGCTAACCTTAGGCAGGAGAGTTCGAACCACACCAATAAAAATGAGGCTTCCAAGCAACGGCCTTTCAAACGCAACTCTGAAGTAACAAGACATTTTCATTTATTGGGAACTTTTTCCGCCTAACAATAATAAATGAACAGACACTGCCAATGTGTATGCCACAATAATCTATGGAAGATATAAAAGAATTAAATTAAACAAATTCGTGATTTAATTATAAAAACGACGAATTATTACAGAATTCTAATAAAGACGAATTATGTTGTTTATAACGAATAAAATAATTTTAGTTTAGAACTTTTACCTTTTAAGTATGTGATGTAACTAAAACAATGAAAATGGATATGCAATAAAACACGGAGTTTTAATAATTTAAGAGTTCCAATTTGATAATGATAATTAAAACGTTTAGTTTGTTATAATGTATGTGATTCTGTGCCACAGAATGTTTTATATAATGGTGCGTTAATTATCATTGTTTTCAAAATAGTTAAAGAAAATTAGAGACTGTCTGGTAATTGATAATTACAAACCGAATTTTGGACAAATCCATAATTATATTCTGAAAGTTGATTGCTCAAATGCTGTCTAAATATTTTAACTTTGGTTTTTTTTTTTCATGCATTTCTTATGATCTTGTAGTAAAACAGGGGGTATGCTTTTATGGAATTTCAATGATTATTTCGTTGTTTTATTTATTGCTTTTCCAGGTGAGGCAATGTTTCAAAGATTTATCCTCGTGGTCATCACTAACGTTGCTATATTTATGCAATAATGTCCCCAAATAAACCTGTAAGTTCGAAACTGTTTTTGTAAATTCTTTGTAATTTTTATTACTTCAAATTTTGGCAAATTTAATGCCGTTGCTTGTACCCTAGGGAAATCTTTCTTTAAGCTAAAACGGCTCCCTCCATGGTCATGTCGTCAGCGTGCCTTCCAGCTAATCCGGAAGATCCAGGTTAAATATTCTCTAAGGTCACCTAGGTAAGGTTTATTCCGTAGTTTTTTTTTTTCCCCTTAATGCCAGGTAACTTTTCAGTTTTGTAGACTCTGGGCTCATTTACGCACTCATTTCATCTCGTCTCTTCAGTCCTTTGTTGTTACACTTTCAAGGGACTATAAACTGTAACAAAAATGTTTAAGCGTAATCAGGATCATGTTGTAATTACATTAAAACAAATAGCTTTTAAATTGTTTATATTGTAATGTTTTGAATTGAATGCAATGTGCAGTATAAGAAAAGCATTCATAGTGTCCTCGGGACACATGGATGTTAACCATGTTTTATTTTATTAGAACCTTCATTTTCCATTTTCCATTAGTCTTTCACTAAAACCACTAAAATGTTTACTAAGTGTACAATATATACATATACGTGAGTGAGTGTGTGTGTATGTGTGTGTAGTTTTTCTGGTATAAAATTAATTGAAGAATTTATTTTTTAAACATTCAATAAGTTATAATGAAAGAGTCACAACAAGTAAGAATAAAAATATAAAAACACATTTTAAAAGCAATTCTAATAAAGCTGAGGAAACTTATGGATATTGAATGATTTGCGTCATATAAGGTATTCGTTTCAAAGTTTTTATTGTCAAATAGCTTATATTTCGTCACACAGATTAGCTTAAATACTACCAATATTTAATGAACTTTTCACAAACAATAACTGTACTTTCAAAGTTAATAACAATAATTGAATGGAAATATATGAATGTGGTGTCACATTTATATGTATAATATGTATTTAGTATTTTACAATGTTCTGTTTGGATATGAAATATTTTGTCATTTTTGTTTGAACTTGACTTAAGCGAACAAATTGATCTCGATAAGTTGCCTCATATGCGGTGTATTTAATATTTGTTCTGTTTTGTTAGTACAATTTACAAATGAATGGCTTCACTTTTAGGTATTTTAGAGCGTAACAAAGTATCACATTCCCAATCCACTAGCCATCACCAAACTTATTACAAAATGAAAGGTAAACTTGCAGTTCACATATTTTAATCATGATAAGGGAAAATCAATAAATGATTGTTACTTCAATTTGAAAACGAAGATTTGATTACTTACTTCTTTTGGGTCAGAGGAAAAAGCTCACGCCAATAAAATTATTTATGTTATTTTAGTGTATTTAGAAGAGTAAAAAAGAATTGGTTTTAGAATGAAAAAGAAAATCTTACTCTGCTGTACGAGTAATAAGGACTGAGAAAAATAAAGACAGGAAAGAGAGGAAAAAGAAAAGAAATTAATGAAACAAAATAGAGGATAGTAAAGATTCTCTGTGATGTGTCTACCTAACAGTTATAACATATTCCTATAGAGAAGGAGTTAACACGCGGAGCCGGAAGCAACTTTACTGTAATTTGAGCTGTTTTGACTCACTCTCCGTTCAAACTGGGGGGGTTCTTACAATTGACGAAAATAAGGTTTATCCATAGTGACCAAAGTCAGGACTCTGGTAATAAGGTTCAAATTTTCTTCTGAGGTTTTACGGAGATAGTTGCAGAAATTGCTCCCAGTTGCATTAGGAAATTGCATGAATAGTGAAAATCACTCTGTGCTACTTTAGATTAGAGTGTGTTACTATTCGTATCCGTATCATCATTTTGGGTTTATTTCGGACACGGACAGTATATGTTTTAGGGTAATTATTGCCGAGTCGCAAAAGCTTTACCCAAGCTAAGTAGGGAGTTTTTAGTATTAAGATGTTTGTTTATGTTGATCATACACATTCCTTCTGGCATAGCTAGAAGGAGTTGTACTTTTGAACTATTTAGACATGGTAACAATGTACAGTTAAGACTGGCTGCAAGCTGGTGCACTCGAGTCTAGTCATGTCTGACTTCTGCTATTTAATTTGCCTTAGAGATACGCAAAGAAAGCAGGTAACCGGCAGCGATTTGCACTAAGCTTATCTTGAGTATACACAACAAAATCCGGCTCAAACTTGCCTGATATGATAACTAATATTTCCTTGTTCGCTGATTAATTGAAGCATCATATTGGTGTGTGTAACCGGCACCAATACACTCATTTTAAGTCGCGATTGTCATGTGCTATCAAAAATTTCAAGACTGGGACTATGCACCTTCAAAGTTGTACCCTTCTGTAGAGAGTACATTCTCCCAGCGCCTTTTCCACTTCGTGAAAACTCCGTGCAAGTCCTTCCTGTTTCCTATAGACATCGTTCCTGGAATATAAATGGGGATTCTTCAACTTCTATTTCATCTTCTTGAAGATGAGGAAGAAATTGCAGGACGGATGAGGAAGGGTAGTCATGCAGTGCAGCTAAGAAACATCCATTAATAACTCTTTGTGAGCGTATATATTGTCGTAAAAGAGAATTCGATTTCCCTCATGCCATTTGCGCCGAAATTCTCCACTAGACGATAATTTGCGATGTTAGCAATGTACTGAATGGTTCTCCGACGATCTTCATGCACCGGTCGTCCAATTGTTTTCCACATTTTTTGAGTTTAAACTTTTGAAAGATCTCTCTGGCCTGTCGTCCTCTTCCACATGTTCTGTCATTCTGGATGCGTGAGTGCCACTCCCTCACAAAACTCAATTGCCATAAGCCTGTCGACTCATTTAAAAAATCTGCGTTCCAGATTTGCCGAGTTAGATGCTGACATTGACGTTCCCTCTCTGCTGTAGCTTGCGTCCATAATGAAATCGCTAATCTAGCCGTGTACGCCGTAACAAATACTTAGCACAGCTCCCAGTGTTCGCAGAACGCCATTCGACATAATGAAGAGCACAACTCACGATCCCTACTCATTTCCGCGCTGTGCTCCGTTTTCGTGCTATAGACCCAGTCTTGGCACCAGTTCGTATAACAGATGCTACTGGTTATCAAACATTCCCAGTCTAGAGTAAAAGTGAAATGCAGAAATTGAAGTGAGAAGTTTTGAGAGTAAACAAATTGCAGAAACGATAGTAGAACTTCAGCCTTCTAAAGTGAATACATTTTATAACATTTTCCGAATGGTTATTTGTTAAAAGGGCGGAAGTTACATTTCTGTCGAAATTCATTATATGTATGTTCTACTACCATAGACATGTCGTTTTATGATAAAATGGCTTTAAGAATTACAGTATAAATGATTGAACTTATCTCTAAAATTTAATAATTTATGTTAGAATGGTGTTAAGTCCTGGACTTCTGGCCTTTTCAATAGACATTTTACTTTTTAATATATTCATAGTTAACCTGCTAAAACAAAGTGGAAATTGGTGCACAATAATGTATTGTGTTCATTGTTAGCTAGTTCACATAACACATTGTCAGAGTTAGCAGTTTTTGTTCAAGATGAGTGGTTCTGAATATAAAGATGAGGTTTTTATTGGAAAGAGAAGAGCTAATCGTGCTGGATACTAACTAAATATAATTAAGAGGGGTTTATTAATGGGTAAAGAATATGGTAATCATGCTTGGAAAGTTATTACAGCTAAAATATTGGGAATGATTGGCGGTAAATACAAGATATAAATAATATTCAATTTACAGATACTATATGCAAGTATAAATATATTATATATAATAATGTTATATCCAAAAGTTTATAAAATCCAAATCTAATTCTAGGTGCAAAAAGAAACGGTTTACTATTGGCATCTCTGAAGGGAATATGCTCGATGTTTTCAATAATTTTATAACTATTCCTCAAAATTTGAACAAGATATATTTCTACAAAGCCTAATAGACACTGAAGAAGTGAAGAGAAGAAACACACGAAATGATCCGCGGAAGCAAAGCAGAAAGAATTCATTAAAATATTACTTAAAGGTAGGCACAAAAATAATTTGTGTTTAATGGCACTTATTTCCATTCTAGGCCGTAAGTGAGAAGTTCATTAAAAGACTGAGAGTACTCAAACTTCAAGGTAAACTCCCTGTGTACAAATGTGAGAAACATACCAATTTCACACTACTCCCTGACACTAAAATAAAGGTTCACGAGCATATGCAGTCATTTCAAGTTCAGGAGAGTCATTATAGTAACAAGAGAAGTAAATATCTTAGCTCTGATTTAAGAATTAGTGGCACCAACACTGCAAGTAAAATCCCACATCAGTCGAGATAAAATATACTTTGGAATTAACAACTTTTACCGTTTTGTGTACGATAATGAACATCCAGGGATGATGCAAAGCATTTCATCACTGGAAACGCATTCATCTTTCGTCACAATTCACACATCAACATTCAGCTCCCAAATTCAGTGTCATATCCCGAAGAGAAACTACCATTAAAGAAGGAAAATGCAAACGAGTTGAAAAAAATTCTCCCATACATTTAAGATAGTTACAGATACATGTAAAACAAATTATAAATTAACATTCTGAGCTTGTGAACATTTATATTTTTACTCATGAACTGTATTAATATTGACTGTACAATGCGTTTTCTGTAAAAAGTCTTTGCGAGATAATTTCTTGGGGAAAAGAAGATGTTAACTTACAAATTATCTCAATAATTATTGTTTGTGTTTTCATTGAGTAACATGTTTTCACATTTCATCTTTTTATCAATAAATTGTGGTTTATGTAACTTTTGAAGCAAACATAGTTTTATCAAACCCCATTATTTGTGAGGAAATTGCAAGGTAAATTAAGGCCTTATTTTTACCTGAATTAATGTAACACTTTAAAAACAGCTATATTATAAAGTTTTATGCCAAAACAAATTTTTGAGAAATTCCAATTTGGATAGTATTGCTGAAAAACAGATTTTTGTTTCTCCTGTAAAGTTAATACTTTTAGACTTAGGCACTTTTAACAAATAGATATTCCTTTGTGATATAAAGAGTGATTGTTTACTGATTATTTTATATAGTTATTTATTAAAGATGTAGCTTAAGTATTCAGTTATTCTAGAATATACACTTTTGGTTGATATGAAATAGTTTAGCTAAATAACATCCAAGCCCTTCTTAAGTTAAAGTAAAAATGTGCAAGATACAAATAAATTTAACAATTATATTTGCTATACCTCCATTTGTTTCAATAGATCTTAACATCACACTTTGCTTAATGAACTTGTACTGGCATCAGCGTTATCAACTTGTAGTTTTTTTCTTACTCCGAAAGATCTAAACGCATATGTCAGAGAAAGACATAGACAGTTAGTAACATAAGTAAAAATAGAATTTTAACATTAATGCTAGGTTCATTAAGTGATTTAGGAATGTTTAATTGCTCAGCGCTATTGTAGCCGGAGGGTTCCACCATTCACCAACTCTGTTTACCGTATTCATCAATGTTTATTTTGTATATTTGTATTTGGTATAAAGATAATTAAAAATAACTACTCTGAATTTTGATCAATGGATAAGGGCGTGCTTTCCACATAACATAATAAAAAATATTAAATTAAAAATATGTTGCAGGTGGACGGGTTTTGACGGAAAACGCTGTTATGTTTTTATTGACATGTTCTTGTGCGGGTTCAACGCAATTAAATCAGAAGTGATATCCTCCATTGTGGAGACTTCCATTCTAAAATAACATTTCTGAACAATGAATGATGAAATATATGCTGTATATCAGCAAAGCAAATGTATAGTTAGACATATCATACTTTAATTATAATTACGTATACATTTTTTCATTAAAAAAACCGGAAAAAGAGATGAACTACTTAAAAGAAAAAGTCTGCGTCGAGCTAAGAAAATTACAATTTGCACACGAGAATTGCTAAGTAGTTTCCGAAAGAGTTGAACCATTCAGAATCAGTAGGAAATTTGACTAATAAAATCAATTAACCTAAGGAAGTTGCTGAAATGTCAGATGAAACACAGTTTTCAGAAGAAACGCCAGAAAGTAACTTTGAATAAACAGAAATTCTAAACGTTCAGCTTCCTGTTCAAAAAGAACGGTCCAAGGAAACTAATTTTAGGGAAAATAAGGATAATGCACCCCTTATACCATCCAGCGCTTTGCTTATCGGGAAAGGAAAAGTTTGGAACAGCAGATAATTTCAAAGGGTCTTATATTAAACATTGAAAGACGGAAGTAGCAGTGTCTACAGGAAAAAGCAAGTAGAAAGAGTGAGAAAAGAATTGAAGACGAGCATTTAAAATGTTTGAAGAGTTTACTAGAGCACACCAGGAGCATTCCACAATCTTGCCAGTTTAGTTTCAGAAACCGCGTTAAGGGAGTTCCTGTTGATAATTCGTGTTATTTGGTGTCTAGCATTCATAAATAAAATAGTGGTTAGTAGTAGTGTAGTTGTATTGTAATTGAATAAATTTATAGGATAGAATATCTAGCTGGCTACCAGCTATAATTCTTGCTGGCTCCCAGTAAAATTGGTTGATTTTGTAGATTTTGGAAGATTAAATTGGAAAGTAGTTTAGTAAATTTATATTTTGATTTAATTTAATTATTTTTCCTTTTTGCTGTTTTATTATACTATTTTAATCTAGTTATTAGAAAAATCTGTAAAATAATATAGTAAGAGATTATTGTATTGTATAATTTATAATAATAAATGGAAAATTTGGTGTACGCGCCCTGGTTTAGGAAACTTAGGTACCACTGTGGCGTATACAGATTTTATATATTTATTTATTTTGTCTGGCAATCTGGCCTTTCACTTCATTTCAATCGGGAGTTACCAAATCGCTCTCCAACCTTGCCAGAATTTTGCCTCTACAAATAATAATGCATCGCTTTTATTCTCATAATGACAACGTCCTTGCTTGAACTTGTACACTCCATTTTGAACCATTTGCATTCCACAATCTCTCCTCTGGCGGGGTAGGGTGTTTGTGCTAATTACATAATATTTTAATTATAATTTAAACTCCTGCAGGATGTGAAAAAATCCACTTACAACGAATTTAACAATAAAAATGGGGTGAAAAATAGGCATCTTAGGAATAGCAATAAATGAGCTTGGGCTCTTCGTTGTATACTGCAAACGTTAATTTCAAAACGACAAATGTGTTTACGGATGGGGAAGTTTACCTTAATTTACCTTAAACATTTATTTATAGTTCAAGAACACTAATCGTTCATAAAACTCAAACGTCATTACCACTTCCAGAGGATTTGTACACTGAATGACAGCGCGTAACTTACAGTTAGTTTGAGCTGAAGCCTGTTTATGACCTCGCCTCCACCACCGACAATGTTTACATTTGACTGGAATCGGAAGATAATTTGAAGTGTACAAAGACACAACATGCTAGGATAAATTTTCTCCTGGATTCATTTTTGACTTCCAATAGGGGGAGATTGGCATGTTGGGACTTAATTGTAAATAGGCAAAAATTGGGTAAATATGGCCATTTTCTTATAGAAATACTTAATTTTAGAGATAAGAAATTTCTATAAACATTATACATAAATAACACGAAAAGATTTTATTTTTGTATGTTTTTATTGTATGTTTGTCTGTTTTGTGTGTGTGTGTTCTTGTTTATGATCTTGTTTTCTTTTATTGGAATTAATTTCAGATATTGTTTTACAAGAGCATGAAGGTCTTGTGACCGTGCGACTGTGATGTGCAATATACGATGTATTCGTATGTATTCCTGGTTTAATTGGGAAAATAAATACTGCTACTACTACTACTACTACTACTACTACTACTACTACTACTACTACT